>OZ012739.1:43699208-44416708 GCA_963859935.3 Lathyrus sativus
GGTTTTTTGGAAGTTATTTATCTGTTTAATGATTTGTTTATACTCTGTGTCGTATCATGTTTTGATGATGGGTTCTATTGATGATCTTTTGTATATTTGGGCAGATGGCCGAATATGATGTATGAGATAATGTACATAGATGTATATATGTTGTGACAAATTTCTTTTCCGCTGCTTATTTTGAAAATCTTTTAATGAAATGTTTTGTGGAGATTTTTGTGAAAAGTAATATCCCACTTTTGGAAGAGAAACTCTGATATTTTAATTGATTTATTCGCATTTTATTTAAGTTCGGAAGTGGGGTGTTACAAGTTGGTATCAGAGCAGGTCAATCCGTTCGGCCAGTGTAGTGTTTTGAGTTTATCCTTAGGATAGAGGTTGTGTGTCTTTTGACCCTGTGTTGTTTTGGTTGAGCAGTATGGCAGGAAGGAATGATGTTGCTCTGGCTGCAGCTATGCAAGAGATGGCGCAGGTGGTGGCCAATCAGAATCTGGCTGCGGGTGCGCAATTCAGATATTTGACGCAGTTTTAGAATAATAAGCCACCAAAGTTTGAAGGAGGAATTTTGGATCCGGAAGCTGCACAGAAATGGCTGAAGGCGATTGAGAAGATTTTCAGGACTATAGGTTGTAGTGATGAGCAGAAGGTGAGGTTTGGTACCCACCTGTTGGAGGGTGAAACTGAGGCTTGGTGGGACAACAGTCGCCAGAGATTGGAGGCTGCGGGAACTGCCATTACTTGGGAGGTGGTTCAGACGATTTTTCTGGAGAAGTCTTTTTCGGAGGATATCAGAAGTGCTAAGGAGATTGAGTTTCTGGAGCTGAAGCAGGGTAACCTGTCTTTAGCAGAGTATGCTGTTAGATTTGAAGAGTTGGCTCAGTATTGTCCCCATTACAATACTGATGAGGCAATGATTTCTAAGTGTTTGAAGTTTGAGAACGGATTGCGTCCGGAGATTAAGATAGGGATCGCTTTTCAGAAGATCAGGAGCTACCCTGAGCTGGTGAGCAGAAGCAGGATTTATGATAATGACAACCGGGAAAGGATTTCGCACTATAGGGCTGCGAATGATCGTAAGGGTAAGCAGAGGTTTGGTGGTACTCCTTACAGCGTGCCGGCTGATAAGGGAAAACAGAAGGTTGTTGCTGATAAGAAGTTCAGAGAGCGGAGAGCATCGATGGATTTGAAATGTTTTCGGTGCGGTGCCGCGGGGCATCGTGTTAGTGATTGTCCTCATGAGATGAAGAAATGCTTCAAGTGTGGGAAGTCGGGCCACGTGATGGCGGAGTGCAAGACTAATATGCCTACTTGCTATAATTGCGGTGAGAAGGGTCATATTAGTACTCATTGTGAGAAGTCGAGGAGGACTCAGGCGCCTCAGGTCAATGGTAAAGTGTTTGTTGTGGTAGGAACTCAATCGATGGATGAGGAGTGTGCTATCAAAGGTACTTGTTTTATCAATAATGTTCCTTTGACTGCTATGATTGATACGAGTGCAACCCACTCGTTCATTTCTGTTGAGTGCGTGAAGAGGTTAGGTTTGGTGCCGTCCACTCTTGAGCGGCGGATGACTATCAAAACTCCCTCTATTGGTTCAGTGACTACTTCTTTGGTGTGCTTGAAGTGTCCACTGACTATTTTTGGTAGAGATTTTGGGGTAGATCTGATTTGCTTACCACTTGGTGGTTTGGATGTTATTTTGGATATGAACTGGTTGGAGATCAACCAAGTCTACATTGATTGTTTTCGGAAGGTGTTGTTGTTTCTTGCACCAGAAGAGGAAGCAATGGCGGATTCCTTGTCTAATAAGGAATTGAGAGTCTTGTTGGAAGATGAAGCTAAGGTGTTTGCTTTGTTTGCGTCGTTATCTGTTGATAGCAAGACATTATTGGGTGAGTTGGCGGTGGTGAATGAATTTCCGGAAGTGTTCCCTGATGATATTATGGAATTGCCTCCGAAGAGAGAAGTTGAGTTTAGCATTGATCTTGTTCCTGGTACGAGGCCTATTTCTATGGCGCCGTGCAGGATGTCGGCAGTGGAATTGGACAAGTTGAAGTCTCAGATTAGAGAGTTGTTGGATAGAAAGTTTATCAGACCGAGTGTGTCGCCGTGGGGAGCTCCAGTGTTGTTGGTAAAGAAGAAGGATGGTAGTATGCGTTTGTGCATCGATTACCGCCAGTTGAATAAAGTGACCATCAAGAACAAATATCCTCTTCTAAGGATTGATGATTTGATGGATCAATTGGTGGGAGCTCGTGTGTTCAGTAAGATTGATTTGAGGTCGGGTTATCATCAGATCAGAGTAAAAGAAGGTAATATTCAGAAGACGGCATTTAGAACTTGATATGGACATTATGAGTATACGGTGATGCCTTTTGGAGTGTCTAATGCGCCGAGAGTATTTATGGAATATATGAATCGGATCTTTCATTCTTATTTGGATCAGTTTGTTGTTGTTTTCATTGATGATATACTGATTTATTCTAAGTCGGGAGAAGAGCATCCAGAGCATTTGAGGATCGCTTTGCAGGTGTTGAAAGATAACAAGTTGTTTGCCAAGTTGTCGAAGTGTGAATTCTGGATGAAGACCGTGAGTTTCTTGGGGCATGTGATTTCTGGTGATGGTGTGGCAGTATACCCATCAAAGGTGAGTGCGGTGTTACAGTGGGAACCGCCGAAAACGGTAACGGAAGTTAGAAGCTTTTTGGGTTTGGCAGGGTATTACCGGAGGTTTATTGAAGGATTTTCTAGATTGGCGTTGCCATTGACTCAGTTAACAAGAAATGATCAAGCTTTTGTGTTGGATGCTGCCTGTGAGGAAAGTTTTGAGGAGCTGAAAAAGAGATTGACTTCAGTACCGGTGTTGGTTTTGCCAAATCTGAGTGAGCCTTTTGTGGTGTATTGTGATGTGTCTAAGATGGGATTAGGAGGAGTTCTTATGCAGAATGGAAAAGTGGTAGCTTATACTTTGCGGCAATTGAGGGTGCATGAAAGGAATTATCCTACTCATGACCTTGAGTTGGCTGCGGTGGTTTTTGTGTTGAAGATCTGGAGGCACTATTTGTATGGTTTGAGGTTTGAGGTATTCAGCGATCATAAGAGCTTGAAGTATCTGTTTGATCAGAAGGAGTTGAATATGAGACAGAGAAGATGGTTAGAATTCTTGAAGGATTACGATTTCGGTCTAAGCTATCATCCAGGAAAAGCGAATATGGTTACGGATGCTTTGAGCAGGAAGACAATTCATATGTCGGCTTTGATGGTGAAAGAGATGGAGCTAATTGAGCATCTCAGAGACTTAAGCATGATTTGTGAATTTTCGACAAATGGTGTGATGTTGGGCAAGTTGCAAGTGAGGAATGATTTCTTGGATATGATAAGAGAACACCAAAAGCTGGATGTGAGATTGGTGGATTTGATGCAAGGAGCCGAAGGTGACTCCGATAATGATTTTAAATTGGATAATGCAGGTGTGTTGAGGTTCAGAGGCAGGATTTGTGTGTCGGATGATGATGAGCTGAAGAATTCAATCTTGGACGAAGGGCATCGCAGTAGCCTGAGTATCCACCCAGGAGCTACGAAGATGTATCAGGATTTGAAAAAGTTGTTTTGGTGGTCGGGTATGAAAAGAGATATCGCTCGTTGTATTTATGCTTGTTTGACATGTCAGAAATCGAAAGTGGAACATCAGAAACCGTCTGGTTTGATGCAACTGTTGGAAATTCCGGTTTGGAAGTGGGACTGTATAGCCATGAATTTTGTTACGGGATTTCCGAACATGGCAAGAGGATTTGATTTTATTTGGGTGATTGTGGATCGGCTTACGAAGTCTTCTCATTTTGTGCCGATCAGTATAAGTTTTCCGTTGGAGAAGCTGGCAGAGATTTATGTTCGGGTGATTGTGAAGCTGCATGGTGTGCCGTCGAGTATTGTGTCGGATAGAGATCCGAGGTTCACTTCAGAATTTTGGAAAGGTTTGCAGGAAGCTTTGGGTACTAAGTTGAAGTTGAGTTCAGCTTATCATCCACAAACTGATGGTCAGTCAGAGAGGACTATTCAGTCGTTGGAGGACTTGTTAAGAGCTTGTGTGTTGGAAAAAGGTGGTGCATGGGATACTCATTTACCGTTGGTAGAGTTCACGTACAACAACAGTTACCATTCTAGTATCGAAATGGCACCGTTTAAGGCTCTTTATGGTGGGAGGTGTAGAATTCCTCTGTGTTGGTATGAGACAGGTGAGAAGGTAGTTTTGGGACCAAAAATTGTGCAGCAGACTACTGAGACCGTTCAGATGATTCGTGAGAAGATGAAAGCGTCTCAGAGCAGGCAGAAGAGTTATCATGATAACCGAAGGAAAGAGTTGGAATTCAGTGAAGGTGATCACGTATTCTTGAGGGTTAACCCAGTGACTGGTGTGGGTTGTGCATTAAAGTACAAGAATCTAGATCCAAAGTTTATTGGGCGGTATCAGATTTTGCAGAGGATTGGTGTTGTGGCTTACAGGGTGGCGTTGTCGCCGGAGCTTTCGAACTTGCATGACGTGTTTCATGCATCGCAACTTCAGAAGTATGTATCGGATCCGTCTCACGTGATTCAGAGAGATGAAGTTCAAGTGAGAGAGAATCTTACTGTTGAGACGATGCCATTGAGGATTGAGGATCGTAAGATGAAGCGACTCCGAGGGAAGGAGATACCTTTGGTGAGAGTAGCTTGGGAGGTGCTGCAGGAGGCAGTGTGACCTGGGAATTGGAAAGCAGGATGCGGGAAGCGTATCCAGAATTGTTTCCATCAGGTATTTTCGAGGACGAAAATAATTAAAGTGGGGAGAGTTGTAACACCCATTTTAATTATTTAAGTTTTCCAGTGTTATTTTATTTTCGGCATGCTTGTGTGGGAATTGTTGGAGAAACTATGGTCCATAATATTAAAATAATATAATTGATAATAAAAATAATATGATAATTAGTAGTGTTGTTACTATTATTATTATTATTGTTATTATTATTATACTTAATAATATTATTGGAAATATTAATTTTGGAATAAAAGAAGTGAGGATTATTATTATTGGAATTATTTGGAATTAAAGGAGAATTTGGGGTATTAGGGGCATAAGTGACATTTGGGAAAAGAGAGAAGAGAAGATCACGATAGAAGCACGATCAAGAGGAGTAAGAGTGAAGGAAGCAAGCTTGAGGAGGAAGAAGATCAATCTGTTGGAATTTGCGGATTATCATCGATCAAGCTGCTTATTGATGTAAGGGGGGAGAAAATAGATGGGAAATTGGTAATGCATGAATAAGGATAGTTGGGGAGTCCTTAACCCCATAGGTTTTGATGATGATGAACTGCATGATGATGGTTGCATGTGGTTGATTAAGTTTCTGATTTTTGTTGTTCATGGTAGAATCATTGCATGTAATGTTTGATGATTGTTTGGGTGAATTGGATATTTCGGAGTAGATTAAGGTTTTAAGCCGATAGTGGATTAATCGGCAGAAGTCGATGTTTTATCGGATGATTTTAGAATTATTTGGGTAGAATTTATGTAGAATGCTAAGTTGAGGTTGTTGGTACTGATCTGGAGAGAAATTGTTGAGTTTTTAGCTGCTATTGAGATTCTGCACAGTGGGATTTTTCTGAAATCGCAGACACTCGCTAGCTCATCGCTAGGCGAGGGAGTAGCGAGCATTCGTTAGGTGCTCGCTAGGCGAGCTAGGTCGCAAGCCATTCCAGTGGCCATTTTCCTGTACTCGCTAGCAGGTTCGCTAGGCGAGTGGTGTAGCAAAGGATTCGCAAGGCGAAGTCCCAGCGAGGTGGTAGCGAACACTTCCAGTAGCTCAGAAGTGTGATTCTTGAGCAAGTTCTCTAGGCGAACGTGTAGCGAGCGTTCGCTCGGAGCTCGCGTAGCGAGCAAGGTAGCGAACGTAGCAGGATTTTCTTTTATTTGAGCTGTGTTCATCTGATGTTGATGATTGTAATTTGTTCGATGTACAGAGATAGTTAACGGATGTTGGGTGAATGTTTAGTGTTATAGGGCTGTTTTGCCGATGTATAATGTGATTAATTCGATTGATTGATTGTGTGATATATATATATATATATATATATATATATATATATATATATATATATATATATATATATATATATATATATATATATATATATATATATATATATGTGTGATGTATGATGATGGATCAGTGGGATCGTATGCACCATGTGTGCTTGATGGTTGTGTGTTGTATGATGATAGATCAGTAGGATCATGTGCACCTAGTGTGCTTGATGTTGGTGTATGCATAGCATGATGCATGATGGGATCAGTAGGATCGTGTTGCTCCCTTGAGGAGGGTTGATGGCCAAGTGTCCATCAGCGATTGCGGAGTTGAATCGTTGCTCGGATGGAGTGTATGCGATTCACCCGTAATCGTGGTAGGGATAGATCGTTGCTCGGATAGAGTGTATGCGATCTATCCTAAGATTTGATTATATGGGCTCAGGAGGAGCGTGGTAGGGATAAATCATTGCTTGGATGGAGTGTATGCGATCTATCCTGAGTTTAAGTCGGTACCGCATGCATGTGTTGAGTTGCATTTGTACATTATTGTATGCTGCGATTGATGATTGGACAGTAGGTCGTGTATGATGATTTGTGGGGTGATGATGTATTTATATACTGCCTTTATTTCATGTAAATATTTACCGTTATATTTCGATCATGTTTTCTCACCCATTTGTTGTTGTTGTGGTCTGTGCTTCTTCGGAAGTACAGATAATCCATGTGTTTAGCTAGCTTGGTTATGGCGAGTCGAGTCGTAGGGATGCTCTGATACGTAACGCGGGTTTTTTGGAAGTTATTTATCTGTTTGATGATTTGTTTATACTCCGTGTCGTATCATGTTTTGATGATGGGTTCTATTGATGATGTTTTGTATATTTTGGGCAGATGGCCAAACATGATGTATGAGATAATGTACATAGATGTATATATGTTGTGCAAATTTCTTTTCCGCTGCTTATTTTGAAAACCTTTTAATGAAATGTTTTGTGGAGATTTTTGTGAAAAGTAATATCCCACTTTTGGAAGAGAAACTCTGATATTTTAATTGATTTATTCGCATTTTATTTAATTTGGGAAGTGGGGTGTTACAATGAGCATCCTATTCAAAACATAACAAGCCGTACTTATGGCGTCAGCCCAAAAATATTTCAATAATCCACTTTCATTGATCATTGTTCTTCCCAACTCTTCTAAAATACGATTTTTACGCTCCACAACCCCATTTTATTGAGGAGTGCATGGAGCGGAGAAGTTGTGATCAATTCCATGGTTACCGCAATATTCTTCAAATAAATGGTTTTCAAACTCACCTCCATGGTCACTTCTAATTGACACAATGTTTGTGCTTAATTTATTTTGGGAAAGCTTGGCAAATCTCTCAAAGGCGGCGAACGTATCGCTCTTCCTAGCCAAAATGATAGTCCAACAAAATCTAGAGAAGTCACCCACTATTACAAAACCGTAATAGTTTCTACCTAGGCTTTTAATTCTAGATGGCCCAAATAAGTCCATATGAAGAAGCTCAAGAGGTCTCGTAGTTGAAACAATATTTTTGGATTTAAAAGAGATCCTCGTTTGCTTTCCCATTTGGCAAGCATCACAAAGGTGATCCTTGGTAAACTTAATTTTGGGGAGACCTAAGACTAAATCTTTTGAGACTACTTTATTTTGTAAGTCAAAGTTAACATGTGCTAAACGCATATGCCATAACCATGAGTCTTCACTCATTGTCATGAGACATTTGTCACTTGTTAACGATACTTCATTCAAGTCTAGCATATAGACATTACTCACTCTTAGGCCATTAAACACACTCTTCTTGTCGTCACTATGCACAATTTTGCAACAATATTTTGAAAATGATACATTGTATCCTTTGTCGCATAATTGGCTAATGCTAAGTAGATTATGTTTAAGACCCTCGACAAGCAACACATCGAAAATAGTAGTGGAAGAAGGGTTACCTACACTACCTTTACCAAGTATTGCACCGCGATTATTGTCACCATAGGTTACATATCCTTTCTTCTTTGCCACGAAGTCGATGAAGAGGGATATGTCTCCTGACATGTGTCTTGAGCATCCACTATCGAGAACCCATCTTCTTTCGGTGGTCTCGACACATTGTACCTATGAAAAACAATCAACAAGAGGAGGTACCCAATGGCTTCTTGGGTCCTAAATTGTGAGTAACAAAATGGTCGCATTTGGGCAACCATTGATAAACTCCATTAGGAACTAGAAATCTCCTAAAATGGCACCTAGCAATGGAATGACCTTTCTTGCAACAATATAGACAAGAAAAATTAACTTTTGAATTGCCTTTGCTATCTTGATCCCTTATAACATATTTGTATTTTTGATATGGATTCACCATACTTTTTCTAAAATCAGATTTATCGATAGCAAAGGTAATTTTGGGCTCAAGAGGCTTGTTAAGTTTGGCCTTTAGGGTTCTAACTTCATTTTGCCAAACATAACACGTATCACACCCATAGTTAATTATTCTACTTCTAAGGTCCTCGCAACATGATTTAGTACTTTCCACTATGGAAGCTTTAAGTGCCTCGAGTTTTCTTTCGGACTCATGAATCTTTTGTTCTAAGTGAAAAAATATTTGTTTATTCGAGGCAAGCCTTTTAAAGGCTTCTTTAGCTTCATAATGCAAAGTATTAAATGCAGCTTGTAATTCAAAATGAGACATACTAGAAGAGTTTTCATATTTAGAGTGACGTACCTGCTTCTTCTTTTTCTTTTGATGGGCGGAAAGACACAAGTTCATGGATTCTTCTTCATCACTTAAGCTTTCATCTTCGGAGGAGTCACTATCGCTTTCCCAAGCTATATATGCTCTTCTCGGCTTTGAAGGCTTCTTATATGATTTATTAGATTCCTTTTCTTTGCCCTTTTTGTTCAAAGGGCAATCCAGTTTATAATGATCGGTCTTTCCATACTTGTAGCATGATCCTCTAGTTTTATTCCCTTTTGTGTCATCATTTCTAGAGTTCCTAGATTGCTTTCGGAAGTTGACAAGGTTCTTCTCGGAGTGTTGGATGCCATTCTTTCTCAAGTAGCGATTGTAGCGCTTTACGAACAGCCCCATATCCGCACTCTTGTCATCTTCTTCATCGTCACTTGATGAATAATCACTATGCTCCTTAGATTTAGACTTTGAGGAGGAAGTCTTAAGAGCAATAGATTTCTTTTCAACTATCTTTGTTTTGTCCTTCTTTTCTTTCTTTTCATGTTGGTCTAGGCTTATGAGCACTTGTTCGTGCTCTTGCAGCTTTCCAAATAATGTTGTTAGGTCCAAAATAGTGAGGTCATTTGTTTCCTTGATGGCGGTCACCTTCGGCTGCCGTTCCCTATTAAGACATCTTAAAATTTTGTTAGTAGCAACATCATTGGCCACTGGCCTACCTAGTGAATGCAATCTATTGATGAGATGAGTGAATCTCTTTCGCATGTCTGCAATAGTTTCCCCTTGCTCCATGTAAAAGAGATCAAACTCTTGTGTTAGTATGTTGATTCTAGCTAGCTTAACATCATTAGTCCCCTCATGGGGGACTTGTAATGAGTCCCACATAGCTTTTGCCGTAAGACAATGAGAAACCCAATAATATTCATCAACTCCTAATGAGGAGATCAAAATATTCTTGGCTTTCCAATCATAGTTATACTTCTTTTCATCATCATCAGTCCATTGTGCTTCGGGCTTAGGCACAATCTCATTATTTTCATTGTTCATAGTTATTTCCATTGGACCATTGAGAATAACATTCCACACTTTTCTATCTATGGAATTTATGTGCACCCGCATACAGTCCTTCCAATAACTGTAATTTTCTCCATTAAAAACGGGAGCTCTATTATAAGCCCCTTTAGGTTCGTTTGCCATTTTCTATCAAAGTTATATTTGAAGCACGGAGTGAACCGGTACTCCTAATACCACTTGTTAGACGATGGCTAGGATCTAGTAGGGGGGTTGAATAGATCCCAATTAAAAAATCAGTTGGCGCTACCAATTAAAAATTGGTTTTAAAAAAATTTTATTTACGGAAGCTGCCGTGGAAAAATTATCGTCTAAAATGAACCATTATTAGAAGACCGGATATGCGTCTAGCCTTATGGAAGTGATAATGAGCAAAAAATAGATTCAACACACTAGTCACACTTATCAATTGATTTTACCACTAATAAGTAGGACTAGTTCCAATGCTCCATAATAACCACAAAATATGCAAATAATCCAAGTGAATTTTGGTTTAGGCAATTTATCAAACACTTGGTGTGCGAGGCACTCCAAGTGAATTTTTACTTGAGTAAGTAACTCTAAATTCCTTGTACAATATACTATTGTACTAGAGTTCAAAATAGTTAAAAGCACTTACTCAACTCAATGCAAATTTTGATAGAATTTCTTATACTAAAATTACTCAAATTCTAAAGCCAAAATGAAAGTGCAGAAAAATAAAGGAGACAAAGATTTGTTGAGGCAGTTCCCCCGCCGTCCTCGCTTTGGGATACGTTTGCCCCCAATTCTAAATCTAGAATTGAGATCAATATAATAGATATCATCTGTAGAGTTGAAATGTTTATACAAGGATAGATAAGCAAAATATACAAACAAGCTCTCTTGATGTTGATGATGCTTTCTCTCCTTGTTCCTTGATTCGAGTCGAATCAAGTTCTTCGATCGTTGTGAGTAGACCTCCGATTCCAGCCCCTTTGTTGAATAACCTTCCATTCTTCAAACCCTCGCCCCGACTGATCTCAAACACACACAAATCGAACTCGGAACTCTCTTGCAAACTTCACTGATTCCCGCTACTAGATTGACGAAACCTTTTGCTTCTCAATCACCTTCGCTCAGCTGAAGTTGGTAGAGACGATCCGTACCAAAAACCCACAAATTCTCCAAATCTTGGAGGGCAAAACCTTAAAGGTTTTATTCAAGAAAAACCTGCTACAAACTCAACCTGAACCAGATTCCCAATCAACGGCTTCAGACCTTATCACCTTGAACAGAACCACAAAGCACAACAAGAATTATTGTGTGTAATTGTTGTGTTGTGAATTGTTGAGGATGAAGATGAAGAGATTTGGTAGCACCTATTTCACTTTTCTTGTTCTTGCACAATTGACTCAAAATTTCAATTGTTATTTCAATTTTTGAGAAAAAAACATAAAACATCTATATATAGTAACCAACAAGCCAACAAACATAACAGCTTTTCACCCAAAGTGGAAAGTTTTCAAAAACAGCATAAACGAGCGAACGGTCGACCATAGCAGGACTATGCATCGACGCATATCCTGAAGATTTAGACAGATTTAAAAGTCTTCTCAATATGCGTCGACCCGTGGGCTTTTGCACTGATTCATGCGCCGACCATGCGTCGACCTGTGGTCGACTCAAACCCTGCAAAACTGCAAAAAAAAACATATTTTTGTGGTTTTTATGCATCTAGTCATGATCACTGATCTCCCATATATATTGAATTTAATATGACACTTTAGATGGATATAAGAAGGAAATGAAAGGTGCAACATTGCATTTGTTGTAGAGGTAGAGTCGAGAAAACCAATTCATTCATGATCGCGTTTTGTTATCATCGAAACTCAAGTATGTATGCTATGTGAGGGTTTGCCCTCACAATGCTGAACCTCTTGTTCTGATTCTCTTTGTTTTGTTTCCTCACTAATATAAATTGTGTATGGATGGTTGGTTTTGTTTAGTGATTGTGCAGATGGCACCTCCTAAGACAGCTCTGTCAAAGAAGCGAAATTTCAGAAGTTCATCTCATCCAGCCCCAATCCAATTTGATACGGACAAATTCAGAGGAGCGAAACAAGCTGCTCGTTATCTAACTCTAGAGAAAAGGAGCATCCTACCTGAAAAGTGTTTCAACCTCAACCATCAAGGATCCTACCGGGCGATAGCAGGAACCCTTGTAAGCAAAAGGTGGGATAGTTTGATAATACCTGAAGATAGTTACAACGTAGAGCTCATAAGAGAGTTTTATGCCAATGCACTCCCAAATGATGATGAGCTGTTCATATGGACTACTATGGTTGGCGGAAGAGACGTAAAATTTGATTGTGACATCATCAACATTATTTTAGGTAATCTTTTATCCTTAAGGGAGAATGAAATAGATGCATATCTTCACACTTTGAGGCTGCATAGAGATACATATGATATTTCTCGTGATTTGTTGCTTGAGGGAAACTCAGTTGAATTGAACCCGTCTGGGGTTCCTCGAAGGTATCACAGAGAGGACGCGTCATTTGGCTCAACTTATACTTTTGTTGGTGTTGACTAATATAAAACCAAAGTCACACACCTCTACTGTGCCAATTCCTATTGCTTATATTGTTTACAGTATATTGACTAATATGCATATTGATGTGGCTCGAATCATCACAGATGAGATGTATGTCATTGTGGAAAGCAGACATGGTTCAGGGTCAAGGAATTATTGTCTCTTAGTCTTTCCCTATTTGATTATGGTATTATGTGTGCATGCGAGGGTTAAACTATCCTCCCATCGTCAGGTGACAATTCCTGCTGTGATTGATGATCGGTATGTGGACAAGTTTTACAAGCCAAAGGGATGGAAAGGACAAACATCTAGCACTGGTACTGATGCTGGCGGTGCTTCTGGTTCAGAACCTGCAAGCTCCCAAGGTTTTGACCTATTTCAGAGGGAGGTCTACAGTTACAACTGGGATTGGATAACGGTTACTCAGCACATCATGATAGGCTTACATGATTCTATACAGGTACTAAAACTGCAGTACATGGAATCCTTAGTGGGGCACTCTATGATGTCTAGGGAGCAGTTTCTAGCACATGATTTGTGGCCTGAGGCCAGGCCACAATTTAGAGAGGGGGAAAATGTAGATGATCCTGAGGACACTGTTGAGGAGGCTAGAAATGAGGAGGTTGCTGCTGATGATGATGATTAGGTCGTTTCTAAGGAATGTTTTAGTTCAGAGGAGGATACTGAGTCCGAGGAGGACTAGTTTTTTGTTGTTGACATTTTGAGCATGATCCTATGCAACTTCCTTTGGTTCTACAAAGTGAAGTTTTCTATTTGCATTTTATCATTGCTAGTTATAGTTATGGTTATTGTATTATCTTTTGTTGTAGTTTATCCACTTGTTGGATTATTTTGGATATTGTTGTAGTATGTACCATTTTTGGGTACAAATACTTTAGTTGGTGTTTTTACACCATAGCACATTAATGTTATTATTATTATTATCAGTTGAATTCTTCAGTTACGAATGTTTATCTTGCGTTTTCTTTACTTTCGTTTTTCTTTTATTAGGTTGTTAAGAGTTGAATTCTTCATTTTAGGAATGTTCAACTCTTAAAGTCTTGTTGTTAATATGCTTATTTGTGTTTATTGTTGATATGTTTGTGTGGATTTAAATGTTTCCTTTTTTGGTGTGGAAATGTGAGAACTTCTAGGATGGTGATGATAGTTCGTCGATGAAGATTCTTCCAAGTTTGGATGGTGATGATAGTATTTAAGCATGTAAATATTGGCAAGGTACATGGTTACCTCTTTCTAGGATGTTAGAATGTTTAAGAACTTCTTTTCTTTGTGCAAATGTAATTTTATTTCTTGTTGCAACTTGGTTGAATGCTTGTATCACTTAGGTCCAAAAGCCAAAATGGTGAGAAACCTCCATTGTCTACTAAATGCATAGTATGATTGATAAATTTTGTTGAGTACCTTTGATTCATGCTTTATCTTGTGATTAGTTTGATTTTTTGGAAGCATTAGATGGGATCAAGACATTTGTTGATAATGAGCACAACCATTCCAAAAGTAATTTACTTGGGAGTAGTGAGTATTCGTTAACTCTTTGAGCCTAAACAATTTATATCCCATTTTAGTGATGAACTTAGTGTATGTATATAATTTGAAAGTATAGTTCATCATAGAATTTTGTGAGATTCTAAAAATTTCTTCTTAAACCGTTGAACATTGTTTTACTTGATTTCCTTGCCATAAAAAGTAAGGAGCATTCACTTAAGATTTAGTTGAATACAAGTTGGGGAGAATGAAAAAGAAGAAAGATAGGTTGCTAAAACTTTTGAAAAATTTCAAGCAAGCATGAAAAGAAAAAGTGTGAATATGAATGCGAAAAAAAAGAAAAAGAATGCTTGCTTGAAAGAGAAAAATAGAGAACGAAATAATTGTGCATAAGGAAGTTTGAGAAGGTTTATTATAAAGGAAAGAAAGTGGTGAATGAAGTTGGGATGTGTAAATACCTTGTTTAGTGAATATTTCTTTTGCATCGGTAATTTCATTCAATGGCCTTTAGAAATGTCCCTTTATTGTGAACTCGACTAAGCTACAATCTTAAAAGGCCTTAGTGATCTTCTTGCTTCCATAATTTATATATTGATCGTTTAGATATTGTATGAATTGGTTTGTATTTGCATCATTTATGAAATGAGTGAAATTACCCCGCGTTTGTAAGCGCGTATTTCCTTCAATTCTTTTTCGAAGAGGAGTGTTAGAGTGATTTGAGCATGATAATTTAGTTGTTACTTAAAGCATTGTTTGATATTTGTTTAAGAACTAAATTCTTTTACATTGTTCGATTCTAGGAAGTTGTAATCATTGCTTGTATACATTTGTTGTTTATTTGAGCCATAAATCCATTCTTGGTTGAATTAAATGCTTGAGCAAATCCTCTTATTTTCAATGAGAGACATACTTTGTTTGAGGACAAGCAAATAGTTAGTTGGCGAGAGTTTGTTAGATGTCAATCTTGCCTTAATTTAATAATTTATAATGGACATTTTTCAACTCTTTTGTGTTGATTTGTTGGAATTACTACTTGAAAGTTTGCCATTCTTCAATTGTTTAAAAGTACATTTGGTACCTTTGATTTGTGTGTTATTGTGAAGAAAATAGGCACTAAATCATCAAAGTGTGAGACACAAGGAAATTGAATAAGGTTGCTAAAGGAAAATAAGAATATCAATAAGTTCGCTGGGAAAACTTGCTAGTAAACGTTCGCTTTGCGAACAACAGGCGAAGAACCAGCTAATGCTCCTAGATTTGACGCAGTAGCAAAATGCCTGTAAGATCGCTGGATGAACAAGCCAACCAAGGTTCATTATGGCAACGCGTCAGCGAAGAGCTAGCAAAGCATCCTAGACTTGAGGCAGTAGCTAAAGGGGCATAAGTTCGCCGTGCAAACTTGTAGGTGAAGTAGTTCGCTAGGTGAATAATCATCTGAACGATGAACTTTAGAGTTGTCTAAGAGGCAGTTTAACTATGCAAAGGCACATCATGTGCCTAATTTGATGTTCTCTAGGTGAATAATATGTTCGCAATGCGAACATGACAGATCCTAAATATACTTTATAAGTACTTTTGCTCATTTTTGGGGATCATAACCTACTTTTACACACCAAAACCTGATTTTTTGAGATTTCTTCACCAAAGAGTAAGATTTTACACATAGAAGCTGGATTCGCATCCAAGTTCGATTCTTTGACGTGGATTCTCATTCATATCCTCCCAAAACTTGTGAAGCAAGCTACCATGGTTATGGGTAGCTAAGTCACTTTTGTGTCAAGATTAAAGGTAGTTAATCTTGCTATTATGTATTTCTTTTGATTTTTGTATGTGAACAAGGTTTATGATCAATAGATGATGAAAATATTTGCTTTTAATGATGTATTTATGATTTGAGTCACTCTAGACATAGATTTTCCAAGTCTTGACCTAATATCATCATCTATTAACCAACAAACTCTAGGCATAGATTTGAAAGTTAATATTAGTTTTGTATCGATCTTTATGTTTATTGTTTTGATTGTTATTTCGAGAAATCATCTAGCGATTAAAACAATAATATTCACGGAGCCGCTTTAGAAATAAATGGATTCGCAAGGATACGCAATTGTATTGATCAAAACTAAGTTCACATGCTTGATTAATCGGATACATATGAAAACGATTAACGAGATCTAATATGGACATGCTTTTCTTAAAACAAAACATATTTGCCCTAATTTACTCTTTGCAACAAACTAATGTTACAAAACAAGAAATATTTTGGAAACTCTTTACTTAGAACATTAAATTATTGAATGACTAGCATTTATATATCTTGTGTACAATCCATGTGGATGCGATAAAAACACCCCATAAAATACTTTTCAACAATCATGTGAACACAAAGTAAGCAACAAGTAAACATGAAACATCCCAATCACAAAGAAAAACCAAACATAAAATAAGACTCAAGTACACACAACTTAATCATGTCATAATATCAAGCTCGAGGCGTGCATCAAGATTAAACCGATCATCATTGAACTATTCACAAGTATCATCAATAATTAGTCCATATCCAAGATCAATCACAATTTGAACATCAAGAATTAATCCTAATTTATCAAAACCTAATCGAAGTCTAATCAAAACTAAGATAAAAAATTAATCACAATCAAGTTCTAAACTAGGATTAAAATTCAATTAAAATTTTACCAAAAACTAGCATCGAAACTAAAATCAACATTTAATCTAAAATTGACATTAAAATTTAATCAAAACTAACATCAAAGTTAATATCCAAATTCAATTCAAGATTTAGATTCATATTTTAAACAAAATCAAAATTAACTTCTAATCAAAATTTAACCTAAATTAATCAACTTAACTAAAGAAGGTGGGAGGTGCAGTTGTGAAAGTAATGGTGTAAGTAGAAGTTGGCATATGGTCCATTATCTTAGGACCATTAGCCTTTATCCTACTTCTAAGAGGGTGAAATAGCAAAAGAAAAAAAGGTGTGGAATAGCGATTCCATGTGGCCTAGGAGCCCGACCCACTTGGTTATAGTCTTAACCTTAAAAAACATAAAAAGGAGTCATAAGGAAAACCATGGAGAGAACAATTAAACTCTGCAGCCAACACAATGTATAGATTCTATACTTCAGTTCATCATTCGTTCATCTCCTTCGATTCTGCGCTCATTCCTCTCTAAGAGTTCTGTTGGAAATTCACCTCACACCTTATGAAGAATTCCCTTCAATCTTGATCTCAAGATTGATGAACAAACCCACAATATGATAGTAATGGTGATAACAAGTAAAGAGTTATCAAGAACAACTAAAGAAAAGAAGAATAACAAACAACAAGAAAGAGAGGAGAGAGAGAGAGAGAGAGAGAGAGAGAGAGAGAGAGAGAGAGAGAGAGAGAGAGAGAGAGAGAGAGAGAGAGAGAGAGAGAGAGAGAGAGAGAGAGAGAGAGAGAGAGAGAGAGAGAGAGAGAGAGAGAGAGAGAGAGAGAAATATTTGGAGAAAAATGTGTTACCCACAACTGTGGGATTTTTTATTATATTGAAGTTTCACTTGCTAAACTCTACAACTGTGAAATCTGTTCTATGTTGTTGTCGAATACAAAGCAATGCACCCTATTTATAATTTTAGGTTTACAAAAGCCCAAAACATAAAAGGCCCAAAATATTCAAATCAAATATAATCTAAATCATATAAAATCAAATCTGTTTTGACACACTATGAATTACATTTAACACACCACCTAATTCATTGTGTCTAAACTGTCTACATTCATCATGGCTCTTAGTCTTCTGAAGGCTTCAACCTGCACTCCCTTCGTCATGATATCTGCAATCTGATTCTCAGTTCTGCAGTGTTCCAACTTCATCTTCCCTTCTACTACCTGCTCTCGAAGATAATGGAACCTCATTTCAACGTGCTTGCTTCGACCATGAGCTATTGGATTCTTCGCCAAGTTGATAGCTGACATGTTGTCCATCTTCATGGTAATTGCTCCATGATTCTTCCCTGTGATTTCTTTGACCAAGTTCACCATCCAAGTTGCTTGACATGCACAAAGAGAATCAGCTATATATTCTACTTCACATGATGACAATACCACTACTGGTTCCTTTCTCGAATTCCAAGCAACTGGTGCACCACCTAACATAAACACATACTCAGTTGTGGATTTCCGATCCTCAGCATCACTACACCAACTGGAGTCTGTATATCCCACTAACTTGCATTCTTTTCCTTCATCAGCTGCTGGAAATAAAATGCCATAGTCGAGAGTTCCTTTTAGATAGCTCAGTATCCTCTTCGTCGCTGCTAGGTGTGATACCTTTGGCTTCTGCATGAATCTACTTACCATACTAACACTGTATGCTAAGTCAGGCCTTGTGTGACAGAGATATCTAAGTGACCCAATAAGTCTTCTGTATTGGGTTGGGTCGACATCATCTTCATCTGAATCCTTCAATAGTTGCAATTTGGGTTCAGCTGGAGTCGAAGTTTGGTTGCAATCTTGCATCTCAAATCTCTTGAGTATTTCACCTGCATATCTTCTTTGATTCATCATCAAACCTCTACTTGTCTTGTTGAGTTCGATGCCAAGGAAATATGAGAGATTTCCCAAGTCTGACATTTCAAACTCCTTACTCAGGTCATGTTTGAAATCTCCGATCTCCTTCTTGTAACTCCCTATTATCAACACATCATCAACATAGAGACATAGTATAAGCAATTCGTCATTGCTTCTTCTTACATATACTCCATGTTCAGTTGTACACTTCACAAATTCCTTCTCCCTTAAGAAGCTTTCTATTTTCTTATTCCAAGCTCTTGGAGCTTGCTTAAGTCCACACAGGGCTTTATGAAGCCTGTACACCTTTCTTTCTTCGTCTTGTTTCATAAACTCAGTTGGTTGTGCAACATAAACTTCTTCGTCTAAGGGGTCATTAAAGAATGCACACTTCATGTCCATCTGACATGTGTGCCAGTTGTTCATATTTGCTAGACCAACAACCAACCTGATTGTTTTGATTCTAGCAACAGGTGCGAATACTTCATCGAAGTCGATTCCTTCCTTCTGAAGAAATCCTTTCGCCACAAGTATCGCCTTGTGTCAAGTTACTTCTCCTTTAGGATTTACCTTCACCTTGTAAACCCATTGCACATTAATTGCCTTCTTGCCTTGCGGCAATTTGACAAGTGACCAGGTATCATTGACTTCGATGGACTCCAACTCTTCAGTCATTGCTTTCACCCACTTCGAATCTTTTAATGCCTCAGCTGCATTGACTGGTTCGACATCTGCGTAGAAAGCATAATGTACCAGCTTACCCTCTTCATTGACTACATCATCTGATGTAATTACACATTCTTGCAACCTTGCAGGCATGTGTCTTGTTCGTCGAGGTCTGCTCGAACTTGCTTCATCTGCAACTGGTTCCTGTCGAACTTCTATTTTGACTTCAGTGGCTGGTTCTTCACAAGAGATTCTCACTGAATCCTTCTTGGCATTCTCAATCCAGTCCCATTCTTTAAGCTCATCTATGATCACGTCCCTGCTGATTACTACCTGCTTATTCACTGGGTCGAACAGCTTATAACCTCCTGTCGAATGATATCTTATCAAGATCATCTGATTCGACTTATCATCAAGCTTCCTTCTCAACTGATCTGGCACATGCCTATGTGCTATAGATCCAAACACCTTCAAGTGACTGAGACTAGGCTTGACACCAGACCGACATTCTTCTGGTGTGATTCCTTCAAGCTTCTTCATCGGACATCTGTTCAATATATATGTTGTTATCGAAACTGCTTCTCCCATAATTCTTTAGGTAGATGCTTTCCATTCAACATACTTCTCACCATATTCATGATGGTTCTGTTCTTGCGTTCTGCAATCCCATTTTGCTGTGGAGTGTAAGGTGGCACCACCTCATGCACAATCCCTTCTTTTACACATAGTGTATCGAACTCTTTTGATACATACTCTCCACCACCATCAGTCCTCAGAATTTTCAGCTTTCGACCACTCTGTCTTTCGACCATGGACTTGAATCTGGAAAATACCTCAATCACATCACTTTTCTTCTTGATGAGGTAAGTCCACAGCTTTTGATTATAATCATCTATAAACGTGACAAAGTATCTAATGCCACCAATCGAATCCACCTGGATTGGACCACATACATCAGAGTATATGACTTCAAGTATTGCCTTCGACTTCCTTCCTGCATCCTTGCTGAAGTTATTCTTGTGTTGTTTCGACTGAACACACTCCTTACAGACTTCACTTGGAATGTCGATTTCTGGTAATCCCGAAACCATATTTCTTCTCTTCAGTTCTCTGATGTCATTAAAGTTGAGATGACCTAGTCAAAAATGCCATAACTACTCTCTGTTGGTTGTAGTTGCTAGACACTTGTGCTCCATCACATTGAGTCCAATATTGAAGGTCCTATTTTGAGACATTGGAGCGTTTAAGATTAATCTACCACCTGCGTCGAGAAATCTCATTATCTTGTCTTCGAAAACTACCTTGTAGTTCTTTTCGACAAGCTGCCCTATACTGAGCAAATTACTCTTCATGCCTGGTATGTACAACACATTGGAAATTGTTTACCTTTTGCCATCTTTCCTCATAATGAGAACATCACCAACACCTTCGGCTGCTAGAGTGTTGTCATTTGCAAACTTCACTGTGTTCTTCGACGAGGGCTTCATGTTGTCAAACCAATCTTTCCTTCCAGTCATGTGTAATGAGCATCCTGAGTCCAAGTACCACTGATCTTGGAATCTTTCTTCATCTTTTGTTGTGACCATTAGCAACGTTTCTTCTTCTTCATGTTTTGCCAGCTTTGCATCAGTCTCTTGATTTCTCTTCCTTTCTGGACAATCACTAACATAATGACCATACTTCTAGCAATTGAAACATTGAATGTGGCTTTTGTCTGTCTTTCGACCACCACATCTTCCTTTGCTTGCAGCACCATCTCTTTGGTTGCCTTGGTTCCAAGGTTTCTTCTGATTCGACCGATTTCCTCCTTTGTTGCCATTCCAACTACCTTTTCCTTTTCTTTCCTTTTCTGACTACGCATGCAAAGCCATATCTTTCGACTTTCCTGCAACTCTCTCAGCCATCCTCTGTTCATGAGACTCAAGAGTCCCTTGAAGCTCTTCCTTCGTCAACACTGACAGATCTTTCGAATCTTCTATGGAAACTACCATGTGATCAAATTTTGGAGCCAACGATCTCAAAATCTTTGAGACAACTGCTTTCGTCATCAGCGCTTCTCCACATATGATAACACGAAATCATATAGATATTTTCATGCATATTTCAACTAAAGTCTAACCGTTTTTGATCCGATTTCGGGTTATTTCCGTGTATTTGTCTGATGTTTTTGCAGGTATTCAACGATCACGTCTAAACAAGGCAACATGAAGAAAAGGAGCAATCTCAGATGAAATATGGACGAAAAAGGAGTGAAAACACAATGAAAAGCGCAGCAATCAGTTTTTGCTGATGTGACGACCGTCACAGCTTCATGACGACCGTCACACGGGTGACGACCGTCACACCTTGTGACGACCGTCATGCAGGCAAAAACGCCCCACTCAGATTTCACGTCAAAAGAGCAGTTCCAATTCCCATTAAGTGGACCACTACTCCCTAAATTATCTGCCTCAAAGTCCATCATCCTCAGAGATAACCGTTGGGATTCCACTTCTATAAAAAGGGAAGCAGAGGACTTCAGAAAGTGTGCTGCATTCATACCACGAAGTGCTGCTGAATTTAATTTCCAGAGCAAATTTACTTTCCAGTTTTTATTTTGTATTCATTTCCCTTTACATTTCCTCATTTCCATTTCCGCTCTTCTGTAATACCTATTGTACTGTACGATCAAATTGGCACTAAAGACCAGAATCCTGCCAACATCTGTGGAGGATCTGCCCAAAGGCCAATTGGCATATTTACAGGTTTTCATTTTGATCGACTTCTGTTTTATTATAATGCAATTTATTATTTATTATTATTATTTATGTTTTGTTTTTCCCAATTCCATGTCTAGCTAAACTTAGGTAATCGATATGTAGTAATAATTCGAATGGGATTTGATAACTCTTGTTTGAAAACTTTCTTTTCACAAAAGTAATTTATGGTCTAAGTGTTTAAAATTGATTCACGAAATAAACTTCGTCGCGAAAGCGAGAACTTATTTAAAAGTAGTTTTGCCACGAAAGTGGGAGATTAATTAAGATACGAACCAACAAGCGAAAGCTGCGGTAAGGTCAGATAGTAAACACTAGGCATTCGTTTTAATAACAGCGAAAGCACTTTAAAATGGATTAGAACTTAGAGATTTCCAAAAAATGATTTTAACCCCGAACGGGATACGAAAGTGTACGTTTGGCCCTTAGGATTATGATTAGCGTCAACAACCATCGTGAGATGAGAGTCTTCAAATCTTCATTTTCTGCTTAAATAAACTTTGAAAATTATTTCATACACCAGTAACTTATCAAATCCCTGAAGAACATAATTACTACGTATCGATTCAATTAATTAAAATCTAAATAGGAATCTTAGTTCCCTCTTTTAGTGATAATCTTATTCCCTTAAAACATATTCTACCTAGCTAAACATAGTAACTCCCGAGAACACTAGTTTGATTACGAGTCCCTGTGGGATCGATATCTTTTATTACTACGCGATAGACTGTGCACTTGCAGTTAGTTGTATTAGACATAGAAAGTCGCGATCAAGTTTTTGGCGCCGTTGCCGGGGACCCGTTTAGTCAATAGTGTAACCTTCTGTTACACCGTATAGACTAGGTTAACAATTTTCATTTTTCCTTTACTAGTTCTGTCGATTGTATGCCAAGAAATCGCCCGCAAGGCGATATCGTAAAACCTTCGGTCGCAGAACTAGAACGCTTCTTACACCTAAGAAGTAGAATCATTGAGTACCAACTCAAACAACTCAAACATAACACTCCCGAACCTCTCACTCCCATTCCCAAATCAGAAGAAGAAGAACCAGAGATGGCTGAAGGACCTCCGAACAAACCGCTGAAGGCATACGCTACACCATCTCAGATGGAGCCTAGAAGTAGCATTGCTGCCCCAGCTATTACCCGAAATGATTTTGAGTTGAAACCATCATTGATGTCGGCTGTACAACAAAACCAATTCTCAGGAAACGCAACTGAGGATCCGAACGAACATCTAACGAAGTTCGTACAATACGCAGACACAGTGAAAGCAAATGGAGTAACTCCAGACGCGATAAGACTTCGTCTTTTCCCATTCTCTCTTAGAGACAGAGCATGGACATGGTTACAATCGTTACCATCCAACTCCGTTACGACGTGGGAGCAATTGAAGAACGTCTTCTTAGCGAGATATTTTCCGCCAAGCAAAACTGCTATGCTTAGAGCTCAAATCAACGAATTTCGACAGAAAGATACTGAATCTCTTTACGAAGCATGGGAATGATTCAAAGATATGATGAGAACATGTCCTCACCACGATCTAGAAGACTGGGTGACAATCCATACTTTCTATAATGGGCTTCTATACAATACTAGATTGACAATAGACGCTGCCGCGGGCGGTGCACTTATGGATAAGCCATATGTAATACCCCAAATTTTGCCCTAAGATTTGTCGTCGCATTTCATTGCATTTTTATCAATTACTAACAAATTTGTGTAGTCGTTTGACTTTTTGCAGGTAAATATCATATGGCATGTATTTTTTTCTAAAAAGTAAAAATGGCACAATTGGCAAGAGGACATGTGTAAGGAGTTGTGAGTGTGAGAGGTTGAGAGTTCGAATCTCACCTTTGTCACTTTTTTGTTTTTTATTATTTTTACTCTAAATTTTTCTATCTTTCATTAAAAAATAACAAAAATAGTTTTTTATTATTATTTAATTATTATTTTCGTATTTTAATTAAATCATTTTTTAAAATATTATTTTTTTTACTTTTTTCTAAATTATTCATAAAAAAATCCAAAAAATCATAAAATAAAAAATATTGAAAAAATTTTTGTTCTTTTTATAATATTTTTTATTTTAGGAATCAATAGGATTATTAGTTTTTATTTTAAGTTTATTTTAATTATTTTAAATTATTTAAATTTTATTTTTTTTTCTTAACTAATTATTTAGTTTGGGCTTTAAAATGGGCTTTAGGGACATTATTGACAATTTGGTGTTAACCCTAATTTGTTCCCTATATATACATGTGTTGCCTTGTTGAGAAAAACGGGGTCAGAAGGTTTTTTTCAGAAAAGAGGAGAGAGAAAGGGAGAAACAAAGGAGATCCCCAGAGAAGAAAGGCGGTCGTTCCCACAACTCGTCAGAAGGATTGGAGCTCTCCAGTGTTCCCTTATTCAAACTTTTTTCACATTTACCGAAGCAAACATCCGCTTCGTAGGTTAGATTACTAAACCTTTTGCCTTTTCATGTTTATATGCATATTTTGCCATGTTAATGTGTTTAGGTCCTTTAAATTACTAAACCTTTTGCTTTTTAATATTTATGTGCATATTTTGCCATGTTAATCTCCATGTGTATTTAGGTCCGTAGATTTTAATATCAAAACCCTTTTTTAACAAAACCTTTTTTTAAAAATCAAAACCCTTTTTTATTTATTATTAAAACCTTTTTTTTAGTAAGACATTTTTTAAAAACTGAAAAGCCTTTTTGTTCCGAAGAAAAAAAAACCTTTTTGTTCCCAAAAACCTTTTCTAAAAAAAACTGAAAAGACTTTTCCCCCAAAAACTTTTTTTTTATAATTTAAACTTAATTTTTTTTATAATTTTAACTTAAATATATTTTATTAAAAAATTAAAACTTTTTTTTTATAATTAAAATATTAAAAAATTAAAACCTTTTCGTAAGGAACTCCTGATGTTTGATGTTTGTCGTGTCATTTTATGTACCCTTTTATTACTTTTCTTTCTTTTGGCATTTCATGTGCATGCTCGAGGTTGAGATGTGCTTGTGGTGGCCACAGCCCCACACTATTTTCCTCCCTCACTTCATTCTAAGTGTCATTACATATTTTCATATTCTTCATGTTTTCGGAAATGTTTCTTTGTTTCTTTATACCCTCTGCCTTTATTACTTTTCTTATTTCTGTACCTTAATTATTCCTCCATATAATGATTTGTCATATTTTCACATTTTTTTACAGTTTTATCCTTCCGAAGGATTAGGTCCAGCCTTTTGGCCGCCGAGTCAATAGCCTTACCCCTTTAATGGATCAAACCCTGTTTAGCCTAGGTGTCCCGCCGTGGGCAAAATTGCTTTTATCCTAGTGTTAGGCCAAAAGAGTCGCCGTACTCTGTTTTAAGGTTTTCCGCCGTGGAATCCCTAATTTAACCCTATTTTAATTTTAATTAACATTTTTTTAACATAGAGATTGGAGTCTCTGAACAAACCTTGGCCACAGTCAAGACGTTTCTAACCTCCCTTTTGAGGGGAACTACAGTTACTCTGATTCCATTCCCGTAAGGATATGTAGGCACAAGATGCGATGTCTTTCCGAGTAAACTTAGAATTAACCCCTAGGTCTTTTTTAATTTTCAATCCTTTGTATATATCCTAAAGCAAAATAATTAATGAAATAAAAAAAAATAAACAAAAGGGTCCCGTAGAGTACTACGGAAGTTTAGGGTGCTAATACCTTCCCTAAATTTAACCAACCCCCGAACCTTAGATCTCTCCCCTTTAGGTTTTTCCTTTCTTTAACCTTTCCTTCGGATAAATCAAAGACCGGTTGTAAATGAATTAAGATTCAAGTTAATCAATAGCTTGACGTCCAAATTTCACCGCAACAGAAAATGGCGACTTCACTGGGGAGTCCTAACTATTGAGGGTTATCCCTATTTTGTTTATTTTTTCTTTATATATTTGTTTTATTATATATTTTGCTCACTTGTATGTATATATTGGGGTACCTTACTTGGAGTTACTGTGTTGTGAGATAAGTCCTACACCCGGACTTGAGCGACCTTATGATAGGATGGCTGATATATTCGACGAGGCTTATAGGGAGTGAGTCCCGACTAAGCTAAATCGAGAATCACCGCTCAGTTGAGACCCTTTTGAAAATGGTTCGGTTGATCGAGTGTAGTCGTGAAAACTTTTACCATTATCGATTGGAGTCTGTGATACTGAGAACCGTAGTACCTTTACACCATCTTGGCCTTATATAGGATGTAGTGCGAGAACTATGTGGGAGTAGTCCTACAATGGTTGCTACGCGATACTACACTCGAACGAGGTTCTCTTGAGAATATTATCGACCCCCGAGTCAGTCAGAAAGTTGATAATATCCGAAAGATGGATTGATGACTTTGGGCACTGATTTAGAACCCTTGTTCTGCAGGTACAATCAACCTATAGTACATACCTCTTTGGGAAGGGTAGACCTTAACTCCATTCGTTGTCCTCTAACCTAGGACCTTTGTGTGTGTATTTGTGCTTTGCATCCAAAAGGCATCATATCATTTTCAGTTTCAAGGAATTCATCAGTCCTTTGCAAATTCGAAAAGCCTTACATTTTAAAGTCTAAAATTTTTTCCAACTTTCTTAAAAAGCAATATTCGCAATTGACCGTTGAAATTCTTGAAACCATTGCATGGCATCAGCATCACATTTTTGCATTGCATTTGTCCCCCAGTTTCTCATTCTTGTTCCTATCGTCTTCCAGTGTACCTTTGAGTCGTTAAGCTGATTCCTCGACACAGATATCAGACCAGAAACGGAACAGGAGTCACTTTGATCCTATTCTCATGACTTACACAGAGCTATATCCTGACTTAGTCCGGCAAGGACTGATTACTACAAAGGCTTTACCACCTCCTCTTAATCCTCCAGTTGGATTTAGGGCTGATCTAAAGTGTGCTTTTCATGAGGGTGCCTTAGGCCACGACTTGGAGCATTGTTTTGCATTGAAAGCTAGGGTGCGTGAACTGATTAGAGCCGGAATACTTGATTTTACGGATAGTCGTCCGAGCGTCCAGACAGATCCCTTGCCAACACATCAGAATTGAAGCTTTGTCATTGGGCCTTTTTTTTTCTCGTTGTTTGCATTTTCCTTATTTTGTTTAAGTTGTTTGCTTTCAATTATGTTTGTACTTTCATTAATGAAATAAGCATTGCGACTTTTGATTCAATTCATTTCCGTCCATTTATTTGCATCTTTATGCTTTATTTTTTCAAATGTTTACTTCTTGTCCAAAATTTTGATATGCTAAGATTGGAGGTAGGATGACGAAAAATGTTATACCCATAACTGCTGTCAGTATGCTTTCAATTAAACCTTGTTGACGATGTAAGGCATTGTTTCAATTCCCAAACACTGGAGAAATAAGGAAGTTAATCCCTCGTCACCCCCTTCGGGCCTAAAAGTTGGAGTTTCTTTCGTTACAAAAAACCCACAATTTTAACCTTGGGATGGGTAGTTCTCAGTTAACTTGGTTGTGTGTTCATACGATACACCTTTCATTAACAAATTTTCCTTCGCACACGTCAAACAAGTGTCGAAGATGTTTTCTAATCAAAAGGTCGATGATGGTTCACCGTAATCATTAAAATCAAACAGTCACTTTCCTTCACGCAAAAAAATAATATAAAAAAAGCAAAAGAAGCCCGCTAAGTCAAAACCTATGAAGGAGACTTAGGCAAAACTGGGGCATCTCGCTGACTGTAAACTCTAAAATAAACAGTTCAGGCAAAATTTAGGGATAATACAAAGAGATTTTTGAATCCTTATCTTGAAAATCCTCAATGTCAAAACAATCAAATGTTATAGGGGAGTAGTGGCTGCCTTTTCATAGGTCCCTTTGACTTCTGAGTCATCATTGCTACGATCAATGAAATCCCTAACTTATGGGAACCTGAATGCATAGTATGAGTTAACTGAGCATAGGACTGAAGATCATCACATAGATTGGGTGGGTACAAATAAATTTTGAGCCTTTATCTTTTGTTTCATAAACCGTGAACCAGACCACGTTACAACCCTCAAAAGACCTAATTGAAGCAAGGTTATTTTGAAAGTATACTACAGCAAGGTTGCGTAACCTGACTCCTAAAGATCTTTGTGAATCATTTATTTTGGCAATACACTTTTATTTTAAACTTTGAGTGTTTGAACCGCCTTGTTCTGACTAACGACTCATGTATTTTCCATCTTTCAAGAATAATTTTTCAAAAATCGCATGAACTTTGCATTACCATGTTTGTATGAATATTTTTGTTTGCAAACTGGCTTTCCTCTAAGGAATTTTCAAACAATGAGAAACTTGGTCAAGTGATCTTATCAGGGGCAAGTTCCTTTTACATCCTGTCAAAGAATTAGTTCAAGATTTGTTCAAGGCAATATCTTCTCAGATTTGGTTTATCCAGAGAATTGTTCAAGACTCAGACTGGGGCAAGCCCTCCGAGGATACAGCAAAACAGTCGATTCCACGAATCAGACAGCTGAAGCAACTATCAGTTCATTTGACCTGGGGCAGTTTACTCGCATAATCCCTAAGCAGTTATTCATCATTCCTACAGTGACTATCAACTTGATACAGTTTAACAGAATGACAGTGATCTCCGTGTTGAGGAATCAGTCCTCCAGTTTTGTCATCTCACCGAAAGAGTCGATCCTTGTCGTCGATGTCTGCATTTGCATTTGATCATATGTCATAGCATAATTCCTATACATGTGCATATCTTGGGTGCTTTATTCTCCATTTACATTTCTATCTTGGGTGCTTTAATCCCCATTTACATTTCTATCTTGGGTGCTTTACTCCCCATTTACATTTTTATCTTGGGTGCTTTACTCCCCATTTACATTTTTATCTTGGGTGTTTTACTCTCCATTTACATGTCTATCTTGGGTGCTTTACTCCCCATTTACCTTCTATCCTTGGGTGTTTTATCCCCCATGTACCTTTATCCCGGGTGTTTTATTCCCCGTTTACCAGATATTCCTGGGTTTACCTAACATCATGGTGTTTTACCCCCATTTACTTTTTTTTCCCTGAGGTCGTATTTTACTCGCGTCTTACCTTGTGGGCAAAATTTATTTACTTGGCATCATGGGTGTTTTATCCCCATTTGCGTTTTTCTCCTGAGCTCGTGTTTTACCCGCGTCTTATCTTGCGGACAATTTCTAATTTACTTGGCACCTATCAACAATTCTGTGTCGTGTCTACCCGACGTTCTTCCAGATATGACATGTCTTCTTCCCTAGTGAAATTCCTCGATGGGTCGTCCCCTGTGACGTTGTTTCGTCTGTATCCGTGCATTTGTCATTTTCATCATACGCATCATATCAGATTCATATCATATTTAGCATTATAGTTCGTTTTGTTTTGTCCATATCATTGCATAGCACTGCGTCTAAAGGCAAAATTTTCGGTTATCTGTATTTAAATCCCTCCACCACGATTTCTCGAGTCTCCGTTGCTCAAATCACCCGGTGAAGTTATTTAAATAGGGGCAACTGTAATACCCCAAATTTTGCCCTAAGATTTGTCGTCGCATTTCATTGCATTTTTATCAATTACTAACAAATTTGTGTAGTCGTTTGACTTTTTGCAGGTAAATATCATATGGCATGTATTTTTTTCTAAAAAGTAAAAATGGCACAATTGGCAAGAGGACATGTGTAAGGAGTTGTGAGTGTGAGAGGTTGAGAGTTCGAATCTCACCTTTGTCACTTTTTTGTTTTTTATTATTTTTACTCTAAATTTTTCTATCTTTCATTAAAAAATAACAAAAATAGTTTTTTATTATTATTTAATTATTATTTTCGTATTTTAATTAAATCATTTTTTAAAATATTATTTTTTTTACTTTTTTCTAAATTATTCATAAAAAAATCCAAAAAATCATAAAATAAAAAATATTGAAAAAATTTTTGTTCTTTTTATAATATTTTTGATTTTAGGAATCAATAGGATTATTAGTTTTTATTTTAAGTTTATTTTAATTATTTTAAATTATTTAAATTTTATTTTTTTTTCTTAACTAATTATTTAGTTTGGGCTTTAAAATGGGCTTTAGGGACATTATTGACAATTTGGTGTTAACCCTAATTTGTTCCCTATATATACATGTGTTGCCTTGTTGAGAAAAACGGGGTCAGAAGGTTTTCTTCAGAAAAGAGGAGAGAGAAAGGGAGAAACAAAGGAGATCCCCAGAGAAGAAAGGCGGTCGTTCTCACAACTCGTCAGAAGGATTGGAGCTCTCCAGTGTTCCCTTATTCAAACTTTTTTCACATTTACCGAAGCAAACATCCGCTTCGTAGGTTAGATTACTAAACCTTTTGCCTTTTCATGTTTATATGCATATTTTGCCATGTTAATGTGTTTAGGTCCTTTAAATTACTAAACCTTTTGCTTTTTAATATTTATGTGCATATTTTGCCATGTTAATCTCCATGTGTATTTAGGTCCGTAGATTTTAATATCAAAACCCTTTTTTAACAAAACCTTTTTTTAAAAATCAAAACCCTTTTTTATTTATTATTAAAACCTTTATTTTAGTAAGACATTTTTTAAAAACTGAAAAGCCTTTTTGTTCCGAAGAAAAAAAAACCTTTTTGTTCCCAAAAACCTTTTCTAAAAAAAACTGAAAAGACTTTTTCCCCAAAAACTTTTTTTTATAATTTAAACTTAATTTTTTTTATAATTTTAACTTAAATATATTTTATTAAAAAATTAAAACTTTTTTTTTATAATTAAAATATTAAAAAATTAAAACCTTTTCGTAAGGAACTCCTGATGTTTGATGTTTGTCGTGTCATTTTATGTACCATTTTATTACTTTTCTTTCTTTTGGCATTTCATGTGCATGCTCGAGGTTGAGATGTGCTTGTGGTGGCCACAGCCCCACACTATTTTCCTCCCTCACTTCATTCTAAGTGTCATTACATATTTTCATATTTTTCATGTTTTCGGAAATGTTTCTTTGTTTCTTTATACCCTCTGCCTTTATTACTTTTCTTATTTCTGTACCTTAATTATTCCTCCATATAATGATTTGTCATATTTTCACATTTTTTTACAGTTTTATCCTTCCGAAGGATTAGGTCCAGCCTTTTGGCCGCCGAGTCAATAGCCTTACCCCTTTAATGGATCAAACCCTGTTTAGCCTAGGTGTCCCGCCGTGGGCAAAATTGCTTTTATCCTAGTGTTAGGCCAAAAGAGTCGCCGTACTCTGTTTTAAGGTTTTCCGCCGTGGAATCCCTAATTTAACCCTATTTTAATTTTAATTAACATTTTTTTAACATAGAGATTGGAGTCTCTGAACAAACCTTGGCCACAGTCAAGACGTTTCTAACCTCCCTTTTAAGGGGAACTACAGTTACTCTGATTCCATTCCCGTAAGGATATGTAGGCACAAGATGCGATGTCTTGCCGAGTAAACTTAGAATTAACCCCTAGGTCTTTTTTAATTTTCAATTCTTTGTATATACCCTAAAGCAAAATAATTAATGAAATAAAAAAAAATAAACAAAAGGGTCCCGTAGAGTACTACGGAAGTTTAGGGTGCTAATACCTTCCCTAAATTTAACCAACCCCCGAACCTTAGATCTCTCCCCTTTAGGTTTTTCCTTTCTTTAACCTTTCCTTCAGATAAATCAAAGACCGGTTGTAAATGAATTAAGATTCAAGTTAATCAATAGCTTGACGTCCAAATTTCACCGCAACAGAAAATGGCGACTTCACTGGGGAGTCCTAACTATTGAGGGTTATCCCTATTTTGTTTATTTTTTCTTTATATATTTGTTTTATTATATATTTTGCTCACTTGTATGTATATATTGGGGTACCTTACTTGGAGTTACTGTGTTGTGAGATAAGTCCTACACCCGGACTTGAGCGACCTTATGATAGGATGGCTGATATATTCGACGAGGCTTATAGGGAGTGAGTCCCGACTAAGCTAAATCGAGAATCACCGCTCAGTTGAGACCCTTTTGAAAATGGTTCGGTTGATCGAGTGTAGTCGTGAAAACTTTTACCATTATCGATTGGAGTCTGTGATACTGAGAACCGTAGTACCTTTACACCATCTTGGCCTTATATAGGATGTAGTGCGAGAACTATGTGGGAGTAGTCCTACAATGGTTGCTACGCGATACTACACTCGAACGAGGTTCTCTTGAGAATATTATCGACCCCCGAGTCAGTCAGAAAGTTGATAATATCCGAAAGATGGATTGATGACTTTGGGCACTGATTTAGAACCCTTGTTCTGCAGGTACAATCAACCTATAGTACATACCTCTTTGGGAAGGGTAGACCTTAACTCCATTCGTTGTCCTCTAACCTAGGACCTTTGTGTGTGTATTTGTGCTTTGCATCCAAAAGGCATCATATCATTTTCAGTTTCAAGGAATTCAGCAGTCCTTTGCAAATTCGAAAAGCCTTACATTTTAAAGTCTAAAATTTTTTCCAACTTTCTTAAAAAGCAATATTCGCAATTGACCGTTGAAATTCTTGAAACCATTGCATGGCATCAGCATCACATTTTTGCATTGCATTTGTCCCCCAGTTTCTCATTCTTGTTCCTATCGTCTTCCAGTGTACCTTTGAGTCGTTAAGCTGATTCCTCGACACAGATATCAGACCAGAAACGGAACAGGAGTCACTTTGATCCTATTCTCATGACTTACACAGAGCTATATCCTGACTTAGTCCGGCAAGGACTGATTACTACAAAGGCTTTACCACCTCCTCTTAATCCTCCAGTTGGATTTAGGGCTGATCTAAAGTGTGCTTTTCATGAGGGTGCCTTAGGCCACGACTTGGAGCATTGTTTTGCATTGAAAGCTAGGGTGCGTGAACTGATTAGAGCCGGAATACTTGATTTTACGGATAGTCTTCCGAGCGTCCAGACAGATCCCTTGCCAACACATCAGAATTGAAGCTTTGTCATTGGGCCTTTTTTTTTCTCGTTGTTTGCATTTTCCTTATTTTGTTTAAGTTGTTTGCTTTCAATTATGTTTGTACTTTCATTAATGAAATAAGCATTGCGACTTTTGATTCAATTCATTTCCGTCCATTTATTTGCATCTTTATGCTTTATTTTTTCAAATGTTTACTTCTTGTCCAAAATTTTGATATGCTAAGATTGGAGGTAGGATGACGAAAATGTTATACCCATAACTGCTGTCAGTATGCTTTCAATTAAATCTTGTTGACGATGTAAGGCATTGTTTCAATTCCCAAACACTGGAGAAATAAGGAAGTTAATCCCTCGTCACCCCCTTCGGGCCTAAAAGTTGGAGTTTCTTTCGTTACAAAAAGCCCACAATTTTAACCTTGGGATGGGTAGTTCTCAGTTAACTTGGTTGTGTGTTCATACGATACACCTTTCATTAACAAATTTTCCTTCGCACACGTCAAACAAGTGTCGAATATGTTTTCTAATCAAAAGGTCGATGATGGTTCACCGTAATCATTAAAATCAAACAGTCACTTTCCTTCACGCAAAAAAATAATATAAAAAAAGCAAAAGAAGCCCGCTAAGTCAAAACCTATGAAGGAGACTTAGGCAAAACTGGGGCATCTCGCTGACTGTAAACTCTAAAATAAACAGTTCAGGCAAAATTTAGGGATAATACAAAGAGATTTTTGAATCCTTATCTTGAAAATCCTCAATGTCAAAACAATCAAATGTTATAGGGGAGTAGTGGTTGCCTTTTCATAGGTCCCTTTGACTTCTGAGTCATCATTGCTACGATCAATGAAATCCCTAACTTATGGGAACCTGAATGCATAGTATGAGTTAACTGAGCATAGGACTGAAGATCATCACGTAGATTGGGTGGGTACAAATAAATTTTGAGCCTTTATCTTTTGTTTCATAAACCGTGAACCAGACCACGTTACAACCCTCAAAAGACCTAATTGAAGCAAGGTTATTTTGAAAGTATACTACAGCAAGGTTGCGTAACCTGACTCCTAAAGATCTTTGTGAATCATTTATTTTGGCAATACACTTTTATTTTAAACTTTGAGTGTTTGAACCGCCTTGTTCTGACTAACAACTCATGTATTTTCCATCTTTCAAGAATAATTTTTCAAAAATCGCATGAACTTTGCATTACCATGTTTGTATGAATATTTTTGTTTGCAAACTGGCTTTCCTCTAAGGAATTTTCAAACAATGAGAAACTTGGTCAAGTGATCTTATCAGGGGCAAGTTCCTTTTACATCCTGTCAAAGAATTAGTTCAAGATTTGTTCAAGGCAATATCTTCTCAGATTTGGTTTATCCAGAGAATTGTTCAAGACTCAGACTGGGGCAAGCCCTCCGAGGATACAGCAAAACAGTCGATTCCACGAATCAGACAGCTGAAGCAACTATCAGTTCATTTGACCTGGGGCAGTTTACTCGCATAATCCCTAAGCAGTTATTCATCATTCCTACAGTGACTATCAACTTGATACAGTTTAACAGAATGACAGTGATCTCCGTGTTGAGGAATCAGTCCTCCAGTTTTGTCATCTCACCGAAAGAGTCGATCCTTGTCGTCGATGTCTGCATTTGCATTTGATCATATGTCATAGCATAATTCCTATACATGTGCATATCTTGGGTGCTTTATTCCCCATTTACATTTCTATCTTGGGTGCTTTAATCCCCATTTACATTTCTATCTTGGGTGCTTTACTCCCCATTTACATTTTTATCTTGGGTGCTTTACTCCCCATTTACATTTTTATCTTGGGTGTTTTACTCTCCATTTACATGTCTATCTTGGGTGCTTTACTCCCCATTTACCTTCTATCCTTGGGTGTTTTATCCCCCATGTACCTTTATCCCGGGTGTTTTATTCCCCGTTTACCAGATATTCCTGGGTTTACCTAACATCATGGTGTTTTACCCCCATTTACTTTTTTTTCCCTGAGGTCGTATTTTACTCGCGTCTTACCTTGTGGGCAAAATTTATTTACTTGGCATCATGGGTGTTTTATCCCCATTTGCGTTTTTCTCCTGAGCTCGTGTTTTACCCGCGTCTTATCTTGCGGACAATTTCTAATTTACTTGGCACCTATCAACAATTCTGTGTCGTGTCTACCCGACGTTCTTCCAGATATGACATGTCTTCTTCCCTAGTGAAATTCCTCGATGGGTCGTCCCCTGTGACGTTGTTTCGTCTGTATCCGTGCATTTGTCATTTTCATCATACGCATCATATCAGATTCATATCATATTTAGCATTATAGTTCGTTTTGTTTTGTCCATATCATTGCATAGCACTGCGTCTAAAGGCAAAATTTTCGGTTATCTGTATTTAAATCTCTCCACCACGATTTCTCGAGTCTCCGTTGCTCAAATCACCCGGTGAAGTTATTTAAATAGGGGCAACTGTAATACCCCAAATTTTGCCCTAAGATTTGTCGTCGCATTTCATTGCATTTTTATCAATTACTAACAAATTTGTGTAGTCGTTTGACTTTTTGCAGGTAAATATCATATGGCATGTATTTTTTTCTAAAAAGTAAAAATGGCACAATTGGCAAGAGGACATGTGTAAGGAGTTGTGAGTGTGAGAGGTTGAGAGTTCGAATCTCACCTTTGTCACTTTTTTGTTTTTTATTATTTTTACTCTAAATTTTTCTATCTTTCATTAAAAAATAACAAAAATAGTTTTTTATTATTATTTAATTATTATTTTCGTATTTTAATTAAATCATTTTTTAAAATATTATTTTTTTTACTTTTTTCTAAATTATTCATAAAAAAATCCAAAAAATCATAAAATAAAAAATATTGAAAAATTTTTTGTTCTTTTTATAATATTTTTGATTTTAGGAATCAATAGGATTATTAGTTTTTATTTTAAGTTTATTTTAATTATTTTAAATTATTTAAATTTTATTTTTTTTTCTTAACTAATTATTTAGTTTGGGCTTTAAAATGGGCTTTAGGGACATTATTGACAATTTGGTGTTAACCCTAATTTGTTCCCTATATATACATGTGTTGCCTTGTTGAGAAAAACGGGGTCAGAAGGTTTTCTTCAGAAAAGAGGAGAGAGAAAGGGAGAAACAAAGGAGATCCCTAGAGAAGAAAGGCGGTCGTTCCCACAACTCGTCAGAAGGATTGGAGCTCTCCAGTGTTCCCTTATTCAAACTTTTTTCACATTTACCGAAGCAAACATTCGCTTCGTAGGTTAGATTACTAAACCTTTTGCCTTTTCATGTTTATATGCATATTTTGCCATGTTAATGTGTTTAGGTCCTTTAAATTACTAAACCTTTTGCTTTTTAATATTTATGTGCATATTTTGCCATGTTAATCTCCATGTGTATTTAGGTCCGTAGATTTTAATATCAAAACCCTTTTTTAACAAAACCTTTTTTTAAAAATCAAAACCCTTTTTTATTTATTATTAAAACCTTTTTTTTAGTAAGACATTTTTTAAAAACTGAAAAGCCTTTTTGTTCCGAAGAAAAAAAAACCTTTTTGTTCCCAAAAACCTTTTCTAAAAAAAACTGAAAAGACTTTTTCCCCAAAAACTTTTTTTTTATAATTTAAACTTAATTTTTTTTATAATTTTAACTTAAATATATTTTATTAAAAAATTAAAACTTTTTTTTTATAATTAAAATATTAAAAAATTAAAACCTTTTCGTAAGGAACTCCTGATGTTTGATGTTTGTCGTGTCATTTTATGTACCCTTTTATTACTTTTCTTTCTTTTGGCATTTCATGTGCATGCTCGAGGTTGAGATGTGCTTGTGGTGGCCACAGCCCCACACTATTTTCCTCCCTCACTTCATTTTAAGTGTCATTACATATTTTCATATTCTTCATGTTTTCGGAAATGTTTCTTTGTTTCTTTATACCCTCTGCCTTTATTACTTTTCTTATTTCTGTACCTTAATTATTCCTCCATATAATGATTTGTCATATTTTCACATTTTTTTACAGTTTTATCCTTCCGAAGGATTAGGTCCAGCCTTTTGGCCGCCGAGTCAATAGCCTTACCCCTTTAATGGATCAAACCCTGTTTAGCCTAGGTGTCCCGCCGTGGGCAAAATTGCTTTTATCCTAGTGTTAGGCCAAAAGAGTCGCCGTACTCTGTTTTAAGGTTTTCCGCCGTGGAATCCCTAATTTAACCCTATTTTAATTTTAATTAACATTTTTTTAACATAGAGATTGGAGTCTCTGAACAAACCTTGGCCACAGTCAAGACGTTTCTAACCTCCCTTTTGAGGGGAACTACAGTTACTCTGATTCCATTCCCGTAAGGATATGTAGGCACAAGATGCGATGTCTTGCCGAGTAAACTTAGAATTAACCCCTAGGTCTTTTTTAATTTTCAATCCTTTGTATATACCCTAAAGCAAAATAATTAATGAAATAAAAAAAAATAAACAAAAGGGTTCCGTAGAGTACTACGGAAGTTTAGGGTGCTAATACCTTCCCTAAATTTAACCAACCCCCGAACCTTAGATCTCTCCCCTTTAGGTTTTTCCTTTCTTTAACCTTTCCTTCGGATAAATCAAAGACCGGTTGTAAATGAATTAAGATTCAAGTTAATCAATAGCTTGACGTCCAAATTTCACCGCAACACCATACGATGAAGCCTATCAATTAATAGAAAACATGTCACAAAACCATTGCCAATGGGGAGGTGAACGCACTCCAACTGAGAAAACCTCAGCGAAAGGTGGGATGTACGAAATCAGCAGCCTTGAAAAGTTCAATGCTAAAGTAGATGCTCTAGCACAGAAGATTGATAGTCTGACCGTTAACCCCACTGCAACTGTCGCTGCAGTAACTCCAAATTGCGAGTTATGCGGAAGCACCACTCATAATGCACCCGAATGCCCATTGCTAGCCGGAATCCCGCCAGACCAGGTAAATTATGCTCAAGGAAATCCCTACGCAAATACCTACAACCCAGGTTGGCGAAATCATCCAAACTTTTCTTACAAAAGCGAAAATGCATTGCAAATGCCTACTGCTCCGCAAGGATATCAGAAACCAGCTGCTCAGAATGCACCTAGGAAATCAAACCTCGAATTGATGATGGAAAAGTTCATATCTACTCAAGCTCAAACGAACAAAGAGTTCCTAAATCAAAACATACACACTAGCGAGCAAATTAAACAATTGACAGGAAAAGTAGACGCTTTAGCCACCCACAACAAAATGTTAGAAACTCAGATATCACAAGTGGCTCAACAGCAAGCATCTGCTGCCGCACCTGCTGGCACATTTCCTGGACAACCCGAATAGAATCCCAAAGGCCAAGCAAATGCTGTGATACTAAGAAGTGGAAAAGAATTGGACGAACCGATCGATCCGAGGACCGAAAACTCAGCCATGCAACAAAAACCAACTGAACAAGCAGAAAAGGAATCTGAGTTAGAGAAGAAGGAGGACAACGAGAAGGAGGATACTGCAAGTGAAAAAACTCAAGCACCTCCAGCGCCATATAAACCACCTATTCCTTATCCGCAAAGACTAGTAAACTCTAAAACTTCAGGACAGTTTAAGAAATTTGTAGAGCTCCTTAAACAGTTGAATATTACTATTCCTTTTACAGAAGCGATAACTCAAATGCCGTCATACGCTAAATTTCTCAAAGAGATCCTGTCGAATAAGAGAAAGATCGAGGATAACGAAACAGTTACACTTAGTGCAGAGTGTAGCGCTATTATTCAGAACCGCATGCCTCCTAAATTAAAAGACCCAGGTAGTTTCTCCATACCCTGCGTCATAGGAAAGTTCGTAATAGACAAAGCTCTATGCGATTTAGGAGTCAGTATCAGTGTTATGCCCTTATCTATATGCAAAAAGCTAAATATGGGAGACCTCAGGCCGACCAAAATGTCCGTACAATTAGCTGACAGATCAGTAAAATACCCCGTCGGAATACTGGAAAACGTTCCAGTACGCATAGGACAATTCTACATTCCAACTGACTTCATAATCATGGACATCAAGGAAGATACTGTAACCCCAATTATCCTAGGAAGACCGTTCCTAGCTAGAGCTGAAGCAATTATAGACGTGAAGAAAGGAAGGCTAACATTCGAAGTAGGAGAAGAAAAGATAGAGTTCATTCTCACCAAGTTCTTACAAGCACCAGAAATAGACGATACCTGCTATTTAGTAGACGAAATTGACGAATGCATAAGAGAACTTGAAAATGAAGAGACCATGTATTCAGAAATAATAAAGATTCAAATACCCGACATTTCTGAAGACGACAATTGGCGTAAACCGTATAAAGACGACAGCCTAAGCGAAAGCTTAGCACTGACCCCAAACCATATGCCAGGTCCGAAGAACCCATCTTTAGAACTTAAAACACTACCCAAAAACCTCAGATATGAATTTCTAGACGATGAACTAAAAAGACCAGTGATAGTCAACGCCGACTTAGGACAACCAGAAATCGAAAAGTTATTAGAAGTCCTAAAGAAGTACCCCACCGCGTTAGGCTATAACATAAGCGATTTAAAAGGTATAAGCCCTTCGATCTGTATGCATCGAATTACAATAGAGGAAGACTCTAAAACCTCTCGAGAGCATCAGAGAAGACTAAACCCCATCCTGAGCACTGTAGTCAGAGATGAAGTAAAGAAATTACTAGATGCAGGAATCATCTATCCGATCTCCGATAGTGAATGGGTTAGCCCAGTTCATGTCGTACCAAAGAAAGGAGGAGTCACAGTAGTTAAAAACGAGAAAGGCGAATCAATAACAAAAAGAGTCGTGACTGGAAGTAGGATGTGTATTGATTATAGGAAGCTTAACAAGGCTACGCGCAAAGATCACTTCCCGCTACCCTTCATAGACCAAATGTTGGAAAGATTAGCCAAACATTCATATTTCTGCTATCTAGATGGTTACTCAGGATTCTTCCAAATTCCCATCCATCCTGATGACCAAGAAAAGACTACATTCACCTGTCCTTACGGTACTTTTGCTTACCGCCGAATGCCGTTCGGACTCTGTAACGCTCCAGCAACCTTCCAAAGATGCATGATGGCAATCTTTGCAGATTTCATAGACGACATTATGGAAGTGTTTATGGACGATTTCTCGGTATGTGGACAAAGTTTCGAAGGATGCTTACAAAACTTAGAAATGGTACTAGAACGTTGCGTAAAAGTAAACCTCGTCCTAATTTGGGAGAAATGTCATTTTATGGTCTGACAAGGAATAGTTCTAGGACACGTCATATCAGATAGAGGGATTGAGGTAGACAAAGCTAAAATAGAGATTATAAAGGATCTCCAACCTCCAAAATCCGTACGAGAAATACGGAGTTTTCTAGGATATGTCGGTTTCTACAGAAGATTTATAAAAGATTTCTCGAAAATCATAAAACCTCTGACCGGCCTGTTAATGAAAGATGCTGAGTTCGTCTTCGACGACGACTGTTTAAAAGCATTTGAAACATTGAAATCAGCCCTTATCACCGCACCAATCATGCAACCACCCGATTGGCGACTGCTGTTCGAAATCATGTGCGACGCGAGTGATTACGCTGTAGGCGCAGTTCTAGGACAAAGGAAGGACAAGAAACTCCATGCCATCTACTATGCCAGTAGAACCTTAGATCCTGCCCAAATGAACTACGCTACCACAGAAAAGGAACTTCTAGCAGTTATATTTGCGCTTGACAAATTCCGCTCTTACTTAGTAGGAGCAAAAATTATAATATACACAGACCATGCTGCCATAAGGTACCTAATAAGCAAAAAGGATGCCAAACCAAGACTATTGAGATGGATCCTGTTATTACAAGAGTTTTACTTAGAAATCAAAGATAAGAAAGGAACCGAGAACGTTGTTGCAGATCACTTATCCCGAATAGAGGGCATCAGACATGAACCAGTACCGATAAATGACGATTTCCCGTACGAACGTCTGATAGCCAAATTAGAAAGTGACATACCCAACTCAATCTCGGAAGATCCAGAATTCGAAAAAGCCGTAGAAGTCGTCTATGCCCAAGTCACATTACCTTGGTATGCCGACATCGTTAATTACCTCGCTGCTGGCGTGCTTCCACCAGATCTTACTTATCAGCAAAAGAAGAAATTCTTCCACGATCTGAAACACTACTATTGGGACGAACCCCTACTCTTCAAGAGAGGGGCCGACAACATATATCGTCGTTGTGTCCCAGAGGAAGAAATAGAAAATATTATTTCCCAATGCCACTCAGCACCATATGGTGGTCATGCTAGTACGTCCAAGACGTGCGCTAAGATTCTCCAAGCCGGCTTATTTTGGCCTAATCTCTGGAAAGACGTTTACATCGCTGTGCAAAAGTGCGATAGATGCCAACGAACTGGCAACATCTCACGACGCGATGAAATACCTCAGAAAGGAATCTTAGAGGTAGAAATCTTCGACGTCTGGGGAATAGATTTCATGGGACCTTTCCCACCTTCTTTTGGAAATAACTACATACTCGTCGTTGTCGATTACGTGTCTAAATGGATAGAAGCCATATCTGCTCCAACAAATGATGCACGAGTAGTAATCAAACTCTTCAAGAACACTATCTTTCCTAGATTCGGTGTACCCAGACTCGTCATTAGTGACGGAGGATCTCACTTCATATCACGAATATTCGATAAACTTCTCTCTAGATATGGAGTCAGGCACCGGGTAGCTACACCCTATCATCCGCAAACTAGCGGACAAGTAGAGGTCTCGAACAGAGAAATAAAACAGATCTTGGAAAAGACTGTTGCTACCTCGAGAAAAGATTGGTCATCGAAGCTACAAGAAGCTTTATGGGCTTATAGGACCGCATTTAAGACACCAATAGGTACTACCCCCTATAAATTAGTTTACGGTAAATCCTGCCATCTCCCTGTAGAGTTAGAGCATAAGGCCTTTTGGGCTATTAAGACACTCAACTTCAACTACACCGAGGCAGGAGAAAAGCGAATCTTGAACTTACACGAGTTGGAAGAACTTCAATTAGACGCTTACGAAAATGCCCGTATCTACAAAGAACGAACTAAAAAGTGGCATGATAAATGTTCAATCAGGAAACAATTCAGTGTGGGAGACATCGTATTGCTCTTTAATTCACGATTAAAACTCTTCCCAGGAAAACTAAAATCTAGGTGGTCTGGACCCTATGAAGTGACTAAAGTACTTCAGAGTGGAGCTGTTGAAATTACCGACAAGACAAATGCACCGTTTATTGTAAACGGGCAACGTCTAAAACATTACAATAAGAACGACAACAGTCCTCAAATTAGCAATATAACATTGCTTGAGCTTCCGGCTCAAACACCCGAATAGCTTCTCACCAAGCTATCGTCAGGCTTTAGACGTTAAAAACAGCGCTTACTGGGAGGCAACCCAAATTTCCCTCGTTATTGCATTTCATTTTTCTTTAAAATTCCACTTTGAAAAATCCAACAAAAATTCTAAATTACTACTACTTTCTACTTTCGTTCATTTTCGTACTTTTATTCTTATTTTATTTTTTCTCTTTTGTCTTTTGTTTCCACCACTTTTCGTTTCTAAAAATCCTGACTTCAATTTCCTGTTTCAAACTTTTCAGGATTTTTAAAGTCTTCAAAACATTTCTTCTGTTTTCTCCGAATTACCTGCGAATATGGCCGAGTACGATTTCACAAAGGTTCACTTCAGAGGACTCGCTCAAAAGGCAAGATTTGCAGCCCTGACCGAAAGAGAATTCGCCTTAACGCTGTATTATGACAAGGCCACTTTGGATAAACTAGGGATCACAGATAGCATTCAATACCTGTTCAATCAACTGGGTTGGGAGAACACTGCTCTGAAAACACGTTTCGCTACCTACAAGGATCTTACCTATGAATTTCTTAGTTCTTTCAGATACACACCCAACTATGGTTTTGGAACCCGCTCAGAGTTGATTACCTTCAGATTGTTTGGAATGGACCAAACTCATAGCCGGATGTCACTAGCTAACCTCCTAGGATTCCCTAGCGGACCGCATGTGTTCATTAGTGCAGAAGATGACGATATTGATTTGCAACTCGAGCACTTCTAGGGTAGAATCACAGGCGACTATCACCCTGAACCAGACAAAATGTACAATGATGACATTCATAACCCAGCCTTTAGATACTTCCATAAGATACTAGCTCACACCTTGTTTGGAAAAGAAGAAAATATTACTGCAGTGTCTAAGGAAGAGTTATTCATCATGCTCTGTGCTTCTCAGGGACGGACAGTAAATGCAGTGCCTTTCATGATAAGATCCTTCAAACGCCTCACGCTGGAACCTCAGACACCTATTCTGATAGGAGGCCTAGTAACAATTATTGCCCACGAGCTTGGCCTTAGATTCCATTTAAATGCCAGCACTCATTTTGGTACCATCAGACCCATGAACATACAATTCTGCTTTAACAGGCGCATCTTAGGGACTATGGGACCTGGACCGTATGAGTACCTTATTAACGAAAAACCAGTACAACTATTCACACTGCCTGATCATCTGATGACAAGCATCCACAACAAGGATAACTGGCTCTACGAATTGGATGAGCCTATGGGACCTCCTTCACCACAGTCAACGCCCCAGAACTATATGTATGACAGTGACCACATCTCTGAGGCACACGACTATATGTACTATGAGGACGCTGCCTCTGAAACTGAAGTATACCCTATGACTCCTCCACACTACAATACTTATCCTGAGCCTATCCCTGAGAAGACCACCGACAAAATGGATACCGTGTTACTCAGATTGGACGACGTTGATAAAGCTCTGACTAATGTAAAAGCTGATATCGCAGGCATGCACAGTGACCTGGTAGGCTTCATGGATCTAGTCTGCGACCAACTCGACTACTATTCACAGAAATTCGATGAGTTGAAGGCACGAAAAGATTAGTTATTAGCTCGTAGCAGTAGTTTCAGTTTAGTCTAGTCTAGTTTAGTTTAATTTAATCATTTGGATTTTTTTTCCGCATTGTTCGTTTTCATTATGTACTACATACAATCGTTTCAATTTTATGTTATTTCAATTCTAGTTTTTATTCAATTATTTTGTTTTCGCATTAATTGTTGCTTGTTGGCTGTTATATTACATCACCGTATCAATACTAAGCTTTAAAATCACCACGAGTACACCCTCAGAGCAAAATTCTGCGTTCTGCAGATTTTGCTGCTGTGACGACCGTCACAGCCCCATGACGAGCGTCACGCGGGTGACGACCGTCACACCTTTGTGACGACCGTCACGCAGTCCAGAACTGCTATCTGATAAAACAGGGTTCGTGTTCCCTTCCACTCCCCCCATTATCACTTTCAAACTTCCAAACTCCTACCCCACTACGAATTTTCATCCTCCCCACATTGAACTATAAACTTCAACTCCAAATTCAACCTCCAAACCACCGTTCTGTCAATTTCCCCTCTCTGCAGAAAAACCCCAAAACCTCAGAAACCCCTCCATCTTCCAACAATGGCCGGGAACGTAGATGTCAGCAACATTACCTTCTCTGAGGGCGAGTTAGGCGAAAGACAACGAGCACAATACATTGCATTTCATCAGAGGTCCCTCCAGCCGACCCACTACCCGCACCTTCCATCGCTTACGGAGCTCGGACTCCTTGAAGGTGTCACCTGGATGCTTCAACGAGCAGGCATCTGGAACCTCTGCACCAACCCATAGCCAACCTACGAACAACTCACTCTGGAGTTCTTGAGTTCGTTCACTTACGTCACAGGCAGCGGCGAACTCAACCAGCATTCAGGTGCCGCTTGCTTCCGGATGTTTGGCGTTAACTATCAGATGCACCAAAACCAGATTGCCGGCATCCTACAGCTACCTCGCGGCGACAACGCTCATCGCCGCATCACTGATCAGTTCCAGCACGAAGCCTTCGCGCTGTGGTATCAGTTGACCGGCCTCAATGCCGATGGTTGGGACTCCCTGCACGCCACTCACATCCATAACCCCACCATCAGGTACTTTCACAGAGCGTTGAGTAACACTATCTTCGCCAGAGACAACAACCACAAAGTGAACTCCAAGGAGCTCTTCTTTCTTCATTGCGTCTTCAACAATGAACCTGTCAACGCTACCCCGTTTCTGCTGGCTCACATTCAGGCCAACTGCAACCGTGGCTCGAAGCCATTCTACTTTGGCGGGATTGTCACGGCTATTGCACTTGGGATGAACCTTGGTGACCGCCTCCAGCACCTCCAGTCCATCCCCTCGGTGTTCCTTGACACCGACCACTGCAGAGCCTCCCATCTCATCCGCTCCCGAGCTGACGGGAAATACCATCCGATCGTGCGTGGCAAGACCGTCCGAAGCATCATCCTTCCGTCACGCACCCGCATCCATCTAGAGGACCGTACCAACTGGTTGTTCGACCTCACTGCCCCTCCTGCTGCCGCTGTTCCTACTCAGGATCCCACTCATGATTCCGAAGATGAAATCCAAGCTGAGTTGGACAGGTCCGAGCAGCCAGAGGCATCGCAGCCTCCCCCTCCAGTAGGTACATCATCCCGCCGCCGCCGTCACCATCCCATACCAGACTACACAGAAGAGGACCTCCGTCGCTCCCTAGACCAGCAGGCACAGATACTCACGATGCTGCAACAGCAGAACCAGCGAGCTGACCAGTTCGAGGCTTGGCACCGGACTCAAATGCAACAACTTCACACCGGCCAAGCTACAATCACTGAGAGCCTAGCGAATCTGACCCTGCAGGTCGAAGGACTCCGCGACACGGTCTACCACACCGGAGCCATGAGCTACGAGGACATAGTAGCCCTTGCTAGAGCCAGAGGACGCCAGCGCGGACGTGACATAGGCCGAGACTAGAGTCCCCTTTATTTTCCTTCATTGTTTACTATATTTCAGTATTCTGTATTTGCATTTTCAGTTGTATCTCCCTCTCGCATGCTTCAAGAATCAGTGAGGACACTGATCGAGATAGTGTGGGAGCGGAGCCTTATTTCCACTGTACTCTGAACTTCCTTTATTTCCTTTATTTCCATTTCACTGCACTTTGAATTCTAGTAATATCTATTTTTACACTTTCTAATTCTAGCAAATAAAGCTCGTCTATATATTCTTCACGTTACGCAAACAATCCCCACATTATTCAACGTAAACAAAAACTCTCATATGTTCCTCAAAAGCAAAAGCATCACGAGAATGCACCTGAGTTCAAAACAAGTTTTGAAACTCCGAGGAAACGACAGTTCTAACAAAACCAGTATCGTCCAGACACCTTAGATCTTTAGTTTATGCGAGTCGGTTTCACCACCTACATGTACCAAAGTCTCAAGTGTCTACGCAAACTCAACCCCAAGTAGTTTATACTAGCAGTTAGCACCATCCTAAAAACACTTCTAAGCGAGCGACCAATGCAAATAAGTGTATGATCTCCAAAAAGATGAAAAATCATGAAAAGAGAGCTAAAAAGCCCAAAAATATGAGATACGTCTCCTTCTAAGTTAGGTGCTCCTCACCCGAGCATTTAGCCCAACGACACGAAAAACTCATTGAAAAATCAATGACAGCAAATTATGATCAATGAAGAAGATCAAAAACAAAAATGAGATCATATTCACTAACAGGTCGACTTGCCATGAAAGTGTGCGGACAACGGGCTTAATGTGATTGCGCTAGAACAAACAGGGTGAACTTGCCACGAGAACCTTGACACCAAGATGCAGTAGCATGACTGAGACCGATTTGCATAAAAAGGAGACCTCCGGAGACTCGTAGTCCAGTGTCGTCGTGATACTCGTCTTGTTCCTACCAAGAATCCCGGTTTTTTTTCAAACTCTGCGAACGAAGAAGCTGCCTCGTGCTTGCCGACTTTTTCATGTTTTACTTGAGGACAAGCAAAGATTCAAGCTTAGGGGAGTTTGATAACACGAAATCATATAGATATTTTCATGCATATTTCAACTAAAGTCTAACCGTTTTCGATCCGATTTCGGGTTATTTCCGTGTATTTGTCTGATGTTTTTGCAGGTATTCAACGATCACGTCTAAACAAGGCAACATGAAGAAAAGGAGCAATCTCAGATGAAATATGAACGAAAAAGGAGTGAAAACACAATGAAAAGCGCAGCAATCAGTTTTTGCTGATGTGACGACCGTCACAGCTTCATGACGACCGTCACACGGGTGACGACCGTCACACCTTGTGACGACCGTCATGCAGGCAAAAACGCCCCACTAAGATTTCACGTCAAAAGAGCAGTTCCAATTCCCATTAAGTGGACCACTACTCCCTAAATTATCTGCCTCAAAGTCCATCATCCTCAGAGATAACCGTTGGGATTCCACTTCTATAAAAAGGGAAGCAGAGGACTTCAGAAAGTGTGCTGCATTCATACCACGAAGTGCTGCCAAATTTAATTTCTAGAGCAAATTTACTTTCCAGTTTTTATTTTGTATTCATTTCCCTTTACATTTCCTCATTTCCATTTCCGCTCTTCTGTAATACCTATTGTACTATACGATCAAATTGACACTAAAGACCAGAATCCTGCCAACATCTGTGGAGGATCTGCCCAAAGGCCAATTGGCATATTTACAGGTTTTCATTTTGATCGACTTCTGTTTTATTATAATGCAATTTATTATTTATTATTATTATTTATGTTTTGTTTTTCCCAATTCCATGTCTAGCTAAACTTAGGTAATCGATATGTAGTAATAATTCGAATGGGATTTGATAACTCTTGTTTGAAAACTTTCTTTTCACAAAAGTAATTTATGGTCTAAGTGTTTAAAATTGATTCACGAAATAAACTTCGTCGCGAAAGCGAGAACTTATTTAAAAGTAGTTTTGCCACGAAAGTGGGAGATTAATTAAGATACGAACCAACAAGCGAAAGTTGCGGTAAGGTCAGATAGTAAACACTAGGCATTCGTTTTAATAACAGCGAAAGCACTTTAAAATGGATTAGAACTTAGAGATTTCCAAAAACTGATTTTAACCCCGAACGGGATACGAAAGTGTACGTTTGGCCCTTAGGATTATGATTAGCGTCAACAACCATCGTGAAACGAGAGTCTTCAAATCTCCATTTTCTGCTTAAATAAACTTTGAAAATTATTTCATACACCAGTAACTTATCAAATCCCTGAAGAACATAATTACTACGTATCGATTCAATTAATTAAAATCTAAATAGTACCCTCTTTTAGTGACAATCTTATTCCCTTAAAACTTATTCTACCTAGCTAAACATAGTAACTCCCGAGAACACTAGTTTGATTACGAGTCCCTGTGGGATCGATATCTTTTATTACTACGCGATAGACTGTGCACTTGCAGTTAGTTGTATTAGACATAGAAAGTCGCGATCAACATACTTTGATTTGATTCAGCAACTTTGTAACTCTGGTGAAGAAATCTGTAATGCTTTCGTTGTCTTCCATCTGAAGCAACTCATGGGTTCTCTTGTGAGTTTTTAACCTCACCTCTTTCACCTTCTTTGCGCCTCCAAACGACTTTTCAAGAATCTCCCATGCTTCTTTTGCTAAATCAACATCACTAACCTTTTCAAAGTTATCAGGATCAACACACTGATGAATTATAAAGAGTGCTTTATAATCCTTTTTCTTCAATTCTTTGTGTGCAGCCTTTTCTGCCTCTGTTGCGTTCTCCTTAAGCGATGTTACTCCGTCCTTCACAAGATCCCAAAGATCTTGATAACAGAAAATCACCTTAATCTGCTTGCACCAATTCTCATAATTGTCTTTCTTGAGAATTGGCAGGGTCGCCGGAAAGTTGTCGTTCGAATAGTTCATCGCCATCACTATCTTCCTTCCTTGAATCACTCAATCGGAGCTCTAGATACCAGATGTTGGAAATTCACCTCACACCCTATGAAGAATTCCCTTTAATCTTGATCTCAAGATTGATGAATAAACCCACAATATGACAGTAATGATGATAACAAGTAAAGAGTTATCAAGAACAACTAAAGAAAAGAAGAATAAAAAACAAGCAAGAAAAAGAGGAGAGAGAGAGAGAGAAGGAATATTTGGAGAAAAATGTGTTACCCACAACTGTGGGATTTCTGATTATATTGAACTTTCACTTGCTAAACTCTGCAACTGTGAAATCTGTTCTATGTTGTTGTCGAATACAAAGCAAAGCACCCTATTTATAGTTTTAGGTTTACAAAAGCCCAAAACATAAAAGGCCCAAAATATTCAAATCTAATCTAAATCATATTAAATCAAATCTGTTTCGATACACTATGAATTACATTTAACAAGTTCATCACTCGCTCCTCCTTCTTTCATTCATCGTTCGCTCGTCTCTTTCAAAGAACTATGATGCCTCTCGCAACGCCGGTACCGATTGCCTCCGTCGCGCCATGGCCTCGTTGTCGGCGAAGGCGAAGTGAAATCTCATTCACATCAGTCCAAACTACTCAATCTACAGTATAAGCAGACACCGATACGCAAGAGAAAAACGAAAATGGATTGAAACACTTACGTCGTATCAAAGCTAATTGAGGTATGGTAATCGATTCAAATCTCTTTGTATTGGCGTGCGATTCCTTCTTCAATCTTCTTCTTCGTGACTCTGAAATCACCTTTTGTTGTTGTAAATTTCTTGCGATGTGTTTCGTTGTTGAAGCGGTTCTGAATTGATGTCAATTGGAGGTTGATGCTTGATTTCGCAGTTGTTGATTTGATGTGGTACTATGAATTTGTCGAATTCTTGAGTTTCAGTTGTTGCAGGTTTGAATCGGAGGAATCTTTAAGAATAGTTTTCAGAAATTTGTTATGGTTTTTTGAAAGATGAAGAAGATGGAAGATTTAAGAAAGAATGAAGGTAAATATTGGAAGAAGTTTGTTTAAGGTTGATGAAGAGAAAATGGAGAGTAAGAGAGAATTGGGATGAAGATGAAGAAGATAAGTGAAGAAGGATCAAAGAAGAGAGAGTGAAGATTGGTGAGGGTGAAGGTCTTATATAGAGACGAACATTTTTTTAAAGATGTAGAATTTTGTTATGAACTTATAACTGAAAATTCTGTTGTGGCACTCAATTCTGTAATGATTCGGACCTCTGCTGTGTATTGGAATTTTCACTGCTATCCCTTTTTCTTTTGCTGCTATTGTATTTTTACTGTTGATTATGTATTTGCTCCTACTATGGATTGTAACTACGTCATGTTTCACAAATTGAATTTATTGATGGATGTGTTATTGGTTTTGGAATATGGATTTTGAATATGTTTGAAAATGGACATTGGATATGGTTCGAAATTGGTTAATGAAATGGTTTTGGATTTGGGATTTGGGTTGTGGTTTTTTGGATACTTCAAAATGGATTGGTTAATGGAATATGGATCCAAAAATGAGTATGGTATATAGGCTTTTGGATGTGGATATGATTTGGTTAAATGGATAAAAAATGAATTTGGATTGGATATAAAAAATGGATGAATGGATTTGGATACTAACATTAGGTTTTGAACTAAAAGTGTATAATGAATGGTTTTTTTAATTGAAATAGAATTTAAATTTGTACTTGAAAGTATGAATCAATGAATGATGAAGTATGTCTTTGTTATCTGAATCCCTAGAAATCCACACGACCAATCTCAACATGTTTTAAGACATTTGACCCGTTGAACATTTTTGATCCTAAATCGAACTTCAAATCCAAATCAAACTTCAAATCCAAATGAATCCCCAACTTCGATCTCAAATCCACATTAATTTGCATTACGAGCAATAGGCAGTAAGCAACTGAGAGAAAAACAATGTCTTGACCAAAATATGAATCCACAACTTGATCTCTTGCACCATGACCCAATGCTTTACAATTCAATCCATAAGACATCTTGCTTTCATGACCAATGATATCAACACAAGAACAATTCCCTAAAAAAACCTTGAAGACGAAGATAAGACATGAAGTGTAGAAAGAACCATGACCACCAAGATATCCTAGACATGAAAACCTTAATCCAATGAACCTCAACTGATAAAAGTCCACAAGCTCAACCATGAATAAGAAATCCCATAATTCTCCCTGATATTCACTGATAATGATGAAATAACTTGAGTTGTCAGTTGAATCAATGATGAAACCCTAAGCCCTTGATGATATTGTGAAATCTTGTAGAATATGACAATATATCTTGATGAACCTGAAGTAAATATGCTTACGATGGCGAGAATTCAACCTCTTGCTTTAGCTTTAGTGAAATAACCCAATGAATCACCTCTGAATATGGAAAACCTAAATCACAAGAAACTCTTGATCCCATGTCTTAGGAGCTCATACAAATGAATGATTGTGAGTATTATGACCTAATGGAAATGCGTATGAATGTGAAACAAAGTCAATTAATGTAAGGAAAACAGAGGAAACTTTTTGGAGTGCAACAAACATGTGTCAACTAAAGGGGGCCAATTGTTTACTTTCAAGAGAGAGAAAAGGATAAATGAATAATCTTTCTCATATGACTATAAATATCCCCTCTTTCACCATTTTTTCTTTTCCCCACTTAATCTTCGACTTCCCAGTGTTTAGAAGAAACCTCAAACATCCTTCAAAACTTCATCTTCTTCATAGCTACTCATCAATTTTGAACAATGGTGTCTTCATCAAACCAAGAGAAAACACTACCTCTTGTTGCAGCCATTAAATTTCCCATTCTTGTTGAGAACAAGCTTATGTTCCCGAGCCACCGATGGAGAAGGAAAAAACCCAAATCTAAAAATATCAGGTACTGATTTCCTTTTCCATTTCTGACAATATACGTGCATTTTTGGGTCCATTCACTAACCCTACTATGCATTTATGGGAAAAATTTTAACATGAACTTTGTTGGAAAATGGTTTTTGATATTCAAAACAAAAAGTAATGGGTTATGATACAATTTTTTAACATACAAAAATGATCATTCTTTAGAGTTCAATAAAGAAAATTCTAAAATAGGATTCATTTGGTTGAGAGACTTAGATGTTCTTAAAAGAAGATGGTGGGGAGTAATACAAAATGTGTTCAATAAAAGATTAGATCCATGAGAAGGTTTGGGTTAGGATTCAATGGTTACATAGGGAAATGTGCGTACAAGATTTTTTTAGAAGGGAATGAAAATATTGTTTTCCCTTTTTAGTAATTTAATTCGGAAAAAAATATTACTAGTAATATTTTGGACTTTTTGTGGAGATTGATGCAAAACAAATAGCCAACAAGAGATAATCTTAGAACAAAAAGAATTTTAAGAGCATCTAGAGAGATTTTTCCATTAGGGTGTGAAGATAGTGAAACAATTTGTCATTTACTCGATAATTGTACTTATTTGAAGACTATTTAGTCTGAATTATTTAAATGGTTGATAGTTTCTCTAACATACCTCAAGAGATAGTAACGAATTTTGGAAATCTTTACAGGATTGCTTGGAAGAGAAGGAGCAAGTTGCTATGCATAATTATTTTTTGTGAAGTGTAATCTATTTGTTTAGTAAGGGAAAGTTTAGGATAGAAGTGAGAAAGAAGAGCTTTTGGAAAACCAGATCAAGGTTGCACACTATGTCAACCAGGTTTGAGAGACAAGAATGAAAAATCCATACTGAAGAAGATAAGTTTAAATAGAAAAAAAAGGTTTAACCAAGAAAAAGATTTAAGACAACTAGATTTTGAAAAGACAAAAACACAGGAAATATTTTGGAAAACTGATAAGCAAGATAAACAAGTACAAAGAAAATTTAAGAAAAGACAAGAGAGAGAGAGAGAGAGAGAGAGAGAGAGAGAGAGAGAGAGTCCATAGAACATCCAAAGAATAAAGCATTACTACTACATAGGTTATGCACACACAACTGTTGAGCAAGCATGATTAATTTTCAAACTCGTGAATCTTTAAGCGAGACAGTTGTCAAAAAGATTTTTGACTTAAATGTTGGTTGAAATTTCTTATTCCTTTGTTGAGTCTCAGAGTATGATATTATTCAGAAGCCACACATCATCAGAAACTATTCCAATTCTTGATGAGGCTACTTCTGATCAGCATCGGTCTTCGATACTCTCTATTAGAATTAAGCTTTTTAACAAAATCAGAAACCCTTTCTTTAGAAAAAAATTAAGTCTTTAAAAGACAATGGATAAAACAAGAAAACAATTCAACAAATAATTTTCTTAAGTAACAACACATTCTAATAAAAAATCTAAGTTCACAATACTTGATTCTGAATGGAGGTCAGGAATAAAGATTAACTAGAATAACTATAATATTTATCCAAAGTGTATAAATGTCCAAACTGGTTATGTGCATACATATCTTATACACAGACAAATTGCAGATAATCTATCATGTATATAAGCTATCTAAAGAATATGTATGAATGGCATACCTTTTCATATTCTTCCTGAAAAGAATCTGTCCTCAAGATTGTTTAATGCTGAAGCTGATTCAAGTTCAACATAGACTAGAAGTTCAGAAGGCTGGAGACAACATGCATTATTTCCTTCTTCTCCCATGAGCTAGAATCTGGACCACACACTTCCCTCTATACGTGGTTGTAGATGTCCATCCTCCAAACTCTGCAGCAAATGCTTCACCATTTTCCCTAGTTTTTGAATCATTTAGAAACTAGTATCCAAAAGTCTTTAAGTTAACTTGCAACCTTTTAACCTAAGAATCATAATGTATAAAAGCTTTAGAAACTACTAGCTTAGAAGTTTCATGTTCAATATTAATCAAAACTGACTTTTCTATCATTGATATTGATGTATTCATAATCTTGTTACACTCAACAGTAAATGCACCAAAGTCTTTGATCCTTTTATTAGAACAACTAAAAAGAGGATTCTTTTGGGTTTCTTTCATGTTAAGATTCTGGAATCAAAATATTTTAAGAAGACCTAGACCTTCTCATTTGCTTAAAACATAGATCATGAAAGCAAGAAAACTTCTGTTAAGACTCATTGCCAAGAAATCTTGAAGTGCCATGACATACTCAATTAAAGGTTCCTAGGAAATCCTTTTAGCTTGAGCAGTTAGATTTCTTTCCAATGACTCAACAATTTTTCTTATAAAAGATTTCAATTCTTCTTAAAGACAAACAAGTTGTTTGTTAACAGTCTCATCAGATTCTGAGTCAGAACCTGGAAAGAATTTAGAATCAGAAAGTGTGCTAACCATATGTGTAGGGTTAACAATATCATCTTCTCTGTCTGAATCTATCCTTTTGTAGTTTAGGACAAATGATTATGGAACTAGAACCTTTGAAGTTAGAAATTCTACCAAAGAGTATTTTAATTATTCTTGGTCAGGTGTTGAAACCACTTGATGATAAAATCCATTTCCTTAACATCAAAGTCCCCATTAGAATCTTATCCATTAGAAGCTTCTTCTGGTTTTTTAACACATGAGAGTCAAGAAGATTTTATAACCAGGTCTTTCATAAATAGACCTCAATTTAGAAGACCTGGGTTTCAACATAAGTTCATCAACATCAGTTCCATATAAAGGCTTTGAAGGTTATATATTAACCTTTCAAGGTCTAGAGTATTAAGGTCTTTAGCATATTGAATAGTTGTAACCTTGAAGTTGTATCTTGTAGGAAAATTCCTTAAGATTTGTTTCAACATAGTCAATGTTGTTTACAAGATTGTCCTATAGCTTATCACAACCAATGATGTGAGTGGACATCTTGCTTTAAGTAGATTAAGATTAAACCAAGATTCCTGCAGCAAGCACATTTTCCTCAAGAGTAAGTCTTAAGAATTAGATAATCCTTTCATACTCACAAAGAAAATGACTCATAGCAGAAAAGGTTTCTTGATTTCTTCAACAAGTATACTTGTCCCACGAGTCAGTCTTAAAGATTAAAAATCCTCTCATACTCACAAAACAAGAGACTTAAAGTAGAAACAAGTATCTTAATCCATATAAACAAGTTCCTTCAAGATCATGTGCTTAAGTTTAATCATTCAGCATGACCTTCTCCAACTTATCTCTACTTCATCCAAGCTGGATCTCTTGATTGAGTAGTTTTTCTCACCGAATCTTTTATGTTTCACTGTTAAGTGATAAGGCACAATCGGGCTCTGATACCAACAAAAGGTGAGAAAAATAGACAAGAAAGGGGTGGGGGAGGGGGTGAATTGTGTATGTCAAAATATGAAAAACTCTTTTCAATAACTATTTCTTAACCATCATATTCTGAATCACATTCAGAGTTTAATGTCAGAGTGAAGACAAAAGTGAAAGGGTTACTTATTTTTCTTACTCTTGTTTTAGAACCTAAGGTTTCACGCTCTGATTTTGATCTAAGTAAGAGTCTGAATCAAATTAGAGTCTGACATATCTTGGTTCCTCTAAACTAAGAATAGTGCAGCCCCCTTACAGCATACGATATTTTAACTATAATCCGACTGATTACGATTGCTTAAGCCAACAACTCAAGATTTTCTGTTCAATCCCACGGAAAGACACTTCTGCTCAAGCCCGCAAGCATGAGACTTCATTGACTAAACACATGTTAAGGACTTCCTGCTCAATCACCCAGATCGAGACTTCCTTGCCTGAACTACCCTTTCAGGACTTCCTGCTCAAGCCCTTAAGCATGATACTTCCTGCTCAATCACACTGATCAAGACTTCATGCTTTTTTCGTAAGCATGAGACTTCAATGCCTAAACATCAAGTTCAATACTTTTGCTCAATCATCAGAAAGAGACTTTACTCTGAGCACAAAGGCTAGAGTCTTCAGATTATCTTAAGAGAGACATCTGGTATAAACCTTGTGTTCATATACGTGTTTCTTGGATAAGAAGATACACAGAGGTTTTACACTTTTGAGCATATTTGAGTTGATTTCTCCTGAGTGTAGAAGAATGAAGATTTCATTCTTATTTTCTCCTCGTACAAATTTTCATATTGTTGCGCCATCCTGTTTTGATGAACATGTTCACATATTCTATCTTCAAAATGTATGTTAACATGTTTCACTTTGCTCTAACACACTTAACCTTTCTGGTAAGATAATCTTTTGAAATGTGTTTCTCTTAACCCATTCAGTGAACGGGTATCACATCCATGTGAACACAGTCCCATAATCTTTAACTCACGTTCATTCTCTTGAGAGGTAGAGGTCCAGCTCATAGAGATGTTGCAAGAAGCTTCCTTTTTTTTTCTCATCAACATCTGAATGTTTTCAATCTTCATCCTTAAATAGATACTAAGAAAAGATTAGTTGAAGATTGAAACTGCCATGGTACAAATAACCGCTGAAAGCTACCATGGTACGAGTAGTCGTTGAAGGTCTTTAGTTTATGGACAATAGAGTGAGCTAAAAACTCAGCTAGCATAAACACGTTGAAAGTAGTAGAGAAAAGTTCTGAACAATTGGAGAGAGAAGATACTGACAACATCACTATCACCAGATTTAACATAAAGTAGTGTGTCGTTGTCACGCGATCTTCCTTAGACTGGAGTCTTCTTTTAGACGTTTGTTGAAGCTGGCTCAAAGTTGATGTTATCCTTATAATTTGCCTTTTGATTTAGATGCTTTTTATATAGTTAGTTAAAGCATGATCAGAAGTTAAAGTATGTCTTTAGAACCTGGTTGGAATGATACTTCAGAGTCTTGAGTTCATAGGTTTTGAGTCATGCCTTCATCAGAGTCTTGATCAGAACTAGTCTGGATAATCACCTGCAGAGTTATAAACTTGAAGTAGACAAATTCTTTTGAAGCAATATCTTCAGAACAACTGATGCAACTTGTTCAGAAGATGCAGAGATGTTCCTTGTACCAAAGTTGTCTTGCTTCAAAAGGTTCCAGTCTTCATAGCTGAGTTGATCTTTGTATTTCCAATTAAGCATATGTTTAACATCTGAAAGACTTGAGTCAGACTCTTTAGAGTCTAATATCTTGATTCTGATTCTTCAGATTCAGAACATTTTTGTTCTCTTTAATGGTTCTTCTAAGTGATTAACTCGATTCATATCAAGGTTAATGTATTTTGATCCTACACACTCAAATAACCATTAGTAAACCCTATTTCTCTTTCAATACTTTGTTATCATCAAAACCTTTTAAGGGACTGAACAAATCTTGTTCTAACAGCTGCTTGGAACTCAAGTAAAAAACCAGTAGTTACACTATCGTCGTGTGAAGCCGAGTATATAGCTGTTTCCCTATGTGCATGTCAAGCAATGTGGATGGTCAATTTGGTTAAAGAAATTACGGGGAAGAATCATGGAGCAATTACCATGAAGATTGACAGCATGTCAAATATCAATCTAACAAAGAATCAAATAACACATGGAAAAAGAAAGCACATCAAAATGAGGTTCCATTATCTTCGAGAGCAAGTGACATAAAAGAAGTTAAACTTGGAACACTGAAGAATTGAGAATCAGATTGTATACATCATGACGAAAGGTCTGCAAGTTAAAGTGCTCAAAAGACTAAGAACAATGATGAATGTAGATAAATTAGACATAATGAATTAGGTGGTGTGTTGAAAATATAATTTTGTGTGTCAATGTACTATTTCGACAAAGTATGTTATCGTTGAAAAATGTTCTATCTATCGAAATTGTATAACTGCCAAAATGTCAAAGAAGTGTATCTCGATAGAATTAAAGACTTAGTTTTATTTGTGTTTTAACTGAGTTAGTTAAGTTAGTTGAAGATTGCTTGGTGCGCAAGCAATCTCATCCTATAAATAGGGAGATACTCTATCATTGTAAAATATAATTACATAGAGAAATGTTAGCATAAAACTTCAGTTTGAAGGCAGAGAGAAACTCTGCAGAAATATTCTCTTTCTTCCTCTTTTCCCCAAAATCCTAATTTCCCTTTCTTTCCCAATTCATCTTTTCCTTTCTTATTTCATTATCAATTATGCATCGAAACATCTTGTAACCAAGGTGTGGTTGATTCACTCGAGTGAAGAGTGAAGAATAAGATGAGTAATCAATCAGAAGAATTGATTCTTGTTCATAAAGTAATTCAGAATTCTCCATAGGTTTGGTAAAATTCCAACATCAAGAACTCATTGAAATCCCAACACGTTGAAGTAGTTTTGTCAGAACTTTAGACAATGAATTCTATAACTGCAAAATGGGCTAGCCCACACGGGCCGCCCCGCCACGCCTGAAAAATCACAGGGCTTGATATTTAAAATTAGAGCTCATATTTTTTAAGACTTTTTTAGCACAGCCCTAAAAAGTCAGCTACTCATTAGGGCTAGCCCATATGGATCGTGGGTAGCGCATTAGGCCCACGTCGCTATAAATTTTAAAAAATTATATTAATACTTATCTTGTCTTATTCCAAAATGACACATTGATTTTTCTCACCTCACTAAATTTTATCACTATTCTATTTAATCTTTCTCTTTTAAATATTATACATCAATATAATCAACATTTTTTCTCGTGTTCTATTAGTCTATCTTATGTTAAATATTCGAGCATTATTTTATACAATTTAAACATGTATTGTATTCAAAAAAACATTATGATATTTATAAAAGATAATATAGTACTTTAATATTCGAATATTAATTAAAATAATAGGAAAAAAATATCGTTTTAATCCTTTAAGTTATTTTAAAATATCAAGTTAGTCCTTTAAGTTTTTTTTTTGTAACGCTTTGATCCTTTATGTTAAGTAACATTTTCGTCGTTGACCTTTTTAAAATTTTCTGTTACAATAAATTGCAAACTTATATACCATTTGAACTAGTTTTTCGCATTGATCACAAATATGTAACTAAATTTGCGTTTGATTGTGTATTTTGGTCGGATCGAATAATTTTTCATTATGTATTTGTCAACTTTTTTTCCTGATTCTCATGAACCGTAACTTGTTTAATAAATTTGATTGCATATTCATGATCAGCGCAAAATCAGTTCAAATGGTATATGAGTTTGCAATTTATTATAACGAAGATTTTTAAAAAATCAACGTCGCAAACGTTACTTAACATAAAAGATTAAAGCGTTAAAAAGAAAACTTAAAAGACTAACTATTTTAAAATAAACATAGACATTATTTTTGCCAAAATAATATAATTTTTAATTTTATTTATCATAAATATTACGATATTTTTATTTTGAAAAATTATGTTTAAGATCGAATAATTTGAGACTTATCTTAGGCTAAATTCGAGTAATAATTTTTTTAACACATATTGAATATTAGTTTCCTAAAAAAATTTGAGCCACCAGAATTGACCCGCTTAAGGTCGGTTATACTTTGACAGCTTAGTGAATTCTAACCATGTGAATGTTGTGACTGTGGTATTGTTTTTCTTTCATACATAATGAAAGTTCCTTTTACCTTTTAAAAAAAAAAGTTATTTTTAATAAATTCCTTTTGGCACTTTTCCAAAATAAAATATTAACTTTATTAATAACATCTGTACGAAAAAACATATAATAATAATAATAAAGCATAGCAGCAAGACTTTAAAATAATCTATAAAAAAAAATGGAATAGCAGCAGCAAGAATAATTAAAGAAAACTAGGCAAAGCTATAAAAAAAATTCATTATTTACTTTTCACTAACAACTACAATAAATGAATAAACACATAAATAAAAGATGTTTCTCTCTGCACTATACATCAATGAACTCGTAACAATACATGATAATTCCATAACAAATAAATAGTGTTCCCTTTCCACCAAATTCACAAGAAAATAAATGGACTCATTTGACGTTTATTTTTCAGTTCTTAAAGATGGCGAGAATTGACAGCACAATCGAAGCTCCGATCATGGCGACCGAACTTGTAACAGATCCGGCAGCTCCAGCATCTGGACCGGGTGCTGGGGCGGAGGCTAAACTGACGTCTTGAGCGGAGGCAATGGAGGCAAAGACAAAAAGGAAACAAAAGATGTTGACAGTGCTGATTGTTGATGCCATTGTAAAATTGCTTAGCAGAAAAGAAAACGTGCAATTGAAAAAAATAGTAGAAAATGTGAAGTAGGGAGAAGTTTGTTGGTTGAAGAGATTTTGATATATGTTGATGGCAGTGAGTTGCAAATACTTATAGAAGTATTGAGGATGGCAGGTGGGACCCACAACAAAGGCACAGACAGCTGTAAAGAGAAGCAGCTGTGTTAAAGTAAGAAATGAATGGTTGTCAGGTTGGTGCCGTTATATTATTTTATTTTTGGTATCACCGGGTCCGTTACATTATTTTGCAATGTGAGATGTTCTCTTTTTCTTTACTGGACTTTGACCCGTATTTTTTTTAGTATGTCATATATAATATTTTATTTTTTATTTATATAATAAGATATTATATTAATATTTATAATGTAATTGTTGAAATAATTGATATTAAAATAGTTTTTAATATATAAAATAAAAATAAATAAATTTTAAAACAAATAAATATTGAATAATTTTTAAATTAAAAAATTTTAAATATCATAAATGATTTGACATACATATCAAGAAATAAGTAAACAATTAACTATTGAACATTATGAAAGACTTCTTTATATGTGTTCTAATTCTCTTAAAAGAATTATGTCTTCCAGTTCCTTCTGCCACGCTATAACTTTGAGAAGGATTGTGCTTACATATTTTCGGTTGTGGAAGAGTATATTATATGAATCATGTGTATTTGTTTGACAACAATCATCTATTTATAATAATAGTTATAGGATGTGAAGAATAATGCATAAATGTGTGTATTTATTAATTTAGAGGCTCAAGATTAATGATATCAAAATGCATTGGATGTGTATGTTAGAAGTTAATACAATTTTTTAGATTACCAAAGAATGTATACGTGAGAAGTTGGTGTAACTTTTTAATCAAAAAGTGTGATTTCAATTGCTTTAGCTGTATAGGTTAGAAGTTAATGCAACTTTTCAGATTCTGAAAATTCAATGCATGAATGTATTGGATCCAAACAAAATGATTATAGTTATTTCTTAAGTAACCGTAGGCATATTCAATGCATTAAATGATTGTTTTTTCATCACTTTTATTTGTTTTAATAGTGATTATTATTTATTAATAATTTATTATGTTTATATTTTTAATAATTTTAAAATGTAGCACAGACGTGCAAGTATTGATATAATTTAATACAAATAAAAGCTAAATACTTTTATTAAATAAGTATATAAAACTAAATACTTTTATTAAATAAGTATAAGGTTTAAAACAAATTATTTTGTTTTTTAGTAATAATAATATATAAAGCTAAATACTTTTATTAAATAAGTATAAGGTCTAAAATAAATTATTTTATATTTTCTTAGTAATAATATTTTAAAGTTAAGTTTAATCTTTAACTAATTAAAATTATAGATATTATTATAATATTATTTACTATATTAAAAATCTTAAATATTTAAATTTTTCTCTTATAAGTAGGGACAAAAAATAAAAAAAAAATTCTCACATGGAGTAAGTTTTAAATAGAAAAACCCAAATAAAATAGATATTATTTTATCAATTTAGTCATATCAATTAATATTATTTAATCATTTTATCTTTTAACATTTAGAATATTTTTGTGTTCAATATGTGGGGTTGTGCATTTAATGATAATCATTATGCATTGCATATATACCTAAAATAACGTTTTAGATTTACAAAAAATGTACTGAACATGTGATAAGTTAGTGAAAATCTTTATTATATAAAACTTTGCATTGAGTGTATACGTTGGAGTTTAATGCAACTTTTCATATCTACAAATAATTAATATGTGTGAAGTTAATGTAATTTTTAAAATGATTCATACTAATCTCTATGTCAGCAAATCAATAATAAATTTAAAATATAAATAAATAATTAATAACTAAAGTCATAGTTGGAGCATAAAGGAGAGAAAAGAGAGAGAATTACGGTTTCATAAGAGCTCACATGGAGTAAGTTTTAGATAGGAAAACTCAAATAAAATAGATATTACTTTATCAATTTAGTCATATCAATTAATATTATTTAATCATTTTATCTTTTAACATTTAGAATATTTGTGTTTTCAATATGTGAGGTTGTGCATTTATTAATTAAGAGACTCAAGACTAATGATAACTATTATGCATTGGATGTATACCTAAAATAACTTTTTAGATTTACAAAGAATGTATTGTACATGTGAGAAGTTAGTGAAAATTTTTATGTTTATTATATAAAACTTTGCATTGGGTGTAACCATAGGCATATTCAATGCATTAAATAATTGTTTTTTCATCACTTTTATTTGTTTTAATAGTGATTATTACTTATTAATAATTTATTATGTTTATATTTTTAATAATTTTGAAATGTAGCACAAAAGTGCAAGTATTGATATAATTTAATGCTTTATTTATGTAGAAAAACCCAAATAAAAGCTAAATACTTTTATTAAATAAGTATATAAAGCTAAATACTTTTATTAAATAAGTATAAGGTTCAAAACAAATTATTTTGTTTTTTTAGTAATAATAATATATAAAGCTAAATACTTTTATTAAATAACTATAAGGTTTAAAACAAATTATTTTATGTTTTTTTAGTAATAATACTTTAAAGTTAAGTTTAATCTTTAACTAATTAAAATTGTAGATATTATTATAATATTATTTATTATATTAAAAATCTTAAATATTTAGATTTTTCTCTTATAAGTAGGGACAAAAAATAAAAAAAAATTCTCACGGGGAGTAAGTTTTAGATAGGAAAACTCAAATAAAATAGATATTACTTTATCAATTTATTGATATCAATTAATATTATTTAATCATTTTATCTTTTAACATTCAGAATATTTGTGTGTCCAATATGTGTTTTTATCTGTGTTTTTTTTACGGGTCCAACCATGTTTCTATTTAAACATATAAGTTTATCACAAACATAGTTCTCATATTCGTAAAACAAATCAAAACATTAAAACAAATGTCATATTTGGCATTAACTTGGTTCAACAACTGATAAATTAAAACGAAAATAACTGCAAGACACAACAAATATTCTTCAACAGGCAGGTCACTCAATCAGATTTTTCAAGCTTTACACATTTAAAATCTTTGACAACTGATGAAGCACCACCATTGATATCATTCACAACAATTGATTCAGGACTATCAAACAACCTCTTCCCCAATGTCTTGCTTGTAGGTGTATTTCCAGAATCTGCAGTAGTCAATTCCTCTTTGTTTGAATCACCACCTTCAATTGCCTCCTACATATATAATTTAATAACCATAAAAATGATATAGTACACAAATTGTAAAATCATTTGAACGTGATAAAAAAATTAAAAATTAAAAAACAACTTATATACCATAACATTTTTTATAAGAAATAATCAATTAGTAAAAATATATGAACTAAACATATATAAACTGATTAGCATCAAATGAAAATACTTTTGACACCTTTTGTAGACATCCTCGAACTCAACTAAGTATAGCAACCTTAACTTCAGTATTATTTTTAAACTTGTGATGTAGGAGTATTTGTTTGATAGAAACCACTATTTATAATAATAGCTTATGAAGAATAATGGATACGTGGGGTTGTGCATTTATTAATTGAGAGGCTCAAGACTAATGATAATCATTATGCATTGGATGTATACCTAAAGTAACTTTTTAGATTTACAAAGAATGTACCGTACATGTGAGAAGTTAGTGAAAATCTTTTAAATGATTCATACTAATCTCTATGTCAGCAAATCAATAATAAATTTAAAATATAAATAAATAATTAATAACTAAAGTTATAGTTGGAGCATAAAGGAGGGAAAAGAGTGAGAATTAGGGTTTCATAGGAGTTGCATAGGTTGTTCAATTTTATATAATAAAGATGTTAATTAAACAGCCCATGATGATTGGTAAAGATTTTTTCTTGGAGAATTCAACCTCTGGCATGACTCGTGATACATTCAAGGGAGCTTGTTTAACAAGTCAATGTTTAGTCATAGTTAGGGTTGGATAATGAATGGACATTTATTTTATCCATGATGTGGGGTGCTTTTTAATGAAAAGTCACAAGGACTCATAAATTTTAGAGAATCATTTATGGATGCATTTAAATTAAACATTAATATTTTTTAGTGAGTTAATCTATGTTGTCCAATAATATTTTTGAAGATGTATCTTTGTATTAATTTTAGGATTATTTTAAACGTGTAATTCTATAAAGATTTTTATTTTAAAATTTAATGAAATTTACAGAAATTTATCCCTGTAATACTTTATTTAAGCCTAAATAAAAAATCAGTAACAAATAGATGAAAAAAACTTAATTTAATATCATAATACATAGCATTATATATATAATCATATCATAAATACATAGCATATTCTTAACATTACATTATATGAGGATGTTGCAACATCATTAGAATATATTATGTCAATTTTGTAATTGTCGCATCCACTTCAATCAAACTATTTATTTCGCAATGGTGAAATGTACTCCACATAATCCTTAAATCGTCATTTGTATTCAGCTCAAACTTATTGAACTAAATATTCCCTTCGTTGTCAATTGCATGTGAACGGTACTGTCATACCTCAAATTTTATCTACTTGTGTATAACTTTCATCTGTACTTCCATCCACTAACCATTATTTAGAAAATCCAAAAATATGTTGTTTCTGCTTGCCTGAATTCAGTTTTCATTCAAGAACATCAAGGTCAGCGTGCATTGATTTAGGTGGTGTGTGTCTGATACTCCATTTAGGGTTTTCTGGGCTAATTTAAGACAGTTGTGTGGACCAAGTTGTCGAACTGTGTCAAGTTATCAGTGCTTCGTGACTGAAGATTATCAATTACTAGTTCATTTTTAATCAGGATTTTTATGCTTTGAAGTTCATCAAGATTGATTTGTGATTCAAAATTTCTAAGGCTGAGATTGGTTCATAGTCTCTCAAGGGCAGTTCCATATCCATTCAACAATTACCATTTCTAGATATCCATTTTTCAATTATCTTTCTTTTCCACCATTATGCATTTACTCAATTTTATCCATTATCCATTAATTCTATTATCCACTCCAAATCCACTTAATCCATTAAATCCATTTTTTTAATCCTTAACCTTAATCCAATTCCATTTTAAGCTTATTATTTTTTTAACTATAATACCCTAATTTTTACCCCTAAGATCCCACATTTCATTTGCATCATTACATAAACATACAAGATCACTTTGGTTCTCCTGCCCTTCGCTGTGAGTTTTCTTTTGAAGGAGAACATCAAGCATCAATGTATTATTCTTACTTGCTTTATGTTTGTCCATGTTTACTAACCTCTAAACAAAATACCAAAAATATATTACAATCGTCTGTTTTTCTTTCTCTGTGTATTTAGGGTTTTGCAGGGAGATTCATGGCAAGGGTATGGCTTGGAGTCGAGTGTGGCTATTCAGTTATGGTGAATACCAGATAGAAGTTTGATCTAATCTTGGTCAAACTATTAAGGGATTGCTTCAATTACAAATTGGTTGTAGCAGTGGACTATTTTCTCAGGCAATATGATTGTTCAAGGTCAAGTTGTCCTATATTGGAATCCATCAAGCTTTCAAGTTGTGTTATATGAGAAGTTTGGTTCAAAATCATGATCAAGAGTCCATCAATCCAAATTGTTTTCATCTGTGGATTTATTTTCCTAGAGATTGTTTCAGACAAATTCAAAGTGGTTCAGAACTTATGTCATTTATTATCCGAGATTCAGAGATTTGTCTAAACATGTCAAGCTTGGAGGATATTCAAGGTGGAGGCTATTTGGTCAAGATTGTGGTTACTCTTTTTTTTATTGATTTAAGAAGATTTTGACCTGATCTTGGTCAAATAAGTCAAGATAAGATGGTTTTGTTCTCAGATTATTTGTACCATAATTTTCAAATCATTAAGTGATCAAGGTCAAAGATTGATACGAGTTCAAATTCATTTGATGAAGACAAATTGCAGGGTATTCAAAGGTCAAGTCATTGGGTCTATATTTTAAGTCATTTGCGAATCTTGATTATATGGTTCATAATTCTGGACATTGGGTCAAGAAAGGTCAAATAGTCCATTGATAGATTAATTCAAGTTTAGTCAGATTCGAGGATAGGTACAAGTGCAACCATATTTCGAGAATTGACTCAAGAATGGCAAAGTCAATGGTCTCAATTTAAATTTGAAGAGCATAAGTCAAAGGTGTGATTTAATTGTGGGAGGTGTTAATATTAATTTGGGCTCGTTTACAAGTTTTCCTCCACTTTTCAATATTCATATCCATTTCATAAACCATTTCCAATTTCTAAACCCATTGTCACAAACCATTTCTAATATCCAAGATAAATTTCTAAATATATCCATTCAATTTCCATTTTCGTTTATATCCACGTTCCAAATTCATAATCCATATTTCACTATTCATCTTCCGATTTTCCATTATCCATTTTTTTAAAGAAATTCATTTCCAAATTCCACAACCAATTGAATTACCATAAAAACAATTTCAAGAGTGAAAGTCCATTTACAAAGATAAGCCCATTTTCAATAATAAAATTACAAAAAAAAAATACCACACGGCCCATTTCATGCCATATGCTACTACTTCTAAAAGTTGCAAAATCTCTTTCACAAGTATATCACACGGCCCACTTATAGTCATGCTGCTACTATCTTCAAGCAAAACAACCAAATGTTACAAGAGCCACATGATGCAAAAACCTAGGCAAACCATTATTACATAAAACCGCTACGTCACCATGAGCCTTCAAAATCCAGCTCATACACAAGCTATTTCCAAGCCTGCTACACTTCATGTTCAAGTTGTACTCTATTCAAAGCCACAAGCCTTGAAGCCATTTACCAAGCTGCAGCGTACAAACTTCCAACATGACAAGCTTTCACGCGTTGCAAGCCTACACTCAACACAAGCTGTGAATAAAAATAGGAAACGACATCAAAAAATCATCAAAACTGCAGCAAGCCACACACGCATAATGTATGGATTCTAAATGCGAGAAAACTTCAAAAACAACATAAAGAAATACGTACCAAAATGCAGTGCGTCGAGGCTGAAACGACAACATAACTCCTTTCAATTTCATTTCAAATTGGTTCCAAAACTCTATAAATTAGAGCTCAATCCTTCATAATTTTCCAGGCTCAAAAAGCCAGCAAAACTCTGACAATTTTTCTCTCAACTTCATTTTTCGAAACCGAATTTCACCATATTCATATCATGCTTATTTCTTCAAATTCATTGCAATTTCAAATCAATTTCAGGTAGAAACGATAGAAGAAGAAAGAAGAAGATCAAATTTCACCATTACCTGAACTTTGAAGGTAGATTGAAGACTTTTCGCGTTTTCGATTCGCACTTGTTGTTGCTTGATTCCTTGAATTGTTGGTACCTTTGCGTTTAGTTTTTGATTTTGATCACAACCGTGTGTCTTGAGTCCTGCCGCTCGTTTGAGAAATCTCGAAATCACCAGCTATGGTAGAAGAAGGTATGCGTGGCCATGCTTGTGAAGAAGAAGATGATTTTTCTTTTTTCTTTTTTTTTTTTTTTGTTCTTTTTCATTTTATCAAGTGATGTGGTAATTGGGCCAGACCCATGCGCATGATCTTTTTTCCCACCTTCTTCATAATTTAAACCCCCTTTTTTCTGTGTTTAAGATTTTCTTTAGTTTTTTTTTCTTTTAATAATTTTCTACTATTTTCTTCTTCTTTTGAATTAATTTATTAAAATAGATTTTTGTGTGGATCTTGATATTTTGAATTTTTTGTTCTAAAACTCTTCTTGAAATTCATGTGATTCTTAATTCTTGACATCTTTCTTCTTCTTCCTTTTCTTTTGATCGATGCAATTTATGGATCATGGATTATTGGTTGTCAAGGATGTTTAATCTTCATTATTTCAAATCTATGGACGAATGATCATTGAGATAATTCTCCGTACTTTGAAATAGTGATAGATTACCTTTGATTAATCGATAAAAATCTTGATTAAGATGAGATCGCTACCTCTTTTCTTTTCGTGTGGTATTGCTTTCGGAGAGTGATCTACGTATCACTTATCTAGCATGCATGAGCACTAACATTGTTATTGACCGCCCTTAGATAGTCGTGGTTTCTACATAAACCTAATTACGACTGCTTATCATAGCATTAAATTGTCCCGTAATTGGAAAATGATCATTTATGGCTCAAACTTATGTTTGAAAGTCCAAGTATGGTTGATTATTTGTCTTAGGTCCATTACCTATAAAACTTGTTGTTAGAAGGCTTTAATTTTATCAATCCTCTAATGAGTTTTCATTAACCTTGTCCTAAGTGCATGAGTTAACCATCATTGATCATTTTTTCTAACAAGTAATCACTAACTCATTAACAATATCATTATATTAATTTTGTTTATGTCATTTTTTTTCTTTTGTCCACTTGAACCATATCTTGTTCAAAACACTAATAAATGATTAAACCTCTAAAAAACTTAGTGTATTAACTTTGTGGTTATGCTATTGGACTATTCTTGGCCCATTGGACTTAGAATTAGGACTCTATCCCTATGCTCGGAGTATTGTGGAATTTTGTCTTTATTTGGCTTGCTCATTAGCTTATGCTTCAAATCGAATGGAAACCTTATTTCGCTAGCTATAAAGTGTGCTATAATTTGGTTAGATCCTTCTTATCTCTAGCTTTTATTTTTCTTTCTAGGGTAGTCACTTCATCTCCTCCCCTTCTTAAATTTTTAAAATTTTCTCCCTTTTTCAAAAATTTCTTGTTTTCAAAATTCAAACCGCTTTCACAATAAAACCTCGACTTTTGTCAAGTGATTTTCAAACTTTGTTTTATTTAATAAATGTCAATAAATGTTAATCATACTTTGACCAATTTTAAAAGATATAAAAAAAACACTTCAACTCATTCAAACTTTTTGTGCCTTTGTGCACTTTTCATTCTAAAACATTTTTTCATAAAGTTTAGACATGAGTCGTTTTCATAGTTGAGATATAATTCTCCTATTCCCCATAGTATTTAAGATGTTGACATTTTCCACTTAGATGTTAAGTGATAGACTTGTTGATTTTGATCCAAGCAAAATCCTCCATCTTTATGTGATGCAAAATTTGTTTTATACTTGTGGGCGACTAGTCGTAGTTTTCTCCTCAAAATGACGACTTGTCTTTCCATTTAAAATCAATAAAAAAACCAAAAAAAATTTGTTATTTGTACCACGAACTACGAGGTTTTGATCTATATTGCACTTTGTAGGTACGTAGGCATGAGGCAATAAGTCTCTCCAAACATAAAAATCTTAAAAAATAATTCTCTTCTCATCTCCCCAAACTCCTTTCAAGTAAACCTTTTCAAACCAAAAAGCGTTGATATTTCAAAGGGCTCATATAGATTACTATAGATGTTTTGGGTGCTAACACCTTCCCATTGCGTAACCAACCCCCTTATCCAGATCTCTGTTCTTATTCTTGTTTTACAACTCTTAGGTTTTATTCGCTCTTTTTCCTTTCCTTTTTGGATAAAACAAAAGTGTGGTGGCGACTCTTACATTTTGAGTTAACTTAATCAATAGCTTACACTCACAATTTTACCGCTACAGAAAAATGGTGACTCTGTTGGGGATCGAGAGTCTCTGGTTCCTAGTGGATTTAGCCTACTTTGATTTATTTATCGCTTTTTGTTTGATTTGTTTGTTATCGCTTGTTCTGTTTGTGTGCCTGGTGATTTGTGTAGTGAGATAAGTCATATACCTGGACTTGAGTGCACTTATGATAGGAGGGTGGTATAGTCATGTTGGCTTACGTGAAGTAGTCCTTACTAAGCTGACTTGAGATCTCTAGCTCAATGAAGGCTCCTTTGGAATTACTGATGTCTTACGAGTAGTCGTAATTGACATTATTTTTCTGACCTGGGAGCCTGAGAAACTGAGGACCTTAAAACTCTTTAACCCATCTTGGCCTTATTAGGACGTGGTGCGGTGGCTATTGTCGCACCTCGAAAATTCATCATCAAGAAACGCGACCCTCGCGCTAAAGGCGTGGAAATGCGGTTCTACAGAGTCGTCACTGAACTTTATTTATTCCAAATAGACGTGAAAGGAAAATATCGAGAAAACTTTCTGAAACGAAAGGATAGAAACAAGGTCGTCACAACCGATGTTCTGGATTCGGGAGTCGGTTATGCAAGGGGAAGGTATTAGCACCCTTCACGTCCGTTGTACTTAACGAGAACCTCTTAGTTCGAATTGTGATGAACATTAGCTAAGCTTAGTTGTTTTCTTCTCAATGATAAATACTAAACGGTGGGGTAAAAGGATAAAGATGCTAAGGGAAAAAGGATGGTTATAGGAATAGGGTGCTCTTCAAGGACTGGGGCCCTTATGCCTACATATGCTCATTCAGATAAGAATGAGAAATCAGATTCGTCGTAGTTCGAATACAGGAAATGATAGGGGAAACGAAAGATGCAGAGAAGGTAGATAGAAAAACAAAGAAAGATAGAAGTGTGCAAAAGGTGGAAAAAGAAAAAGGTAGCTCGCCAAGATCATTGCAATCTTGTGCCTACGTATCTTACATTCAGACGAGAATGAAGAATCAAAGCGTCTGTAGTTCATGTAGACGACCACGAAAAAGATGGGTTTGAATTGGTTTGGAGCTTGGTATGGATGAAGATTACTCGAAGCTTAAGAAAGGCTCCTCTGGCCTAAGTAATCGGAAGATCGAGTCAAAGACCCGACTCTCTCTCTCTCTCTCTCTTTTTCATCTTGAGAAGAAGTGGTGTTTGAATGATGAGTGGTTGGAAGATAGGTGAATGTTTACCGAGTTGAAAATGTTTTAGAGGCGTCAATTTCTCACACACGAGTAAGATAACTCGCATCCAAACAACTGAAGGGAGATTAAAGGCTCAATCCCCCTCTTTCCACCTTGAAAAGAATTAAATAGTTGTTTAATTGATTTGATAGTTTATTGAGAAAACCCATTTGACGTTGAATCAAGGGTTTGACTTATATTTGCGTGCAAAATGTGTTGGAATGGAAGTGGTTTGAAAATGGCTCGACAACAAGTCGAGGGCTTGGTTGAAAATGGAACCAGCTTGACGACGAATTAAGGGTTAGGTTGTGAGAAACGATACTAGTCCCTGAGGGTGCTCCCAATATCAAAACCACGATGAAATGTGAAAGTGTGTACAATAGGTTGATGGCGAATACAAACGAGCACTCAACTTATGGAGGGTGTTTGAAAATGGCTCGACAACGAATCAAGAATTAGTTTGAAAATGGTTTAGTCTATGCTAGTCCCTGAGGATGCTCCTAGAAGATAAACCATAATCAAAGAAAAATACAAATGCGTACATCGGAATGAGAGAGGGATACATGTAAATTACACGGGATTACACGAAATAAAAGGGTTCATTGTCAGGTAGCCCAAGAGGAAGTCGTGTGCGCGCAAAGTTTGCTAAACTAAGCCTTGAGAAAAAGTCGGACAAAATTCTAAGCTAGGGTTTCTAACAAAATCCAATGATCCAAAAGTTCACCAATTTAGGATTTTATTATTTCGATAATTGTTATGTGTTTTCAAAAAGAACGTGAATTAGAGATGAACAATTATGAATAATATGATAAGATATGTAACAATATAATCAAGATAATACCCATAATAATATGAATAAGATAATATAGTCAAGTATATGAACGAGATAATATAATCTAGATATAATGACTGAAAATAAAACAATGTTATATTGACTGAAAAGTAAAGCAAGATATATTGACGAAAAGTAAAGTTAGTCATTAGTTTGATTTGTGAATTGAATTGGGATGAATGTAGCGTTAAACCGTCGTAGCTCGATTTATGAAGAAAGTCGAACTATAAGAGGTCACACAAGTTGATATCCGTGCTAAAAACAAGATAGAGAAATGATATTGAGGATCATTCTCCAATTTAATCGTGTCGCATAGACCAAAAGAAAGGGGGATATCGTCTTAATCATAAACTCGTGTCGATTAATCGAAGGTAGCCTATCACGATCCCAAAGTATAGAAATCCACAGATTTGACATAATGAAGGTTATCGACTTCGATAAACCAATGTTTAAAAATCTAAAGACTTCGTTGATCGAAAAAATTAAAATAAAATTGAGATGAGAAGATGGAGAAGAAAATGAAAATAAAAAAATAACGGTGGTCTCGTATTCATCACTATTTATCAATAATTTGACTAGTGGCGATTTTTGATTTCTTCATCGACCAAGAATTTGAAATAAAAAACCACAAACAAATTGAGAAATAAATCTAATCATCAAGAAATTAGAACTTAACTCGATAATAAGTAAGCAATGTAAACTAAAAGAAAAATAACTAAAATAGAATAGGAAATGAGATGGGAGGCGTGAAAAGAAAATACAAGGGTGCATCTTGGAATCAATCACACGGGCCAAAAAAAAACAACACCCTCCCAATAACATAGTATGGTAGTAAAAAATGAGGGGTTCTGAAAACATCCTCATGGGCCCAAAAAGCCCATTCATTCATGAGATCACCACCAAAATAAAAAAGAAATGAAAGTTAAAAGCAGTAACCTAAATGCATCGTCTTTAAAATAAATAAAACGAGACGGCTAACCAAACAAGTCTTGTAAGATCCACAAGTCATCATCGACCAAAGAAAAACGAAGTCCAATTGGTTCAGAACAAATAACGATACGATGTGAGGCACAACCTTCTTTCTCGCATGTTCTGCTATCAAGGTTTATGTGTCGGTTCACCCAATATCCTCCTCTTCGTCTCACTTTCTGGTTCGATTTATGATTTCAATCTCTCTTCTCTCCTTTCTGTTTCTATTATGTGATTTTGGTTGGAGAGTAGTTAGTTGAAAAATGGTTTGGGTTGAATATTTTAGGAGTGGTTTGTTGTTGCGGAAAAGGACGAAGGGACCGTTGTGGGTGGTTGTTTGTTGAAGATTATGGAGTTAGAAGGTGTTGTTGTTTGGAGATGTGAAGATGGGAAAAGGTTTTCGATTTTGGAGCAATTTGCGATTGTTGTGATTTGTTGTATAGATTTGGTGTTTTAGTACATGACGTGCGTTGTATTTGAATATACAGATGAAAAGTATGAACAAGTAGGACAAATTTGGGGTAGCAAGATGAACTGCTACGACGTTCATCCTTTCTAAGTATAAGATAATTAGATATAAAGAAAACCCTGAATTTTTCCGAAAAATAAAGAAAATGTTTGGGAAGTGAGATAATGAATCAATGTAGACCCTCGAGTAGACACTGAATAAATCGTAAAGGTGTTGCACCCTAAAATTTGCTCAACCTACTTCACTTGGTTTATGTTTCAATTGCATTGTCATTTGCATAAAAAGTCATGTACATAGTCTAATCATTTGCATAGCATAGCATAACAAGTCATCTGACAAGGGATCAAGTGCTATTTTTCATCTCAAGGAATGTATTCAAGAAGCTCTTATCAAGATTCAAGCCTATTCAAATCACCAAGAAAGAAATTGAAGCTTTGGGAAGTTTAAAGGCCAAACAGTGGGTTTCTCTCCTATCTTGAGGGTATGTGAAGATCATCAGAGAAGTTATGGGTTATGAATTGAGGGCATGGAAGACCTAGAGGGTCCTTTTGAAAGTAAGACAAGTCATTGGTGTGGTTACAAGAGCTATAGTTGAAGACAGTCAACTAGGGTGTCATCTGGGTCAACCCTGGGTCAACCCTAGGTCAAATGCTTGATTGAAGGGCATCAAGGCCTATTTGAAGGATGTGGGGTTCATAGTTTGATATGTGGATATGGATTTGGTGTTGTTCCAAGAATAAATCAAAAGAAATCAAGAAGAAGAGAAGTTTCTAAATTAGGGTTTCTGAGTAAAATTCCCTGATTTAGGTCAAACTTCCAAGCAAAGTAATTCAAAATGCAAGTCTCAAATGGATCCTTGGCCAACATGAAACCTGTAGAGTATCTCAATACCTTTAATTTTAGTAGTGGAAGGCATCAAGGAGATTTATAGAACTCAAGTTATAGTTCTTGCAAGTTACAGGTCCTCAGAGGCATCTGAAATTTGTCTGTGAAAGTTACTTGACTTCCAAGCAACTTTTTCCCCTTAAGGAGTTTTCAATTGGATTTTTTGCCAACATGAAAGTTGTTCCCCATGATCTTAGCTTTCTATAAAGGTATGGTATGCCTCAATCTGATTTGTGGAGATCTACTTATGATCTTGACAAGCCAAGGGCATTTTGGTCATTTGGAAGGTATAGGTCATTTAACGCATAAGGCCATATCTCCTACTTCCAAGCTTCAAATGGAAAAATATTCAACATCAAAGTTGCTTAGAATGATGTTTTAAGGCTAGTAGGGAGATCATGAGATGTTGAAAAGGCTCATATCAAAAAGTGATAAAAATGGCCTAAAAATGAGGCATAAGTTAATTCAAGTGAAGTTGAAAATCATAAATCATAAGCTACAAGTCCGAACCATGTCATGTAATAGGTCATTTTGACTCCAAATGACATTATAAGAACAATGGTTCAGCCACAATTTTGATTTGAGGCTTGCATCATAGGGTTGCTTTGGAAAAGTCTTGCTTGCATAATAAGGTACCATGGCAAAACTCAAAATAACTCAACAAACAAGGAAGATATGCATTGTATCTCATCTTAGATCTCATGTAAGGAGAAATTCAATTCAGTTACCAAGATTACAAGGCATTTGGCATGAGATATCATTTAAGGAGAAGTGAAAATTCAAAATACCATTGCATGAAAAGATCAAATTCTCATGGGAAGGTCCTAGATGATTCCAGGGGGTTCTAGACTGTTCTAATCCATTCTATATAATCATTGTGACTTGCATTGAGGCAAGGTTGGTGTTGATTGTGGTAGAGAAGAGAGTGTGAAATCATAAAGCTTCATTTGCAAATTACATTGAATCTTTTGATTCTTCTTCATTGTTATCCCATTTTTCTCCACAAATCTTCTCCATAGACATTTCTGAGTGTGTTCATATTGGCTTTAGGTTCCATTGATGGAGAATTGAAGGTTCTCACATTGAAATTGCAAGGAAGAAAATCCCATTGGATCTTGAAGTACAAGCTTGCTACTCCAAATCTTTTGCATACAGAAGAGTTCTCATCATCTAGGGAGCATTCTTGAAGAGTTGCAAGGTCTGAAAGCAAGAGTTTCATCACTTACCATTCCAAGAAGCCAGGTATGCAAAACCATTTCTACACCCTATTCTAGGCATGGCTAGGGTTAATTATTAGTGTAAAGCTGTTATAGACAATTAGGTGGTCATTTTTTATGAGTTTGAGACCAATTGGAGAAGTTTCATTCATGGAGGTCAATTCTTGATGGAGTTAGAACTAGTGATTTAGTGAGTTCCAATGCTAGTTTAATGGCTGATTTTAACCAGTGGAACATGAGGATCATTTTTATGTAAAGATAGCTGAGTTTGGTTGAGGTCGAAAATGGATCACATCTTGAGTTCATGGGGTTACACCATTCGGTTTGCACGATAGAGGGTGTGTCAATGTATTCCAATGCCATAGCTGTATTCAGGGCGAAATTCTAATCAAGTTTGTGCTTTATATCGTGGAAATTGGTCAAGAAATGAGGGAGAACAAGCTGGTCGAAGTTCTGTGCATGCGTGTGTTTTCATGGAGGTTTTCTGAAAACCCTAGTCTCAAGGAAGAAGAAGATGTTTTAACCCTCCGATTGCACGCTTGACCTTGACTCTAAAACCTATCCAATGGATGAGATTCAATTTGAAATGAGAGGGAAATCAGAAACAGCAGCTAAACGCTGCGTTTCACTAATAAACGAGTTTCTGGGCTTAAGTAATTTGCTAATCCCACCCCATGTGAGGCCCAATTCCAAATATGAACTAGAATCCGTTGCTATTTCCACCGTCGTTTTGTTATTTTTCTTTTGATTTTTATTTGTTTTCTGATTTAAAAACTGGGCCCTAGCGTATTTCTATACGCACCCCTCATGTTGGGCCCAAATATGAAATAAACTGGATATTGTTGCTGTTCACACCCATGTTCATATTTCTCATATTATTTTTCACTCCAAATTTTCTCACACTTTAAAAAATCATATCAAATTGAAAAAAGAATATTTTTTCATGGGAGTTTTTTCTCCCTTTTCACATTTTTGTCTAGAAAAATATAAAATAAAAACATTTTGCATATCATGCATTTTAATATTTTTGGTATATTTTTCATTTTAATTGCTTTTTAATTCTTTTAAGTTGGTACCTTAATTTGTAGATTTTAGTTTAGGTAGCTCCCTTAGTATTTTTAGTTCAATCTTTTTAGGATAGTTAGATATATGTTTTAGGTTCCCCCTAGATTAATGCCATATTTTTGTGATGATTTTTAGGATAGTTTTGATTAGATGCTATTAGGTTGTATAGAATTAGATTAAACTTCAACTTAGGTGCATTAAAACAATTTCTTTTGGGTTTTTTAGGACAAGTTAGGATATGGGGCATATATGGGTATTAAGGGTAGGTTTAGTAGATCCCCTAGAAATAATATTAGAATTTTCCCTACTATATTAATATTTTTAGTATATTTTGCAATTGTATGCTTGTTTGGTGTGCCCTTTTGGGGTTTATTTTGTTTGTATGGGCTTATTGGGCTTGCTTGGGGTGTGGGCTTGGTTTGAAGAGCATGATGATGAAGCATAATGAAGACAAAAAGTTGAAGATCAAGTTCAAAGTTGATGAAGATGCTAGATTTGCTTGAAGATTGTTTGAAGACCTAGGACATAGGAGCTAGAGAGAGCCATAGAATAGAAAATTTCTTCACAAATATGGATGGCTTCTGTTGCATCCATTCTTCTCTATGATTCAAAGTCTCTCTTTGATACTCACCTCCTTCCTTTGGAAGGATTAGTGACAGTGTAATACCCCAAATTTTGCCCTAAGATTTTCCGTCGCATTTCATTGCATTTTTCTTGCATTTAATCAATTACTAACAAATTTGTGTAGTCGTTTGACTTTTTGCAGGTAAATATCATATGGCATGCATTTTTTTTCTAAAAAGTAAAAATGACACAATTGGCAAGAGGACATGTGTAAGGAGTTGTGAGTGTGAGAGGTTGAGAGTTTGAATCTCACCTTTGTCACTTTTTGTTTTTTTTATTATTTTTACTCTAAATTTTTCTATCTTTCATTAAAAAATAACAAAAATAGTTTTTTATTATTATTTAATTATTATTTTCGTATTTTAATTAAATCATTTTTTAAAATATTATTTTTTTCACTTTTTTCTAAATTATTCATAAAAATATCCAAAAAATCATAAAATAAAAAATATTGAAAATTTTTTTGTTCTTTTTATAATATTTTTGATTTTAGGAATCAATAGGATTATTAGTTTTTATTTTAAGTTTATTTTAATTATTTTAAATTATTTAAATTTTATTTTTTTTCTTAACTAATTATTTAGTTTGGGCTTTAAAATGGGCTTTAGGGACATTATTGACAATTTGGTGTTAACCCTACTTTGTTCCCTATATATACATGTGTTGCTTTGTTGAAAAAGGGGGAGAATGAAAAAAAACCTAAGAAGAGTGAGTGTCGTTTACCGTTATTTCTTTTTCTTCATCTATTACTGTTGTTTCTTTTTCTTCATCGTTTACCGTTATTTCTTTTCCTTCATCTATTACTGTTGTTTCTTTTTCTTCATCTTTTACCGTTATTTTTTTTTCTCCATCTATTACCGTTATTTCTTTTTCTTTATCTATTACTGTTACGTTTATATATTTATAATTTTTAAATTGTTAGAGTTTATATATATAAGATTATTTTTTGATCGAATTATGTCGATACGATGTTTGCACATTTGTGTGCATGACGCGTGACATTTGTGTTAGTTCGATCTGGTTGCGATGATCGCATTTTTGCGTGAGCAATAATACTGTTTTTTTGCTTAATTTCTTTTTCTTTGCGATAAATTTTGTTTCGTCCGATTTAGATCTGGTTGCGCTGAGCGCATTTCTGCGTTAGCAACATTGTTGGGTTATTTGGCACATTTAAAATTTATTATTGCTTTCTTATTATTATTATTATTAGTATTATTATTATCATTATTTATTATTATTATCATTATTTATTATTATTATTATTATTATCATTATTTATTATTATTATCATTATTTTTATTATTACTACTATCATTATTTATTATTATTATCATTATTTTTATTATTACTACTATTATTATTATTATTGTTATCAGTAATTTATTAAAACTTGTTATACTATAAAAATTTTTTTTTTAAAAATAAATAACATTAACATCTTTTCCAAATTAATATGAAAACCTATTATTTTTAAGAAAAACTTTTTTTTAGATAAATTTAAAATAATAACTAAAATCTTTTTTTAAAATAATAACTAGAACCTTTTTAAAAAAATATATATAATAATAACATTAAACCCTTTTTTTTAAAATAAAACCTTTTTGTTAGATAATTAAATTAAGACTATTTTTGAAAAGTTTTTAAATAATATTAAAACCTCTTTTTTAACTTAAATCAAAAGCTTTTTTATATATCACAAATAAACAACAAAGAATATCTATAACTTTCGCACTTCCGTTTCATAACTCGTCTGATTACTGTCTGACTCTGTCTACTAACCTTGTGTATTCAATGTGCAGCTTGTTACGTTGTTATTAGCTATTTTAATGTGTTTTTCAATTCAAGTTGTATTATAATTGTATCTGTTTCTCATTTGTAACTTCGCGAACAAATTATCGACTTTAATGTGTTTTTCAATTCAAGTTGTATTATAATTGTATCTGTTTCTCATTTGTAACTTCGCGAACAAATTATCGCGTTTACCTTTCCGCACTTTAATTTCTGCTGTTTATATGGTTTAAATTCGCGCATTTGCATCGTTAATTTGTCCCATTGCATTCCTCCGAAGGATTAGGTCTAGCCGTTTGGCCGCCACGCCAATAGTCCTAAAAAATTCAAACCCTTACAAACCCTAACTTTTCACAAATGTCTCGCCGTGGACAAAAAATTACAAAACTACCCCTAGCTTTAGGTCAAAGAGTCGCCGCACTCATTTTAGGGTTTCCCGCCGTGGAATCCCTAATTTAACCCTAATTACAACTTAACAATTCATAACGTAGAGATCGGAGTTTAAGACTCCATGTAAGCGTGTCCTTAAGATGCGTTTATTCCCCTTGAGACCTTGACCACAGTCAAGAAGTCTCTAACCTCCCTTTTGAGGGGAACTACAGTTACTCTGATTCCATTCCCGTAAGGATATGTAGGCACAAGATGCGATGTCTTGCCGAGTAAACTTAGAATTAACCCCTAGGTCTTTTTTAATTTTCAATCCTTTGTATATACCCTAAAGCAAAATAATTAATGAAATAAATAAAAAAAAATAAACAAAAGGTTCCCGTAGAGTACTACGGAAGTTTAGGGTGCTAATACCTTCCCTAAATTTAACCAACCCCCGAACCTTAGATCTCTCCCTTTTAGGTTTTTCCTTTCTTTAACATTTCCTTCGGATAAATCAAAGACCGGTTGTAAATGAATTAAGATTCAAGTTAATCAATAGCTTGACATCCAAATTTCACCGCAACAGAAAATGGCGACTTCACTGGGGAGTCCTAATTTTTGAGGGTTATCCCTATCTTGTTTATTTTTCTTCATATATTTGTTTCATTAATATTTTTACTCATTTGTGTATACGTTGTTCAGGGTACCTGCTTGGGAGTTACTGTGTTGTGAGATAAGTCCTACACCCGGACTTGAGTGACATTATTATAGGATGGTGATATATTCGACGAGGCTTATAGGGAGTGAGTCCCGACTAAGTTGACTCGAGAATCACCGCTCAGTTGAGACACTTTCGAAAATGGTTCGGTTGATCGAGTGTAATCGTGAAAACTTTTACCATTATCGATTGGAGTCTGTGATACTGGGAACCATAGTACCTTTACACCATCTTGGCCTTATATAGGATGTAGTGCGGGAACTATGTGGGAGTAGTCCTACAATGGTTGCTACGCGATACTACACTCAAAAGAGGTTCTCTTGAGAATATTATCGACCCTCAAGTCAGTTGGGAAGTTGATAATATCCGAAGGATGGACTGATGATTTTGGGCACTGATTTAGAACCCTTGTTCTGCAGGTACAATCAATCTATAGTACACACCACTTTGGGAAGGGTAGACCTTGACTCCATTCATTGTTCCTCTAAAATTAGGACCTTTGTTTGCTTATGTGCGTTTGTGTTGTGCATCCATAAAGCATCATATCATTTCTAGTTTCAAGGAATTCAAAAGTCCTTTGCAAATTCAAGAAGTCCTACATTTTAAAGTCTAACAGCTTTTCTCGCTTTCCTAAAAGGGAATGTTTGCAATCGACCGTTGAAATTCTTGAGACCATTGCATGGCATTAGCATCACATTTTTGCATTGCATTTATCCCCCAGTTTCTCCTTCTTGGTCCTATCGTCTTCTAGTGTACCTTTGAGTCGTCAAGCTGATTCCTCGACACAGATATCAGACCAGAAACAGAACAGGAGTCACTTTGATCCTATTCTCATGACTTACACAGAGCTATATCCTGACTTAGTCCGGCAAGGACTGATTACTACAAAGGCTTTACCACCTCCTCTTAATCCTCCGGCTGGATTTAGGGCTGATCTCCATTGTGCTTCCCATGAGGGTGCCCCAGGCCATGACTTTGAGCATTGTTTTGCATTGAAGGCTAGAGTATGTGAATTGGTTAGAACTGGAATACTTGATTTTACAGACAGTCATCCGGATGTTCAGAAAAATCCCTTGCCAGTACATCAGAAATGAAGTTTTGTCACTAGGCCTTTTGTTTCTCGTTGTTTGCACTTTCCTTATTTTGTTTAAGTTGTTTGCTTTTAATTATGTTTGTACTTTCATTAATGAAATAAGCATTGCGACTTTTGATTCAATTCATTTCCGTCCATTTATTTGCATCTTTATGCTTTATTTTTCAAATGTTTACTTCTTGTCCAAAATTTTGATATGCTAAGATTGGAGGGAGGATGATGAAAACGTTATACCCATAATTGCTGTCAATATGCTTTCAATCAAACCTTGTTGACGATGTAAGGCATTGTTTCAATTCCCAAACACTGGAGAAATAAGGAAGTTAATCCCTCGTCACCCCCTTCGAGCCTAGAAGTTGGAGTTTCTTTCGTTACAAAAAACCCACAATTTTAACCTTGGGATGGGTAGTTCTCAGTTAACTTGGTTGTGTGTTCATACGATACACCTTTCATTAACAAATTTTCCTTCGCACACGTGAAACAAGTGTCGAAGATGTTTTCTAATCAAAAGGTCGATGATGGTTCACCGTAATCATTAAAATCAAACAGTCACTTTCCTTCACACAAAAAAATAATATAAAAAAATCAAAAGAAGCCCGCTAAGTCAAAACCTATGAAGGAGACTTAGGCAAAACTGGGGCATCCCGCTGACTGTAAACTCTAAAATAAACAGTTCAGGCAAAATTTAGGGATAATACAAAGAGATTTTTAAATCCTTATCTTGAAAATCCTCAATGTCAAAACAATCAAATGTTATAGGGGATTAGTGGCTGCCTTTTCATAGGTCCCTTTGACTTCTGAGTCATCATTGCTACGATCAATGAAATCCCTAACTTATGGGAACCTGAATGCATAGTATGAGTTAACTGAGCATAGTACTGAAGATCATCACGTAGATTGGGTGGGTACAAATAAATTTTGAGCCTTTATCTTTTGTTTCATAAACCGTGAACCAGGCCACATTACAACCCTCAAAAGACCTAATTGAAGCAAGGTTATTTTGAAAGTATATTACAGCAAGGTTGCGTAACCTGACTCCAAAAGATCCTTGCGAATCATTTATTTTGGCAATACACTTTTATTTTAAACTTTGAGTGTCTTGAACCGCCTTGTTCTGACTAACGACTCATGTATTTTCCATCTTTCAAAAATAATTTTTCAAAAATCGCATGAACTTTGCATTACCATGTTTGTATGAATATTTTTGTTTGCAAACTGGCTTTCCTCTAAGGAATTTTCAAACAATGAGAAACTTGGTCAAGTGATCTTATCAGGGGCAAGTTCCTTTTACATCCTGTCAAAGAATCAGTTCAAGATTTGTTCAAGGCAATATCTTCTCAGATTTGGTTTATCCAGAGAATTGTTCAAGACTCAGACTTGGGCAAGCCCTCCGAGGATACAGCAAAACAGTCGATTCCACGAATCAGACAGCTGAAGCAATTATCAATTCATTTGACCTGGGGCAGTTTACTTGCATAATCCCCAAGCAGTTATTCATCATTCCTACAGTGACTATCAACTTGATACAGTTTAACAGAATGACAGTGATCTCCGTGTTGAGGAATCAGTCCTCCAGTTTTGTCATCTCACCGAAAGAGTCGAGCCTTGTCGTCGATGTCTGCATTTGCATTTGATCATATCTCATAGCATAATTCCTATACATGTGCATATCTTGGGTGCTTTATTCCCCATTTACATTTCTATCTTGGGTGCTTTACTCCCCATTTACATTTCTAGCTTGGGTGCTTTACTCCCTATTTACATTTCTATCTTGGGTGCTTTACTCCCCATTTACATTTTTATCTTGGGTGCTTTATTCCCCATTTACATTTCTATCTTGGGTGCTTTACTCCCCATTTACATTTCTATCTTGGGTGCTTTACTCCCCATTTACATTTCTATCTTGGGTGCTTTATTCCCCATTTACCTCTCTAGCTTGGGTGCTTTACTCCCCATTTACATTTTTATCTTGGGTGCTTTACTCCCCATTTACATTTTTATCTTGGGTGCTTTACTCCCCATTTACATTTTTATCTTGGGTGCTTTACTCCCCATTTACATTTCTATCCTGGGTGCTTTACTCCCCATTTACATGTCTATCTTGGGTGCTTTACTCCCCACTTACCTTCTATCCTTGGGTGTTTTATCCCCCATGTACCTTTATCCCGGGTGTTTTATTTCTCGTTTACCAGATATTCCTGGGTTTACCTAACATCATGGTGTTTTACCCCCATTTACTTTTTTTTTCTCCCTGAGGTCGTGTTTTACTCGCGTCTTACCTTGTGGGCAAAATTTATTTACTTGGCATCATGGGTGTTTTATCCCCATTTGCGTTTTTCTCCTGAGCTCGTGTTTTACCCGCGTCTTACCTTGCGGACAATTTCTAATTTACTTGGCACCTATCAACAATTCTGTGTCGTGTCTACCCGACGTTCTTCCAGATATGACATGTCTTCTTCCCTGGTGCAATTCCTTGATGGGTCGTCCCCTGTGACGTTGTTTCGTCTGTATCCGTGCATTTGTCATTTCATCTTACGCATCATATCAGATTCATATCATATTTAGCATTATAGTTCGTTTTGTTTTGTCCATATCATTGCATAGCACTGCGTCTAAAGGAAAAATTTTCGGTTATCTGTATTTAAATCCCTCCACCATGATTTCTCGAGTCTCCGTTGCTCAAATCACCCGGTGAAGTTATTTAAATAGGGGCAACTGTAATACCCCAAATTTTGCCCTAAGATTTTTCGTCGCATTTCATTGCATTTTTCTTGCATTAAATCAATTACTAACAAATTTGTGTAGTCGTTTGACTTTTTGCAGGTAAATATCATATGGCATGCATTTTTTTTCTAAAAAGTAAAAATGACACAATTGGCAAGAGGACATGTGTAAGGAGTTGTGAGTGTGAGAGGTTGAGAGTTTGAATCTCACCTTTGTCACTTTTTGTTTTTTTATTATTTTTACTCTAAATTTTTCTATCTTTCATTAAAAAATAACAAAAATAGTTTTTTATTATTATTTAATTATTATTTTCGTATTTTAATTAAATCATTTTTTAAAATATTATTTTTTTTACTTTTTTCTAAATTATTCATAAAAATATCCAAAAAATCATAAAATAAAAAATATTGAAAAATTTTTTGTTCTTTTTATAATATTTTTTATTTTAGGAATCAATAGGATTATTAGTTTTTATTTTAAGTTTATTTTAATTATTTTAAATTATTTAAATTTTATTTTTTTTCTTAACTAATTATTTAGTTTGGGCTTTAAAATGGGCTTTAGAGACATTATTGACAATTTGGTGTTAACCCTAATTTGTTCCCTATATATACATGTGTTGCTTTGTTGAAAAAGGGGGAGAATGAAAAAAAACCTAAGAAGAGTGAGTGCCGTTTACCGTTATTTCTTTTTCTTCATCTATTACTGTTGTTTCTTTTTCTTCATCGTTTACCGTTATTTCTTTTCCTTCATCTATTACTGTTGTTTCTTTTTCTTCATCTTTTACCGTTATTTTTTTTTCTCCATCTATTACCGTTATTTCTTTTTCTTTATCTATTACTGTTACGTTTATATATTTATAATTTTTAAATTGTTAGAGTTTATATATATAAGATTATTTTTTGATCGAATTATGTCGATACGATGTTTGCACATTTGTGTGCATGACGCGTTACATTTGTGTTAGTTCGATCTGGTTGCGATGATCGCATTTTTGCGTGAGCAATAATACTATTTTTTTGCTTAATTTCTTTTTCTTTGCGATAAATTTTGTTTCGTCCGATTTAGATCTGGTTGCGCTGAGCGCATTTCTGCGTTAGCAACATTGTTGGGTTATTTGGCACATTTAAAATTTATTATTGCTTTCTTATTATTATTATTATTATTAGTATTATTATTATCATTATTTATTATTATTATCATTATTTATTATTATTATTATTATCATTATTATTATCATTATTTATTATTATTATCATTATTTTTATTATTACTACTATCATTATTTATTATTATTATCATTATTTTTATTATTACTACTATTATTATTATTATTATTGTTATCATTAATTTATTAAAACTTGTTATAATATAAAAATATTTTTTTTAAAATAAATAACATTAACATCTTTTCCAAATTAATATGAAAACCTATTATTTTTAAGAAAAACTTTTTTTTAGATAAATTTAAAATAATAACTAAAATCTTTTTTTAAAATAATAACTAGAACCTTTTTAAAAAAAAAATATAATAATAACATTAAACCCTTTTTTTTAAAATAAAACCTTTTTGTTAGATAATTAAATTAAGACTATTTTTGAAAAGTTTTTTAATAATATTAAAACCTCTTTTTTAACTTAAATCAAAAGCTTTTTTATATATCACAAATAAACAACAAAGAATATCTATAACTTTCGCACTTCCGTTTCATAACTCGTCTGATTACTGTCTGACTCTGTCTACTAACCTTGTGTATTCAATGTGCAGCTTGTTACGTTGCTATTAGCTATTTTAATGTGTTTTTCAATTCAAGTTGTATTATAATTGTATCTGTTTCTCATTTGTAACTTCGCGAACAAATTATCGCGTTTACCTTTCCGCACTTTAATTTCTGCTGTTTATATGGTTTAAATTCACGCATTTGCATCGTTAATTTGTCCCATTGCATTCCTCCGAAGGATTAGGTCTAGCCGTTTGGCCGCCACGCCAATAGTCCTAAAAAATTCAAACCCTTACAAACCCTAACTTTTCACAAATGTCTCGCCGTGGACAAAAAATTACAAAACTACCCCTAGCTTTAGGTCAAAGAGTCGCCGCACTCATTTTAGGGTTTCCCGCCGTGGAATCCCTAATTTAACCCTAATTACAACTTAACAATTCATAACGTAGAGATCGGAGTTTAAGACTCCATGTAAGCGTGTCCTTAAGATGTGTTTATTCCCCTTGAGACCTTGACCATAGTCAAGAAGTCTCTAACCTCCCTTTTGAGGGGAACTACAGTTACTCTGATTCCATTCCCGTAAGGATATGTAGGCACAAGATGCGATGTCTTGCCGAGTAAACTTAGAATTAACCCCTAGGTCTTTTTTAATTTTCAATCCTTTGTATATACCCTAAAGCAAAATAATTAATGAAATAAATAAAAAAAAATAAACAAAAGGTTCCCGTAGAGTACTACGGAAGTTTAGGGTGCTAATACCTTCCCTAAATTTAACCAACCCCCGAACCTTAGATCTCTCCCTTTTAGGTTTTTCCTTTCTTTAACCTTTCCTTCGGATAAATCAAAGACCGGTTGTAAATGAATTAAGATTCAAGTTAATCAATAGCTTGACATCCAAATTTCACCGCAACAGACAGTATCTAGGAGATAGAACTTTTGAGAGAAACAGTCTGTATTTTGTTAACAGTCTGTATGCCACCTTTGGTGGTTAACTGACTGTTTAATATCCCAAATCATCTAGTGAACTATTACTCATATAGGAGAGCTTGCTTTGAAGAATCCTTTGAAGATTGAAGATGAAGTCCATTGCCTGAAGACTGATAGAAGAAGGAGCTTGTGCTGTCAGGTTTTGCTGTTTAGAGCTGCTGATGCTGTGTAGAGCTGGTGACGTATTGTTTGAGTTTCTTGACTGTATTGTTTGATAATTTTCCCCTGGAGGTTGAAGTGAAGTTGTTTCACTTTGCCCATTGTTTTCTAGGTTCGAGGTTGAGTAGGACTCCCTTGCCTCGCTTGTATTGCTGCATTCATGCATTTTACTGCTTTACTGTATATAGGCTGTTGCTCTTCCGTTTATCCCCTTAGGATCTCTGTTTCTCTCTGCGCAGGAGAGAAATATGACAGACATTAGGCTTTCATCCATGCATGACAACATTAGGATAGATTTTTATTCCCTTTTTAACCATAGGTTTTAGAGTTGTTGTCTCTTCTTTCTCAAAACAATCAGAAAAACACAATAAACATTTTAAACACCATAAAAAACAGTTCTTGCGTAAAAGACTGTAAACCAATCAAAAAACGTCATTTTTGTCCGCTTGGATGCGTAATCAGGAGAAAACCTTTTTCAGAAGGATAAAAACAATCAAGACAAGCTTGTGTCGTACGTGGCCCGAACTACGTTTGCTCTGATCTTTCATGCTGTATGAAAGTACGTAGGCATAGGATGCGATATCCTAGCGAGCAACCTTCCCCTCCTTTCCCGTAGGTAGGTGAACTACGTTGACTCTGATTTCTCGTTCCAGACGGGAATACGTAGGCATAAAGTGCGATACTTTGCCGAGTCATTTTATTTTCTTTTAACCCCAGACCTGTAGAATAGATAGAATAACAATCCGTACTAGAAAACAAGCGTGGATCCCGTCGAGTGCGACGGACGTGAGGGGTGCTAATACCTTCCCCTTGCGTAACCGACTCCCGAATCCAGGATTTGGTTGCGATGACCATTCCTTTCCCGTCTTTGCGGTAGGTTTAATTCGAGCGTTTCCTTTCCCTCCTTTGGGATAAATAACGCACGGTGGCGACTCTTCTGTTCAGCCGGCGCCGATTTTCGCAGTAGCGACAGCTGGCGACTCTGCTGGGGATCCAACGTCCCCTAAGCGAGTCAATCCTAGCGCTTGTTTTCCCGTCGAGGATTTTGTATGGATTTACTTTTTCTGTATTTTACATTCAGCATTATATTATTGATATTATTGTTGTGGGCATGAGGGGGTTCTATGATTGAGAGATAAGCCGAACCTGGGCTTGAGTGCACCTAGAATTAGAGTGGAAATTAGTGGACGCGTGCATGCTTTGCATGTACTAGTGTCTCATGAAATCCACGCTCGGACGAGGTTCTTCTGGTTGACTTCTTTTTCAACCCTTTGGGTTGAGGGGGTTGTTGGTTAGTTGGATTGTCGACTCCGGGGACCGATCATTTGGAAGTTGGCTAAGTGAGGCCTCTTCAGGACATGATGATGCCACACCTTCTGGGTATCGTATCATCAGTCTTGAAAGTCTGTGACGCCAACGACCGCATAGGATGCCATACCTTGTGTCAGTTTTTAGGACACCTACCTGTGAGAGGGGTTGGGCATGCAGGTAACTTGACCTCCAGAATACCGGTTATCTTGATTGAGATTCAGGGGTGTGATATTTGAGGATGGTATTATTGGGTCTGTCAAAGACCAGGTTGGAGCATCGTGGATGATATTGAGCAATTTGAGGGTCTGTTTGAGGCCAGTGTTGTGGATTGAATTTCTCAGCCAGGGGCTTGTGATCCCTTGTTGCATTGCTTGCATATTGCATTGTTTGCATCATCATGTGCATATCATTAACGTGTGTCTGTGCTGCAGGTGCATTTTCATAATTCCCAATTCTAGTGCTCCGGCCTTCCATCTGTTATCATGAGTACTTTGAGGAAGACTGTCGCGTACAAGTTGCCTACTCCCGATGTTTCTTCGCTACTCGGTTTGATATCTCTAGCTGATGATGAGGGGAAGAGAAGCTTCAGGAAGAGTTATGGGAGACTGCTCAAGCTGGTTTATAAACCCTCCATGCATGAGCGTAACGGATTGTATGCACTGATGCAGTTCTATGATCCCCCGCTGAGGTGTTTTACTTTCCCTGATTTCATTCTGGCTCCGACCATGGAAGAATATGCTGAGATCTTGGAGTTGACTATTCAGAACCAGGTGCCCTTCATTCATATGGGTGCTGAGCCCAAACTGGAGGACGTGGCTGCTTCTTTGCACTTAGACCCCTCAAAACTGCTGTTAACCTCGTGGAATGGAGTTTCTGGTTTTTCTCTCAAGTTCTTAGTTGGGAAAGCACAAGAGTACGCCAAGAGTGGTTGTTGGGTTGTTTTTAATACTATCCTTGCTTTGTGTATCTATGGCATTGTGATGTTCCCTAATATGCCTGACTTCGTTGATTTGGACGCATTCTATATCTTTGCTTCAGGCAATCCTGTGCCCACCCTGATTGGAGACTTCTATCACTCACTGCATTATAAGAATGAGAATAGAAGGGGCAAGAACGTCTCTTGTTGTGTGCCTTTGCTGTATATGTGGTTTGAGAGTCATCTGCCCAAGAAGGGTATCTTTGCTGAGTCTGCAGATACGGTGGATTGGTCTGAGCATTTGATGGGACTTTCTTCAGAAGATGTTGGCTGGTTTGACAGAGCTTTATTGGGATCTGAGATTATCTATAGATGTGCCGGATATCCTAATGTTCCTCTGATTGGGAGGAAATGGTGCATTAATTACAATCCATCATTATTGATCAGGCAATTCGGTTATGCTTTGAAAAGCCCGCCAAAGGAGGAAGAAATACAGGAATCTCTGTATTTCACCGGTGATTTGAGTGGGGAATTATTGGCCAAGCTTCAGCATGCTTGGAATCATATCTGCAGAAAAGGGAAACCATTGCTAGGCAAGAATGATTGTCAAGCCTATATGCCATACAAGGTGTGGATCCAGGAGAGGGTAAGATAGGTACAGATGCCTTTTCCAGCAATCTCACGTCCTGTTCCCATTCCAGTGGAGGAACCTACTACTGTAGCTGTTGAGGTTTATGAGGGGGTCGTGAAAGAAAAGGAGGACTTGATAAAGATCAATGAAGAGTTAGAAAAAGAACTGGCTCAGATGCGTAGTGAGAAGAACAAGGTTGTGCATTCTTTCCAACAGCAGACTGAGTTAGTAAACAGGCTAGGTGCTGAACTGATCGAAGAGAAAAATAAGCGTGAACGCCTGGGGAAAGAATTCAGAAGCTCTCATGATATGTTGGAGTCCAAGAAGAAGGCACTCGATGCCGCCCATCGGGAAATCTCTTCTTGCAACAAAACGTGGAATGCTACGCTAACCAACAACAAAAAGAGGGAAGACAAATTGAAGCAGCAAATTTCTGAACTCGAAGATCAGTTGAAGGCTAGCGATAGAAAGTATGAAGAGGAGGTGGTGGCAAGATATAGTCTTCAGAACTCATTGAACAAGGCCATCGAGTGCAAGAAAGAGGCTGTGTCTCAGAAACGGAAGCTAGAGGATCGCTTCGGAGAAGGGGCACGGGAGGAATCTGCTGGTGATTTACGATGTGTTCTCAAGCGAAGAGATCTACTTGTTGAGGGTTTGCTTACCCGACCAAGTCATCCAGAGACCAAGAGGTTATTAGAGGAGTACCAGGCGCATGGTCGCACTTGACTATTTCATATATTAATGTGTATGCTTTATTTGCATTGTGCTGGCCATCACCAGGATTGTTGGTTGAGGTCATGCCTTCTTATTGTACGCTCATTGATATTGTATTCCTGATTTGATGGGTTTCTCTGCAATGTATGAGGTGTTTTCTATGATTCAGCTCCGAACTTTGTATTGCTGTCACTGTCACCACACTGACACATTCGCACTAGAATTGGGGGGTGATATTCCCTAATGCACAGACACATGTCGCATTTTCATTCACATTCATATTGCATTACAGGTGATTATTGAATTGTATCTTATTTCCTGCATCTCGATAGATCTTTTCAGGATTGAAAGTCAACGCCCGCACCGATACTCTACTCGTACCAACTGCAGAAGAGTTATGGATCAGATGCAGAATGAAATGCAGGACATGCGTGAGAAGCTGGCGCTATTCATGCAGACAATGGAGACCATTGTGAAAGGCCAGGAAAACTTGCAGGCTTTGGTGCAGCCTTTGCTGATGAGAAATGCTGGGCACGGAAACGAAGACCATAATTCTGTGCGTGTTGACACCATTCACGGGGATGGTACTCCTACACCGGTAGCCCCACCTGTGGCGAACATACCTGCTGTGAATGCGAACAACGGCGCTGGCGCCGGGAACGGTAACGCAGGAATCGGTAACGAGACTGTCGTCAACAACGTTGGATTCAGAGATGCCAACCTGGGTGGTGATAATATCATAGGTAATGGCTTCGGTAACAACGGATTTGGCTATAACGACCAGGGGTTTGATTATGCTGGGAAGTACGGCTTCAACGCTCAAGGCTTCGGACAGGATGGATTTGGTAATACCAATCAGGGTTATGGCGGATTCGGTAATGGAAATGGTGCTGGAATAATGTCTTTTGGACCTGCCGGAGTCGCTCCAGGGTATGGTAACAGGGGGCGGGGCCCTATAATGAATCAGACTAGATTTGGCCGTAACAACGAGTATGATGGATACGGGAATGGGAACGGTAATTGGCTAGAAGATCAGCAAGAAGATGCTTTCTCTGGTGGAGGTTTTGAAGGTCCTATAGATGACTCTCAGAGAATCAAGATGCTCGAGGAGCAGATGAAAGGTGTTGTGAATCAAAGTGTTGTTGGTTTAGATATGACCACAATGGGTCTGGTGCCTGGCCTGAGGGTACCGCTAAAGTTTAAGGCTCCCACATTCGACAAATATAAGGGGGATACCTGTCCAAAGGTGCATGTGCGATCATACTATAGAAGGATGTCGGCTTATTCAAACGATGAGAGGATGCTGATGCATTTCTTTCAAGACAGCTTGTCTGGTCCTTCCCTTGAATGGTACATGGGATTGGAGCCTACTCAGATAAAAACTTGGAAGCAGCTGGCTGAAGCGTTTGTGGCTCATTATAAGTACAATAGTGACTTGGCACCCAACCGGGTCCAATTACAGGGGTTGTCCCAGAAGAAAGACGAGAGCTTCAAAGAATATGCGCAGAGGTGGCGCGACATGGCTGCACGAGTTCATCCTCCTTTGGATGACAAAGAAATGAATGATATGTTCATAGGAACATTTACTGGTGTGTTTTATGATAAGCTGTTTCATACTTCCTTGGGCAGTTTCTCGGACCTAATCTTGATGGGTGAGAAAATTGAAAGCAATATTAAAATGGGGAGATTCCAAGCTGAGGAATCTACTTCAGCTGGCAGTAACAGAAGAGCTTTCGGTGGTCGCCGTCAAGGTGATGCAAGTGCAGTATTCGGGGGCCGAGGCCGAGGCCGGGGCAGAGGGCGGAATCAGTACAATCATTCGCAACAGGTGGCAAGTGTCACAATTCCATTTCATCAACAACCAATACCACTACAGCAGATACAGCAACAGCAGCCACAACAAAGGTTACATCCTGCCCAGCGCAGAATTCAGGGGGGCAAACCAAGGAGGGTGTTCGAAACGCCTCCTTCAACGTATGCAGAATTGCTACAGACATTACTGGGTTTGAACTTGGTGGAAAAGAGGACTATGACGCCAATAACGGGCACTCCTCCGTTTGGTTTTGATGCGAACAAGCACTGCGAATTCCACACTGGAGCTCCTGGCCACGACATAGAGAATTGCCATGCGTTCAAGCATGTGGTACAAGATCTGTTGGATAGCAAGGCCATCAATTTCAGACAAGCCGGTCCGAACATAGTACAACAGCCCATGCCCAACCATGGGGCAAATGCTATTTTAACTGAGGAGGGTTTGAACTTGATCATGAATGTTGATGAACTAAAAACACCGTTGTGTGAGATAAAAAGCAGGTTATTGAAAGGAGGTGTGTATCCGGGCTGCAATGAGTTTTGCCTAGAGTGTTGGACCCAAGCTGGGGGTTGCGCTGAATTGAAGAAGGGTATTCAAACCTTGATAGATGAAGGCACGTTGCAATTCGACAGAATGGCAGTTGAGGAACCTGCAAAGGTATTAGCGGATGAGCAAAGTGATGTAGCTACTGTGACAATCCCCCGAAAAACAATAACTATAACAGCACCAGCCAGGCGACCGCCGATCACTATCACCAAGGCAAAACCAACCCCTTATGAGAGCACTAAGGCAGTACCCTGGACTTATGGGTTGGAAGCATACTGTGATGGGGTGAAAATTGATATTAGTAAACAGCCAGTTGAGGTTGTAGACAACGTCGTCGGGACCGGAGGGATGACGAGAAGTGGGAGAATTTTTATATCGCCTGAGGTAGAGGCTGAACGATTGGCGAAAGGAAAAGGAAAAATGAATGAGGATGTCCCTGTGCAGAGGAACAAAAAAGAAACGTCATTGAAGGATGTAGAAGAGTTTATGCGCCTTATTCGTAAGAGTGATTATAAGATTGTTGAGCACCTTCAACAGACGCCATCAAAGATATCCATACTGTCGCTGTTATTGTGTTCCGAAGCTCATAGGAATGCATTGTTGAAAATTCTGAACACGTCATTTGTGCCCCAAGATGTTTCTGTGAATCAGTTGGAGGGGGTAATGGCGCACGTGAACGCAGGCCATAGCTTGGGATTTACGGATTTTGATTTGACCCCGAGGGGGAGAGAGCATAACATGGCGTTGCACGTCTCAGTTGAGTGTAGGGGCTCAGTCATGTCCCACGTACTGGTAGATACCGGATCTTCCTTGAACGTGTTGCCAAAGAAAGCAATGATGAAATTGGACATCAGGGGAATCATTTGTACGCCTAGTGACTTGGTGGTCAGGGCATTTGATGGTACACGAAGGTCAGTCTTTGGACCCATAACGTTACCTCTCCAGGTGAGGCCGGAGATTTTCGAAACTGAATTTTACATTATGGACATCCAGCTAGCATACAGCTGTCTTCTCGGACGACCATGGATCCATGGTGCTGGGGCAGTCACATCTACCTTGCACCAAAAGCTGAAATACATGGTAGGGGACAGTGTGGTCACGGTCTGCGGAGAAGAAGATATATTGGTCAGCCATCTGTCATCATTCAAGTACGTAGAAGTCGACGGCGAGATTCATGAAACACCCTGTCAAGCCTTTGAAGGGTTGTGCATCAAAGACAAAGTTCCAGGGCCGAGTAAAGCGTCAGAGGTGGCAGTCTCGTCATACAAGGAGGCTCAGGCTCTAGTGAAGACTGGTGAGACAAAAGGTTGGGGCAAGGTCCTGGATATTCCCGTGAAGATGGACATATTTGGGCTGGGATATCAACCATCGTCATCAACGCCTGCTGCAGGGGCACCCCGTTTCAAAGGTCCGATAACAATCACAGCTAGTGGAGTGTATCACGAGGCCAGCAACGCTGTTTCAGATTCCGAAGAAGGAGACAGCGACTGCGACATGGACGCCTGGATTCAGCCGAGCGTGCCAGGACAAGGATTATGCAATTGGTCTATTCAGGAGACTGTTCCTGTGACTACCAAACAGTAATACTTTGTTTTCTTAATTGTTGAACAATCTGGTGTCTTACCCGGGGCATCGTGATTTTGCTTAGGGTCGTGTTGTTATGTACATTGCATTGTTTAATCATTAAATAAAAGGCGTTTTTCATGTACAAATATTGCGATCTCTGTTTTTCCTGTTTTTGTGTTTTACAATAAAATGGTAACGTGGTTATTCGCTTTATACGCATTTTGAAGCATTTAACCATTCCTTTTGCAGGATAATATTTTCAGATGACATCATTGAACTGCCTATGACTCATTTCGACTTTGAGCACCCGGTATTGCAGGCCGAAGAAGAGATTGTAGAAGATGGCGACGTTCCAGAAGAGTTGTCTTGGTTGGTAAAGCAAGAAGAACGAATCATTCTGCCTCATGAGGAGGTCATTGAGATCACTAATCTGGGGTCGGAAGGGGTTGAAAGGAACATTCGTATAGGAGCCGCGCTGCAGAGCGATGTCAAGCGAAGATTGGTTGAAATGCTCAGAGAGTATAGTGATGTGTTCGCTTGGTCGTACGAAGACATGCCTGGGCTGAATATGGATATGGTTGTGCACCGTCTGCCGCTAAAAGAAGAATGCCCGCTGGTTAAGCAAAAGCTTCGCAGAACTAGGCCTGATATGGCAGTGAAAATTAAGGAGGAGGTCCAAAAGCAGTGGGATGCTGGTTTCCTAGCTGTTACAAAATATCCCTCGTGGGTCGCTAATATTGTACCAGTGCCAAAGAAAGACGGTAAAGTGAGAATGTGCGTAGATTACCGTGATCTGAACAAAGCGAGCCCGAAAGATGATTTCCCGCTTCCTCACATCGATGTGCTGGTTGACAACACTGCTCAATTCTCCGTATTCTCCTTCATGGATGGCTTCTCGGGCTACAATCAGATTAAAATGGCGCCAAAAGACATGGAGAAGACTACCTTCATCACACCTTGGGGAACATTTTGCTACAAAGTGATGCCCTTCGGATTAAAGAATGCTGGGGCAACGTATCAGCGTGCAATGACGACTCTTTTTCATGACATGATGCATAAGGAGATCGAGGTTTATGTCGATGATATGATTGCCAAATCCCAGACGGAGGAAGAACATTTGGTGAATCTGCTGAAGCTATTTAAGAGGCTTAGGAAGTTCAGGCTGAGACTGAACCCTAACAAATGCACCTTCGAGGTGAGATCGGGTAAATTGCTGGGGTTTATCGTGAGCGAAAAAGGAATAGAGGTTGATCCTGCAAAAATAAAAGCAATACAAGAGATGCCGACGCCTAAAACAGAGAAAGAGGTGCGCGGGTTTTTAGGGAGGCTGAACTACATCGCTCGGTTCATATCTCACCTAACAGCTACGTGTGAGCCGTTATTCAAGATGTTGAAAAAAGACTAGGCTGTAACATGGAATGAAAATTGTCAAAAGGCGTTCGATAAAATAAAACAGTATTTGCAGGAGCCTCCTATTTTGATACCTCCAGTGGCGGGGAGACCCTTAATTATGTATTTGACAGTTCTTGAGGGAAGTATGGGTTGTGTTCTCGGTCAACACGACGAGACATGAAGAAAAGAGCATGCGATATACTACTTGAGTAAGAAGTTTACTGAATGTGAATCTCGATACTTAATGCTCGAAAAAACTTGTTGCGCGCTAGCCTGGGCCGCCAAGCGTTTGAGGCAATACATGCTGAACCATACAACCATGCTCATCTCGAAGATGGATCCTATCAAATACGTATTTGAAAAGCAGGCATTATCGGGGAGAATTGCCCGTTGGCAAATGGTTTTGACCGAATACGACATCCAATATGTCTCACAGAAGGCTATAAAGGGGAGTGTATTATCCGAATACTTGGCAGAGTAGCCTATTGAGGACTACCAATCGATGAGGTTTGATTTTCCTGACGAGGATACCATGTACCTAAAGATGAAAGATTGTGAAGAACCGTTGTCGGACGAAGGACCAGAATTGGGTTCCAAATGGCAGTTGATCTTTGACGGAGCCGTAAACTCCTATGGTAGCAGAATAGGGGCAATCATCACTACTCCACATGGGTCACACATCCCATTTACTGCTCGATTGACCTTTCCGGTTACCAATAACGAAGCCGAATACGAAGCTTGTATCGTGGGGCTTGAAGAAGCCATTGATTTGCGAATCAAAAATCTGGATGTATACGGAGACTCAGCTCTTGTGGTGAATCAAATAAAAGGAGAATGGGAGACACGTCAGCTTAATTTGATACCGTATATGAATTACGCGAGGAGATTGTTGCCCTTCTTTGACAAGGTTGAGTTGCATCATGTACCGCGAGTAGAGAATCAGATGGCTGACGCCCTGGCCACATTGTCTTCCATGTATAAGGTCAACTTTTGGAATGAGGCTCCCAGAATTGTTATCTCTCGGCTTGACAGACCCGCCTTCGTATTTGCCATTGACGAAGCATCTGATGATAAACCCTGGTATTTTGATATCCATAATTTCCTGAAAAACAAAGAATATCCGGCTGGGGCATCCAGTCACGATCAGAAGACTCTCAGGAGATTGGCGGGTAATTTCTATCTGAATCTGGACGGTGTCCTATACAAGAGAAATCACGACTTGGTGCTACTATGTTGTGTAGACGAGAAAGAGGCGAAGTTGCTCATGGAGGAAATACATGAGGGTACATTCGGTACGCATGCTGGTGGGCATGCTATGACGAGGAAGCTGCTGCGGGCAGGTTATTACTGGCTAACTATGGAAACCGATTGTTTCAAGTTTGCGAAGAGGTGTCATAAGTGCCAGATCTATGCAGATAAGATCCATCTGCCTCCGAGTCCTCTGAACGTGATGTCGTCACCATGGCCATTCTCAATGTGGGGAATCGACATGATTGGAAAGATCGAGCCGACGGCATCTAACGGACACCGGTTCATTTTGGTAGCAATCGATTATTTTACCAAATGGGTGGAAGCGGCATCCTATGCAAATGTGACCAAGCAGGTGGTAGCCAGGTTTATCAAGCGAGATATCATTTGTAGATATGGAATCCCCGAGCGGATAATTACCGACAATGGTTCGAACTTAAATAACAAAATGATGAAGGAGCTGTGTCAGAGTTTTAAGATCGAGCATCACAACTCTTCTCCTTATCGACCCAAGATGAATGGCGCTGTTGAAGCGGCCAATAAGAACATAAAGAAGATTGCTCAGAAGATGGTGGTGACCTATAAGGACTGGCATGAGATGCTACCTTTTTCTTTGCACGGTTATCATACGACGGTACGTGTAACACCTGAGGTGAAAGAGGACGGTGGTTACATGTAACACCCGTGGGCGAGGGAGTGGTTGTCGGTGTCATGAGTACTATCCTTGAGTGAGGCATAGGAAATAATTGGGATGGGTGACCTTCTGGGAAGTTTCCCAGAAAGCGTGTGATTGAGGACAAAGCATGCTGAAAAGACTCGTGTTGGTTTGTGGGGTCAGTCGGTAATCCTAAAAGCAATATGGGGCGTTACAAATGGTATCAAAGCCATACCTCTCCCAGTACGATGTGGTTCGGGGACGAACCAAGCGGAAGCTGGTGGGCATGTAACACCTGAGGTGAAAGAGGACGGTGGTTACATGTAACACCCGTGGGCGAGGGAGTGGTTGTCGGTGTCATGAGTACTATCCTTGAGTGAGGCATAGGAAATAATTGGGATGGGTGACCTTCTGGGAAGTTTCCCGGAAAGCGTGTGATTGAGGACAAAGCATGCTGAAAAGACTCGTGTTGGTTTGTGGGGTCAGTCGGTAATCCTGAAAGCAATATGGGGCGTTACAGTACGCACATCAACCGGGGCAACCCCGTTCTCGTTGGTATATGGAATGGAAGCAGTGTTACCACTGGAAGTTGAGATTCCTTCCCTGAGGGTATTACGAGATGTCCAACTGGACGAGGCAGAATGGGTGAAAGACAGGTTGAACCAGCTGAGTTTAATGGATGAGAAGAGGTTAGATTCTCTAGCATATGGTCGGTTGTACCAGAGCCGAATGAAGAAAGCGTATGATAAAAAGATACACCCTCGGAGCTTTCAGACGGGCGACCTTGTGCTAAAGAGGATTCTCCCGCCACAAGCAGATCACAGGGGCAAGTGGACCCCCAACTACGAAGGGCCATACGTTGTCAGAAAAGTCTTTTCGGGAGGAGCTTTGTTGTTGTCCACCATGGACGATGAGGACTTTACGTCGCCTGTGAATTCGGACGCAGTTAAAAAATACTTTTCTTGAAATTGACCCGCTGGACAGAAAAAAGAGAGTCCAGGCAAAAATGTGGCATCCTGGCGAACCAAAAACAGAATGAAAGGTTCGGGCAAAAATTAGGGATAAAACTAAAAATGTACACCCGCGAAGTTGAAAACCTACACTGGGCGGCTTCGGCAAAAAAGGGTATCCCGGTGAACTGAAAACCCGCAAAGGGCGGTTCACGCAAAAGTTAGGGATTTGAAAAGCAAATGACTGCGGTCCGAATTTGATACTGCGGTGCACATTGGTGCGGGAGAATATACCCGAGGGGTCGATTATCAGATACAATCTCTTCAGAAGTGTGAATACCGGGAAAAGCGCTAGAGTCAGGCGAGTCATAGGAGGATCAGCTCATGATGTTCGTCTGCATCCCGTTGCCGACATGTGTACAAATTTTATTTGTCATTGTATTTATGCTTCTTGTGCATACTTGTATATTTGTTGTGCGTAGCTTCCTCTTTTCAGGAGTTACATCCCGTGTACAAAACTCTGCCCATTCAGGGGCCCAATCAATAAAACATGTTATTCAGTATTTGATGCTTGTTCTTTATTGTTTTGTACATGTCAAACGCCAATGTTTAATAAAACTAGCAAGTGTATAACATCGTTGGCCCTTGCCAATAATTGCTAAAACTTTGAATTGACTGAAAATGATGTCACTAACGCTAACCTGAATAGATTTGGTTGCATAGACTTGTCTTGTCTCGTTTGTGGTGTTGCAGGGTTCTTGACCATACAAAGTGGACGATCAGAAGGTTGCAGTACTAACCAGAAGCCCGTAACGGAAAGGCTTGATCGTTACGTGAAGTGAATCCCCATGCAGGTCGCACTTTATTCCCTGAAGTTCAGATAACAATGTTCCTTACCAAATAAGGATCAAATTCCCCAGCCAGTCGCAGCTTATCCGAAGGACATTCTCCAGCAAGGTTGTTTACCCTCAGCAGAGTTGACGATTCCAAGATCGAAGGCTGTATTCAGACAGTATGGTGTCCCCCAAAAGGATCCCCCATCCCGAGCAGAGTGGTTTAGCCTCAGAAGATTAATAGTTCCAAACTTGTGAGTTGTACCCAGACAGTCTACTCTTCCCAGCAGGGATTCCCTTCCCAGTAGGGTCACTTATTCTCCCCATTGGAGTCAGTTGATTTTCCTCAAGAGAGTCGTTTTGTCCTCAGCGAAGTTCTCTCTTTTCAGCAAGTGTTTTCTTTCCTCCCAGTGGAACTCGAAGGTTAGAACTCTTCCCGACAGAGTTGGTTGTGTGTCCTGGCATTTATTTTTCCGGAATACCGTGTGATACCCGTTCACTCCCCAGCAGGGTGATATTTGTCCTCGACGTCCAAGATTGAGGAAGCAAGCTTGTTAGAGCTATCCCAACAGTTCGAGCCTGCATTTGCATCGGCATATAGTGTCATACTTGCACCCACCAAATAAAAAACGCGTAGCATTTCCATGTCGAATGGAGCATTACGCCATTGTCAAACATATGCAGTTTGAAACATAAGCTAGGTTGGTTAACCGTTTGTTTTCAAGTGTTGTTTCCCTTGCAGGTGGAGGGAGCTCTTGCTCAAATTAATTACCAAACATTCAAGATCTCGGCGTGAGACATGTAATGATAATGTCAATTGTGGCATTATTCCCCACAGAGTTGCTTGTTTAAGTTTCTCTTACCCCTCCAGCGGAGTATTTCTTCAAGGTTGTTGTTAGGTCGTTATCAAAAGATTTCGTGAATCGATTTTTTGGAAGTTGCCGCCTATGTTAAAGTAGGTGTCTGGCAGTGTGGATTCAAAAAATCCCCAGTAGATTCCTTCTCAGATTTGCTGCCATGACAACACTGAAAATTGGAAGACTAGACTCATATTGTGTTACCCATGTGATTGATGGAGCTAGCTGCTGCAAAGATAGGCAGAGAAGCCGTATCAGAGTTATTACCCGTAGTGATGGCGGAGTTATTACCCGTAGTGGTGGCGGTGTTATTTTCCCGCAGTGATGGCGGTGTTATCTTCCCGTAGTGGTGACGGAGTTATTTCCCGTAGTGATGACGGAGTTATTTCCCGCAGTGGTGGCGGAGTTATTTCCCGCAGTGGTAGCGGAGTTATTTCCCACAGTGCTGGCGGAGTTATTTCCCGCAGTGGTGGCGGAGTTATTTCCCGCAGTGGTGGCGGAGTTATTTCCCATAGTGATGACAGATTATTTCCCGCAGTGGTGGCGGAGTTATTTCCCGTAGTGGTGGCAGAGTTATTTTCCCGTAGTGGTGACGGAGTTATTGCCCGTAGTGGTGGCGGAGTTATTTCCCGTAGCGATGGCGGTGTTATTCTCCCAGATTATTTCCCGTAGTGGTGGCGGAGTTATTACCCGTAGTGATGGCGGTGTTATTTTCCCGTAGTGGTGGCGGAGTTATTTCCCGTAGCGATGGCGGTGTTATTCTCCTAGATTATTTCCCGTAGTGGTGGCGGAGTTATTACCCGTAGTGATGGCGGTGTTATTTTCCCGTAGTGGTGGCAGAGTTATTTCCCGTAGCGATGGCGGTGTTAGTTTCCCAGATTATTTCCCGTAGTGGTGGCGGAGTGATTTCCCGTAGTGATGGCAGGGTTATTTTCCTGTATGACAAGACAGAAGTACTTCTCCCAGTGAAGTCAATAAGTTTATCCCAGTATTGACAAGATGGTGTTGAAATCAGATTTGTAGATAGTGTTCCCCAAGCAGTTGTACAGTTTATTTCTGCGGTTGGCAAATTTCCGGGTTCTTAGTATTCAACCGTCTCGTACCTCGAATGTTTGAAGGCCGTTCGCTCTTCACCCAGTCGGGTCCAAGTCGTTTGAATAGGGGCAGCTGTTGTACCCTAAAATTTTCTCAACCTGCTTCACTTGGTTTATGTTTCAATTGCATTGTCATTTGCATAAAAAGTCATGTACATAGTCTAATCATTTGCATAACATAGCATAAAAAGTCATCTGACAAGGGATCAAGTGCTATTTTTCATCTCAAGGAATGTATTCAAGAAGCTCTTATCAAGATTCAAGCCTATTCAAATCACCAAGAAAGAAATTGAAGCTTTGGGAAGTTTAAAGGCCAAGCAGTGGGTTTCTCTCCTATCTTGAGGGTATGTGAAGATCATCAGAGAAGTTATGGGTTATGAATTGAGGGCATGGAAGACCTAGAGGGTCCTTTTGAAAGTAAGACAAGTCATTGGTGTGGTTACAAGAGCTACAGTTGAAGACAGTCAACTAGGGTGTCATCTGGGTCAACCCTGGGTCAACCCTAGGTCAAATGCTTGATTGAAGGGAATCAAGGCCTATTTGAAGGATGTGGGGTTCATCGTTTGATATGTGGATATGGATTTGGTGTTGTTCCAAGAATAAATCAAAAGAAATCAAGAAGAAGAGAAGTTTCTAACTTAGGGTTTCTGAGTAAAATTCCCTGATTTAGGTCAAACTTCCAAGCAAAGTAATTCAAAATGAAAGTCTCAAATGGATCCTTGGCCAACATGAAACCTGTAGATTATCTCAATACCTTTAATTTGAGTAGTGGAAGGCATCAAGGAGATTTATAGAACTCAAGTTATGGTTCTTGCAAGTTACAGGTCCTCAGAGGCATCTGAAATTTGTCTGTGAAAGTTACTTGACTTCCAAGCAACTTTTTCCCCTTAAGGAGTTTTCAATTGGATTTTTTGCCAACATGAAAGTTGTTCCCCATGATCTTAGCTTTCTATAAAGGTATGGTATGCCTCAATCTGATTTGTGGAGATCTACTTATGATCTTGACAAGCCAAGGGCATTTTGGTCATTTGGAAGGTATAGGTCATTTCAAGCATAAGGCCATATCTCCTACTTCCAAGCTTCAAATGGAAAAATATTCAACACCAAAGTTGCTTAGAATGATGTTTTAAGGCTATTAGGGAGATCATGAGATGTTGAAAAGGCTCATATCAAAAAGTGATAAAAATGGCCTAAAAATGAGGCATAAGTTAATTCAAGTGAAGTTGAAAATCATAAATCATAAGCTACAAGTCCGAACCATGTCATGTAATAGGTCATTTTGACTCCAAATGACATTATAAGAACAATGGTTCAGCCACAATTTTGATTTGAGGCTTGCATCATAGGGTTGCTTTGGAAAAGTCTTGCTTGCATAATAAGGTACCATGGCAAAACTCAAAATAACTCAACAAACAAGGAAGATATGCATTGTATCTCATCTTAGATCTCATGTAAGGAGAAATTCAATTCAGTTACCAAGATTACAAGGCATTTGGCATGAGATATTATTTAAGGAGAAGTGAAAATTCAAAATACCATTGCATGAAAAGATCAAATTCTCATGGGAAGGTCCTAGATGATTCCAGGGGGTTCTAGACTGTTCTAATCCATTCTATATAATCATTGTGACTTGCATTGAGGCAAGGTTGGTGTTGATTGTGGTAGAGAAGAGAGTGTGAAATCATAAAGCTTCATTTGCAAATTACATTGAATCTCTTGATTCTTCTTCATTGCTATCCCATTTTTCTGCACAAATCTTCTCCATAGACATTTCTGAGTGTGTTCATATTGGCTTTAGGTTCCATTGATGGAGAATTGAAGGTTCTCACATTGAAATTGCAAGGAAGAAAATCCCATTGGATCTTGAAGTACAAGCTTGCTACTCCAAATCTTTTGCATACAGAAGAGTTCTCATCATCTAGGGAGCATTCTTGAAGAGTTGCAAGGTCTGAAAGCAAGAGTTTCATCACTTACCATTCCAAGAAGCCAGGTATGCAAAACCATTTCTACACCCTATTCTAAGCATGGCTAGGGTTAATTATTAGTGTAAAGCTGTTAGAGAAAATTAGGTGGTCATTTTTGATGAGTTTGAGACCAATTGGAGAAGTTTCATTCATGGAGGTCAATTCTTGATGGAGTTAGAACTAGTGATTTAGTGAGTTTCAATGCTAGTTTAATGGCTGATTTTAACCAGTGGAACATGAGGATCATTTTTATGTAAAGATAGCTGAGTTTGGTTGAGGTCGAAAATGGATCACATCTTGAGTTCATGGGGTTACACCATTCGGTTTGCACGATAGAGGGTGTGTCAATGTATTCCAATGCCATAGTTGTATTCAGGGCGAAATTCTAATCAAGTCTGTGCTTTATATCGTGGAAATTGGTCAAGAAACGAGGGAGAACAAGCTGGTCGAAGTTATGTGCATGCGTGTGTTTTCATGGAGGTTTTCTGAAAACCCTAGTCTCAAGGAAGAAGAAGATGTTTTAACCCTCCGATTGCACGCTTGACCTTGACTCTAAAACCTATCCAATGGATGAGATTCAATTTGAAATGAGAGGGAAATCAGAAACAGCAGCTAAACGCTGCGTTTCACTAATAAACGAGTTTCTGGGCTTAAGTAATTTGCTAATCCCACCCCATGTGAGGCCCAATTCCAAATATGAACTAGAATCCGTTGCTATTTCCACCGTCGTTTTGTTATTTTTCTTTTGATTTTTATTTGTTTTCTGATTTAAAAACTGGGCCCTAGCGTATTTCTATACGCACCCCTCATGTTGGGCCCAGATATGAAATAAACTGGATATTGTTGCTGTTCACACCCATGTTCATATTTCTCATATTATTTTTCACTCCAAATTTTCTCACACTTTAAAAAATCATATCAAATTGAAAAAAGAATATTTTTTCATGGGATTTTTTTCTCCCTTTTCACATTTTTGTCTAGAAAATTATAAAATAAAAACATTTTGCATATCATGCATTTTAATATTTTTGGTATATTTTTCATTTTAATTGCTTTTTAATTCTTTTAAGTTGGTACCTTAATTTGTAGATTTTAGTTTCAGTAGCTCCCTTAGTATTTTTAGTTCAATCTTTTTAGGATAGTTAGATATATGTTTTAGGTTCCCCCTGGATTAATGCCATATTTTTGTGATGATTTTTAGGATAGTTTTGATTAGATGCTATTAGGTTGTATAGAATTAGATTAAACTTCAACTTAGGTGAATTAAAACAATTTCTTTTGGGTTTTTTAGGACAAGTTAGGCTATGGGGAATATATGGGTATTAAGGGTAGGTTTAGTAGATCCCCTAGAAATAATATTAGAATTTTCCCTACTATATTAATATTTTTAGTATATTTTGCAATTGTATGCTTGTTTGGTGTGCCCTTTTGGGGTTTATTTTGTTTGTATGGGCTTATTGGGCTTGCTTGGGGTGTGGGCTTGGTTTGAAGAGCATGATGATGAAGCATAATGAAGACAAAGAGTTGAAGATCAAGTTCAAAGTTGATGAAGATGCTAGGTTTGCTTGAAGATTGTTTGAAGACCTAGGACATAGGAGCTAGAGAGAGCCTTAGAATAGAAAATTTCTTCACAAATATGGATGGCTTCTGTTGCCTCCATTCTTCTCTATGATTCAAATTATCTCTTTGATACTCACCTCCTTCCTTTGGAAGGATTAGTGACAGTATCTAGGAGATAGAACTTTTGAGAGAAACAGTCTGTATTTTGTTAACAGTCTGTATGCCACCTTTGGTGGTTAACTGACTGTTTAACATCCCAAATCATCTGGTGAACTATTACTCATCTAGGAGAGCTTGCTTTGAAGAATCCTTTGAAGATTGAAGATGAAGTCCCTTGCCTGAAGACTGATAGAAGAAGGAGCTTGTGTTGTCAGGTTTTGCTGTTTAGAGTTGCTGATGCTGTGTAGAGCTGGTGACATATTGTTTGAGTTTCTTGACTGTATTGTTTGATAATTTTCCCCTGGAGGTTGAAGTGAAGTTGTTTCACTTTGCCCATTGTTTTCTAGGTTCGAGGTTGAGTAGGACTCCCTTGCCTCGCTTGTATTGCTGCATTCATGCATTTTACTGCTTTACTGTATATAGGCTGTTGCTCTTCCGTTTATCCCCTTAGGATCTCTGTTTCTCTCTGCGCAGGAGAGAAATATGACAGACATTAGGCTTTCATCCATGCATGACAACATTAGGATATATTTTTATTCCCTTTTTAACCATAGGTTTTAGAGTTGTTGTCTCTTCTTTCTCAAAACAATCAGAAAAACACAATAAACATTTTAAACACCATAAAAAACAGTTCTTGCGTAAAAGACTGTAAACCAATCAAAAAACGTCATTTTTGTCCGCTTGGACGTGTAATCAGGAGAAAACCTTTTTCAGAAGGATAAAAACAATCAAGACAAGCTTGTGTCGTACGTGGCCCGAACTACGTTTGCTCTGATCTTTCATGTTGTATGAAAGTACATAGGCATAGGATGCGATATCCTAGCGAGCAACCTTCCCCTCCTTTCCCGTAGGTAGGCGAACTACGTTGACTCTGATTTCTCGTTCCATACGGGAATACGTAGGCATAAAGTGCGATACTTTGCCGAGTCATTTTATTTTCTTTTAACCCCAGACCTGTAGAATAGATAGAATAACAATCCGTACTAGAAAACAAGCGTGGATCCCGTCGAGTACGACGGACGTGAGGGGTGCTAATACCTTCCCCTTGCGTAACCGACTCCCGAATCCAGGATTTGGTTGCGATGACCATTCCTTTCCCGTCTTTGCGGTAGGTTTACTTCGAGCGTTTCCTTTCCCTCCTTTGTGTTGCACCCTAAAATTTGCCCAACCTTACTCCTTGGATTTATGTTTCATTATCATTAGCATTTGCATATAGAGTCATGTACATAGACTAACCATCTGCATAGCATGAGCATAGCAAGTCCTTCAACAGGGGACCAATCATTATTTTCACCTCTAGAGGCCTATCAAGAGATCATTATCCCAATTCCATCCTATTCAAGTCATCAGGAAAGATTTTGAAAGCAAAGAGCTCAGCAGACCAAGCCTTGAGTCCATCTCCTAGCTGAGGGTATCTGAGGGTCAACAAGAGGGTTGTGAGCTGTGAAGTGAAAGCATGGAGAGCATCTAGACATCTTGAGAGACTTATAAAGTCATTTGGAGAAGAAAACAAGTTGTTGATGTGAGCACAAGAGCTATAGTTGAAGGCAGTCAACTAGGGTTTCATCTGGGTCAACCCTAGGTCAACCCTAGGTCAATTGACTGACTTTAAAGGGCATTCAAGGCTATTGGAGAGGTGTGGGGATCAACATTGAACATATGAAGAAGGATATGGAGATATGCCAAGGAGAATTCAAGAGAAATCAAGGAGAAGAGGAGTTACTAAATTAGGGTTTCTCTGTAAAATCCCCTAGTTTAGGTCAAATTTCCAAGCAAGATAAGTCAAAATGATAGCTTCAAATGGCTTCTTGGCCAACATGAAACTTGTAGAGGATCTCAAGACCTTTAATTTGAGTGGTGGAAGACCTCAAGGAGATTCATAGAACTCAAGTTATGGTCCTTGCAAGTTACAGGTCATTTGGGGTGTCTGAACTTTTGTCTGTGAAAGTGACTTGACTTCCAAGCTAGTTTTGCCCCTCAAGGAGATTTCAAATGAATTCTTGGTCAACATAAGAATTGTTCCTCATTGTCTTAGCTTTCTAGAATGGTATGGTATGCCTTCATATGATGTGTAGAACTCAACTTATGGTCTTGGCAAGCAAAGGGTATTTTGGGCATTTGTGAATTACAGGTCATTTTAACCTATGTCCAAAACTCATACAAGGAGGCCTCAAATGGAAAAACTTACAACATCAAACTTGCTCCAAATGGGATTTTAAGTCTAGAAAGAAGGTCACAAATTATTGGAGAAGCTCATAGCATGGAGTTGCATGATTGGTCAAAATATGAACTAAAAAAGGCTTATAAAGTGAATAATTTCAAAGTGAAAAATGGTTTGGGAGATTTACAAGTCCAAATGGAGACTTCCAATATATGATTTTGAATGGAAAAACAATTCTAAGAACAATGGTTCACACACTTTTTTGAGTTTAGAAGGAAAAAATGAAGTTATCCATGGTTGCTTGCCTTTTAAGAAACATAATCAAAATGAGCCAAAGTTAGAAAACAAGGGAATGTGCAAGATGGATCTAGAATGTACCATTGGGGTCTATATAAGCATGAAATGAGAATTTGGCAAGGGTTGGCCTCATTTGCACCAAGAATTCCACAAATTTCTCATACTTTTTTCATTGAAGTTTTCATTCCAATTCACCAAAATCTTCATCAATCTTCATCAAAATCAATTCAATTTTACTCCATCATCATCATAGATCATAATTGAAGCAAGGTTTTGGTGATTCTCATCCATTTTCGAGTGCTTTTTTCATCAACATCAAAATCACAAGTTCAAGTGAATAGCATAATTCAAGCAAGGAATCTCCAGGATTTTGCATACAGAATTGAGTACTAAGGTTGTGGATCAAGATCCAAGTCTCAAAAGCCTCAAATCATCAATCTCCATAGCTGTTTGCAAGGTTTCACATCAGGTAAGTTTTCATTCGATTGGCTTGATTCAGTTAGTTTAACACGATTTTATTAGTTTAGACTTGATCTAGGTGGTTAGGAGATTAAGTTAGATGAATTTGGAAAGGATTGGTGATGGTTGGTGACAGGTGTAACAAACTGTTTGTATCAATATCTCTTAGGTTAAGCCATTAGAATCGTAGCTGGATAGCGTATGTTGATCTCCATTAGGCATAGACTAGTTTATGTTAAGTTTGATTGAGGATTGTGGTGATGTATCTCAGTGCATATTCATGATGACCAGTTTTTACCTCGATCGGGTTGAGAGTTTCCTTGAGTTTCAGACTGAGCTAGTGTTATAGGATTGTAGAGGGGAAGATCCTGAGCAACTTTCATGTTTATGGCATATTGATTCGTGGCTTGGAGATGGAGATCAGAGAGGAGGAAAGTAGCTCGTGCATGGAGTCTCATGGGGATGAAACCCTAGGTTCAGTTGAATGGAGGAAGAAGAGATAATCTGGACCCTTCATGTTGAGTAAGACTTTTGACTTCCCAGAAGATCCAAGGGCCATCGTTTAATCTGAAGTTTGGAGGGAATTGTGCTGGCCCTAAACGCACCGTTTCATTAATTGAAACGGGCGGGCCTGAGTGTTATTGTTATCCCCACCCCCAGCAACTAGGCCCAAACCATATTCAACGCGTTTCTGTTACTTCCTTCACCCCCCAGCGCTTTTCTTTTTGTTTCAATAATTCAGAGTGATACTGGGCTTTGGTAAACTGCTAAGCGCACCCCTATTGTGGGCCCATCCTGGGTTTTGAACTGCGCGTGGGTTCTAAATGCACCCCTCCTTCATTTTTTATTTCATTTAATTTTCTTAATTCATTCTAATATTTTACCATTTTCATTAATTCATAAATAATTCATAAAAAATGCATTTTAATCCATTCTTTTTACATCTTTTACATTAAAATGTCTAGAAAATGTTCATTAAATAAAATTTCATTTTTAGTTTTATTTCATATTTTTTTCATATTTTCTAAATAAATGTCATATTAAATCGTTTCATTTCATGCATCATTTTAATGATTTTTGTTCTCTTACATGCTTTAATATTTTTTAGTCATTCTTTTTATATTGTTTAGATGAGATATTCAACTTGTAGAAATATTTTAGTTCCCATTTTTAGAGATTAATTTTAGGTGATTGATAAATGCTTGAACATCATGTACAAAACTAGGGTTTTAGGTGGCAACTTAGGAGTTTGATTTCATTTCCCTTAGGACTTAGGATTTAAATAGATTAGTTATGGGACTATATGGGCTATGGGTAGCTATTAGATCCCTTAGGAAAAGTCAGGATTCCCCTACTGCTATCATTACTGTCTGTATATCTGCTGTCTGGTGTGGTGTGCCCTCTGGGACTGTTGCTTGCTTGTTTGGGTATTGGGTTTGTCTGGGGCCCTGGGGAAGCTGAAGATTTGTGAAGATGAAGACTATGGGAGATTCAAAGATTGAAGATCAACCGTCAGAGTTGAGGAGGAGTTTCTTGCTAGTAGATGCCGAGGAGATTAGGGTTTAGGAGCTAGGCAGAGCTCTAGATTAGAAAGTTTGTTTTTCAAACATGGATTGCCTTGTCTGCATCCATTCTTCTCTGTGATTCAGAGTCTCTCTAAGACACTCACCCCCTTCCTTTGGAAGGCTTGGTGATAGTGTCTAAGAGATAGAACTCTTGAGAGAAAATGTCTTTTGTGTTAGAAGCAGTCTGTTCACCACCCTTGGTAGTCAACTGATTGCTTAACACCCAATTCACTCTTGTGACTAATCCCTCATCCTGGAGGTTTGAACTTGAAGAAAAGCCATTGCAGATGGAAGAATGATGATCAAAGCCCTTGCCTAAAGGTCATGAAGATGGAGATTGATGCTTGTTGAAGCCTGTAGCTGATTGGAGATTACTTGGAGCCAGATGTTGATTCAGAGCTGCTGAAGCTGTTTGTTTTATTGCTATATTTCATTTCTGATGTATTGATTGGTTTTCTGGACTGTATTGTTTGCTGTTTACCCTGTTGGGTTGAAAGTGAAGCCTGTTCACTTTCGCCTATTGTTTTCTAGGTTCGAGGTTGAGTGGGACTCCCTTGCCTCGCTTGTACTGTTGCATCCATGCATTTTACTGCTTTACTGTATATATCTGGTTTTGTTTCTGTTTCTGCCTATCCCTTAGGATCTCTGTTTCTCTCTGTGCAAGAGAGGAGCATGATAGACACTAGGTCTTAACCCATGCATGATAACATTAGGATAGTTTGATTCCCTTCGCAACCGTAGGTTAGAGTTCTGTCTCTTTCTTTCTAAAAACAAATAGAAAAACACATAAAGATTTCAAACACAATAAAAGACACTTCTTTCGTAAAAGAATGTGAACTCATCAAAACGTCATTTTTGTCCGCTTGGACCGCTAATCAGAAAACCTTTTTTCAGAAAGAATAAAATCAACCAAGACAAGCTTGTGTCTTCCGTAGCCCGAACTACGTTTGCTCTGATCTTCCATGCTGTGTGGAAGTACGTAGGCATAGGATGTGATATCCTAGCGAGCAACCTTCCCCTCCTTTCCCGTAGGTAGGCGAACTACGTTGACTCTGATTTCTCGTTTCAGGCGGGAATACGTAGGCATAAAGTGCGATACTTTGCCGAGTCATTTTTATTTTCATTTTATTTTCTTTTTAACCCTTGACCTTTAGTTTAGATAGAATAACAATCCATACCCGAAAACAAGCGTGGATCCCGTCGAGTACGACGGACGTGAGGGGTGCTAATACCTTCCCCTTGCGTAACCGACTCCCGAACCCCGGTTTTGGTTGCGATGACCATACCTTTCCCGTGTTGTGCGAGGTTTACTCTGAGCGTTTCCTTTCCCTCCCGTGGGATAAATAACGCACGGTGGCGACTCTTCTGTTCAGCCGGCGCCGATTTTCGCAGTAGCGACAGCTGGCGACTCTGCTGGGGACCCAACGTCCCCTGGCTGCTAAGGACTGCGATGGTTCTTATGCATTTGGGATCCAACGTCCCTTGAGAGAGTCAATCCTAACGCTTGTTTTCCCGTCGAGGATTTTGTATGGAGTTATTGTATATTTCTAACCCTGTATTTTTCAGCTTTGTATATTGATTATTATTGCTGTATTTGGGGTGTGACGGGTGTTCTGATATTGAGAGATAAGCCGGACCTGGGCTTGAGTGCACCTAGAATTAGAGTAGAAATTAGTGGGCGCCCGCTTGCTTTGCTTGCTTTGGTGTCCCATGAAATCTACACTCAGACGAGGTTCCTCTGGTTGGCCTCCTGCCCCTTCCTTTGGTTGGCGTGGGTTGCTGGTTAGTTGGATTGTCGACTCTGGGGACCGATCATTTGGAAGTTGGCTGAGTGAGGCCTCTTCAGGAATTGATGATGCCACTCCTTCTGGGAATCGTATCATCAACCCTGAAAGTCTGTGACGCCGACGACCGCATAGGATGCCGTACCTTGTGCCAGTTATAGGGCCACCCACCTGTGAGGGGATTCAGGGTTATGCAGGTAACTAGACCTCCAGACTACCGGTTATTTCTTGATCAGAGATCCTGGTTATTTATGGAGAGTTATGAGGTCTGTCAGAGACTATTTGGAGATGTGTTATGAGGTCTGTCAGAGACCAACTAGAGATGAGATCTGAGGTCTGTCAGAGACCATTTGGAGAGGTGTTATGAGGTCTGTCAGAGACCAATTATGGATGTGATTTGAGGTCTATCAGAGACCAGTTGGAGTTATGGTTTGAGGTCTATCAGAGGCCAATATTGGAGTTTTATTTTAGGTCTATCTGAGACCAGGGTTTGGTGACTTCTGGATGGTCTATCTGAGACCTTTCTTGATTGGGTTTAGGCTATTCAGCTGCAGCTTTGGTCCCTGTTGAATGTTACTTGCATTGCATTGCCCGCATATCCATTATCATTTGCATTTCACTAACGTGTGTCTGTGCTGCAGGTGCATTTGCATTTCCCTAGTTCTAGTGCCCAGACTTCTGAGTTGTGATCATGACTAGCTTAAGGAGAACAGTTGCCTACAAATTGCCTACGCCAGATATTGTTCCTTTACTGGGGTTGATCTCTCTTGCTGATGAGGGTGTTCGTAGGAGTTTCCGGATGAGTTATGGTAGATTATTGAGATTGGTGTGCAAACCTACAGAGGTGGAGTTAGATGGGCTGTATGCTTTGATGCAATTCTACGACCCTGCTTTGAGGTGCTTCACGTTCTCTGACTTTATTATGGGACCAACCCTGGAGGAATACGCTGAGTATGTTGAGCTGCCCGTGCAGAATCAGGTCCCATTCATTCATTATGATGCCAAACCTAAGCCGGAGGAATTGGCAAAAGCCTTGCATGTTGATGCTTCTGAACTTGTGACTACTGTTTCCCGTGGAGTTCCAGGCTTCTCATTTCAGTTCTTAGTGGGTAAAGCCCAAGAGTACGCCAAGAGCGGGTGCTGGGTTGCTTTCAACGCTGTGTTGGCCTTGTGCATTTATGGCATAGTACTATTCCCCAACATACCGGATTTTGTGGACTTCGATGCTTTCTACTTGTTTGCCGCTGGTAATCCTGTACCTACCTTACTCGGAGACCTCTACCACTCACTGCATTACAAGAATGAGAAGGGAAGAGGGAAGAATGTTCATCTTTGTGTACCCTTATTGAGTATGTGGTTTGAGAGTCATCTTCCTAAGAGAGGATCTGCTGCAGAGACTACAATTCCAGTTGGTTGGCCAGAACGCTTGATGAGGCTATCGTCGGAAGATATGGAGTGGTTTGATATAGACCTGTTGGGATCTGAGCTCATCTTTAGCTGTGCTGGTTACCCTAATGTCCCATTGATTGGAAGAAAAGGGTGTATCAATTACAACCCTTCTCTATTCATTCGCCAGTTCGGATATGCGCTGAAGAATCCACCTCAAGAGGAGGAAGTACAGGAATCTCTGTACTTCACTGGAGATTTGCAGGGGGAGTTATTAGCCAAGTTGCAACATGCCTGGACGCGTATTAACCGCAAAGGGAAGCCGCTGTTAGGTAAGAATGACTGTCAGGCCTATGCACCTTATAGAGCTTGGATTCAGGAGAGGGCTAGTCAGTTGAAGATGCCGTTTCCAGATGCACCAATTCTTGATCCTATTCCGGTAGAAGAGCCAACTACTGTTTCTAGAGAAGTCTATGAACAAGTTGTGAGAGAGAAAGAAGCCTTGATGAAAATTAATGAAGGGTTAGAGCAAGAGCTAGCCCAGGCACGCAGCGAGAAAAACAAGGCTGTATATGCTTTCCAGCAACAGATTGAGCTAGTAAACAGGTTAGGAGCTGAGTTGACGGAGGAAAAGAAAAAGCGCGAACGTCTGGGGCAAGAGTTCAGAAGCTCCCATGACATGCTGGAAGCCAAAAAGAAGGCGCTCGACGCAGCACACCGAGAGATATCTTCTTGCAATAAGACTTGGAATGTTACACTCACTAACAACAAGAAGAGGGAAGATAAGCTGAAGCAGCAAATTTCCGACCTCGAAGAGAAGTTGAAGTCTAGCATCAAGAAGTGCGAGGAAGAAGTGATGAACCGGTATAGTGTCCAGCATGCACTGAACAAGGCAATCAAATCCAGAGACGAAGCAGTGTCCCAGAAGCGAAAGTTAGAAGATTGCTTCGGAGAAGCAACATGGGAAGAAACTGCTGAAGACGTACGCCGTGTCCTTAAGAAGAGAAACCAGCTTGTTGAAGGGCTGCTTGACCGACCAAGCCATCCGGAGACCAAGAAGTTGATAGAGGAGTACCAGACTTTTGGGAGGATTTGATCATTCCATTATTTGTATGCTTTATTTGCATAGTGCTGACCATCACCAGGATTGTTGGTTGAGGTCATGCCATCTTTGTACTCTCAGTGATATTGTACCCTGGGCTTATTGATTCTCTCTGCAATATATGAGGCTTTCTATGATTCAGCTCCGATATTCCTATTGTCAGCACTGTCACTGCACCGGCACCTTCGCACTAGAACTGGGGGAATGAACTTCCCTAATGCACAGACACATTGCATTGCATTCATATTCATGTTGCATAACAGGTAATATTTGAATGGTGTCTTATTTCTTGATCTGTATCAGGTACTTAACAGGATTCCAGATCAACATCCGCATCGCTATTCTACACGCTCCAACTGTCGGAAAGTCATGGACCAAATTCAGAACGAGATGCAGGATGTACGCGAGAAGCTCGCCCTCTTCATGCAGACCATGGAGGCTATAGCAAAAGGGCAAGAGAATTTGCAGGCCATGGTCCAGCCTCTGTTGGCTCGCAACGCTGGTCATGGTAACGAAGATCATCAGTCTGTCCGGGTTGATACTGCTCATGGAGATGGCACTCCAACGCCAGTGGCTCCGCCTGTCGTCAATATGACTGCTGCTAACGTCAACAACGCTACCGCTGCTGTGAATGGTAACGTCGGAGTTGGAAATGAAACTGCTGGCCATAACGCTGGGCTGGGTGATGTCAATTTGGGAGATAATCTCGGAGGCAATGGCTTTGTCAATACTGGGTTCGGATTCAACGATCAAGGATTCGACAACACTGGCAAGTATGGCTTTAATGCTCAAGGCTTTGGGCAAGATGGTTATGGTATGGTCAATCAGGGTTACGGAGGCTTTGGAAACGGAAATGGTACCGGATTTATGGCTGGAGGTCCTGCTGGAGGTGTTCAAGGGTACGGCAACAGAGGCCGAGGTCCGGGGATGAATCAGAACAGAGCTGGACGTAATAATGCATATGATGGATACGGGGCTGGAAACGGTATGTGGCAAGAGGATCAACAGGAGGACGCCTTCTCTGGAGGAGGTTTTGAAGGGCCGATGGATGATTCTCAAAAGATTAGAATGCTGGAAGAGCAAATGAAGGGAGTCCTAAATCAGAGTGCTGTAGGATTGGACATGGCAACAATGGGCTTGGTACCTGGGCTGAGGGTGCCAATCAAGTTCAAAGCGCCTGCGTTCGATAAATACAAAGGAGACACATGTCCGAAGGTGCATGTGCGAGCTTATAACAGAAAGATGTCTGCATACTCCACTGACGAAAGAATGCTCATGCATTTCTTTCAGGATAGTCTATCGGGTCCTTCCCTAGAGTGGTACATGGGGTTGGAGCCCACTGATATCAAGACTTGGAAGCAATTGGCAGAGGCGTTTGTAGCCCATTACAAGTATAACAGCGACCTGGCGCCCAATCGGGTCCAGTTGGCCGGACTTTCGCAGAAGAAGGGGGAGAGTTTTAAGGAGTACGCGCAAAGGTGGCGCGATATGGCTGCCAGGGTCCGTCCCCCTGTGGAAGATAAAGAAATGAACGATATGTTTGTTGGTACATTCACCGGGCTGTTTCATGATATGCTGTTTCATACTTCTCTGGCCAGTTTTTCAGACCTGATTCTGATGGGTGAAAAGATTGAGCGGAACATTAAGCAAGGAAAGTTCCAAGTCGATGAATCAACTGCATCGGGCAGTAATAGGAAAGCTTATGGTGGGCGCCGTCAGGGCGAAGCTAGCGCGGTATTTGGAGGCCGAGGCCGAGGCCGAGGCAGGGGAAGAAATCAATATCGTCAGCCGCAGCAAGTGTCGAGTGTTACTATCCCCTATCAGCAACAACCAATCCAGCAACAACCGGTTCAGCAGCAACCAATGCCACAGCAGCAGCAGCCTCAGCAGGGGGCACAGCAAGCTCAGCGAAAATTCCAGGGTGGTAAGCCGAGAAGGGTGTTCGAGAAACCTCCCTCTACCTATGCTGATTTATTGCAGACATTGTTGGGATTGAATCTGGTGGAGAAAAGAACCTTGGCACCGATAACGGGAACTCCCCCGTTCGGCTACGATGCAAATAGGCACTGCGAGTTTCATTCTGGGGTCCCGGGCCATGATATAGAAGGTTGCCATGTTTTTAAGCACGTTGTACAGGATCTTTTGGACAACAAGTCTATCAACTTCGGAACGACCGGTGCGAATATAGTCCAGAAACCCATGCCTAATCATGGGGCGAACGCTGTTCTAACCGAGGAAGGTCTGAATCTGATTATGAATGTTGAGGATTTAAAGACGCCGCTGAGCGAGATAAAAAGCCGACTGTTGCAGGGAGGTGTTTACCCAGGATGTAATGAATACTGTTTAGATTGTTGGGCCCTGGCTGGGGGGTGTGAGGATCTGAAGAAAGGCATTCAGGCCTTGATTGATGAAGGTATATTGCAGTTTGATCGAACAGCAACTGATGAGCCGGCAGGGGCAGTAGTGGATAATCAGAGTGATGTTGCCACAGTGACAATTCCTAGGAAGACGATCACCATTTCAGCACCAGCTCAGCGACCACCGATTACTATAACTAAAGCCGGGCCAATCCCGTATGAGAGCACGAAAGCGGTCCCATGGTCATATGGGCTAGAGGTGTATTGTGACGGGATTAAAATCGATGTTAACAAGCAGTCAGCGGAGGTTGTGGATAATGTTGTGGGCTCAGGAGGCATGACGAGGAGCGGCAGGATCTTTATATCTCCTGAAGTGGAAGCCGAAAGGATAGCGAAAGGAAAAGGGAAAGCGGTTGAGAACGTTCCGGTACAAGCAAGTGAGAAAGAAGCAGCATCGAAAGATGTGGAGGAATTCATGCGCTTGATTCGGAAAAGCGATTATAAAATTGTGGAGCATCTGCAGCAGACACCGTCCAAAATATCTATTTTGTCATTGCTGTTATGTTCGGAAGCTCACCGAAATGCTTTGCTGAAAGTCCTAGACACTTCTTTTGTACCCCAGGACGTCTCCGTGAATCAGCTAGAAGGAGTATTGGCACACGTAAATGCAGGCCACAGTCTGGGCTTTACTGATTTTGACTTGACTCCGAAAGGAAGGGACCATAACATGGCATTACATGTATCTGTTGAGTGCAGAGGGGCGACAATGTCGCACGTATTGGTTGACACCGGGTCGTCTTTGAATGTGCTGCCTAAGAAGGCAATGATGAAGCTGGATGTTCGAGGGATTTTGTGCACACCCAGCGATTTGGTAGTCAGAGCGTTTGACGGCACGCGGAGAACAGTCTTCGGATCGATTACCTTGCCTCTGCAAGTGGGGCCGGAAGTGTTTGCCACGGAGTTTTATATCATGGATATACAGCCTGCGTACAGCTGCTTGCTGGGAAGACCTTGGATTCACGGGGCAGGGGCAGTCACGTCTACCCTGCATCAGAAGTTAAAGTATATGGTCGGAGACAGCGTAGTCACCGTGTGCGGAGAAGAAGACATCCTGGTCAGCCATCTTTCTTCGTTTAAATATGTGGAAGTCGACGGGGAGATCCACGAGACACCATGCCAGGCATTCGAAGGTTTGCACATAAAGGACAAGGGTCCCAGGCCGAGCAAAGCGCCAGAGATAGCTGTTTCTTCGTATAAAGAGGCTCAAGCGCTAGTGAAAGCAGGAGAAGCCAAAGGCTGGGGCAAAGTATTGGACATTCCTGTAAAAATGGACCGGTTCGGATTGGGGTACCGACCGTCATCATCAACTCCTTCCGTGGGGGCCCCTCATTTCAGAAAGTCAATCACCATCTCTGCCAGTGGAGTATGCCATGAATCTGTCAATGCTGCTTCAGAATCTGATGAAGGGGACAGCGACTGTGATATGGATGCCTGGATTCAGCCAAGCACGCCAGGACAAGGACTGTGCAATTGGTCTATTCAGGAGCTTGTTCCTGTGACTTTTAAACAGTAATGCTTTGCTTTATTAATTGTTGAATAATCTGATGTCTTGCCCGGGGCATCAGGATTTGCTTAGGGCTGTGTTGTTATAAACATTGCGCGTTAATCATTAAATAAATGGCGTTTTTCATGTGCAAATACTGTAATCCCTGTCTTTCTTGTTTTGTATTTTTCAATAAAATGGCAACGTGGTTATCCGCTTTATACGCATTTTGAAACACTTAACCCTTTCTTTTGCAGGATAACATTTTCAGATGACATTCTTGAACCACCTATGACTCGTCCCGACTTCGAGCACCCGGTATTCCAGACCGAAGAAGAGGTTATTGAAGATAGCGACGTTCCTGAAGAACTGTCTTGGTTAGTGAAGCAAGAGGAAAGAGCCATTCTGCCTCACGACGAGGTTATCGAGATTATCAATTTGGGGTCGGAAGGGGTTGAGAAAAATATTCGTATCGGAGCCGCACTGCAGAGTGATATCAAGCGAAGACTGGTTGAAATGCTCCGGGAGTATAATGATGTATTCGCTTGGTCGTATCAAGATATGCCAGGGCTCGATACAGATATGGTTGTACATCGCCTGCCACTGAAAGAAGACTGTCCGCCTGTCAAACAAAAGCTTCGCAGAACTCGACCAGATATGGCAATGAAGATCAAAGAGGAGGTTCAGAAACAGTGGGACGCTGGTTTCCTGGCTGTGACGAAGTATCCCTCATGGGTTGCTAACATTGTACCAGTGCCAAAGAAAGATGGCAAGGTTCGAATGTGCGTGGATTATAGAGATTTGAATAAAGCAAGCCCAAAAGACGATTTTCCACTTCCTCACATTGACGTGTTGGTTGATAATACCGCTCAATACTCTGTATTCTCCTTCATGGATGGCTTTTCAGGCTATAATCAAATTAAAATGGCGCCAGAGGATATGGAGAAGACTACTTTCATAACGCCTTGGGGAACATTTTGCTATAAAGTGATGCCCTTTGGTTTGAAAAATGCTGGGGCAACATATCAGCGTGCGATGACGACTCTTTTTCATGACATGATGCATAAAGAGATCGAAGTTTATGTTGACGATATGATTGCTAAATCCCAGACAGAGGAAGAGCATCTGGTGAATCTGTTGAAGTTGTTTAAAAGGCTTAGGAAGTTCAGGCTGAGGCTGAACCCTAGCAAATGCACCTTCGGGGTGAGATCGGGTAAGCTCCTGGGATTCATAGTAAGCGAAAGAGGAATAGAGGTCGATCCTGCCAAAATAAAAGCGATTCAAGAAATGCCGACGCCTAAAACAGAAAAAGAGGTGCGCGGGTTTTTAGGGAGGTTGAACTACATTGCTCGGTTTATATCTCACCTAACGGCCACGTGTGAACCATTATTCAAGCTCTTGAAAAAAGATCAAGCTGTAACGTGGAACGAAAATTGTCAAAAGGCGTTCGACAAAATAAAGAAGTATCTGCAGGAGCCTCCTATTTTGATACCCCCAGTGGCAGGGAGACCCTTGATAATGTATTTGACGGTTCTCGAGGGAAGCATGGGTTGTGTTCTCGGTCAACACGACGAGACAGGGAGAAAAGAGCATGCGATCTATTATCTGAGTAAGAAATTTACAGACTGTGAATCTCGATACTCAATGCTGGAGAAAACTTGTTGCGCGCTAGCCTGGGCCGCCAAGCGTTTGAGGCAGTACATGCTGAATCATACAACCATGCTCATCTCGAAGATGGATCCAATCAAGTATATATTCGAAAAGCAGGCGTTGTCAGGAAGAATTGCCCGGTGGCAGATGATCTTGACTGAATACGATATTCAATACGTCTCGCAAAAGGCGATAAAGGGGAGTGTGCTGTCTGAGTATCTGGCGGAGCAGCCTATTGAAGAATACCAATCAATGAGATTTGATTTTCCTGACGAGGATATCATGTATCTCAAGATGAAAGATTGCGAAGAGCCGTTACCAGACGAAGGACCAGAGCCGGGGTCCCAATGGAAGATGATATTTGACGGAGCTGTGAATGCTTACGGTAGCGGAATAGGGGCAATTATCACTACGCCGCACGGGTCGCACATCCCGTTTACTGCCCGATTGACCTTTGCCGTTACCAACAATGAGGCCGAATACGAAGCTTGTATAATGGGGCTTGAAGAAGCCATTGATTTGCGAATCAAACATTTAGACGTATACGGAGACTCAGCTCTGGTGGTGAATCAGATCAAAGGGGAATGGGAGACACGTCAGCCCAATTTGGTACATTACATGAATTATGCAAGGAGATTGTTGCCTTTCTTCGACAAGGTTGAATTGCATCACGTGCCGCGGGCAGCAAATCAAATGGCTGACGCCCTTGCCACTTTGTCTTCCATGTACAAGGTTAATTTCTGGAACGAAGCTCCCCAGATCACTATCTCTCGGTTGGACAGGCCAGCTTATGTATTTGCTATTGATGAAGCGTCTGATGGCAAACCGTGGTATTTTGATATCCTTAATTTCCTGAAAAATAAAGAATATCCGGCTGGGGCATCCAGTCAAGATCAAAAGACTCTCAGGAGATTAGCGGGTAATTTCTATTTGAACCCGGATGGCGTCTTGTACAGAAGAAACCACGACTTGGTGTTGTTGCGTTGTGTAGACGAGAAAGAGGCAAAGCTTATTATGGAGGAAATTCACGAAGGTGCCTTTGGTACGCATGCTGGTGGGCATGCTATGACGAGAAAACTGCTGCGGGCAGGTTATTTTTGGCTGACGATGGAAACTGATTGTTTCAAGTTCGCGAGGAAGTGCCACAAGTGCCAAATTTATGCTGACAAAATACATGTGCCTCCAAGTCCTCTAAACGTGATGTCATCTCCATGGCCATTCTCGATGTGGGGAATCGATATGATTGGAAAGATTGAGCCGACGGCTTCTAACGGGCATCGGTTCATCCTCGTAGCAATCGATTATTTCACCAAGTGGGTGGAAGCGGCGTCTTACGCAAATGTAACGAAGCAAGTGGTGGCTAGATTCATCAAGAGAGATATCATTTGCCGATACGGAATCCCCGAGCGGATAATCACGGATAATGGTTCTAATCTGAACAACAAAATGATGAAGGAGATCTGTCAGAATTTCAAGATTGAACATCACAACTCCTCCCCTTACCGACCCAAGATGAATGGCGCTGTCGAAGCGGCCAATAAGAATATCAAGAAGATCGTCCAGAAAATGGTGGTGACGTATAAAGATTGGCATGAAATGCTACCTTTCGCTTTGCACGGTTATCGTACGACGGTACGCACATCAACCGGGGCAACTCCGTTCTCGTTGGTATACGGAATGGAAGCGGTATTACCATTGGAAGTTGAGATCCCTTCTCTGAGGGTATTGAGAGACGTTCAGCTGGACGAGGCAGAATGGGTAACGAATAGGTTGAACCAACTGAGTTTGATGGATGAGAAGAGGCTAGCTTCTCTGGCATATGGTCGTTTGTATCAAAGACGAATGAAGAAAGCGTACGACAAGAAGATACTTCCGCGAAGCTTTCAGACGGGCGACCTTGTGCTGAAAAGGATTCTCCCGCCGCAAGCAGATCACAGGGGCAAGTGGACCCCCAATTACGAAGGGCCATACGTTGTCAGTAAGGTCTTTTCAGGAGGAGCTTTATTGTTGTCCACCATGGACGGGGAAGACTTTACGTCACCTGTGAATTCGGACGCAGTTAAAAAATACTTTGCTTAAAATAGACCCGCTGGACAAAAAAAAGAGAGTCCAGGCAAAAATGGGGCATCCTGGCGAACCAAAAACAGAATGAAAGGTTCGGGCAAAAGTTAGGGATAAAATTGAAAAAAAATGTACACCCGCGAAGTTGAAAACCTACACTGGGCGGCTTCGGCAAAAAAGGGTATCCCGGTGAATTGAAAACCCGTAAAGGGCGGTTCACGCAAAAGTTAGGGATGAGAAAAGCAAATGACTGCGGTCCGAATTTGAATTCAATGAGTATCAGTGCGGGAGAATATGTTTGAGGAGTCAGTTATCGGATACAACCTCTTCAGAAGTCGGGATACCGGGAAAGCATTAGAGTCGGACGAGTCATGGGAGGATCAGTTTGTGGTGTTCATCTGCATCCAGTTGCCGACATGTGTACAAAATTTAATTTGTCAATATTTATGCTTCTTGTGCATACTTGCATACTTATGTATTTGCTTCGCGTAGCTTCCTCTTTTCAGGAGTTACATCCCGTGTACAAAAACTCCGCCCATTCAGGGGCCCAATCAATGCAGATGTGTTATCCAGTACTTGATGCATGTTCTTTACTGTTTTGCGCATGATAAAACGCCTAAGTTTGATGAAACTAGCATGAGTATAACATCGCTGGCCCTTGCCAACAGTTGTTAAAGCTTTGAATTAACTGAGTGTAACGTCACTAACCTGAATCGATTTGATTGCATAGACTTGTCGTGTCTTGTTTGTGTTGTTGCAGGTTTCATAACCGTACGAGGAAGGTGATCAAAAGATTGCGATAATCTCCACGCAGGTCATGCATGTTCTTCCTGAAGAAGGATAGAATTCCCCAGCTAGCCGTAGCTTATCCAAAGGACGTGCTCCAGAGAATTATTCGTCCACAGCAGAGTTTGGCGATTCCGAGATCGTAAGGCTGTATTCAAACAGGTTCATCTTTCCCCGCAGGGTCATGCATTCTCCCCCAGCGGAGTCAGTTAATTTTCCCCAAGAGAATCCAGCCATCCCCAGAGGAATTCTCGTTGCAAGTGTTTTCATTCCTTCCAGTGGAATTCGAAGATCAAGACTCTCCCAGGAAGAGTTGATGGTGTGTCCTGTCATTTATTTTGGCAGAGATACTGGTGATATCAGTTTGCGGTCCAGCAGAAAGTCCGATCGAACTATGCGCATCTGCTATTCTCCAGCAGAGGGTTACCTCAATAAGATATGGGGTTTGAGTTCCCAAGTTCCCAGCAAGGTTGACGTCACCTTTCCAGCATTTATTTTGCCAGAATAATTTTGTAGTATCAGGCTATCCCCGGCGAGTCGGCATTATCCTTCCAGCATTTATTTTGCTGAAGCAGTTCCTGTACTCTAGCAGTTCAGGCGGAGAGAGCTCTTGCTCAAATGAATTACCAAATATTCAAGATCTCGGCAGGAGATATCCAATGTCAGTTTTGGCTGCATTCCCCACAGAGTTATCATGATAAAACTCTCTTTGTCTCCAGCAGAGTCATTTATGCAAAGGTCTCTTATTTTCCCCAGCCAGAGTGGCCAGGATAAGAATCTCCTTATCCCCAAGCAGAGTTTGTTTGTCATCAACGGGTCGCATGAATCAGAATTTCAGAGGCCACCGCCGGTTATCAGAGCAGGCGTCCGATAGTTGGTTTTCAGACATCCCCAGTAGAGTTCATCTCAAAGTCGCTGTCACGTCAGTGCTAAAAAGTTTGTGGGTGAGGATCATTGAAGAACTAAGTCCTGACGTGGACCATTTACTCCTAGAATGACGGGATTTCTTCAGAAGTGGGCGTCCTAACGTGGACAGGTTTGTTTTACCGGATTGGTAGGGTGTGTTAATCCTGACGTGGATAGATTCGGTCTCTCGAAATTTGGAGAAAGGGAGGTCATGACGTTGACAAAAGATTGGTTACTCTTCGTGTTCGTGTCCTGACGTGGATCATTTGTGTCCAGCAGATATCTTTATTCGTAATGGTGAAATGTGCGTCCTGACGTGGACAAGTTTGTAGTTCTTTGTGATGACAAGATACAAGAATCCTGACGTGGACAAATTTATCCTTCTTCGTGTTGTTGGCAAAGTGTAAGTCCTAACGCGGATATTTCCCCAGCAAGTCGAAGACGCGTGAGTCCTTACGTGGACAAGTCTTATTTCCTCAGTGAGTCGAAGACGCCTGAGTCCTAACGTGGACAAATCAAGACGAGATCAGTGTCCTAACGCGGACAGATCAAAGAGATTATTATTCCTAACGTGGAAAGATGTAGTCCTTACGCGGACATATCAACAGAAGTGATTCCTAACGTGGAAAGACGGAGATTCCTAACGCGGGAAAGATGGAGTCCATACGCGGACGTATCAGAAGATAGTTTCCTTACGTGGAAATGACAGTATTCCTAACGTGGAAGAAGAAGATAGATTCCTGACGTGGAAAAGTTTAGTCCTGACATGGACAGATCAAGGTTTGATTCCTAACGTGGAAAGATCAGAGTCCTTACGTGGACATATCAAGAGCATTCCTTACGTAGAAGAAAAATGGTTTCCTTACGTGGAAAGACGAGTTTATTCTTGACGTGGAAAGATTGAGTCCTCACGCGGACATATCAAGATTGATTCCTGACGTGGAATGAAAGAGATTATTCCTAACGTGGAAAGAGTTTAGTCCTGACGTGGACAGAGTCAAGAAAGAGATTATTCTTGACGTGGAAAAGATTGAGTCCTCTCGCGGACAGATCAAAGAAGTTATTCCTAACGTGGAAGAAGAATACAGATTCCTTACGTGGAGAGTTTAGTCCTGACGTGGACGGAAAGAAGAAACGGTATTCCTTACGTGGAAAGAAGAAGCATTCCTAACGTGGAAAGAAAGATTGATATAGTATTCCTCACGTGGAAAGATTGGGGTCCTTACGTGGACAGATTCAAGAAAAGTTGGTTCCTGACGGGGAAGAATGATGTATTCCTTACGTGGAAAGATCGGAGTCCTGACGCGGACATATCAAGTGGTATTGGAGTCCTTGCGTGGACAGATTGATATGGTTCTCCTTAGGTGGAAAGAAGATTGCTTCCTAACGTGGAAAGATAAAAGCGTTACTCCTAACGTGGACGATGTGATTCCTAACGTGGACAGGTGTTACTCCTAACGTGGAAGAGTGTTATTCCTAACGTGGACGATTCAGTTTATGGAAATGCAGACGAATTATCCCCAGCGGAGTTGCCGAGACTTTTCTGGGTTGACAGCAAGTGGAGTCCTAACGGAGACAGGTCCTAGTTGAGATTTCTTCGTATTGATGACAGACAGAGTCCTAACGTGGACAAGCAAGCAATCTGTTATGACAGAATCCTCTTCAGAACGATGAAGACAATCCCCAACACGGTCGCGCGAGATCAGTGGGTTACTATAACAGTCAGATTCAGCTGACGAATGTCATTCCTCAAGCAGGAGCGCAGTTTATTTCTGCGGTTGGCAAATTTCTGGTTTCACTAGTATTCAACCGTCTCGTACCGCGAATGTCTGAAGGCTCCGGGCTCTTCATCCAATCGGGTCCAAGTCGCTTGAATAGGGGCAGCTGTTGCACCCTAAAATTTGCCCAACCTTACTCCTTGGATTTATGTTTCATTATCATTAGCATTTGCATATAGAGTCATGTACATAGACTAACCATCTGCATAGCATGAGCATAGCAAGTCCTTCAACAGGGGACCAATCATTATTTTCACCTCTAGAGGCCTATCAAGAGATCATTATCCCAATTCCATCCTATTCAAGTCATCAGGAAAGATTTTGAAAGCAAAGAGCTCAGCAGACCAAGCCTTGAGTCCATCTCCTAGCTGAGGGTATCTGAGGGTCAACAAGAGGGTTGTGAGCTGTGAAGTGAAAGCATGGAGAGCATCTAGACATCTTGAGAGACTTATAAAGTCATTTGGAGAAGAAAACAAGTTGTTGATGTGAGCACAAGAGCTATAGTTGAAGGCAGTCAACTAGGGTTTCATCTGGGTCAACCCTAGGTCAACCCTAGGTCAATTGACTGACTTTAAAGGGCATTCAAGGCTATTGGAGAGGTGTGGGGATCAACATTGAACATATGAAGAAGGATATGGAGATATGCCAAGGAGAATTCAAGAGAAATCAAGGAGAAGAGGAGTTACTAAATTAGGGTTTCTCTGTAAAATCCCCTAGTTTAGGTCAAATTTCCAAGCAAGATAAGTCAAAATGCTAGCTTCAAATGGCTTCTTGGCCAACATGAAACTTGTAGAGGATCTCAAGACCTTTAATTTGAGTGGTGGAAGACCTCAAGGAGATTCATAGAACTCAAGTTATGGTCCTTGCAAGTTACAGGTCATTTGGGGTGTCTGAACTTTTGTCTGTGAAAGTGACTTGACTTCCAAGCTAGTTTTGCCCCTCAAGGAGATTTCAAATGAATTCTTGGTCAACATAAGAATTGTTCCTCATTGTCTTAGCTTTCTAGAATGGTATGGTATGCCTTCATATGATGTGTAGAACTCAACTTATGGTCTTGGCAAGCAAAGGGTATTTTGGGCATTTGTGAATTACAGGTCATTTTAACCTATGTCCAAAACTCATACAAGGAGGCCTCAAATGGAAAAACTTACAACATCAAACTTGCTCCAAATGGGATTTTAAGTCTAGAAAGAAGGTCACAAATTATTGGAGAAGCTCATAGCATGGAGTTGCATGATTGGTCAAAATATGAACTAAAAAAGGCTTATAAAGTGAATAATTTCAAAGTGAAAAATGGTTTGGGAGATTTACAAGTCCAAATGGAGACTTCCAATATATGATTTTGAATGGAAAAACAATTCTAAGAACAATGGTTCACACACTTTTTTGAGTTTAGAAGGAAAAAATGAAGTTATCCATGGTTGCTTGCCTTTTAAGAAACATAATCAAAATGAGCCAAAGTTAGAAAACAAGGGAATGTGCAAGATGGATCTAGAATGTACCATTGGGGTCTATATAAGCATGAAATGAGAATTTGGCAAGGGTTGGCCTCATTTGCACCAAGAATTCCACAAATTTCTCATACTTTTTTCATTGAAGTTTTCATTCCAATTCACCAAAATCTTCATCAATCTTCATCAAAATCAATTCAATTTTACTCCATCATCATCATAGATCATAATTGAAGCAAGGTTTTGGTGATTCTCATCCATTTTCGAGTGCTTTTTTCATCAACATCAAAATCACAAGTTCAAGTGAATAGCATAATTCAAGCAAGGAATCTCCAGGATTTTGCATACAGAATTGAGTACTAAGGTTGTGGATCAAGATCCAAGTCTCAAAAGCCTCAAATCATCAATCTCCATAGCTGTTTGCAAGGTTTCACATCAGGTAAGTTTTCATTCGATTGGCTTGATTCAGTTAGTTTAACACGATTTTATTAGTTTAGACTTGATCTAGGTGGTTAGGAGATTAAGTTAGATGAATTTGGAAAGGATTGGTGATGGTTGGTGACAGGTGTAACAAACTGTTTGTATCAATATCTCTTAGGTTAAGCCATTAGAATCGTAGCTGGATAGCGTATGTTGATCTCCATTAGGCATAGACTAGTTTATGTTAAGTTTGATTGAGGATTGTGGTGATGTATCTCAGTGCATATTCATGATGACCAGTTTTTACCTCGATCGGGTTGAGAGTTTCCTTGAGTTTCAGACTGAGCTAGTGTTATAGGATTGTAGAGGGGAAGATCCTGAGCAACTTTCATGTTTATGGCATATTGATTCGTGGCTTGGAGATGGAGATCAGAGAGGAGGAAAGTAGCTCGTGCATGGAGTCTCATGGGGATGAAACCCTAGGTTCAGTTGAATGGAGGAAGAAGAGATAATCTGGACCCTTCATGTTGAGTAAGACTTTTGACTTCCCAGAAGATCCAAGGGCCATCGTTTAATCTGAAGTTTGGAGGGAATTGTGCTGGCCCTAAACGCACCGTTTCATTAATTGAAACGGGCGGGCCTGAGTGTTATTGTTATCCCCACCCCCAGCAACTAGGCCCAAACCATATTCAACGCGTTTCTGTTACTTCCTTCACCCCCCAGCGCTTTTCTTTTTGTTTCAATAATTCAGAGTGATACTGGGCTTTGGTAAACTGCTAAGCGCACCCCTATTGTGGGCCCATCCTGGGTTTTGAACTGCGCGTGGGTTCTAAATGCACCCCTCCTTCATTTTTTATTTCATTTAATTTTCTTAATTCATTCTAATATTTTACCATTTTCATTAATTCATAAATAATTCATAAAAAATGCATTTTAATCCATTCTTTTTACATCTTTTACATTAAAATGTCTAGAAAATGTTCATTAAATAAAATTTCATTTTTAGTTTTATTTCATATTTTTTTCATATTTTCTAAATAAATGTCATATTAAATCGTTTCATTTCATGCATCATTTTAATGATTTTTGTTCTCTTACATGCTTTAATATTTTTTAGTCATTCTTTTTATATTGTTTAGATGAGATATTCAACTTGTAGAAATATTTTAGTTCCCATTTTTAGAGATTAATTTTAGGTGATTGATAAATGCTTGAACATCATGTACAAAACTAGGGTTTTAGGTGGCAACTTAGGAGTTTGATTTCATTTCCCTTAGGACTTAGGATTTAAATAGATTAGTTATGGGACTATATGGGCTATGGGTAGCTATTAGATCCCTTAGGAAAAGTCAGGATTCCCCTACTGCTATCATTACTGTCTGTATATCTGCTGTCTGGTGTGGTGTGCCCTCTGGGACTGTTGCTTGCTTGTTTGGGTATTGGGTTTGTCTGGGGCCCTGGGGAAGCTGAAGATTTGTGAAGATGAAGACTATGGGAGATTCAAAGATTGAAGATCAACCGTCAGAGTTGAGGAGGAGTTTCTTGCTAGTAGATGCCGAGGAGATTAGGGTTTAGGAGCTAGGCAGAGCTCTAGATTAGAAAGTTTGTTTTTCAAACATGGATTGCCTTGTCTGCATCCATTCTTCTCTGTGATTCAGAGTCTCTCTAAGACACTCACCCCCTTCCTTTGGAAGGCTTGGTGATAGTGTCTAAGAGATAGAACTCTTGAGAGAAAATGTCTTTTGTGTTAGAAGCAGTCTGTTCACCACCCTTGGTAGTCAACTGATTGCTTAACACCCAATTCACTCTTGTGACTAATCCCTCATCCTGGAGGTTTGAACTTGAAGAAAAGCCATTGCAGATGGAAGAATGATGATCAAAGCCCTTGCCTAAAGGTCATGAAGATGGAGATTGATGCTTGTTGAAGCCTGTAGCTGATTGGAGATTACTTGGAGCCAGATGTTGATTCAGAGCTGCTGAAGCTGTTTGTTTTATTGCTATATTTCATTTCTGATGTATTGATTGGTTTTCTGGACTGTATTGTTTGCTGTTTACCCTGTTGGGTTGAAAGTGAAGCCTGTTCACTTTCGCCTATTGTTTTCTAGGTTCGAGGTTGAGTGGGACTCCCTTGCCTCGCTTGTACTGTTGCATCCATGCATTTTACTGCTTTACTGTATATATCTGGTTTTGTTTCTGTTTCTGCCTATCCCTTAGGATCTCTGTTTCTCTCTGTGCAAGAGAGGAGCATGATAGACACTAGGTCTTAACCCATGCATGATAACATTAGGATAGTTTGATTCCCTTCGCAACCGTAGGTTAGAGTTCTGTCTCTTTCTTTCTCAAAACAAATAGAAAAACACATAAAGATTTCAAACACAATAAAAGACACTTCTTTCGTAAAAGAATGTGAACTCATCAAAACGTCATTTTTGTCCGCTTGGACCGCTAATCAGAAAACCTTTTTTCAGAAAGAATAAAATCAACCAAGACAAGCTTGTGTCTTCCGTAGCCCGAACTACGTTTGCTCTGATCTTCCATGCTGTGTGGAAGTACGTAGGCATAGGATGTGATATCCTAGCGAGCAACCTTCCCCTCCTTTCCCGTAGGTAGGCGAACTACGTTGACTCTGATTTCTCGTTTCAGGCGGGAATACGTAGGCATAAAGTGCGATACTTTGCCGAGTCATTTTTATTTTCATTTTATTTTCTTTTTAACCCTTGACCTTTAGTTTAGATAGAATAACAATCCATACCCGAAAACAAGCGTGGATCCCGTCGAGTACGACGGACGTGAGGGGTGCTAATACCTTCCCCTTGCGTAACCGACTCCCGAACCCCGGTTTTGGTTGCGATGACCATACCTTTCCCGTGTTGTGCGAGGTTTACTCTGAGCGTTTCCTTTCCCTCCCGTGGGATAAATAACGCACGGTGGCGACTCTTCTGTTCAGCCGGCGCCGATTTTCGCAGTAGCGACACTTTGGAATAAATAACGCACGGTGGCGACTCTTCTGCTCAGCCGGCGCCGATTTTCGCAGTAGCGACAAAAGGTTGTTATCACCAAAAGGATGATAACAGAAAAAATCTGACACCAAAAGGATGACAAACCTATCACCAAAAGGATGATAGTTACTCACACAAATAATCCCGACACCAAAAGGATAATGGAAAACACTCGCACAATCTGGAACCAAAAGGATGACAGACCCATCATCAAAAGGATGATAGAGAGAAACTCACACACATCCCTGACACCAAAAGGATGTAGGGAACCCTCGCACAATCTAGCACCAAAAGGATGACAGACCCATCACCAAAAGGATGATAGAGCAAACTCACACACATAACCCTGACACCAAAAGGATATAGGGAACGCTCGTACAATCTAGCACCAAAAGGATGACAGAGCGAAACCCACACAACCCTGACACCAAAAGGATGTAGGGAGTCCTCGCACAATCTGGAACCAAAAGGATGACATACCCATCACCAAAAGGATGATAGAGAAAACTCACACACAAATCTGACACCAAAAGGATGTAGGGAACCCTCACACAATCTGGAACCAAAAGGATGACAGACCCATCACCAAAAGGATGATAAAGGAAACTCACATAACCCTGACACCAAAAAGATGTAGGAAATCCTCACACAATCTGGCACCAAAAGGATGACAGAACCATCACCAAAAGGATGATAGAGAAAACTTACAAACACAACCCTGACACCAAAAGGATGTAGGGAACACTCGCATAATCTGGCACCAAAAAGATGACAGACCCATCACCAAAAGGATGATAGAGCGACACATCCACAAGTTTATACCACCAAAATGATGATAGGAACTTCCCAAATTCGAAGGTCATCAACACCAAAAGGATGCAGGCTAGGTTGAATCGACGATATTTGGCTATCACCAAAAGGATGATAGTAAGGAAATTGACACAAGGTCAAGTTTGCTGGAGATATGGTGAGTGAGGCTTATTTGAAACATCAACAAAAGTTTAAAGCAAATGAGTCACTGAAGAACACAATCCTTGTCAACAAAAGTTTGAAAGGAGACAACTCACTAGGGAACACCCAAGAGGTAGGTTGGATTGAAACAAATCAATGGGGAACACCCACTGACTCAAAGAGATATCACTAGTTGAGCTGGGGACGCCAACTTCAACAACAAAAAGTTGAGAAGACAATTCAATGAGGAACACCCACAGACGTGCTTGGAGATTACAACTTTGACTACCAAAGGTTGAAATAATTTCATGAGGAACGCCCATGAGTTTGCAGAAGATGCCCCTGACTGGGCTGAATTTTTCTTTGAATCTTGTCTTACTCAACAAAAGGTTGAACAACTTCGTGAGGAACACTCACGAATTTGAAGAAGATTCCCCTGTCTGGGCTAAATGTTGCTTTGAAGCTCTTTAACTTGACCAACAAAAGGTTGATACAACTTCGTGGGGAAAGCCCACGATCTTGCAGAGGATGCCCCTGACTAGGCTGAATCTTGCTTTTGAAATCTCATGAATCACAAGGTTGAAACGACTTCGTGGGGAACACCCACGGTCTTGAATAAATTGCCCCTGACTGGGCTAAATGATCATCTTGAAAACTGATCAACCCTAAGGTTGAAATATCTTCGTGGGGAACACCCACGGTTTCGAAGAAGATGCCCCTGATTGGGCTGAATACGGTCTTGGAAATCTCGAGATTGATCTTGGACCTTGACTTGCATATGTGAATGCTTGATGTTGGAGATGATGTTCCATAACGAATGGAAATGCAAATGCAAATGATGACATACGGAGATGAAAGTGCTGGGGAAGTATGATATGGTCTGGGTATGTGTCGTAACTACGAAAAACAACCGGCGGAAGATAGAAGAGTCACCACCTTTCGTTATTTATCCCAAAGAGAGGGAAAGGAAACAATTGGAAAAACCTAACGCAAAAGGAAAGACAAGGTCATCGCAACCATGTCTGGGTTCGGGAGTCGGTTACGCAAGGGGAAGGTATTAGCACCCCTCACGTCCGTCGTACTCGACGAGATCCATGCTTGTTGTGTTTATCGGACGGGTTGATTATCTATCTACGCTATTGGTCTGGCCAAAAAGAAAAAAGAAAAAGAAAGAGAAGGACTTTACAGAGCGTCGCTGCTCTGGGCCTACGTATTCCCTCGTGCAATGGGAAAGTCAGAGTCGACGTAGTTCGGCTAACTACGGGCGATGGGGGAAGGATGCTCGCCAAGACATCACGTCTTGTGCCTACGAACTCTCAACAGGTATGAGAGATCAGAGCGAACATAGTTCGGGATAAAACGGAACACTGGTTTGTTCGATTGTTTTTACCCGAGTAGGGTTAAACAACGGTTCCAGCAGTTAGGGACAACGCCTGTTTGCAGTAGAACCGAAGCTTAACAGTACTCTTTTCATCCGAAAAGGTTTTCCTGGATTAAGGCCACTAAGAGAAAAAGAGGTTTGATGTTTGTTTTTAGTCTTTTATCGGAGAAGAAGTGTTTTTTTACGAATGTTTGCAATTCATACTGCACTAGAGACTATGACCTAGGAGTGAATGCGTCGCATGTCACCCAAAGGGTACCATACTAAAAATCCTGATCGTTGAAAGGAAACCCTTCAACAATCATTTCCTGGGTAGCTTAAGGCTCATAACGTACGGTATAAACTAGCCTTTATTAGGTGAATTTGCAAGGTTTAAGATGAGAAAGAGAGACGCACGGAAGGTCTAAGGGAAACTCGGCCCTAACGTTGTCATGCAAAGTGATCCTAGAGTTCAGATTGAAAGGGGAAACATCTACCCTAATGTTAGCATACTTGGATTGAGCGCCTAATGTCTCTCCTACTCCCATCCTAAACGGAGGAACTAGGAATCCTATGGGGATCATGGCAAGAAAGCACAAGAAGAACAAAGGAAGAATCAATCACAAGTAGAGAAAACGCAAACACGAAAATGCATAATTAGAATGGTGGGAGGGAGGAAAAGTGTGTGGGGTAGCAACCACCACAAGCGCGTCTCGACCTCAACAGCGATGCAAGAATGATGCAAACATGTGGAGAAAAACGAGAAATGAAAGCATACAAGCATGCGAATAAACAATCGATTCGAACCACATACACGAGCATGTAACAAATGGAAGAATGATCATACATGTCAACAAAATCATGATTAATCAACCACAAACATTGACAAATATTCAAAAAAAATCAATCCTAATGCATCACATTGATCTATGATGATTCGAATCGAATCGGTATGCGAACAAGCAAGCAAAACGGCAAATATGACATTCTGGTGCAGTGTTAATCGGTTAACATATATTGTTAATCGGTTAACCTGTGTAAAACAAGTGAAAATCTGGAAATTCATAGGTGTTAATCGGTTAACACCAGGCGTTAACCGGTTAACACCAGGCGTTAATCGACTAACACCCTGAAAACTTTGAAAAATGTGAATATTTGGATTGGTTAATCGGTTAACCCTATGTGCTAACCGATTAACACTGTTAACGTTTAAAAAAGATTTGAAAGTTTGAATTGGTTAACCATATTGTCGCGGTGAAATTTGGATACCAAACTATTAATTAGTTTGAATCTTTATTCATTTGCAACCGAACTTTGATTTGTCCAAAGGAAGGGATAAAGATCGAAATTCCCACTATGCAATGCAAATGCAAGGTTTAGAGAGTTATAGGTTCGGGGGTTGGTTAAACTTAGGGAAGGTATTAGCATCCTAAGTTTCTGTAGTATTCTACAGGAACCTCTTGTTTTATGTTTGTTTATTGCTATGGTTTATTTGCTTAATGGTTGAAAGACCTAGGGGGTTCAATTCTAAGTATACTCGATAAGATATCGCATCTTATGCCTACATATCCTTACGGGAGGGGAATCAGAGTATTTTGTAGTTCTCCTTAAAGGGTTAGAGGAGCTCTTTGACTGTGGTCAAAGTTCCAAAGGGATACAAACGTTCATAGGGAAGCGCTTGTTTGGAGTGCGGAGACTCCTATCTATGTTAAAAGTTGAATTGAAAAGGATGAAGGTATGTCCACGATGGGACGCCTAAAGGGTGAGTACGGAGACTCAAGTCCTAAGGCTAGGGTGAGGAAAAAGACATTGACACGGAGGTCAAACATGTGAGCCTTCCCTCTGGAGTGAAAAATAACGGTAAAATAAGGGATGAATAATTGAAAATGTAAATTGATAATGCAAGTAATCAGATATGGGTGAGTTGCTTTTGATTTAATTGACTTAGGAGTTGGAAGTTGAATATTTTGAGAGTTTTATGGCTAAGTTGAAAACATGCTTAAAAATTAATTTGCAAGAAGGTGTTTATTTGTTTTATTTATTTTTTTGTGATTTTTATTGAAGATTCGGAAAAATGGATTTGAATTACTAACAAAGTTTTATTAATTGACAAAAGAAAATTAGACTAAACGAGTATTATGAAATTATTTATTTGTTAAGAAAAAGGTGAATTAGTTATAAATTAGTAAAATAAGATCTTGGAAATAAACTGTTTTTAGAGTTTCAAATAAGTATTTAATTTTGAGGATTTTAGATTAATGAGTGAAAAGAATAAACTAGTGAATCAAAGCTTTAAAATTAACTAATTAAACTAAATCCTATTTATTTTTTATTTTTCATGAAATTTAAAATAATATGCTAAACAAATCTTATTTTTTATAATTATAAGAGAAATATTTTATTATATTATTAGAACCTAAATCATGTTTTTTTCTGATATTGAAAGGAAAATTTGAACTCAAATCTAAATCAAACTAAATTATATTTTTGGTTAAAAATTAATTTTAAGTTTACTAAATTCAGATTTTTAGATTAAGTTAGTGTTACTAGTTAGTTGTTAGTTTTTTCATTATTGATATAAAAATTACAAAATACATCAAAAAGCAAAATAAACAATAAACATTAACAATAAAATGGGACGGGCCAGGTGGCCAGGCCCCACACCCGACCCGGTCGATGCAAGTGAGGAGGAAGGGTCAATTGGAAACCCTAAATCCCCCAATGTCCCCCCCGCGGCGCCGTTCCTTCGTTTCTCGATCCCGGTTCTCCTTCCTTTCTCTCAATTGCTCTCGTCTTCCTTCCGCTTCGACTCATCTCGCTTCGTCGTTCTTCTTCCAATCCTCTTCTTCTTTCCTCATCTCCTCCTCCGTCTCATTCTTCTTCGACTTCCCCCTTCGATTTCCTATAAGACAAAAAATCAACAAATTAACAATGTTAGCAAAAAAATGCTCACAGTTTATACGGGTTTTCGTAGGTCTCGACGGTGATTGACGGCGGATTCACGATGGCGTTCGCGATGTATTCGACGACGACTCGTGCAGGATGGATGGTGGTTAGTGATTTCTTCGGTGGTTTTGACGGAGTTTATTGAAAGGTTTCGTGGCGATGGTGAATTAAGGTGGTGGGTTCATGGTGACGGCAGAAGAGGTAAGCTTTCAGCTCTCTCTCACTTTCATATTTTAGGGTTTCCTGATTTAGGGATTTTGTTGTTGTTAGGGTTTAGGTTTTGACCGCTGTGTATGGTCGTGCGAATTGTAGTGTATATGTGTTCTGTGTGAGGGCTTTCTAACTTCTGAACTTTTTTCCTCTCCCTTCTTCGTATATGTGAATCTTCTTATATAGAGTTGCAGGAGACAGACTGAATTGAAAAGCAATGATGAGGTTTCCATATCCGACGTAGCATGCTGGGACTATTTTGGAAGGTAATGGTAACACTTGTGATTCTGTTGAGAAGATTTCCATTTTTCTGATATGCTAGTAACATGTTAATTACTTTTGATCCTTTCCTTCACTTTTGGTTAAATTAAGATTTCTTGCCATTAATCTTGCGATTCATTTCCGTTTTCAGTTGGGATATGCTAAGACTCGTGTGATAATCAACTGATGGCTTCGAATGAGTTCCCTCCTTTTTGATGATGGTGATCCTTTACTTCTGCGGTGACTTTTGAACTTTACAATCGGAAAGGTGTTCCCTTTGTAGGGGTCAGTCATGACTACTGATGGTGGCAAAGAATCGAAAGAACACGTTGAAGAGTTATCATCTATCGCTGAGCTGCACCTTTAGCAGACATTCCATTTTGTTTGGATGAAAAACATTTATGCCATTGTTACTGACCTCTGGTGGAGGGTGAGCTTCTGATGCAGCAGTGTCCCGATTAACAGGATTAATATCTCTGTCTTCTGAATCCGGCTATAGTGCTTCAGCAACTCTATCCACAGAGTCAGACACATCAGAAATATCTTCCATAGCATCAGGCTTTTCAGACAGAGTTTGAGCTTCCTCACTAGAATCCGTTTCTCATCAACGGTATTGTCTTCCTGTCTCGTAATGTTAATATGAGTTTTATTTATAACTGATAGTTTTCCATGTGGTTGCAGCTGTGGACCGTGATGAAGTTGCGAGACAGAATTGTAACGAAGTCTTCACAGCATCAAATCCAATTAGCCTTCCAAAGTTATGTGATTTGCGTCGTTGATCCATGTCATGGTAATTTGGATTCTTTTGTACGTAATCTCTTGCTCCCTTTCGTGGTTTGGCTTGCAGGCTGATTAACCTTCAATTTACTTTCTGTTCTGAAACCAACTTGATATAACGAATACTTTTGCAGGGAACACGATTCAGAAACAGATCTCCTCTCATTCTGCGCTGTACGAGAATAATGAATGGAATTGAGCAAACCGTAGCTAAGTTGTCAAGGTGCACATTACATGCGTTGCGACTTCCTACTCGGTTACTAATGTCCACTTGACTTCATTCAATCTCATACAGGCTGCCGTAGTCTTTGGTTTGGTAATATTGTCTGTTTGGTCTTGGTATGCTAGCTGCCAGAGGTCTGCTTGTAGAACCATCATAAATGTGAGTTGTTGGTGCTGAAATGCTCCCTTCTCGGTTTGAAAATTGCTCAAAAGGTAACTTCTAAAATGCCCCACACGGTTTTGGTTTAAGCTTTGATTTAGTGTCTGCGCAATCTAACTCACAACAGCTTTACATAACCGTTTCTTCGGTTTCTTTGACCGCCGCTAAAAGTATGCCGATGTCCATGAAAATATTAGTGTTCCTCTCAACAGGTAATCAACCTAGACCCGCCTCTCAGCCGGATTATCCTGATGCCTCTTTACCTTTACATGTTGTAGTTACTGTTAATGCAGGAAAATGCAGGAAAATGCTCGCGAATCTCGCTCATACATGGTTGGAAAAAAAACCGTTGGGCAGGCGCATTTGGATGATCAAAAGGTGGAAAATACATCTATTAAACATTCTGCTGCTATCGGGGAAGTATCGGATTCGAAATGGCAGTTGCAGCCGGCTCTTGATGCGTAACGACGGTGGGGTTTTATGCTGTCATGTTATGATGCTTCAATTTGCTATGACTCTAGAAGTAATACTTTTCAAGCAAGGTATGTGAAAAGGTTGACTCATTCAGTTGTTAGTTGAGTTTAGGTGCAACACTTTTCAGAAATATTTAGAGTTTTGATATGTGAAACTCACGAGGCTTCTCATGTTTGCAGCAGTGAGAGTTGCTTAAAATTATCCTTCTAGAGCGTTTTCTCTGACAGGTTAATCATGTTTAAACGCCACGGATTTTCTAGCGGCATCTGAACGCTTAAGGTTCTTTAAGATGGTTCCAACTTGGGCCTCTAACAGTGTTTAACAAGCTTATCGATTTACCTTGATACCTGTGGGGGCGGACATGAACAGATTTTTGAACTGTAGAAACCGTTTGCGTGTCCGATTGGAGCGGCTGATGGATTTCTTGAATTGGTAGCCATAACTGTGCGTGTCGCCGTTACGCAACGATGCGAGAGAGGAAAAAAAAAGGGACCTGCTACGGCGGTTATTTGACTATTAAGATGGCATTTTGTAAACTTTTCATTACATGTGATGTATATTATATTCAAAATGGTGTTTTCACATAGTGGAAGAAAATTTCCAATATTATTCCCCTAAAACTTCTGTTTACTGCTTGTGTTAAGAATGGTTATTATCCCAGTGGTAATCCTTAAATAAGTTAGCTTGTATGTTTTGCCTCGATGGTTGAAGTCTGATTGCCTGATTGTGAACTCATGTATTGCGCATGATACTTCAGGACCATCAAGATCTCTAAACCTTATCAATAAAAACAGGTGCTATGCAAGCAAATTACTTCAAGGCTTTAATATGTGGCTTGCCTAACATAAGTGCTTGAAAGCAACATGTTTTCCTTGCGTCTCAATTAATTGGGCCGCTGAAATCTAAATTGATCATGGCTTGCACCATCTCTTAAACATGACCTTTAATTCATCAACTTGAATAAGCACAACTTAATCATATAGATACGAGCTTGGGACAACTTTGACAACTCTGCAACAACCATTAGTGATAAAATCCAAACATGGCTTGAGATTGCTGAGAATTATTTCCTACACATTAACTTAGTGCTTAACCATTCGCAATTGCAACTTCACAACTTAGATTACCTTAATGAACTCACGCTTTATTCCCATAATTCCTCTTATATCTTGAGCACAAGAAATGCATGTGTCTTGAATGTTAATATTGAAAGCCACCCTGAATCCAGTTAAGTCAAGGTCCATAAGAATAAGGGCATATTCTTCTTTCTCATCCCCACGACTTCAACATAACTTAATGGGCACATACTAGGAATTCTCAAGACTTTCACACTTTCTTTAATACCTGCAGAAATAAACTAGACAAAATGTTTAGCTAAAGCAAAAGAAAGACTTAAAAGATATGTAAGAAAATGTGTAGGAAGGTGGGATCTTAAGGTCAAAAATTAGGGGTGACAGATGCCCCTATTTAAGTTGCTCCTATTCGGAGATATGGAGATTAAAATCTTCGTCTCGACGAGATAGGAGGGACTTAAATACAAACAAAACACGAATTTTTGGCCCTAAGAGGCCACCGAATGCAAATGATAGGCAATGATGTGAGAATGCAAGACAACAAGTCCTATGGTGAAATGGCGCCACAGGGAGAAACTAGACACGACACATGGGAAAAACAAGCCCGATAAAAGGAGACTCCACGGGGACAGGAAACAATCACCAATAGGGAGATCTCCAAAGTATAACGATGGCACATACACCGAGGGTATGGCGACTTAGACAATAGGTGAGAAGCTTATTACCATAATGTAGTGGTTGGTAATAATCCAGATGAATTGAGTCGATGGTTCAGTTTTATTTGTATTCTTTCTTTTCTTGTTTTTTCTGTATATCTCTTTCTTTTGGAACTCAACTTGAAATAGTAAAATGTATAACTTCCCCGAGCGTCACGATAAGGGTACCATGGGCTGGTCTCAGTCTCTGCCTGAAATGTCAAGATTTTGTAGGTGGCAGAATCGCTGTAGTTTGTAGATGTGGATGTAAATGTCGTTGTAAACGTTGTTGTAGTTGTAGAACTTCCCCGAGCATCATGGTATGGGAACCATGTGCTGGTCTCAGTCTCTGATGTTGAACTTCCCCTTGCATCATGGTATGGGAACCATGTGCTGGTCTCAGTCTCTGAAGTAGAACTTCCCCTTGCATCATGGTATGGGAACCACGAGCTGGTCTCAGTTTCTGATGTTGAACTTCCCCTTGCTCCATGGTATGGGAACCATGAGCTGGTCTCGGTTTCTAATGTCAAACTTCCCCTTGCTCCATGGTATGGGAACCATGAGCTGGTCTCGGTTTCTTATGTCATTATAGTTGTAGATGTTGTTGTAGTTGTTGAGCTTCCCCGAGCATCATGATATGGGAGTCGTGCGCCGGTCTCGGTCTCTGATGTCGAACTTCCCCTTGCTCCATGGTATGGGAACCATGAGCTGGTCTCGGTTTCTAATGTCAAACTTCCCCTTGCTCCATGGTATGGGAACCATGAGCTGGTCTCGGTTTCTAATGTCAAACTTCCCCTTGCTCCATGGTATGGGAACCATGAGCTGGTCTCGGTTTCTAATGTCAAACTTCCCCATGCTCCATGGTATGGGAACCATGAGCTGGTCTCGGTTTCTAATGTCAAACTTCCCCTTGCATCATGGTATGGGAACCACGAGCTGGTCTCGGTCCCTGCCCAAAATGATGGAAACTCGTGAGAGTATCTTCACAAAGAGGGGTTGTAGATTTTGTAGATTGTAGATTGTAGATTCTCGGCTGTGGGCCATAGTGTCATTGTAGATTGTATGTTGTAATTTGTAGAACCGTAGAATTGTCGATGTAAATGTTGTCGATGTCATTTGTAGATGTGATCTTGTAAATGTGATCGTAAGTTGTAGATGCAGTTTGTATTGTATTGGCGATTTGTAGAATATGCACCGGGGATCTTCAAAGGAGTTGTAAACTGGTTGATCTGTGGAGTGTCCTCTTGTAAGGAGATATGTCGTTGATAGTGTTTGTGTAAACAACTCACTGGGGAAGAATCATCCCTGAGGAGTATCTTTGTTGTAATTGTAAGATATGTGAAATTGTTGTAGCAGAAGTCCTCAAATGGGGAAGTATCTATAACGTCCTTTGCTCTGATTTGATAATCCACTGAGGATGGACAGATCATTTTTTCGTTTGAGTATAAATCTGCCCAAAACGAGTTGCTCAAATAAAGAGATCTTCTGTCATTCAGCTGTAAGTTGTTGAAGAGATCTTGTAGTATTGCCGAAGAAGTGTCACGTCTTCAATGGTGATCCTCATAACGCCAAAGTGCAAAATAAATGCACTCTTGACTTGTGTTCAAAAGTTGAAGATGTCCATAATGTGATTGCCAAAGACCGAAGTTCAACTCGGGGAATAACCGAAGAGAAACTGTCAAGTAAGACTCAACCATAGAGGCATGAACTCCAATGGGAATGTACTGAAACAACCGTCTTCCACGAGGATCGAACTTCGTGGGGAAATAGAAATATTGAGCTCTTTCTTCTTAGAGCTGACAACTCTATTTGGAAGGAAAAGACACGCCCAAATACCCAAGGGTAAACGCGATCGAAGAGATAAAGTAAAACGATACAAAGGATGCACAAATGCCAATGTTATGCTATCTATTTATATGCTATGTGTATGCTTATGCTGACAAGACAGAAAAAGGCAAACAGAGATGAGACAAACATCTCGCAGTAGACATCCGACCAATCTCTGAAGGTAGAAGCACCAATGGGGATAGGTGGAGAACCATATATGGGATCACAATCCTGCTTCAGAGTTTCAAAATTCCTCTGGGGAATAGAAAACAATCCACTTGGGGATATAACATCTTGATCTTTGAAGAATTTGTCAAGATGAATCTCAATTTAGAGGAACCTTCGCGGACCACTATCCTACTTCACTGGAGGGATTCTTGTTGGAGTTGTAGATGAAGATACCCGACTTGAAGTCTCATAGGGGATAAATATCCACTTCAATGGGGAAACCTGGGTAACAAAGCTGCTTGAATATATCAGAGTTGAAATTTTATGGGGATGAAATAAACATCCGCTTAGCTGGGGGAAACTGGCGTTGTAACAGATCCACTGAGGAGGGAGATAACGTTCACTTCATTCGGGAAGGCGAAGTCAAGCAAATCTCCGGAGAAACAAACAGGTCACCCACTGCTTAAAATAGAGATCTATCGGAGAAATCATGGCCAATAAAACTCACCCGGGACATGAAGAATGTTGTGAAAACAAAGTAGTTTTGTAATAGTCACTATTTTGAACAATAAGTGTTGGGAGTGGAAGACGTAATCCTCGTCTTTCAGATGCCCCATAGTGCATGCTCCATGAGAAAAAGTTGTTCCAAGAGGATTTTACAGAGAACATGGAGTTCAATTGCCCCACTGTTTTCAAACTCTTGGAGAGATTGTCGAATCTCGACGTAACTGGCTCTGATTGATGATGTCATGACTGAGTCTTCAAAGCTTGCTTCTGAGAACAACTAGACTCGCATTAGTAGACAACTTGGAAACTACTTGCCCCTGTTCAACATGGTCTTCAAGTTTCATCGTTGATGCCTATATGTAATCTTTCTAAGATATCAGGCAAAAATCAACACGCATGAAATGTTAATCCTGAAACTGTTAATGCAACATGTATGTTTGTCTTGAAGTTTTTTCTTTATTTATTTAGTTATTTTGAATAAGGATATCACAATAACTCATGACCGAATCATTATTTAGGATATAAATTTAATTTATAAAGCCAACATCAAATTGAGCATAGCCCATAGGAGTCGGGAAACGTTATCTCATCGAGTATGCTTTCAAAATGAACCCCACTTCAATTAGGTCTTTTAGAGGTTGTATCGCGGCCTGGTTCACGGTTTAAGAAACAAAAGATAAAGGCTCAAAGTTTATTTGTACCCACCCATTCTTCGTGATGTTCTTCAATCCTACATTCGGCTAAACTTGATACGAGCACTCATCTCTCAAGAGGATTTGGATATGGTCGAGAATTCTTCAAGGCTTTGGACATGGCAGTCACTCGCCTATTTCTTTTGGTGTTTGATCACACGAATTTGTTCTTTACTAAGAATATTTCTTCGTGATCCTTTGTTTTTTCTTTTCGCATTTTTCATTCCCTAACTTTTGCCTGGACGAAGTCTTTTGAGTTTTGACTTTGAAGTCCAGCGGGATGTCTCAATTTGGCCTAAGTCTCCTTCACAGGTTTTGACTTAGTAAAGTTTTCTTTTCATTCATTTTTCATCATTTTGAACAGGTCGTGTGACCCTAAGTCATTTTGACCTTTTTGAAAGGATCATGACTGCCCCACTCTTTGGATAGCTGAGGGATATTCGTTTGTGTCTTTTGACTTCTGGCCTCCTGATATGTTAGGAATAGATAAAATGGGTTCTCGAAGGTTCACTCCTCTTTTTTAGAGTTTAGGTGCTCGATCAGCTTAACTGAAAACTACCCTGCCCCGGGTTAAAATTGAGGGTTTTTATTTTGGAAAAAGAAAACTCCTACTTCAAGGCTCGAAGGGGTTAAAGAGGGATTATCTTCCTTATATCTCCGGTGTTTAGAATTTGAAACAATGCCTTACATCATCAATAGGGTTTCATTCAAAAGCATACCACAAGAAGTTTTTACGTTTTTATTCGTCATCCTCCTCCCAATTCTCTGTCAAAGCAAGAGATTGGATAAAGTTGGCATAATTTTATGAGTGAAACGAATGGATTTATTCAAGACAAACACGTTTAATGCATTATCGTTCAAGGAAAACAAGTTCCTACATGCTAATTATGCTTTTATAATCAGAGAAATAAAATACATATAAGCAACCAAGATGAACTGCATGACAAGCCCTTCTAAAGGATTTCGTTAATTTTTTTGTATTCCTTAACACAACAGTGTTTTATTCAAGACCGAGCTTTCTCTTTTGAAGGTCAAGAAATTGTCGTAGATCATCTCTTGAACGTTTCTTGGAGAACTTTTCGTTCTTCAACCGAATTCCCCACTATTCCATCATGGAATTTACAGCTGATGTTCAAGTTGTTCATCTCAGTATGAACATTTTTGGTATGCACTGTGGAAATGGGGAATCCCTTTCATCAACTTGAACAAACAGGTTATCTTACACAGGTTGAGATTGGTAAGATCATCATCTTGAATTTGGTCATGGGATCCATATCCTTTGTTCTTTTTACTATCCTTCAATGATTGCTTCGAGTTTGGTCAGACGATCAAGATGTCACTGACAAGACAAAGACAGAAGACCAGATGAGCCACAACAGAGAAGAGACACATGCACATGCAAATGCTAAATGAAGGATGCAAAATGCAGAATGCAGGATGTAGATGAAAGGTTTCATGGAATTCGTGTATTTACAAACATCACAGAGTAACGAAGAAAATTCATTTATTATTTTTTGATATCGGATTTTGTAGAAACATTCTTACAAGAGTCCTAACATAAAAGCTAATAAAGTCCTAAGGAAGTCCTTCCTCATGCTTGTTGATTTGTTCTTCCACTTGGATCTTCTTGAATATAAGTTGTCCATGGTCAACGTCTAAAGATTAGTTTGATGGAGGAAAATAAATCCTCCATCTCTTCTTTTGTTCTTGTTGGAAGTAAGGGGGAACCCCTTGTTCACTTGGATCTTCAATGATAATGAGAGCCTTTTGAACTTCTAATGATCCTCCATGATACGGAAAGCCTCTTGTATTTTTTCTTTTGAGTTTTCTTCAATATGAGCTCCTACTTCCTTAGGTCATCCAAGTTAAGACTCTTAAAAGAATATTTCAAAATATTTTCTTTTGTAATCTCTATTGGTTTCTGTAATGTTTATAAATAAACTAAGAACCCCATGAAAGCAATGCAATATGATGCTCTATGGATGCAACAAACACAAGTAAACACAAAGATAAGACAGACAAGGGAGGCCCTAGGTACGTAACGAGCATGGAGTCAAAGGGTGTACTCATTCCCAAAGGACACAGACTAAAGGTTGATTATACCTGCAGAACAATGTTCTAATAAGGTTCCCAAAGTCATTAGCCCATCTTTCGGATATTATCAACTTCCCAAGTACTCGGGGGTTAATAATATTCTCAAGAGAACTTCTTTTGAGTGTAGCATCGCGTAACACTATTTTAGGGAGTACCCCCTCATAGCCCCGCACTACATCCTAATAAAGGCCAAAGTGGGGTTAATGTAACTACGGTCCTCAATATCATAGGCTCCAACATCGAATATAGTGCATGTTTTCACGATTAAGGACTCGTTCAACAATACAATTTTCGAGAGGGCCTCAATTGAGCGTGATTTTCAAGTCAGCTTGGTCGGGATTCTACCCCCTATAAGCCTCTTCGAATATATCACTATCCTATCTTAAGTTCACTCAAGTCCGGGTGTAGGACTTTGTCTCACCACTCAAAGATATCAACCCAAAAGAAAATAAACAAACAATTATACAAATAATCAGATAAGCAAATTATAAAACAATAAACAAATAAAGATAAACAAGGTAGGGAAACCCACAAGCGGATCCCCAGTGAAGTCGCCATTTCTGTCGCGGTGAAATTTGGATACCAAACTATTAATTAGTTTGAATCTTTATTCATTTGCAACCGAACTTTGATTTGTCCAAAGGAAGGGATAAAGATCGAAATTCCCACTATGCAATGCAAATGCAAGGTTTAGAGAGTTATAGGTTCGGGGGTTGGTTAAACTTAGGGAAGGTATTAGCATCCTAAGTTTCTGTAGTATTCTACAGGAACCTCTTGTTTTATGTTTGTTTATTGCTATGGTTTATTTGCTTAATGGTTGAAAGACCTAGGGGGTTCAATTCTAAGTATACTCGATAAGATATCGCATCTTATGCCTACATATCCTTACGGGAGTGGAATCAGAGTATTTTGTAGTTCTCCTTAAAGGGTTAGAGGAGCTCTTTGACTGTGGTCAAAGTTCCAAAGGGATACAAACGTTCATAGGGAAGCGCTTGTTTGGAGTGCGGAGACTCCTATCTATGTTAAAAGTTGAATTGAAAAGGATGAAGGTATGTCCACGATGGGACGCCTAAAGGGTGAGTACGGAGACTCAAGTCCTAAGGCTAGGGTGAGGAAAAAGACATTGACACGGAGGTCAAACATGTGAGCCTTCCCTCTGGAGTGAAAAATAACGGTAAAATAAGGGATGAATAATTGAAAATGTAAATTGATAATGCAAGTAATCAGATATGGGTGAGTTGCTTTTGATTTAATTGACTTAGGAGTTGGAAGTTGAATATTTTGAGAGTTTTATGGCTAAGTTGAAAACATGCTTAAAAATTAATTTGCAAGAAGGTGTTTATTTGTTTTATTTATTTTTTTGTGATTTTTATTGAAGATTCGGAAAAATGGATTTGAATTACTAACAAAGTTTTATTAATTGACAAAATAAAATTAGACTAAACGAGTATTATGAAATTATTTATTTGTTAAGAAAAAGGTGAATTAGTTATAAATTAGTAAAATAAGATCTTGGAAATAAACTGTTTTTAGAGTTTCAAATAAGTATTTAATTTTGAGGATTTTAGATTAATGAGTGAAAAGAATAAACTAGTGAATCAAAGCTTTAAAATTAACTAATTAAACTAAATCCTATTTATTTTTTATTTTTCATGAAATTTAAAATAATATGCTAAACAAATCTTATTTTTTATAATTATAAGAGAAATATTTTATTATATTATTAGAACCTAAATCATGTTTTTTTCTGATATTGAAAGGAAAATTTGAACTCAAATCTAAATCAAAATAAATTATATTTTTGGTTAAAAATTAATTTTAAGTTTACTAAATTCAGATTTTTAGATTAAGTTAGTGTTACTAGTTAGTTGTTAGTTTTTTCATTATTGATATAAAAATTACAAAATACATCAAAAAGCAAAATAAACAATAAACATTAACAATAAAATGGGACGGGCCAGGTGGCCAGGCCCCACACCCGACCCGGTCGATGCAAGTGAGGAGGAAGGGTCAATTGGAAACCCTAAATCCCCCAATGTCCCCCCCGCGGCGCCGTTCCTTCGTTTCTCGATCCCGGTTCTCCTTCCTTTCTCTCAATTGCTCTCGTCTTCCTTCCGCTTCGACTCATCTCGCTTCGTCGTTCTTCTTCCAATCCTCTTCTTCTTTCCTCATCTCCTCCTCCGTCTCATTCTTCTTCGACTTCCCCCTTCGATTTCCTATAAGACAAAAAATCAACAAATTAACAATGTTAGCAAAAAAATGCTCACAGTTTATACGGGTTTTCGTAGGTCTCGACGGTGATTGACGGCGGATTCACGATGGCGTTCGCGATGTATTCGACGACGACTCGTGCAGGATGGATGGTGGTTAGTGATTTCTTCGGTGGTTTTGACGGAGTTTATTGAAAGGTTTCGTGGCGATGGTGAATTAAGGTGGTGGGTTCATGGTGACGGCAGAAGAGATAAGCTTTCAGCTCTCTCTCACTTTCATATTTTAGGGTTTCCTGATTTAGGGATTTTGTTGTTGTTAGGGTTTAGGTTTTGACCGCTGTGTATGGTCGTGCGAATTGCAGTGTATATGTGTTCTGTGTGAGGGCTTTCTAACTTCTGAACTTTTTTCCTCTCCCTTCTTCGTATATGTGAATCTTCTTATATAGAGTTGCAGGAGACAGACTGAATTGAAAAGCAATGATGAGGTTTCCATATCCGACGTAGCATGCTGGGACTATTTTGGAAGGTAATGGTAACACTTGTGATTCTGTTGAGAAGATTTCCATTTTTCTGATATGCTAGTAACTTGTTAATTACTTTTGATCCTTTCCTTCACTTTTGGTTAAATTAAGATTTCTTGCCATTAATCTTGCGATTCATTTCCGTTTTCAGTTGGGATATGCTAAGACTCGTGTGATAATCAACTGATGGCTTCGAATGAGTTCCCTCCTTTTTGATGATGGTGATCCTTTACTTCTGCGGTGACTTTTGAACTTTACAATCGGAAAGGTGTTCCCTTTGTAGGGGTCAGTCATGACTACTGATGGTGGCAAAGAATCGAAAGAACACGTCGAAGAGTTATCATCTATCGCTGAGCTGCACCTTTAGCATACGTTCCATTTTGTTTGGATGAAAAACATTTATGCCATTGTTACTGACCTCTGGTGGAGGGTGAGCTTCTGATGCAGCAGTGTCCCGATTAACAGGATTAATATCTCTGTCTTCTGAATCCGGCTATAGTGCTTCAGCAACTCTATCCACAGAGTCAGACACATCAGAAATATCTTCCATAGCATCAGGCTTTTCAGACAGAGTTTGAGCTTCCTCACTAGAATCCGTTTCTCATCAACGGTATTGTCTTCCTGTCTCGTAATGTTAATATGAGTTTTATTTATAACTGATAGTTTTCCATGTGGTTGCAGCTGTGGACCGTGATGAAGTTGCGAGACAGAATTGTAACGAAGTCTTCACAGCATCAAATCCAATTAGCCTTCCAAAGTTATGTGATTTGCGTCGTTGATCCATGTCATGGTAATTTGGATTCTTTTGTACGTAATCTCTTGCTCCCTTTCGTGGTTTGGCTTGCAGGCTGATTAACCTTCAATTTACTTTCTGTTCTGAAACCAACTTGATATAACGAATACTTTTGCAGGGAACACGATTCAGAAACAGATCTCCTCTCATTCTGCGCTGTACGAGAATAATGAATGGAATTGAGCAAACCGTAGCTAAGTTGTCAAGGTGCACATTACATGCGTTGCGACTTCCTACTCGGTTACTAATGTCCACTTGACTTCATTCAATCTCATACAGGCTGCCGTAGTCTTTGGTTTGGTAATATTGTCTGTTTGGTCTTGGTATGCTAGCTGCCAGAGGTCTGCTTGTAGAACCATCATAAATGTGAGTTGTTGGTGCTGAAATGCTCCCTTCTCGGTTTGAAAATTGCTCAAAAGGTAACTTCTAAAATGCCCCACACGGTTTTGGTTTAAGCTTTGATTTAGTGTCTGCGCAATCTAACTCACAACAGCTTTACATAACCGTTTCTTCGGTTTCTTTGACCGCCGCTAAAAGTATGCCGATGTCCATGAAAATATTAGTGTTCCTCTCAACAGGTAATCAACCTAGACCCGCCTCTCAGCCGGATTATCCTGATGCCTCTTTACCTTTACATGTTGTAGTTACTGTTAATGCAGGAAAATGCAGGAAAATGCTCGCGAATCTCGCTCATACATGGTTGGAAAAAAAAACCGTTGGGCAGGCGCATTTGGATGATCAAAAGGTGGAAAATACATCTATTAAACATTCTGCTGCTATCGGGGAAGTATCGGATTCGAAATGGCAGTTGCAGCCGGCTCTTGATGCGTAACGACGGTGGGGTTTTATGCTGTCATGTTATGATGCTTCAATTTGCTATGACTCTAGAAGTAATACTTTTCAAGCAAGGTATGTGAAAAGGTTGACTCATTCAGTTGTTAGTTGAGTTTAGGTGCAACACTTTTCAGAAATATTTAGAGTTTTGATATGTGAAACTCACGAGGCTTCTCATGTTTGCAGCAGTGAGACTTGCTTAAAATTATCCTTCTAGAGCGTTTTCTCTGACAGGTTAATCATGTTTAAACGCCACGGATTTTCTAGCGGCATCTGAACGCTTAAGGTTCTTTAAGATGGTTCCAACTTGGGCCTCTAACAGTGTTTAACAAGCTTATCGATTTACCTTGATACCTGTGGGGGCGGACATGAACAGATTTTTGAACTGTAGAAACCGTTTGCGTGTCCGATTGGAGCGGCTGATGGATTTCTTGAATTGGTAGCCATAACTGTGCGTGTCGCCGTTACGCAACGATGCGAGAGAGGAAAAAAAAAGGGACCTGCTACGGCGGTTATTTGACTATTAAGATGGCATTTTGTAAACTTTTCATTACATGTGATGTATATTATATTCAAAATGGTGTTTTCACATAGTGGAAGAAAATTTCCAATATTATTCCCCTAAAACTTCTGTTTACTGCTTGTGTTAAGAATGGTTATTATCCTAGTGGTAATCCTTAAATAAGTTAGCTTGTATGTTTTGCCTCGATGGTTGAAGTCTGATTGCCTGATTGTGAACTCATGTATTGCGCATGATACTTCAGGACCATCAAGATCTCTAAACCTTATCAATAAAAACAGGTGCTATGCAAGCAAATTACTTCAAGGCTTTAATATGTGGCTTGCCTAACATAAGTGCTTGAAAGCAACATGTTTTCCTTGCGTCTCAATTAATTGGGCCGCTGAAATCTAAATTGATCATGGCTTGCACCATCTCTTAAACATGACCTTTAATTCATCAACTTGAATAAGCACAACTTAATCATATAGATACGAGCTTGGGACAACTTTGACAACTCTGCAACAACCATTAGTGATAAAATCCAAACATGGCTTGAGATTGCTGAGAATTATTTCCTACACATTAACTTAGTGCTTAACCATTCGCAATTGCAACTTCACAACTTAGATTACCTTAATGAACTCACGCTTTATTCCCATAATTCCTCTTATATCTTGAGCACAAGAAATGCATGTGTCTTGAATGTTAATATTGAAAGCCACCCTGAATCCAGTTAAGTCAAGGTCCATAAGAATAAGGGCATATTCTTCTTTCTCATCCCCACGACTTCAACATAACTTAATGGGCACATACTAGGAATTCTCAAGACTTTCACACTTTCTTTAATACCTGCAGAAATAAACTAGACAAAATGTTTAGCTAAAGCAAAAGAAAGACTTAAAAGATATGTAAGAAAATGTGTAGGAAGGTGGGATCTTAAGGTCAAAAATTAGGGGTGACAGATGCCCCTATTTAAGTTGCTCCTATTCGGAGATATGGAGATTAAAATCTTCGTCTCGACGAGATAGGAGGGACTTAAATACAAACAAAACACGAATTTTTGGCCCTAAGAGGCCACCGAATGCAAATGATAGGCAATGATGTGAGAATGCAAGACAACAAGTCCTATGGTGAAATGGCGCCACAGGGAGAAACTAGACACGACACATGGGAAAAACAAGCCCGATAAAAGGAGACTCCACGGGGACAGGAAACAATCACCAATAGGGAGATCTCCAAAGTATAACGATGGCACATACACCGAGGGTATGGCGACTTAGACAATAGGTGAGAAGCTTATTACCATAATGTAGTGGTTGGTAATAATCCAGATGAATTGAGTCGATGGTTCAGTTTTATTTGTATTCTTTCTTTTCTTGTTTTTTCTGTATATCTCTTTCTTTTGGAACTCAACTTGAAATAGTAAAATGTATAACTTCCCCGAGCGTCACGATAAGGGTACCATGGGCTGGTCTCAGTCTCTGCCTGAAATGTCAAGATTTTGTAGGTGGCAGAATCGCTGTAGTTTGTAGATGTGGATGTAAATGTCGTTGTAAACGTTGTTGTAGTTGTAGAACTTCCCCGAGCATCATGGTATGGGAACCATGTGCTGGTCTCAGTCTCTGATGTTGAACTTCCCCTTGCATCATGGTATGGGAACCATGTGCTGGTCTCAGTCTCTGAAGTAGAACTTCCCCTTGCATCATGGTATGGGAACCACGAGCTGGTCTCAGTTTCTGATGTTGAACTTCCCCTTGCTCCATGGTATGGGAACCATGAGCTGGTCTCGGTTTCTAATGTCAAACTTCCCCTTGCTCCATGGTATGGGAACCATGAGCTGGTCTCGGTTTCTGATGTCATTGTAGTTGTAGATGTTGTTGTAGTTGTTGAGCTTCCCCGAGCATCATGATATGGGAGTCGTGCGCCGGTCTCGGTCTCTGATGTCGAACTTCCCCTTGCTCCATGGTATGGGAACCATGAGCTGGTCTCGGTTTCTAATGTCAAACTTCCCCTTGCTCCATGGTATGGGAACCATGAGCTGGTCTCGGTTTCTAATGTCAAACTTCCCCTTGCTCCATGGTATGGGAACCATGAGCTGGTCTCGGTTTCTAATGTCAAACTTCCCCATGCTCCATGGTATGGGAACCATGAGCTGGTCTCGGTTTCTAATGTCAAACTTCCCCTTGCATCATGGTATGGGAACCACGAGCTGGTCTCGGTCCCTGCCCAAAATGATGGAAACTCGTGAGAGTATCTTCACAAAGAGGGGTTGTAGATTTTGTAGATTGTAGATTGTAGATTCTCGGCTGTGGGCCATAGTGTCATTGTAGATTGTATGTTGTAATTTGTAGAACCGTAGAATTGTCGATGTAAATGTTGTCGATGTCATTTGTAGATGTGATCTTGTAAATGTGATCGTAAGTTGTAGATGCAGTTTGTATTGTATTGGCGATTTGTAGAATATGCACCGGGGATCTTCAAAGGAGTTGTAAACTGGTTGATCTGTGGAGTGTCCTCTTGTAAGGAGATATGTCGTTGATAGTGTTTGTGTAAACAACTCACTGGGGAAGAATCATCCCTGAGGAGTATCTTTGTTGTAATTGTAAGATATGTGAAATTGTTGTAGCAGAAGTCCTCAAATGGGGAAGTATCTATAACGTCCTTTGCTCTGATTTGATAATCCACTGAGGATGGACAGATCATTTTTTCGTTTGAGTATAAATCTGCCCAAAACGAGTTGCTCAAATAAAGAGATCTTCTGTCATTCAGCTGTAAGTTGTTGAAGAGATCTTGTAGTATTGCCGAAGAAGTGTCACGTCTTCAATGGTGATCCTCATAACGCCAAAGTGCAAAATAAATGAACTCTTGACTTGTGTTCAAAAGTTGAAGATGTCCATAATGTGATTGCCAAAGACCGAAGTTCAACTCGGGGAATAACCGAAGAGAAACTGTCAAGTAAGACTCAACCATAGAGGCATGAACTCCAATGGGAATGTACTGAAACAACCGTCTTCCACGAGGATCGAACATCGTGGGGAAATAGAAATATTGAGCTCTTTCTTCTTAGAGCTGACAACTCTATTTGGAAGGAAAAGACACGCCCAAATACCCAAGGGTAAACGCGATCGAAGAGATAAAGTAAAACGATACAAAGGATGCACAAATGCCAATGTTATGCTATCTATTTATATGCTATGTGTATGCTTATGCTGACAAGACAGAAAAAGGCAAACAGAGATGAGACAAACATCTCGCAGTAGACATCCGACCAATCTCTGAAGGTAGAAGCACCAATGGGGATAGGTGGAGAACCATATATGGGATCACAATCCTGCTTCAGAGTTTCAAAATTCCTCTGGGGAATAGAAAACAATCCACTTGGGGATATAACATCTTGATCTTTGAAGAATTTGTCAAGATGAATCTCAATTTAGAGGAACCTTCGCGGACCACTATCCTACTTCACTGGAGGGATTCTTGTTGGAGTTGTAGATGAAGATACCCGACTTGAAGTCTCATAGGGGATAAATATCCACTTCAATGGGGAAACCTGGGTAACAAAGCTGCTTGAATATATCAGAGTTGAAATTTTATGGGGATGAAATAAACATCCGCTTAGCTGGGGGAAACTGGCGTTGTAACAGATCCACTGAGGAGGGAAATAACGTTCACTTCATTCGGGAAGGCGAAGTCAAGCAAATCTCCGGAGAAACAAACAGGTCGCCCACTGCTTAAAATAGAGATCTATCGGAGAAATCATGGCCAATAAAACTCACCCGGGACATGAAGAATGTTGTGAAAACAAAGTAGTTTTGTAATAGTCACTATTTTGAACAATAAGTGTTGGGAGTGGAAGACGTAATCCTCGTCTTTCAGATGCCCCATAGTGCATGCTCCATGAGAAAAAGTTGTTCCAAGAGGATTTTACAGAGAACATGGAGTTCAATTGCCCCACTGTTTTCAAACTCTTGGAGAGATTGTCGAATCTCGACGTAACTGGCTCTGATTGATGATGTCATGACTGAGTCTTCAAAGCTTGCTTCTGAGAACAACTAGACTCGCATTAGTAGACAACTTGGAAACTACTTGCCCCTGTTCAACATGGTCTTCAAGTTTCATCGTTGATGCCTATATGTAATCTTTCTAAGATATCAGGCAAAAATCAACACGCATGAAATGTTAATCCTGAAACTGTTAATGCAACATGTATGTTTGTCTTGAAGTTTTTTCTTTATTTATTTAGTTATTTTGAATAAGGATATCACAATAACTCATGACCGAATCATTATTTAGGATATAAATTTAATTTATAAAGCCAACATCAAATTGAGCATAGCCCATAGGAGTCGGGAAACGTTATCTCATCGAGTATGCTTTCAAAATGAACCCCACTTCAATTAGGTCTTTTAGAGGTTGTATCGCGGCCTGGTTCACGGTTTAAGAAACAAAAGATAAAGGCTCAAAGTTTATTTGTACCCACCCATTCTTCGTGATGTTCTTCAATCCTACATTCGGCTAAACTTGATACGAGCACTCATCTCTCAAGAGGATTTGGATATGGTCGAGAATTCTTCAAGGCTTTGGACATGGCAGTCACTCGCCTATTTCTTTTGGTGTTTGATCACACGAATTTGTTCTTTACTAAGAATATTTCTTCGTGATCCTTTGTTTTTTCTTTTCGCATTTTTCATTCCCTAACTTTTGCCTGGACGAAGTCTTTTGAGTTTTGACTTTGAAGTCCAGCGGGATGTCTCAATTTGGCCTAAGTCTCCTTCACAGGTTTTGACTTAGTAAAGTTTTCTTTTCATTCATTTTTCATCATTTTGAACAGGTCGTGTGACCCTAAGTCATTTTGACCTTTTTGAAAGGATCATGACTGCCCCACTCTTTGGATAGCTGAGGGATATTCGTTTGTGTCTTTTGACTTCTGGCCTCCTGATATGTTAGGAATAGATAAAATGGGTTCTCGAAGGTTCACTCCTCTTTTTTAGAGTTTAGGTGCTCGATCAGCTTAACTGAAAACTACCCTGCCCCGGGTTAAAATTGAGGGTTTTTATTTTGGAAAAAGAAAACTCCTACTTCAAGGCTCGAAGGGGTTAAAGAGGGATTATCTTCCTTATATCTCCGGTGTTTAGAATTTGAAACAATGCCTTACATCATCAATAGGGTTTCATTCAAAAGCATACCACAAGAAGTTTTTACGTTTTTATTCGTCATCCTCCTCCCAATTCTCTGTCAAAGCAAGAGATTGGATAAAGTTGGCATAATTTTATGAGTGAAACGAATGGATTTATTCAAGACAAACACGTTTAATGCATTATCGTTCAAGGAAAACAAGTTCCTACATGCTAATTATGCTTTTATAATCAGAGAAATAAAATACATATAAGCAACCAAGATGAACTGCATGACAAGCCCTTCTAAAGGATTTCGTTAATTTTTTTGTATTCCTTAACACAACAGTGTTTTATTCAAGACCGAGCTTTCTCTTTTGAAGGTCAAGAAATTGTCGTAGATCATCTCTTGAACGTTTCTTGGAGAACTTTTCGTTCTTCAACCGAATTCCCCACTATTCCATCATGGAATTTATAGCTGATGTTCAAGTTGTTCATCTCAGTATGAACATTTTTGGTATGCACTGTGGAAATGGGGAATCCCTTTCATCAACTTGAACAAACAGGTTATCTTACACAGGTTGAGATTGGTAAGATCATCATCTTGAATTTGGTCATGGGATCCATATCCTTTGTTCTTTTTACTATCCTTCAATGATTGCTTCGAGTTTGGTCAGACGATCAAGATGTCACTGACAAGACAAAGACAGAAGACCAGATGAGCCACAACAGAGAAGAGACACATGCACATGCAAATGCTAAATGAAGGATGCAAAATGCAGAATGCAGGATGTAGATGAAAGGTTTCATGGAATTCGTGTATTTACAAACATCACAGAGTAACGAAGAAAATTCATTTATTATTTTTTGATATCGGATTTTGTAGAAACATTCTTACAAGAGTCCTAACATAAAAGCTAATAAAGTCCTAAGGAAGTCCTTCCTCATGCTTGTTGATTTGTTCTTCCACTTGGATCTTCTTGAATATAAGTTGTCCATGGTCAACGTCTAAAGATTAGTTTGATGGAGGAAAATAAATCCTCCATCTCTTCTTTTGTTCTTGTTGGAAGTAAGGGGGAACCCCTTGTTCACTTGGATCTTCAATGATAATGAGAGCCTTTTGAACTTCTAATGATCCTCCATGATACGGAAAGCCTCTTGTATTTTTTCTTTTGAGTTTTCTTCAATATGAGCTCCTACTTCCTTAGGTCATCCAAGTTAAGACTCTTAAAAGAATATTTCAAAATATTTTCTTTTGTAATCTCTATTGGTTTCTGTAATGTTTATAAATAAACTAAGAACCCCATGAAAGCAATGCAATATGATGCTCTATGGATGCAACAAACACAAGTAAACACAAAGATAAGACAGACAAGGGAGGCCCTAGGTACGTAACGAGCATGGAGTCAAAGGGTGTACTCATTCCCAAAGGACACAGACTAAAGGTTGATTATACCTGCAGAACAATGTTCTAATAAGGTTCCCAAAGTCATTAGCCCATCTTTCGGATATTATCAACTTCCCAAGTACTCGGGGGTTAATAATATTCTCAAGAGAACTTCTTTTGAGTGTAGCATCGCGTAACACTATTTTAGGGAGTACCCCCTCATAGCCCCGCACTACATCCTAATAAAGGCCAAAGTGGGGTTAATGTAACTACGGTCCTCAATATCATAGGCTCCAACATCGAATATAGTGCATGTTTTCACGATTAAGGACTCGTTCAACAATACAATTTTCGAGAGGGCCTCAATTGAGCGTGATTTTCAAGTCAGCTTGGTCGGGATTCTACCCCCTATAAGCCTCTTCGAATATATCACTATCCTATCTTAAGTTCACTCAAGTCCGGGTGTAGGACTTTGTCTCACCACTCAAAGATATCAACCCAAAAGAAAATAAACAAACAATTATACAAATAATCAGATAAGCAAATTATAAAACAATAAACAAATAAAGATAAACAAGGTAGGGAAACCCACAAGCGGATCCCCAGTGAAGTCGCCATTTCTGTCGCGGTGAAATTTGGATACCAAACTATTAATTAGTTTGAATCTTTATTCATTTGCAACCGAACTTTGATTTGTCCAAAGGAAGGGATAAAGATCGAAATTCCCACTATGCAATGCAAATGCAAGGTTTAGAGAGTTATAGGTTCGGGGGTTGGTTAAACTTAGGGAAGGTATTAGCATCCTAAGTTTCTGTAGTATTCTACAGGAACCTCTTGTTTTATGTTTGTTTATTGCTATGGTTTATTTGCTTAATGGTTGAAAGACCTAGGGGGTTCAATTCTAAGTATACTCGATAAGATATCGCATCTTATGCCTACATATCCTTACGGGAGTGGAATCAGAGTATTTTGTAGTTCTCCTTAAAGGGTTAGAGGAGCTCTTTGACTGTGGTCAAAGTTCCAAAGGGATACAAACGTTCATAGGGAAGCGCTTGTTTGGAGTGCGGAGACTCCTATCTATGTTAAAAGTTGAATTGAAAAGGATGAAGGTATGTCCACGATGGGACGCCTAAAGGGTGAGTACGGAGACTCAAGTCCTAAGGCTAGGGTGAGGAAAAAGACATTGACACGGAGGTCAAACATGTGAGCCTTCCCTCTGGAGTGAAAAATAACGGTAAAATAAGGGATGAATAATTGAAAATGTAAATTGATAATGCAAGTAATCAGATATGGGTGAGTTGCTTTTGATTTAATTGACTTAGGAGTTGGAAGTTGAATATTTTGAGAGTTTTATGGCTAAGTTGAAAACATGCTTAAAAATTAATTTGCAAGAAGGTGTTTATTTGTTTTATTTATTTTTTTGTGATTTTTATTGAAGATTCGGAAAAATGGATTTGAATTACTAACAAAGTTTTATTAATTGACAAAATAAAATTAGACTAAACGAGTATTATGAAATTATTTATTTGTTAAGAAAAAGGTGAATTAGTTATAAATTAGTAAAATAAGATCTTGGAAATAAACTGTTTTTAGAGTTTCAAATAAGTATTTAATTTTGAGGATTTTAGATTAATGAGTGAAAAGAATAAACTAGTGAATCAAAGCTTTAAAATTAACTAATTAAACTAAATCCTATTTATTTTTTATTTTTCATGAAATTTAAAATAATATGCTAAACAAATCTTATTTTTTATAATTATAAGAGAAATATTTTATTATATTATTAGAACCTAAATCATGTTTTTTTCTGATATTGAAAGGAAAATTTGAACTCAAATCTAAATCAAAATAAATTATATTTTTGGTTAAAAATTAATTTTAAGTTTACTAAATTCAGATTTTTAGATTAAGTTAGTGTTACTAGTTAGTTGTTAGTTTTTTCATTATTGATATAAAAATTACAAAATACATCAAAAAGCAAAATAAACAATAAACATTAACAATAAAATGGGACGGGCCAGGTGGCCAGGCCCCACACCCGACCCGGTCGATGCAAGTGAGGAGGAAGGGTCAATTGGAAACCCTAAATCCCCCAATGTCCCCCCCGCGGCGCCGTTCCTTCGTTTCTCGATCCCGGTTCTCCTTCCTTTCTCTCAATTGCTCTCGTCTTCCTTCCGCTTCGACTCATCTCGCTTCGTCGTTCTTCTTCCAATCCTCTTCTTCTTTCCTCATCTCCTCCTCCGTCTCATTCTTCTTCGACTTCCCCCTTCGATTTCCTATAAGACAAAAAATCAACAAATTAACAATGTTAGCAAAAAAATGCTCACAGTTTATACGGGTTTTCGTAGGTCTCGACGGTGATTGACGGCGGATTCACGATGGCGTTCGCGATGTATTCGACGACGACTCGTGCAGGATGGATGGTGGTTAGTGATTTCTTCGGTGGTTTTGACGGAGTTTATTGAAAGGTTTCGTGGCGATGGTGAATTAAGGTGGTGGGTTCATGGTGACGGCAGAAGAGATAAGCTTTCAGCTCTCTCTCACTTTCATATTTTAGGGTTTCCTGATTTAGGGATTTTGTTGTTGTTAGGGTTTAGGTTTTGACCGCTGTGTATGGTCGTGCGAATTGCAGTGTATATGTGTTCTGTGTGAGGGCTTTCTAACTTCTGAACTTTTTTCCTCTCCCTTCTTCGTATATGTGAATCTTCTTATATAGAGTTGCAGGAGACAGACTGAATTGAAAAGCAATGATGAGGTTTCCATATCCGACGTAGCATGCTGGGACTATTTTGGAAGGTAATGGTAACACTTGTGATTCTGTTGAGAAGATTTCCATTTTTCTGATATGCTAGTAACTTGTTAATTACTTTTGATCCTTTCCTTCACTTTTGGTTAAATTAAGATTTCTTGCCATTAATCTTGCGATTCATTTCCGTTTTCAGTTGGGATATGCTAAGACTCGTGTGATAATCAACTGATGGCTTCGAATGAGTTCCCTCCTTTTTGATGATGGTGATCCTTTACTTCTGCGGTGACTTTTGAACTTTACAATCGGAAAGGTGTTCCCTTTGTAGGGGTCAGTCATGACTACTGATGGTGGCAAAGAATCGAAAGAACACGTCGAAGAGTTATCATCTATCGCTGAGCTGCACCTTTAGCATACGTTCCATTTTGTTTGGATGAAAAACATTTATGCCATTGTTACTGACCTCTGGTGGAGGGTGAGCTTCTGATGCAGCAGTGTCCCGATTAACAGGATTAATATCTCTGTCTTCTGAATCCGGCTATAGTGCTTCAGCAACTCTATCCACAGAGTCAGACACATCAGAAATATCTTCCATAGCATCAGGCTTTTCAGACAGAGTTTGAGCTTCCTCACTAGAATCCGTTTCTCATCAACGGTATTGTCTTCCTGTCTCGTAATGTTAATATGAGTTTTATTTATAACTGATAGTTTTCCATGTGGTTGCAGCTGTGGACCGTGATGAAGTTGCGAGACAGAATTGTAACGAAGTCTTCACAGCATCAAATCCAATTAGCCTTCCAAAGTTATGTGATTTGCGTCGTTGATCCATGTCATGGTAATTTGGATTCTTTAGTACGTAATCTCTTGCTCCCTTTCGTGGTTTGGCTTGCAGGCTGATTAACCTTCAATTTACTTTCTGTTCTGAAACCAACTTGATATAACGAATACTTTTGCAGGGAACACGATTCAGAAACAGATCTCCTCTCATTCTGCGCTGTACGAGAATAATGAATGGAATTGAGCAAACCGTAGCTAAGTTGTCAAGGTGCACATTACATGCGTTGCGACTTCCTACTCGGTTACTAATGTCCACTTGACTTCATTCAATCTCATACAGGCTGCCGTAGTCTTTGGTTTGGTAATATTGTCTGTTTGGTCTTGGTATGCTAGCTGCCAGAGGTCTGCTTGTAGAACCATCATAAATGTGAGTTGTTGGTGCTGAAATGCTCCCTTCTCGGTTTGAAAATTGCTCAAAAGGTAACTTCTAAAATGCCCCACACGGTTTTGGTTTAAGCTTTGATTTAGTGTCTGCGCAATCTAACTCACAACAGCTTTACATAACCGTTTCTTCGGTTTCTTTGACCGCCGCTAAAAGTATGCCGATGTCCATGAAAATATTAGTGTTCCTCTCAACAGGTAATCAACCTAGACCCGCCTCTCAGCCGGATTATCCTGATGCCTCTTTACCTTTACATGTTGTAGTTACTGTTAATGCAGGAAAATGCAGGAAAATGCTCGCGAATCTCGCTCATACATGGTTGGAAAAAAAAACCGTTGGGCAGGCGCATTTGGATGATCAAAAGGTGGAAAATACATCTATTAAACATTCTGCTGCTATCGGGGAAGTATCGGATTCGAAATGGCAGTTGCAGCCGGCTCTTGATGCGTAACGACGGTGGGGTTTTATGCTGTCATGTTATGATGCTTCAATTTGCTATGACTCTAGAAGTAATACTTTTCAAGCAAGGTATGTGAAAAGGTTGACTCATTCAGTTGTTAGTTGAGTTTAGGTGCAACACTTTTCAGAAATATTTAGAGTTTTGATATGTGAAACTCACGAGGCTTCTCATGTTTGCAGCAGTGAGACTTGCTTAAAATTATCCTTCTAGAGCGTTTTCTCTGACAGGTTAATCATGTTTAAACGCCACGGATTTTCTAGCGGCATCTGAACGCTTAAGGTTCTTTAAGATGGTTCCAACTTGGGCCTCTAACAGTGTTTAACAAGCTTATCGATTTACCTTGATACCTGTGGGGGCGGACATGAACAGATTTTTGAACTGTAGAAACCGTTTGCGTGTCCGATTGGAGCGGCTGATGGATTTCTTGAATTGGTAGCCATAACTGTGCGTGTCGCCGTTACGCAACGATGCGAGAGAGGAAAAAAAAAGGGACCTGCTACGGCGGTTATTTGACTATTAAGATGGCATTTTGTAAACTTTTCATTACATGTGATGTATATTATATTCAAAATGGTGTTTTCACATAGTGGAAGAAAATTTCCAATATTATTCCCCTAAAACTTCTGTTTACTGCTTGTGTTAAGAATGGTTATTATCCCAGTGGTAATCCTTAAATAAGTTAGCTTGTATGTTTTGCCTCGATGGTTGAAGTCTGATTGCCTGATTGTGAACTCATGTATTGCGCATGATACTTCAGGACCATCAAGATCTCTAAACCTTATCAATAAAAACAGGTGCTATGCAAGCAAATTACTTCAAGGCTTTAATATGTGGCTTGCCTAACATAAGTGCTTGAAAGCAACATGTTTTCCTTGCGTCTCAATTAATTGGGCCGCTGAAATCTAAATTGATCATGGCTTGCACCATCTCTTAAACATGACCTTTAATTCATCAACTTGAATAAGCACAACTTAATCATATAGATACGAGCTTGGGACAACTTTGACAACTCTGCAACAACCATTAGTGATAAAATCCAAACATGGCTTGAGATTGCTGAGAATTATTTCCTACACATTAACTTAGTGCTTAACCATTCGCAATTGCAACTTCACAACTTAGATTACCTTAATGAACTCACGCTTTATTCCCATAATTCCTCTTATATCTTGAGCACAAGAAATGCATGTGTCTTGAATGTTAATATTGAAAGCCACCCTGAATCCAGTTAAGTCAAGGTCCATAAGAATAAGGGCATATTCTTCTTTCTCATCCCCACGACTTCAACATAACTTAATGGGCACATACTAGGAATTCTCAAGACTTTCACACTTTCTTTAATACCTGCAGAAATAAACTAGACAAAATGTTTAGCTAAAGCAAAAGAAAGACTTAAAAGATATGTAAGAAAATGTGTAGGAAGGTGGGATCTTAAGGTCAAAAATTAGGGGTGACACATATGCGTTAACCGGTTAACACTACACTAGAAGTGAAAAACAGCAGCATGAAAAGCACTTAATGCATAAAATCACTTAATCAAGTGATCCAACAGATCAGCTTATCAAATAAGCACGAAATTACATCTGCAAACAGAAAACCAATAGACATGCAAACATGTGTACACAGCACAATCACAAATCACACGAATCGAAATCAACAAAATTCAATCGAATATGAAAATCATCATGGAAATGCAAATAAGTTCAAAAATGTTAAGGATCTAGAATCCCTAACCTTCGAAGCGGAGATTTGCTCCAGTTAGTGTTTATCTTGCTGTAATTGAGTAGATCAAGCGATAGAAACCCGAAAAACTTTGAGATCCAAGCCGATTATAGTTGTATGAACGAAGATCCACCAAATTCGAGTCGAAACGCTTCGAATAATCACTTCCAACTTAAGCTCCAAAATCAGATCTCAATTTGCACAAAAATTGAAGATGAAAATCGATCTAATGATGATGGTAAATGAAGGTTTAAGCTCAAGAATCCATTGATTTCAATGAAAAATCAATGATTCCAATGAAAAAGGAGCTTTGAGTGAGTTTTAGTTATGGAGGGAATTTTGAGAATTGAGAGAGAATGGAGTGAAATCTGAAAATTGAATGTGAGAAATGAAAATTGGATGGTGAGGTTTGGAGTAGATCACTTAAATATGATCTAGGTTTGAATCCCAAAGCAAGGATTGGAATTTGGGTTGAAAATCAAGGCTTGGAATGTGGAATGGGATTTTGGAGGGAAATCTGAAATTTAAATATGTTCTAGATCCTTCCCAAGTGAAAATTTGAATTCCAAGGTGATCAAAATTGGACCCCAAGTGCATTTGGCTTGCAAAATCACGTACAGGGTAAAATCTGCTATGGTTAACCAGTTAACCATATGTGTTAACTGGTTAACACTGTTAAAATTTCAAATCTGAGTTGATTTTCCTTTGGTTAATCGGTTAACCATATGCGTTAACCGATTAACACCTTCAACAATTTGAATTTGGCGCCTTTTGGAGGGAAACCTGCCCGTTTACCTGTTTCTCGCATGTTTGAGCTCTATTAAGCTTTTGACACTTGCTCTTGAATACTGTGGCTGTGATAATGATGGATATAGACTGAATGTTGTCTCTTGATCTGGGCATAACCTGCAAAACAGAATAAAATGGTCGCTCGATTGCTGGGCAAAATAAATGCCGTCTCTTCTGATGCTCGCAGTTTCTTGCGCTAAAATGAATTCCGAGCCACAGGAAGACCTTGATTCCCCGCCTCGAGAACCCATGCTATGCAAAATGCTGATGCTATGAAATGCAAATGAAAATGAAACACAAGCCAAGCACGAAAAACGGTTGGTTAAATTTCGGGGTGCAACAGCTGCCCCTATTCAAATGACTTGGACCTGACTGGGTGTGAAGCGAACGACTTTCAACCAAACAAGGTATAAGACGATTGAATACCAACGAACACGGAAATTTGCCAACTGCAGAAATAAACTGCAAACTCTGCTCGGGGATAAAAACTCTAGAAAGAACCGATAACGATGGTTGCGTAGCAACCAGCTGAATGATTGACACTGAATAGGAACGTCAGACATTGCCGTCAGGCATTCACACTTAATTGACGCCATCTCTGACCTTGCCGTCAGGCTCTTGCTAAATAAACAGGTAACAACTCCGCGAATCGGATTAACAAAGAAACACACAATATCTGACATTGCCGCCATGCACTCGCGGGGGATAAAACTTTTTGACCTTGCCGTTAGATAACCATCGGGCAGATATACATCACTTGACATTGCCGCCCAAACTCCGGTAGGAGACAACCAACCCTGAACATCTGACATTGCGGCCTGGATACCACGAAGCTGACAGATTTCCAACATTGCCGTCAGAAACTTGCAAAGTTAATCGCGATTAAAGTAAGGAAAATAGATCAACCAAATTAAATCCAATCTATTCTACAATTAATGAATTAAGAAAACAGAAACTATAAAACAAATTGGAAAGGAATTGAATTAAATCGGAATTTATAAGAAAACCTCAAAGAATTACAAAATTCAAATACGGCAGATTTCCCCCCCCCCCCCCCCCGGGATTAGTTCGACATGGAATATGTGAACGCAATATAAAATTCCTAAACTCTATTCAGGATTTTCTCTAGCAGAGCGCAGTGCTGATTCCCTCGACAAAGTAAGTGGTGGAACAGGAGTGTGGGATTTCCCTAGTAGAATGGGGTTCCTAGTAGGAGTATCTGATATTCCTTAGCAAGACAGGTTGATGCCGGATGTAATCCCAAGCAGAGTGGATTCTTTCCCAGACATGATGGAGTTTTCTGGAGGCCGATCAGGGATGATTTCCCGAGTGGAGTAAAGTTAATCGCAGCAGTGAGCCGTGTCTCTCCCGCAGGGTCAGATTCCTCAACAAAAGGGGTTTCATTTAAGCAGAAGTTCACTTGTTTCCCAGCCGAGCTTTTCGATTCCTCAGAAGATTTATATTCTGGAGGGCCATCCAGGGCCTTTTCTCAGCAGGATGTGATTTGATCCCCAGCGGAGTGGATTTTTGTTCTTGGTACATGGACTTTCTTCTTAGTGCAGAAAAGTGAAGCTTTAAAGGCATTCAAGAAGTATGCAAAACAAATTCAGAATGAGAAGTCACTTTCAATTGTCTCCATTAGAAGTGACCACGGTGGAGAATTCCAGAACACTTTATTTGAAGAACTTTGCGGAAAAAATGGAATCTCACACAACTGCTCCGCACCAAGAACTCCACAACAAAATGGTGTCATGGAAATGAAGAATAGGTTGTTGGTAAAACTTGCAAGAACTATGCTTAGCGATTCAAACCTTCCTAAATACTTTTGGACAGATGCGGTGAGCACGGCTTGTTTTGTAAGTAATCGTGTCAACATTAGACCTATTCTCAAGAAAACCCCCTATGATCTGTTCAAAGGGAGAAAACCAAACATATCATTCTTTCACATCTTTGGGTGCAAATGCTTTGTCTTGAACAATGACAAAGATAACCTTAGCAAGTTTGACGAGAAATTCGATGAAGGTATTTTTCTCGGCTACTCTCTCTCTAGTAAGGCATTTAGAAATTTTAACAAAAGAACTTTAACTATTGAAGAATGTATGCATGTATCTTTTGATGAATCTAACCCCTCCAAGGAGGATAATATTATTGTTTATGATGATGATGTAGTAGAAACCTCTCAAGAAAATACTCTCAATGATGTTGCAAGTGATCAACCGAAACAACAACAAGATGATTCACAACACAATGAAGAACCCAATGATCTACCTAAAGAATAGAGGACTCATAGAGATCACTCGATCGATAAAGTCATTGGTGATATTAGTCAAGGTGTCGCAACAAGGTTGAATCTCAAGGATGCTTGTCTAAACATGACATTTGTTTTGCAATTTGAACCAGCCAAGATCGATGAAGCCTTAGTGATGATCAATGGATAATAGCTATGCAAGAAGAACTAAATCAGTTTGAAAGTGTAATACCCCAAATTTTTCCTGAGATTATTATGTTCATTTTGCATGTCACCTTATCCTGCATGGCATTTTACTAAGTGCTAACCGGTTGTTCAGTCTGTTGGTTTTTGCAGGAAAATGGATTCTCTGCTTATCTGTTCAAGGCCATATTCACTGACTTTATCGTCGGCTACAACTTAATTTGTCAGATGATTTATTTGAGCTCAGTTACGTCTGATTTAAACCGTACAAAATGTTTAATTGCCGAGTTCGGAGTTGGAAATCGGATAAATATCTTTCCGATGGTTTTCCGGATTTATCCCTCTTTCTGATGGTTTTCCAGATCGAGTCCTTGTTCTGATGTTCTTCCAGAACTTATCTGATGGTTTTCCAGATATTTTCCGTCGATTCTGATGGTTTTCCAGGATCTATCCAATGGTTTTCCGGATTTGTTTCTCTTTTTGACGGTTTTCCAGATCGAGTATTTGTTCTGATGTTATTCCAGAACTTATCTGACGGTTTTCCATATATTTTCCTTCTATTTTGACTGTTTCCCAGAATCTATCCGATGGTTTTTCGGATACGTTTCTCTCTCTGATGTTTTTCCAGTGTGAGTTTTTGTTTTGATGTGCTTCTAAAATTTATCTGATGGTTTCCCAGATGTTTTCTTTCAATTCTGATGGTTTTTCAGAATTTATCCGATGGTTTTCCGGATATGTTTCTCTTTCTGATGTTTTTCCAGATTGAGTTTGGTTCTGATGTTTCTTCCAGAACTCCTTTGTTGCTTATTTGATGATCTTCCAGGTATGTTTTCAAACTTGTCCCGTACATTTATTGCTTTCCTAAATGTTTCGGATGTACCTTCAGAGACCTTGTCGTCATCTCATGATCTTATAGATGTTCTCATTTTGTTTCTTTGTCCCAGAGTTTATTCGATGTTTTTCCGAGTATCTCTGGTGTGTTTCCAAGTTCATTCGATGTTCTTCTGGATGTCCCTGAAATTGGTTTCGTTGTCCCAGAGTTTATTCAACGTTTTTTCGAGTATCTCTGTTGTGTTTCAGAGCTCATTGGATGTTCTTCCAGATGTTTCTAATGTTTGTTCCTCCTTGCATATTTTCCGACGATTCCTGAAGATCCCGCTCGATCTCTTCGTTTAAAAGGAATGTCTCGAAAACTCCAGCATTTGTCGTTTACCTGATCCTGCCGCCGTGTGGATCATGTGTTACCGTTTCATCCTAAAGTGACAACAGGTCGTGCTTGCACCGGTTGATCCATCACTCTAAAATTCCCTAGTGTCGTGTTGTTCCTCGGTGCGTCGTATTCCCCAGTGTGTGTTCGTCGCGTCTGTCCTGTGTGTCATCGTGTCGTCTGCATCCTTGCATGTATCATTGTCATCATACCCATCATACTAAAGTCATGGCATTGTCAATATTATAGTCGTTTTGTTTCGTCCATAGCAGTGCATATCACTGCATATAAGGGTAAAGTTTTCGGTTATCTGTATTTAAATCCCTCTCACCGTGATTTCTCGAGTCTCCGCTGCTCAAATTATCCGGTGAAGTTATTTAAATAGGGGCAACTGTAATACCCCAAATTTTGCCCGAGATTATTAGGTTCATTTCGCACGTCATCTCATCCTGCATGGCATTTTACTAACTGCTAACCGGTTGTTCAGTCTGTTAGTTTTTGCAGGAAAATGGATTCTCTGTTTATCTGTTCAAGGCCATATTCACTGACTTTATCTTCGGCCACAACTTAATTTGTCAGATGATTTATTTGAGCTTAGTTACGTCTGATTTAAACTGTACAAAATATTTAATTGCCGAGTTCAGATTTGGAAATCGGATAAATATCATTTGAGGAATTTAATTAATTTGATTGAAGAGTTTAGCCATTTGGATTTAATCGAACAAGTTAGATTTATTCTGATGCGGTTATTCGTTCAAGTACCGGATGAGTTATTCGGAGATTTTATCGGAGATGGGATTTAATCAGATAAATTGTATTGAGAAATTAAATTAATAGAAAGTAGAATTTTTATTTTATTATTTTATTACAATATCCAAATAATGAAATAAAAGTTTTATTTATGCTACTATTTTGTTACAATATCCAAAAAGGAATAAATTTACAAATTAATTACATTTTTCTAAATTCCTAAAAATGCATATTTGTCCTAAAGTCGGTTCTGATTCTGTTTCTTTGATTTCGACTTTTTCTTCGAACCTGCAAAATCAACGACAAAACAGAAAATTTTTAACGGTTAGAATTAAAGGTAGTTTATTGGTTCCGATACCCTCAGGAAGTTCTCATCATCGGGTATGTCGGGAGGGCAACAACAAAGTCGAAGCCAGCTCCCAACTTATTTTCTCGACTCTGGCCCGGACCCGTCAATATTTGTTCCAAGTTTCCAGCCAGAGGGAGAAAGTGATTTTAAAAAGTGATTTTGGAAAAATGGTTTTGGAAAAGCACTTTTCTGAAAAAGTGATTATTTTGGAAAATTGGTTTTACCAAACGCGGCCTTTACAATAATTTTCCAAAAAAATCCTCAGTCCAACGGATCAAACCAAATCACTAGCAACAATGTCGCGGCAAGCTAACAACAACCCATATGAACAAGGGTTTTTGCAACTTCCAGCAACAAACTAAGCAAGAAAATTGCACAAGCAGCAATGTGAGCATAGCAACTCAACTCAACCCAGTCAAAGTTCACCAAAACAAATCGTCAACTATAAAACAAACCAAACTATTCGCAAGCCCAGAAACGGATTTCCAGAAAATACTCTGTCAAAACAAACCAAGCGAATCCAGCCCACCATAATGTTAATATAAAAAGATCCATGCAACAACAAGAGGATGGGATTTTTTTCATCAGAGAAATAAGAGAGGGGATTTTTTTCATCAGAGAAATAAGAGAGGATTGGAAAACCCAGAATATCAGAAGATTAGAAGACGACACAAACCCATAAGTTCATCACCAGCATCATCCGAAGAACACAGGCAACACCAAGCAACCATCGCGAACTCAGACGGAAGCTCTCCTCACCATCATCATCGTTCGATCATCCAGCACGGTTCGAACCCACCAAAGCCATCACGAGTCGCAAGCTGAAATCGTCACCGGACTCAGAGGAATCAAGATCCTCATCAATGTCTTCAGAGTCGCTTCAAACCCGCGAAAGGTGAGCAACTCATTTTTACTACTTTTGTTTTGATGTTTCAGGTGTCACGCGAAGAAGAGGGCGAAACATGCAAAAGAAATGGAAAGGAAGCTTCGGAGTATGTAACAATGGCGACGGCGCCTCCCCTAGATGATAACGCATGGACCGCGCCTCCCCTTTTCCATTTAACCTGAGTTTTTCTTTGTTATTTTACTTTGTTAATTTTTTTTCTGTAGGTTAGAATGTATTAATATAATTTAATTAGAAAATATAAAAAAAACATTTATTTTAGTTAAACCCTTTTCTTAATTAAGAAATTAAAATCATTTAGTTAAAATTCACTAAAAAAAAGAACTTTTTTTTAAACAAAACTTGCAATCAAAAATTCTTTTTTTAATAAATTAAAATTAAACTTAAAAAAACAACATATTTTTAATCAACCCACTTTTCTTAAAATTAGAACCTTTTGTAATTAATCAAAACATTTAGAAAAAATCTTGAATTAAAACCTTTTTTTATTTTGTAAATTCTTCAATTAGTTTCGAACGTTTAATGCGGCTAACAGCTTGATTTTGGCTTGCGAATTAATGTTGCCCGCTAATTGCCCTGTCAGAGTTGTATAACGCTTATGTCGTTCGTCCACTGTTTCCCATTTGTATCCCCCGTACTTTCCGCCTTTTATTTTCATTTTTGGATTGTAATTTATGCGAGTCATTGTCGCTTTGCAATGCCTCTACTTTTCGCCGTTTATTTTCATTTTTGGGTTGTAATTTACGCGAGTACATCGTCGTTGTGCATTTCCTTTACTGTTTTCGCCTTTTCCCATTATTTTCAATGCCGCTTAATTATTTTTTATTTACCGTTAAATCCCTTTCGAAGGATTAGGTCTAGCCGTTTGACCGCCGAGTCAATAACCTTAACCTTTGGACATTTCCCTTTCCAAACCCCTAATTGACTAGGTGTCCCGCTGTGGACAATTTTACCCTTTACCCTAGCATTAGGTTAAGAAGTCTCCGCACTCCGTTTTAGGTTTCCCGCCGAGGAATACCTCTTTGACCTTTTCAAATTCAATTCAATCTTTCAAACCTAGATAATTTCGAGTCGCCGTACTCATATTTGTAGGCGTCCCGCCATGGACCAAATTACCCTTTACCCTAGCTTTAGGATAAGGAGACGCCGTACTCTGTTTTAGGTTTCCCGCCGTGGAATACCTAGTTTACCCCTTCAATTTCAATTCAAATTTCAATGTAGAAATAGGAGTCGCCGCACTCCACGTAAGCGCTTCCCTATGAACGCTTATTCCCCATCGAAACCTTGACCACAGTCAAGAAGTTTCTAACATCCCTTTCGAGGGGAACTACAATTACTCTGATTCCATCCCCTACCCAGGATATGTAGGCACAAGATGCGAATCTTGCCGAGTAAACTTAGGACTAACCCTTAGGTCTCTCCGTCACTCTTAACCCTTAGCTCAGTATATACCCTAAAGCAAATAGTAAACTTTAAACAAAAGGTTCCTGTAGAGTACTACAGAAGTTTAGGGTGCTAATACCTTCCCTAAGCTTAACCAACCCCTTAACTAGATCTCTCCATGCATTAATTACGATGCAAAATTAGGTTTTCTTTCTTTTGACCTTTTCCTTCGGATAAATCAAAGATCGGTTGTGAACCAAAGATATGATTCAAATTAATTAATAATTTGATATCCTATTCTAACCGCAACAGAAAGAAATCAAGTTTGGAGTCTTGTCCCTAGGCCGAGCAACAAGCACATCATAGGAACAAGATGGGTCTTCAAAAACAAACTTGATGAGAATGGAATAATAGTTCGAAATAAAGCAAGATTAGTCGCACAAGGATACAACCAAGAAGAAGGGATCGATTTTGACGAAACATTTGCTCTAGTTTCAAGGTTAGAAGCAATTAGACTTTTATTGGCTTATGCTTGTTCTATGAATTTTCAGTTTTTCTAGATGGACGTCAAGAGTGCATTTTGAATGGATTCATAAATGAAGAAGTTTATGTCAAGCAGCCCCCTGGATTTGAAGATTACAAAAATCCTTCTCATGTCTTCAAATTAAAAAAAGCTCTTTATGGATTGAAACAAGCACCAAGAGCATGGTACGACCGTCTCAACAATTTCTTATGTGACAAAGGTTTTGAAAAGGGGAAAGTTGACAAAAATTTGTTCATCAAGAAAATTAAAGAAGATACACTTTTGGTACAAGTATATGTTGATGATATAATCTTAGGCTCAACCAACACAAAGTCATGTGAAGAATTCTCATCCATGATGCAAGGAGAATTTGAAATGTTTATGATGAGAAAAATGAATTATTTTCTAGGACTGCAGATCAAGCAACTCAAAAATGGGATCTTTATCAATCAATCCAAGTATTGTAAAGAATTATTGAAGAAATTTGATATGGACAATTGCAAGACTTTGTCTACACCTATGGGATCCGGTACATATATAGATCTAGGTGAATCTGGTGTGTCAGTTGATATCACAAAATATAAAGGTATGATTGGGTCCTTACTATATTTGACAGCAAGTCATCCTAACATTATGTTCAGTGTCTGTCTATGTGCTCGCTTTCAAGCAAATCCAAAGGAATCTCACTTAATGGCAGTCAAGCGGATCATGAAGTATCTCAAAGGAACAACAAATGTCGGCTTATGGTACCCTAAAGGTAGTATTTGCAATTTAATTGGATATTCTGACGCGGATTATGCAGGCTGTAAAACAGATAGAAAAAGCACAAGTGGAACATGTCACATCTTGGGAAATGCTCTAGTCTCATGGGCATGCAAGAAGCAAGCATGTGTAGCACTTAGTACGGCTGAAGCAGAATACATAGCAGCAGGTAGTTACTATGCACAGATACTTTGTCTCAAGCAACAACTTCGTGACTACGGACTCGATCTTGGATGCATTCCTCTACGTTGTGACAACACAAGTGTGATCAACATTACAAAGAATCCAGTCATGCATTCAAGAACCAAGCATATCGACATACAACATCACTTTCTGTGAGATCATGTACTTCAAGGAGACAGAATGTCAATACTGAACCCTTTCTTTCATGACGAAGGTGCAAAGTGTAGAAAACGTCGGCCAAGAGAGGGTGCGTCGGGCTTTGCTCTTTCTTCCAAACGGCCCAAAAAAAGCTGACAGCTGCAGAATCAATGAACTCTTCAAAAGTGGGAAATAATACTAGCCCATATATGATGAGAGCCAATACATTTACCAAAGCATCCCACTGTTTGTTTTTCAACATCTTCATTGCTTCTTTCTCTAGCACAATACTTCTAAAGCCAAATAACTCTTCTCTTTTCTTCCAACCAGCTTTGGCTACTGAAATCGAGATTTGGAGAGTGTCAGCCAATTCTTCCACTTCTAGAATCTGACCTATCATAGTATAGGGTGCCCTACCCTTGACCGGGAAGCCTAGAAATCCTTCAAACTCTTCAACAGCGGGTGTTAAGTAGAAATCTCGAAACATGAAGCTTCTCATTTACAGATCATAAAATTGTGCCCAGGCTGTGATAGCAGGGTTATGTACTTCAACCATTAGCAGATCAATCACCTGACAAAATCTTCCTATCAGAGTCTTCTTGAATATTGTAGGCATTTCTCTCAAACAATTCATGACTACGCTGACATCGGGTTTGAATGCCTTAAGCTGAATAGTCTTTCTTTTTTCTGAACTCGTGGCCATTATGAATGTATGTCAACCTGTCAATATAAATGCTTCCTTGAAAATAAAAACTGGTGTAAGTCATGATGCATATGTAAATGTTTGATGAATGCAAAGATGCTGGATCCAGGTTATCACAAGTATCTCCCAACCCTCCTAATAGGTAAAAAGATAGTTCTAGATTCTTTACCCAAAATGGCCCACTCACGGGATAGTTTCTATGTTGACGGATGTGGTTCTCAAGGTCATAGACACCAATGATACTGTCGTCACGCAACAGGCGAGCTGCATTATGACAGTAGTACCAAAGGGTCTCTCTTGAGCAGAGTCTTCATGCTAGGCCCACAAGAAGCGAGTCCTCAGAGACTAACACTATACGACTACCAACATAAAAACTGGTTCTAAGAGCGATTCCCAGAGTTATGGACCCTTCATGAATCAAGTCGTGCAACAGGCTAGCTGCGTTACAACAGGATCTACGAAAAGGTCTCCTCTGGAGGAGCTTTCATGCTAGGCACACAAGGAGCAAGTCCTTGGGGACTAACACTACTCGACTACCAATTCTAAATTATGTGTTCTCTCTTCTTTTTCTAAAGCTCGGGTGTAGAGCTTTACTTGTGACATTTTCCCTAAATCCAACAAGCAAATGCAATACAAAGCATATAATAGAAAGAGAAAGCAATAAATAAATAATAAGAGAAAATCATCATAAAGAAAACAGTTAAGCAAAGTTAGCACTCTCGAATCGAGTCAAGTTAGGCTTGACTCTCTCTTGCATAAGGCAATGTGATTCCCCAACAGAGTCGCCATCTGTTGTACCTCAAAAAATACGATCCTCGCGATGGACGCGGAAAAAATGTTCGAACAGAGTCGCCACCGAACTTTATTCATTCCAAGAAGGAATAGGAAAATATCGATAAAACCTTTAAAGAGATAAGAACATGGTCATCGCAACCAAATTCTAGGTTCGGGAATCGATTACGTAAAGGGAAGGTATTAGCACCCTCTACGTCCGTTGTACTCAACGGGAACCTCTTGATTTGATTCAAGAGTAAAGTTAGCTACGCTTGTTTATTTTCTTCTAAGGTTTCACCTATAGGGGAAATGGGTGGTTTTAAGATAGGGTGCTCGCCAAGGATTGGGGCCCTTGTGCCTACGTACTCCCTTGTGTAATGGGAAATTCAGAGCATCGTAATTCGTGGGACTACGGGTAAAGGTAGCTCGCTAGGATCTCACAATCCTATGCCTACGTATTCTCATCGATAAATGAGAAATCATAGTGTTTTATTTCGGACTAACTACGGGTCAAAGGTCTTGAAAATGAACGAGTGTTTAGGTTGCACTCTAACTGCTAAATGTTGGCTTGTCTGCTTGCTAGGGGAGGCTGAAGCACGAGTTCATATGCGCGGAAAAAGGGACTAAACAATGTTCTTCGGGAACGTTGTTTGAGTTGTGGGTCGCACGGGGGCAAGGAAACGAAGTTGGTTAGATATTTTGAGGGAGAATGACGATTATTCGATAAACAAGACATCGGGATCGCAATTAATTAATCGGGATATTATTGGAATGCTAGATTCCAACGACATCTTTTTCATTCAATTAATTATAAAATTGTGTTTTAATGGACAATGTAAGTATTTGTCCACATAATTAGGGCACGTTGTCGCAAGTGCGAAAAACACCCGGCGGAAAACGGAAGAGTTGTCACCTTTTGTTATTTATCCCAAATAAAGGGAAAGGAAACGATTGGAAAATCCTAACGAAAAAGGGAAAGACAAGGTCATCGCAACCAATTCCTGGATTCGGGAGTCGGTTACGCAAGGGGAAGGTATTAGCACCCCTCACGTCTGTCGTACTCAACGATATCCACGCATTTTTGTCTATCTAAAAGGGTGATCATCTATCTAGCTAAAGGTCAAGGGACAAAAGAAAAAGAAAGAACTCGGCAGAGCATCGCCGCTCTATGCCTACATATTCCCTCGTGCAATGGAAAAGTCAAAGTCAACGTAGTTCGGCTAACTACGGGTGAAAGGGGGGAAGGTTGCTCGCCAAGACATCACGTCTTGTGCCTACGTACTTTCATCTAGTATGAAAGATCAAAGAAAACGTAGTTCAGGCTAAAAAGACTACAGGTTGGTTTAAACGTTTTTAGGCCCGAGTAGGGTTAACAAGTAGTTCTAGCAGTTGGTGTATGCAGCTCGGCCATTGGAGACTTAGGCGTTACTGTTTGCGGTAGAACTAAAAGTTAACAACACTCTTTTATCTGAAAAGATTTTCCTTGATTAAGAACCCCAAAGGGTGAAAAAGATTTGAAGTGTTTTTGTGTTTTTTAGAGAAGAAGTGTTTTAATTATTGAGTGTTTATAATGTATGTTGTACTAAAGTCTAAAACCTAGGATCGAATGCGTCGCATATCGTCCTAAGGACGTATACTAAACACTCTAGGCAATTGAAAGGTAACCGCTTAATCACCATTTCCCAAGTATAAGGCTCATGGCATAACATCCATTATCTTTATTAAGTATGTTAAGATTGTATGAAGATGAGAAGAGAAGAAAGGACCACTAATGGGAGACTAATTCAATCCTAAAAGTTATCATGCAAAGTAGACTTAGAGTTGGGATGCAAAAGGGGACTACCTAATGTTATCATGCATGGTTAAGGACCTAATGTTTATCATAACCTCCCTTGAAGAAGAGAGATTAGAGGTCCTAAGGGAAAGAGAGACAAAATAAGAAAAAGAAGAAAGAACATAAAAATGCGAGAATGCAAACATAGAATGCACAAGTAGGATGAAAGTGAGGGAGGAAATATGTGTGGAGCAGTAGCCTCCACAAGCTCATCTCAACCTCAAGCATGCATATGAGAATGCAATAAAATAAGAGATAAAGAAATGCACAAGATGAAATCAAACAACAAGAAGAAACCACACAAAATGCACCAAAAGTGGGATGAAATGACCTAAGTCAAACAACATCAACCACAAGTGCCAAAAGCCAAATCAAATGAAAGGAAGGGAAGCTCAAAACAAAATTGAGGATGGGAGGCTATATGAGGATAGAAAGGAACTCATAATATGCACTCAACCATAAGCGTCACAAATAAAGTACAAAAGAAGCACAAAGGAGTCCTCAAGGATTCATCATTTTAGGTATGCTTCAAGTACCTCCTAAGGAGGGACTAAGCCACCTTAAATGATACTCCAAGGTCATGGGACAGAATGGGAGATGAGAGAAGAGAGCTCAAAAGCAAAAGCAATCACATCATAAGAGAAAACAAGCTTATACACAAGAGAATGCAAGCATGTTACATATGGAAACACTAAATGGAAGCATCAAAAGAAGCACACAAATGAACAAGCACAACACAATATCATGACCTAAAATTGAGCAACCAACAACCTTAACATGTTAGCAACATGAATCAAAAGGAATCAAAGGCTCAAAGGATCCATCAAAGTCATATCCAAGGCAAACTAGGTCAATGTGTATGTATGAACCTCCCTTTGGGGTAACTTGACTTGCAAGTTACCTCAAAATTAGTAAAATGATTCAAAAATAACCAAATAAAATTCACAAAGTCCATAAACATGTTGGCAAACAGAGACCAAGAAATCACAACCAAAATCAATTCACAACACCACCAAAGAAATTGATTCACAAGGGTGTCCCATTGTGAATGAGGATTGTCGAGGATCAAATGAAATGCACTCAAAGTCAAACCAAAAGTCAACCAACAGGGGCAAAATGGTCCTCAAAAGGATTCATCAACTCATCATGGATATGAGGATTAATTTTCAGTCATTGGATCAAAAGAAAAAGGAAGAAACAAATCAAAAACCAAACAATGTCAAGATTTAACTCAAATAATACACCTCCAATTAATAATTCCTTTTTTTAATGAAAAATAATCCAAAAAAATAAAATAAAAAATCTAAAAAATAAAAGACATTTCAAATTGTCCAGAAAGTATTTTTGCTGAATTTTATTAATTGGAGAAGTATTTTATATTGAATTAAATCAAAACAATACAAAACAAAAAGAAAAAAGAAAATAAAATAAGAAAAAGAAAAAAACGTGGTGTGAATAGCAAACAAATCACATGTAAACTCATGGGCCAGGTTGCAGGGGGTGCAAATAGGAAGAAAGGCCCAGTCCACACAAAACTCAGTCAACCAACGAGGATCAAATCTCAGCCATCCAAAACAAATGCCAGTCAAACAATCCACGGTCCAAGGCATGACATGCATGCTTTTTAGAATAAAAAAAATAAATAAATAAATCACAGCCACAAGATACAAGACCAGTCAAACGATCCAAGGGCTGGAAAGCAAGCTAGCGAAACGCACCGTTTCACTTAAAGCCCAGTCAACTAAATCTTGGCCACACATTACAGCCTGAGTCAAACAAATCAATGGCCAAGGACATGCCACGTTACCACCACATTCCCAGCACAAAATGAAATCAAATATACAACCATCAGATCTGGTCTTAGCCAAACAAATCAGCATGGATCTAACGAACACAATCAAGCCACGCATCACCTTCTTCATTTAAACATGAAAAATAAGAGGGAAAACCAGACGGTGGCCGGATTCCCTCCGGTCATCTTCTCCGGCCACGATGAACAGTGGCAACTCAAAAAGGTTCATGAAATGCATAATTTCTTACACCAATCGATTCCTCATGCTTCATACAACTCAAATCCAAGGTTCATTTTAATTTTCAATCTATGTACAAGCCAAATCAAAGACAAACAGAAAACACATGTCATACTGAAATGTTCACAATCAACAGCCAATTGCATCCAGAATCCAAGCAGGAAGTTCATACATCACAAAAACACACAAACGGCAAGCTAATTCATGATGCATTGAGAGAATTTTGGAATTGTAGCTTACCTAGTGAAGAGCTTCCACTGAGCCTTGAAATGAGGTTGAAACTTGACGAATTTGATCCAGAAACAATGTTTGATCTTCACTGAAGCATTAGGAATGCTCAATTCTTCTTGAAACTTAATGAAATGCCAAAAACGATTTTCACTTTTCTCTCACTTTTTCCAACTGTTTTCTCAGCAATTCTCGATCCAAAACCTGTTCTGATGCATTGTTCATGATCCTAAGGTTATATATGATGGATACTGATCACTTTGAAGCCCAATTGCAGTCCCTAAAAGCCCAATCAAGATTCAATTTTCCTTGTGTTGTAAGCTTCATTTTCACGAGTCAAACTGCTGCAAAATGCCTTGGTTTTCATTCAAAATCATTGTTGTGAACTTAATTTGATCATGTGGATGAGATTCAGCCCTTGGTTTGATCAAATGGTGGAAATTGGTTTGTCAATTTTTCAATCGAAATTGTCATTGAACTACTCATGAAAATGGCACCAAAACTGAAATCCAATACTTGCATCTTGTTCCTTATATCTTTGGCACTCAAAATATGTATAAACATGACTTGTTTTGGTCCAAAATTAAATAATTGCCATTTCCCCCTTTTAAGCTTTCTTCATGAAAAAGTCTCACACTAATTCTCCAATTCAAGCTTCAATCATGACATGAGATGGTTTGGTGATGAAATTAGGACCATTTAGAGCAAGTTTCATGTTGAGAAATGTTTCATTTGAAGTGTGCAAGATAGTGAAATGGACCTATAATGAAAATGACCTGTAATCTTACTTTCCCAAAATACCTCTTCCTTGCAAGCTTCATAACTTGAGTTCTACAAATCAGATGAAGGACTTCTAGTACTCTTTGGAAAGCTAAGATCATGAGGAACAATTTTCATGTTTGGTTCAAAGTAAGGAGAAACATCCTTATAGGTTAAAAGTGGCTTGGAAGTTGGTTGACTTTTGTTGACCAAAATCACATTCATCTGATGACTTGTAACTTGTCAGCATCATAACTTGAGTTCTAGAAATCAGATGAAAGACTTCTAGTACTCAAAAGAAATCTAGAAACATGCTTTACAAGTTTCATGTTGGGGTCAAGATGAGATGATACTTGTATCTTGAGTTATGTGGTCTTGAAGTTGGACACTAAACAAGGGATTTTACACTGAGAACCCTAATTTAGTAACTCCTCACACTCTTGATTCTTCTTGATTTGATATTGAAATGATAGATTAGACATATCAACACAACATTCCATGATCACAAAGACTTGGAATTGAGTCTTAATCTCCTTCAATTTCACAGTTGACTGAGGGTTGACCAGATGAAAACCCTAGATGCAACACCTTTAGCTGTGGCTTCTTACACATGACACAACAACTTGAATAAACTCCAATATGGCTCTCAAAGCCTTCAATGATCTTCCTCAACATCCCATATCCACAATCATGAATTCACAATCCTCTGATGATCTTCAACTGGCCTCCAAGTTAGGAGATATTCCACATACATCATTTAAGCACTTGATAAAAGTTTCATCAGAGTTTAATTAATACATGATATAAAAGAGGTGTGTCACATTATCATGAAGTTAAACACCTACAACACCTGCTCAAATAGGTATGCAACAATGGGTAATTCACAACTGAAGAACATAGTTCTAAAACTCACATCTCAATATTTAGAATAAAGCAGAAACATCTAAACATTGAACCAATACATTCATAAAAACATATATACATCATTCAGTTAATTCACATGTACAAACATCCATTATCAGATACATACGCAGACGTATCACAAAAGAAATCAAAGCAAAAGTATCTCCAACAAGAACCAAAGGCTTCCTAACTACCCAGATGTTACATATCAGAGCCATTGACCAAAAATAATGAAGACCTGCTTCACAAAAAGGACCTCTAGCAATCCTACTCTGCAATGCCTCATAGAGCATTAAGAAACAGTAGAAGGGTGAGAAACAATATCATAACAGTCAATACATATATTTATATATATTCATATACATACATGAGATTAACACAATTCAGATTCTCACCACATCTCATCACAATGCATATTCACACAATCAAGCATATTCATCAAATCATGCGTCTATACATACTCATCATATTCCACATAAACATCTAGAATTACGTTCAATTCGCTCCATGCATCTTATAAAGATGACCAATACAACTCAGAGACCGACTCACGACTCTATGCAGATGTAAATGCGGTACCGACTCAATTCAGCAGATTCTCCAAGGAATCAAGTATTCAGCAGATTCTCCAAGGAATCAAATATTCATCAGATTCTCCGAGGAATCGAATATTTAGCAGATTCTCCAAGGAATCAAATACTCTGCAGATTCTCCGAGGAATCAAATGTTCAGCAGATTCTCCAAGGAATCAACATCGCTAGGATGTACATCATGATGCCTTTATGCAAAATGACTCACAACATTACTCTATATGCATACATATTCGCAAATATATCACTATGCATATCCATCTCATACAAGTACATACAATCTATGCACATTCACAATATACTTATACTCCATAAAATACACATACTCTTCATTTCAACACATACCATTCCATATAAGGCATATATTTTCACAATCAAAATTCCGCATTCTAGGATTCACACCTTGCGGCTACCCGTACATAACATACCACATGACACACAAAACTATTCAATTTGATAAGGATTAAACATAACTGAACAAAGAAATTCGCATGAAAAGGGAAAAAAACACAGAAAATAGGGAAAATGCTGTCGCATTCGCCAACCTTCGCCTGGCGAAGCCTCTGGCGAACCTTCGCTACCTAGTTCGCTGGGCGAACTTGCCAGCAAAGAGCACTGGGAGTTCTTTTGGAATTACTCGCTAGCACTCGCCAGCACACTCGCTTGGCGAACCTTCGCCACTCTCATTCGCCTGGCGAACTTGCCAACGAAAACAGGGTGGATGCTTCTGATTTAGTTCGCTGCTGCTCGCTGGGCTTCACCTGGCGAGCCTGCGAACTCAGAACTTCCATGGTTGTCCAAATCCCAAACCCCACAAAACCAATCAATTCTAACACCAAACTACCGCAGTAAGTCCAACCCAATAACACCCGATTATCCTACTCCATCCATTTCTCGATTCTAACCGGTTAAAACCATATTCTACCGATTAAATCCTAATATTGCCCTAAGATGGAAATGAGTAAAAACTCTTCTCAATCCAACATCAAACGATCAACAGCATACATAATCATACACATTAACAGTATAATAGAGTTTCACACCCTTACCCGATTGATTGAAAGCTTGGATGTTGATCCTTGATGAAATCCTAGGTTTTCCTCTTCTTTCTCCTCTTTCTCTTCTCTCTTCTTTCTTTCCCTTGTTTTTCCACTAATGTTTCTATCTATTCCCTTTTCTCTCTTATTTCATGTTCTATTTTCTTTCCTCTCCATTCTTTCCATACACTTACCAATTAATTCTCACACAATAATCCACTTAACACTTAATACTAAATGTCTAAAATACCTTTTACTCTATTTTCCCCGAAAACTCTCCGAATCGGTAAAATAGCACAATATTGAAATTAAACATATCAACACATAAATTTCACAATTAAAATACCAATTATCCAAATGAATTAAAAAGGACTCAACAAAAAATGGGAAATTCAGAATTTGGGCGTTACAACTCTCCCCCACTTTAGAAATTTTCGTCCTCGAAAATATTACCTGATTCAAACAACTCTAGATGCGACTCTCGCATCTTGCTCTCCAATTCCCAAGTCATATTGCCCTCTGCAGCACCTCCCCAGGCTACTTTCACAAGTGCAATATCCTTGCCCCTTAGCTTCTTAACTTCACAATCCAAAATACTAATCGGTAAAACCTCAACCGTAAGGTTATCTCTTACTTCAACCTCATCCATAGGAATAACATGTGACGGATCCGGAACATACTTCCGAAGTTGCGAAACATGGAACACATCATGCAAATTCGAATGGTTCGGAGGCAACGCCACACGATACGCCACAACACCCACACGTGCAATAATCTGATACGGACCAATAAAACGAGAAGTCAACTTTTTTGAATTCAAGGCACGGCCCACTCCCGTAACTGGTGTAACTCTCAAAAAGACATGGTCGCCTTCTTGAAACTCAAGGTCCTTCCTCCTCTTATCATGGTAACTCTTCTGCCTACTCTGAGAAGCTCTCATCTTTTCCCGAATAAACTTCACCTTTTCCGTCGTCTGTTGTACCATCTCCGGTCCAACTACCGACCTCTCACCCGTCTCATGCCAACACAAAGGTGTTCGACATCTCCAACCGTATAAAGCCTCGAATGGTGCCATACCAATGCTCGAATGAAAACTGTTATTATAAGTGAACTCAATCAACGCCAAATAACCATCCCAAGCACCACCTTGTTCCAGCACACAAGCACGCAACAAATCTTCTAACGACTGAATTGTCCTCTCGGTTTGACCGTCCATCTGCGGATGGTAAGCCGAACTCAACCTCAACTTAGAACCCAAGGCACCTTGCAAACTTTCCCAAAATGTTGAAGTGAATCTAGGATCTCTATCTGACACAATACTCTTAGGAACTCCGTGCAACTTTACAATCATACGAACATAAATCTCGGCTAATTTCTCTAAAGGATAACTAATATCAATCGGAATGAAGTGAGCAGATTTAGTAAGTCTATCAACGATCACCCAAATAGCATTATGACTTCTTTGCGTATTCGGCAATCCCGTAACAAAATCCATCGATATGTTATCCCATTTCCATTCCGGAATATCCAACGGTTGCATCAATCCACTAGGCTTCTGATGTTCCACCTTCGACTTTTGACACGTCAAACACGAATACACAAAATGAGCAACATCTCGCTTTAGTCCGGACCACTAAAAGATCTTCTTCAAATCTTGGTACATCTTATTCGCTCCCGGATGAATACTCAAATTACTTCGATGACCTTCTTCCAATATCATCTTTTTCAACTCCACATCGTCGGAAATGCAAATACGACCACGGAATCTCAAAACACCAAATTCGTCAACCTTGAAATCTTCATTCTCATTCATCATCAAATCAACGAACTTTAAATCCAATTTTTATTTTTCACAAACGGTCGCAAGAAAATCATTCGTAATATGAAGCATACCAAGTCTCACACTTCTCGGCGTCACTTTACAAACCAAACTCAAATCTCTAAAACTCTCCAACAATTCCCATTTTCTTATCATCAACATTGACATATGAACCAACTTTCGACTTAAAGCATCAGCTACTATGTTTGCCTTACCCGGATGATAATTCAAACCAAAATCGTAGTCTTGCAAAAACTCTAGCCATCTCCTTTGTCTCATGTTCAACTCTTTCTGGTCAAATAAATATTTTAAACTCTTGTGGTCGCTAAAAACCTCAAATCTTGCACCATAAAGATAATGCCTCCAAATTTTCAAAACGAACACCACGGCTGCTAACTCCAAATCATGCGTAGGGTAGTTCTTCTCATGCACTCTCAATTGTCTTGAAGCATAAGCCACAACTTTCCCATCTTGCATTAAAACACCACCTAAACCGGATAAAGAAGCATCACAATAAACCACAAATGACTCCGTCGGATTCGGTAAAATCAAAACCGGCGTCGTTGTCAACCTTCTCTTAAGCTCAACAAAACGCTTCTCATAATCAATATCCCAAACAAAAGCCTTTCCCTTACAAGTCAATTGAGTCAACGGAAGTGCCAACTTCGAAAATCCTTCAATAAACCTCCGATAATAACCGGCTAATCCCAAAAAGCTTCGAATCTCCGTAACTGACTTAGGAGCTTCCCACTGCATTACCGCATCAATCTTGGATGGGTCAACACTAATACCATTTCCAGAAATAATATGTCCAAGAAAAATCACCTCCGATAACCAAAGTTCGCACTTCGACAACTTGGCATACAATTGCTTCTCTTTCAAAATCTGCAACACAATTCTTAAATGCCCCTCATGCTCTTCTTGAGACTTAGAATAAATCAAGATGTCATCGATGAACACCACCACAAAACGATCTAACTGCTCATGAAAAATACGGTTCATATATTCCATGAACACACCTGGCGCGTTAGAAACTCTGAACGGTATCACCGTATACTCATAGTGACCATATCGTGTCCTAAAGGCCGTCTTTGAAACATCTTCTTCTTTCACCCGAATCTGGTGATAACCCGATCTCAAGTCAATCTTACTAAAAACACGGGCTCCAACTAATTGATCCATCAAATCGTCTATTCTTGGAAGCGGATACTTATTCTTAATCGTCACTTTATTCAACTGCCGATAATCAATACACAACCGCATGCTTCCATCTTTCTTCTTTACTAACAATACCGTCGCACCCCAAGGAGAAACACTTGGTCTTACAAATCTTTTATCCAACAAGTCATTCAACTGCCTCTTTAACTCTACCAATTCCGATGCCGACATACGATACGGTGCCATCGAAATCGGTCTAGTACCCGGAACTAGATCAATAGAAAACTCAATCTCTCTCTCCGGCGGCACATCCTTAATATCTCCCGGAGACACTTCTGGAAATTCTCGCACTACGGGAAACACCTCCAGTTCCACTTTACTCTCTACCGACAAGGACGCAAACAAACCAAACAACTGAGCTTCGTCCACTAAAAGTTTCTTCAACTCTTTAGTGGATAGAAAACTCTCACTTCCATCATCTTCCAAATAAGGAAATCTTACCAACTTGTGATAGCAATCCAGATGAACCTTATTATATTGCAACCAATTCATACCCAAAATCACATCCAAACCATCCAACGGCAAACACACTAAATCCATAACGAAGTCTTTACCATACATGGTCAAAGGATAACTTATGCATACCAAGGAAGTAGTTACCGACCCCGAAGCGGGAGTCTCAATAACCATGCCACCACTCAAAGAAACCATGCACGAATCCAAACGTTCGGCACACTTAAGAGAAATGAACGAATGAGTCGCTCCAGTATCAATAATAGCAACTAAAGGTACATTATTAATAAAGCATGTACCTTTAATCAAACGATCCGCATTAGTAGTGTCCGCACCGGCTAAAGCAAATACCTTTCCGCCCGCTGGAGCTTGCTTTGGTTTAGTACAATTGGGCTTAATGTGACCCACTTCGCCACAGTTGTAGCATTTCACCACATTCCTTCTACAATCTGAAGTGGCATGTCCAGGAACCCCACAGTTAGCCCACTTCTCCACAGATTTTCCACAGTCAAAGGACTTGTGGCCCATTACACCACACTTGAAACATTTAATCGCACTAGAACCTCCTTCGGGCTTCCTATCAAAGTTTTCCCTATGCTTGCCTTTATCAGCAGGCGTCATATAAGGTCCATTCCTTACCGGTTTCTTCCCTCTCTTCTCATTCAAACTCTTATAGTGAGTGGAACGAGCTTTACTATCTTCTTCAAAGATTCTACAGCATTCAGTCAAGTCCAAAAATCTCCTAATCCTCTGATAACCCACCGCTTGCTTGATCTCAGGGTGCAAGCCATTCTCATACTTAATACATTTGGAAAATTCCGCCGTCACCGCATCATAGTGAGGATGAAACTTCACTAACTCTGTGAACTTATCCGTGTAGTCTGTCATAGACATGTTGCCTTGTTTCAATTCCAGGAACTCCATCTCCTTCTTTCCCTTCACACTCTCAGGATAATACTTTCTCAAAAATTCGGTGCGAAAAAGATTCCAAGTGATTCCCTCATCGTCTACTTCAAGAACTTGTCTCATACCGACCCACCAGTCATCGGCTTCCTCTCTCAGCATGTGAGTTCCAAGTCTCACCTTGTTGCCTTCAGCATAATTCATAACCCTAAAGATCCTCTCGATCTCCTTTAACCAAATCTGAGCACCGTCTGGATCAAATCTTCCCTTGAATACCGGTGGTTGGTTCTTTTTAAACTCATCGTTCGCATTCACATTCGGTGCGCCTTGCGCCGCCCTAGCTATAGCCTCCAACGCCGCAGCCATAGCATTGTCATTACGACCAGCCATATTCTGAGGATTCCCAAAAATAACAAGGTTAAACAACCGTTCAACCAACACAACAATAAGACAGACACAACTGACTCAACGCTGGCTCTGATACCACTTAATATAACACCCCCTTTCTATACCCTCAAATAAACAATTAAATCATTTAAGCACTTGATAAAAGTTTCATCAGAGTTTAATTAATACATGATATAAAAGAGGTGTGTCACAGTATCATGAAGTTAAACACCTACAACACCTGCTCAAATAGGTATGCAACAATGGGTAATTCACAACTGAAGAACATAGTTCTAAAACTCACATCTCAATATTTAGAATAAAGCGGAAACATCTAAACATTGAACCAATACATTCATAAAAACATATATACATCATTCAGTTAATTCACATGTACAAACATCCATTATCAGATACATACGCAGACGTATCACAAAAGAAATCAAAGCAAAAGTATCTCCAACAAGAACCAAAGGCTTCCTAACTACCCAGATGTTACATATCAGAGCCATCGACCAAAAATAATGAAGACCTGCTTCACAAAAAGGACCTCCAGCAATCCTACTCTGCAATGCCTCATAGAGCATTAAGAAACAGTAGAAGGGTGAGAAACAATATCATAACAGTCAATACATATATTTATATATATTCATATATATACATGAGATTAACACAATTCAGATTCTCACCACATCTCATCACAATGCATATTCACACAATCAAGCATATTCATCAAATCATGCGTCTATACATACTCATCATCTTCCACATAAACATCTAGAATTACGTTCAATTCGCTCCATGCATCATATAAAGATGACCAATACAACTCATAGAGACCGACTCACGACTCTATGCAGATGCAAATGCGGTACCGACTCAATTCAGCAGATTCTCCAAGGACTCAAGTATTCAGCAGATTCTCCAAGGAATCAAATATTCATCAGATTCTCCGAGGAATCGAATATTCAGCATATTCTCCAAGGAATCAAATACTCTGCAGATTCTTCGAGGAATCAAATGTTCAGCAGATTCTCCAAGGAATCAACATCGATAGGATGTACATCATGATGCCTTATGCAAAATGACTCACAACATTACTCTATATGCATACATATTCGCAAATATATCACTATGCATATCCATCTCATACAAGCACATACAATCTATGCACATTCACAATATACTTATACTCCATAAAATACACATACTCTTCATTTCAACACATACCATTCCATATAAGGCATATATTTTCACAATCAAAATTCCGCATTCTAGGATTCACGCCTTGCGGCTACCCGTACATAACATACCACACGACACACAAAACTATTCAATTTGATAAGGATTAAACATAACTGTACAAAGAAATTCGCATGAAAAGGGAAAAAAACACAGAAAATAGGGAAAATGTTGTCGCATTCGCCGACCTTCGCTTGGCGAAGCCTCTGGCGAACCTTCGCTACCTAGTTCGCCGGGCGAACTTGCCAGCGAAGACCACTGGGAGTTATTTTGGAATTACTCGCTAGCACTCGCCAGCACACTCGCCTGGCGAACTTGCCAACAAAAACAGGGTGGATGCTTCTGACTTAGTTCGCTGCTGCTCGCTGGGCTTCTCCTGGCGAGCCTGCGAAATCAGAACTTCCATGGTTGTCCAAAGCTCAAACCCCACAAAACCAATCAATTCTAACACCAAACTACCCCAGTAAGTCCAACCCAATAACACCCGATTATCCTACTCCATCCATTTCTCGATTCTAACCGGTTAAAACCATATTCTACCGATTAAATCCTAATATTGCCCTAAGATGAAAATGAATAGAAACTCTTCTCAATCCAACATCAAACGATCAACAACATACATAATCATACACATTAACAGTATAATAGAATTTCACACCCTTACCCGATTGATTGAAAGTTTGGATGTTGATCCTTGATGAAATCCTAGGTTTTCCTCTTCTTTCTCCTCTTTCTCTTCTCTCTTCTTTCTTTCCCTTGTTTTTCCACTAATGTTTCTATCTATTCCCTTTTCTCTCTTATCTCATGTTCTATTTTCTTTCCTCTCCATTCTTTCCAAACACTTACCAATTAATTCTCACACAATAATCCACTTAACACTTAATACTAAATGTCTAAAATACCCTTTACTCTATTTTCCCCGAAAACTCTCTGAATCGGTAAAATAGCACAATATTAAAATTAAACATATCAACACATAAATTTCACAATTAAAATACCAATTATCCAAATGAATTAAAAAGGACTCAACAAAAAATGGGAAATTCAGAATTTGGGGCGTTACAGCCATGGTCTGAATACTATACATGGCTAAGAAGTACATCACATATTGGAAATTTGCCGGAGTCTGAATACTCAACGACATTGACCAGAGTATGGATACTCAACGGACGAAGGGAAAATGTCACAAATATACCCATCAAAGTCTGAACACCACACCGTCTTCACCGGAGTCTGGATACTCGACGGAAAGAAAGCACAATAATATCAATTGTCGTGGTACGGAAAAAAGAAAATCCTGTCAATTGGGAAAGGACCGGAGTCTGGATACTCGACGGACTAAAGAATTCATCATAAACACTCATCATGACCCGCTGAGATCCGAAGACACTGCTGGGGAATAACATGAGCCGGGGTGTGGATACCGCGAGGGCTACCGGAAATTTCCATGGTCTGGATACCAAGGGAAAAGATCAAACCTTTGAAGATACACCTGAAACAAAAATATAACAACCTGGCTTATGTTTCACATGCATATGTTTGAAAATGGCGTAATGCTCCAAACGAAATGGAAATGCTACGCGTTTAGGTAGATGTTATGCACGCATGCAAATGCAACGGAACTGAATCAGAAAAATAAATGCTAGAGATACAGAGAACACCCTGCTGGGGGAAACAACCTACTCATGCCAATAACAATTGGACTTATGCCGAGGAAACGAGCCCTCGCTGACCTTCTGCAAAGAAAATGTCGGGATAACATCATTCCTCCATCCTGCTGGGGATTACTCAACTGGAAGCAAATCTACCTAGGCCATAGGTTATTCAATGGGAAGAACATCCAATCACAACTCGCTGGGGAGTGCAAACACGCACTTCGTGGGGATTAAATATACACCAACCGTCGAAGGAAAGCGCACACGCTATCTGCTCACTCAAACTGCATACAAACCCTATTAGGGATAGATCTGCAAACTCCGCTTGCTGGGGAAATAGACTCCGCCTGGGGATAAGGCAAACTTCATCCACACCTTTTTGCCCCAAGAGTAACGACCCTGCAAAACTGAACAAACAAACAAGATATCCTACGCAAACAGAACTATCTCAGTCATCATTCGTGACATTGTTCAATTAATTCAAAGTTTTAACAATTATTAGCCAAGGCCTGCAAGTTTACGTATGTGCAAGTTTATCCAAACATTGGGCGTTTTTCACAAACAAAATAGTAAAAGTTAAAACAAAACAAACGAGATACTGAATAGTATATGTTCTTGATCGTTTGATCATGATTTTTTTCCGACTCGTTTTGTTCGATTTCCACTTGAATGTATATTTGTATATGTTGTTCAATGTGATGTTCATCCTTGTTTGCTTGAGCGAAGAGCTATGGTCGAGATGCGCTTGTGGCGGTTGCTGCCCCACACTTCTTTTCCTCCTATTTTCTTCGATGATTGATGGTCGACGGTTATAGAGGATTGTCTTCTCCCGTTACATCTCATCCGCTCGTTTTCTTTTTGCATTTGCATGTTCATGATTGCTTGCATCTTTGCATGTGCATTTCATCTTGTGTTTTGCATCTTTGTTTTCTCCAAAGGGGTTGAGATGTGCTTGTGACGGTTGCTGCCCCGCACTTTGTTCCTCCCTTTTGCATGTTTTCTTCGTGTATGCATCTTCTACTTGTGATTGATCCTTCCTTTGTTTTTCTTGTGCTTTTTGCCATGATCCCCATAGGATTCCTAGTCCCTTCGTTTAGGATGGGAGTAGGAGAGACATTAGGTGTTCAATCCAAGCATGCTAACATTAGGGTAGATGTTCCCCCTTTTCATCCAAACTTTATGACCACTTTGCATGACAACGTTAGGGTCGAGTTTCCCTTAGACCTTCTGTGCGTCTCTCTTTCTCATCTCAAAAAAATTCTAATTCATCTAATAAAGGCGATAAACATTGCGCACTATGAGCCTTAAGCTATATGGGGAATGATGAGTGAGAGGTCTCCTCTCGCTTATCTAGAGTGTTTAGTATACATCCCGTTTGGGGGCGATATATGACACATTCGCCTCCATGTCATAGTCTTTAGTGCAACGTGAATCACAAATCGAATTAATTCACTTCACTAAAATACACAAACAAAACTTCAAACTTTTTCCCTCGGGATTAATCAAACCTTTTTTTTCAGAAAAGAGTGTTGTTAAGCTTCAGTTCTACCACAAACAGGCTTAGTCCCTAACTGCTGAAACGGACATTTAACCCTACTCGGTTAAAACATTTAATCAACTTGTGGTTTCGTGTAGGCCCGAACTACGTTTGCTCTGATCTTTCATACCAGATGAAAGTACGTAGGCACAAGACGCGATGTCTTGGCGAGCAACCTTTCCCCCTTTTCTCCCGTAGTTAGCCGAACTATGTTGACTCTGACTTTCCCATTGCACGAGGGAGTATGTAGGCATAGAGCGGCGATGCTCTGCCGAGTCTCTATTTTCCTTTCTTTTTGTCCTGCGAGCCTGTAGCGTAGATAGTTAAACACACCCTTGGATAGACAACAAGCATTGGTGCTAATACCTTCCTCTTGCGTAACCGACTCCCAAATCCAGGACTTGGTTGCGATGACCTCGTCTTTTCCATTTTTCATTAGGTTTTTCCGATTGTTTCCTTTCCCTCTCTTTGGGATAAATAACGAAAGGTGGCGACTCTTCTGTTTTTCGCCGGGTGTTTTTCGCAGTTGCGACAGGAGGCACATATGATTTTTCTTTCTCTACGACCTCTTTGTCTTTGTCTTCCTGTCCATTGTCAGTTGGTTTTTCTGGCTGGTCATCGTTTGTTACCTTTTCAACTTATTTTCTAAAATTTTGGTGCATGGGTGGATTTTGGATTCTAGGATTTACTGGCCCATCTAATTTTGTCCCACTTTGTAATGTAATAGCATTAGCATGAGCTTTTGGATTAGGTTGTGGTTGGCCAGGAAATACTCCAGTTGGGGCTACTGTTGTTGCTTGTTGTTGGGCCACTTGAGAAAATTGGGTTTCTAACATTTTGTTATGAGTAGCCATTGTGTCAACCTTACTTGACAATTGTTTCATTATTTCACTCATGTGAAGGTGTTGGTTGGCAAACTCCTTGTTTTGTTGGGTTTGGGCTGCTATAAGAGTTTCCAACATTAGTTCTACATTATAATTCCTAGGTGCTTGGGGATCAGCGGAGGCTTCTTTTTGATAACCTGGAGGAACATTTGGTGCTAGGTTCAAATAAAACAAAGCATTTTTGCTCTTGTAGGAAAATTTAGGATGGTTTCTCCAGCTAATGTTATAAGTGTTTGAGTACGGGTTTCCTTGGGCATAATTTACTTGGTAGGTCGGAATTCCAGCCAATAAATGACATTCAGGGATGTTGTGTCCAGAGGTTCCATATAGCTCGCAGCTAGGTGTCATAGCAGCTACGGTAGCTACTGGAGTTATAGTTAAACTCTCAATCTTTTGAGTAAGTGAATCTACTTTAGCATTGATGTGGTCTAAAACATTAACTTCGTACATTCCGCACTTCAATGGTGGTTTCTCTGTAGGGTTCGTTCACCTCCCTATTGGAAATGGTTTTGTAGGCATCTTCATAGGGTTTGTCCATTAGAGCGCCGCCAGCTACAGTGTTTATGTTCAACTTGGTGTTGTACAGCAAACTTTGTAGAAAATATGAATAATCAGCCATGGTTCAAGTCCATGATATGGGCAAATCCTCAACATATCCTTGTATCTTTCCCAAGCTTCGAAAAGAGATTTGTTATCTTTCTATTTAAATCTGTTGATTTAGGCTCTTAGCATAGCAGTCTTGCTAGGTGGAAAGTATCTTGCTAAGAAGACTTTCTTTAACTCGTCCCGCGTAGTGATAAAGTTTGATGGTAACGACTGGAGCCAAGCTCTAGCTCTGTCTCTTAAAGAAAAAGAAAAAAGACGTAGTCTTATGGCTTCAAGAATAACACCATTTTCTTTCATTGTACCTGCGTATTGCACAAACACGAATAAATGAAGATTTGAGTCGTCCATATGGCTACCAAAAAACTGGTTCTGTTGTACGGCTTGTAACAATGAAGGTTTCCACTCGAAATCGTTTTGGTCAATGGCAGGGGCAGCAATGTTGTTGTGTGGCTCATCCTGAGATGGAGCAGCGTAGTCTTTTAAAAGACGATTATCATTTCCAACCATAACTGGTTGTGGTTCTGGGATATTTGGATCAAGAAGGTTATATTTTCTTCATAATTCTTCAATTTTGTGTCTTAGATTAATAAAATGCTTGCAGTTAAGGCTAATGATTACTAAGTTAAGACGAAAATAAATAACTAGAATTAAAATAGGATTTAGAAAAATATCAAGAAAGAGAGGCCGGAATGTGGATTTCGTGCACCTCAAGGACTCTGTAATTCATTGGTGTTTGTTTTATGTTAAAATATTTTCAATAGAAAATATCAGTTTAAAAACTCTATCACACACTCTCGCACTATTGATTAAAGCTACACTCCCTAACCATGAGATTTTGCTCTCACTCGCCCATTTCAATTAAGAAGCATTTTTTGAAAACTAAATAAGTCCTAATTGATGACTAAAGCGCTCTCGCTGTATTTAGGATCAATGCCCCGTTTCCACTATAGAGTTCGACTCTTACACTCTCGCGCTATCGATTCGAACCTTAATTTTTCTTCACTCTCGTGCAAAAATGTTTGAATTAGAATTGAAAACTAAAACCAAAAAAATCATTTAAGAAAAGTTAACGCCAATTTCATTAACGAGTCTTGTTGGAACGACGGTCATCACATACCAGACTCAAAGATGTTTAGCTAGACATGAATTTAAACTTAAACAAGTTGATAAGTGCTAAATTGTATTGATTTTGAGTGTAAATAATTGGCACTTATTGGTTTAATTCAACCAATAAACCTCAACTTTTGTGCATATGTTGTATAGTTTACGTTATAATATATATTGCGTATCATGTAAATATGATTGATTTTAATTGATTTTCTCTCATTTTTGTAGGTATATAAGCAATAATATTTTGTCATTCTCTTATAGAGCGTTGAATAAGCTTTCCAACGCTTCCGACCGCGCGTAAAACAGAGTTACAGTTTAAAGGTTATGGTCAAAACAAGTGTTGGTTTTGTTGTCATGTTCGCTAAGCGACAAAAGTTCACAGTGCGAACAAGAATTTCTAAAACGCATGAAAAACATTGTTTTGGCAGTAGAAAATGAGGCATAAGTTCGTTGTGCAAACGGGACTTCGCTAGGCGAACACTGGAACCTATTTTGGCTTACTTAAGTGATTTTTTAGCATTTTTTAGGTTATGTTGTTTGAGAACTTTTTACCCCAACTTCATCAAACACATTCTTGAGTAGATTTAGCTTAGAAACAACATTGGAGGGTGCCTCTTGATGATCCAGGGTCGAATCCACTTCAATCGGAGTTGACAGACCGTAAGATTTGTGTTCTTCTTCCTTCCTCTCTATGTATTTTTCATTTGTTGGGGTTTTGTATGTAAGTTTATCTTAATTGTATGTATATTTATGAATCTTTGTATAAAATCTCTTTTACAACTCTTTAACGATGGTTATCTTGATTTTTTACTTAATGGGTTTGGATTGATATAGACATATACGTTTCAAACTCGATCTAAGATGAACATCTGTTAGATTCTAAACTCTAGACATAGATTTAGGACTAATATTCACGTGGGTATCGATTCTTAATGCTTTGTCGACTTGTATAGATAGTTGTTTTGCTTTTATCTTCCATAATGTTTGTTCAAGTGTTGTATAGATTTTTTTCCCGTAACGTTTATTCAAGTGTTTGGTTAGGAAACTTTCTTTAGGTTGGAACTTTGACAAAGCATCGGCGTGTATGTGAGGAAGTTACTAGCAAAGAACAATCAAGGTGTCGAGCTAACAACGTGAAACAAGCGCTTGTTGGGAGGCAACCCAACGGTTTTTGAGTTTGTATATTCACGTGGGTATCGATTCTTAATGCTCTGTGTTATCGAGTTGCATGAGACATCGCCGATGAGATGATACGGTTGATCTCTCGACTTTGCATTAGACATAACCTCTGTTGTGAGCGATACATGATGATATTGACGAGCAATTTAGATTGCGTGCATTTGATCCATATATTTTTTAGTGCATGATGGGTAGAACGAAATAGAACTCCTGTCGAATTTTCTCATTTCTTAAGAATGTATTTATTTTCTTGTTATATATTTTTTATTTTGCATTTTTATCCCAAACCATTCAAACCCAGGCTTAGAGACGTATATATTGTCGAACGACATTCTTTCTCTCACACTGATCCCTGTGGAGACGACATAAATCCCGGAGGAAATTCTTCCAAAAATAATATTTTTGCTTGCCGCTTTACCGCTCCAACAAAATGGCGTCGTTGCCGATAATTGGTTTTGATATTGAGTTGCATTGCGATAATTTCTATATTTCTAAGCTTTGCACATAATTGTATATATGTTTGTATAGATAGTTGTTTTGCTTTTATCTTCCATAATGTTTGTTCAAGTGTTGTATAGATATTATTCCCGTAACATTTGTTCAAGTGTTTGGTTAGGAAACTTTCATTAGGTTGGCGCTTTGACAAAGCATCGACGTGTATGTGAGGAAGTTACTAGCAAAGAACAATCAAGGTGTCGAGCTAACAACATGAAACAAGCGTTTGTTGGGAGGCAACCCAACGGTTTTTAAGTTTGTATAGTTTTATATTTAGTAGTATAGTTAATATAAAGTGAAAATGGGTGGACCACATGTGAGAAAAAGAATATAAAAATTGAAGTTTCCCTGCCCGTGCTTAGCTCGCGCAAAGGGCGCTTAGCGCGCCTTGTTTTGCAAAGACAGATCTCTCATTTTCCATCCACTTTCACCAATTTTGGTCTTTGTGTTTAGTTACTTTTAATTCAATGTTATTAGGTTGTTAGAATAATGTTTGTGTTTGCTCTCAAGTTTGTTTTTTATTAGTTAAGGATGCATTTTGTGATTTTCCAAGTTTGATCGTTTCAACTTGCGAATGTATGGTTTTGATATTGTTTGAAGTTGGTACTTTTCAAGGTACTTGTTTATCGCTTTCTAGAACATAGCATGATTAGGAGACTTTTCATTTGTACAATTTTCATGTCATTCATTATTTTTCCATACTTGTTCAGTTTTGAATCACTTTAGAACAAAACCTTTTTGTGAAGAGTTTTCCATTGTTTACGTTATGCAGGAGACCAACATTCTTGTTTAACTCAGTGTTATTATGTTTAATCTTTTATTTGTGTTGATTTGTATGATAGCACTAAAATGATCAAGGCATTTTGTTCGATTTTGAGCATACCCTTTTGACCAAATAGTCAATCTACCTTGTGAGTGAGTGAGAATTTGCTTACCCTCTTTGAGCCTTTGTTAGAATCCATATTGTTGTTAAGTTCATTTTTGTATGGGTTTTAATACTTTTTCTTGAACTATAACCATGACTTGTTATTTGAGTTTTTACCCTTGTCTATACGTTTGGGAGCATTCATGTCACTATGTGTGGTTGTATTCATATTGGGAAGAAGAGGTTGGTTGTTAAGAGGTTGAGAAAAAGAAAAAGTTTGAAAAAGAAAGAAAAGAAAAAATGAAAAAGAAAATGAACAAAAATGGGAAAGAATTGAAAAAAATTAAAAAAAAATAAAATAATGTTATGCTAATGAGTTGTGTGGAATGGTTTAACAATTTGGAAAAGAGGAACAGGTGATTAGAATTTGTGAGTGCTTGAGATTGTGAGAAATGATCACTCTCATTTGATTAGGCAAGTTTTTGTTTCTTTTACCTTGAGAAAAATAATTGTTTGTTACGCAAGCCACATTACAACCCTTAAAGCCCTTGTGATTTTTGCTTTTATACTGTTCAATATGAATTTTTTCTTGATGAATGCATAATTTAACTTGTTATTAGCTTAAGTGTTGGGTGAGAGTTAAGTCCCTCGTGTTTTTTTATTCATCTATCGATGAAGTGTGTGCTAGGTGTGATTCATTTTTGAACATTGTATTGTCTTAGAATTTTTGACATGTGTTTTGTATTTAGGAGTTGTTTGGTTTTCATGTTATCATTGTAGTTTAGTGGTATGTTTTGCTTTGCATGTATGTTTTTGTGTTGAACTATACATTTGTTTTTTATTTTTCCGAAACTTATTGAGCCGTGATTGCTTGATTGTTACTTTTGTTTCCCTGAGTTGATCGATTCTTGTTTGAGGACAAACAAGTTTAAGTTGGGGAGAGTTGATAAGTGCTAAATTGTATTAATTTTGAGTGTAAATAATTGGCACTTATTGGTTTAATTCAACCAATAAACCTCAACTTTTCTGCATATGTTGTATAGTTTTTGTTATAATATATATATTGCGTATCATGTAAATATGATTAATTTTAATTCATTTTATCTCATTTTTGTAGGTATATAAGCAATGATATTTTGTTATTGTCTTATAGAGCGTTGAATAAGCTTTCCAACGCTTCCGACCGCGCGTAAAACAGAGTTACGGTTTAAAAGTTATGGTCAAAACAAATGTTGGTTTTGCTGTCATGTTCGCTAACCGAACAAAAGTTCACAGTGCGAACGGGAATTTCTAAAACGCGGGAAAAATACCGTTTTGGCAGTAGAAAATGAGGCGTAAGTTCGTTGTGCGAACGGGACTTCGCTAGGCGAACACTGGAACATATTTTTGCCTATTTAAGTGATTTTTCTGCATTTTATAGGTTATGTTGTTTGAGAACTTTTTACCCCAACTTCATCAAACACATTCTTGAGTAGATTTAGCTTAGAAACAACATTGTAGGGTGCCTCTTGACGATCCGGGGTCGAATCCACTTCAATCGGAGTTGACAGACCGTGAGATTTGTGTTCTTCTTCCTTCCTCTCTATGTATTTTTCATTTGTTGGGGTTTTGTATGTAAGTTTATCTTGATTGTATGTATATTTATGGATCTTTGTATAAAATCTCTTTTACAACTCTTTATCGAAGGTTATCTTGATTTTTTACTTAATGGGTTTGGATTGCTATAGACATATACGGTTCAAACTCGATCTAAGATGGACATATGTTAGATTTTAAACTCTAGACATAGATTTAGGACTAATATTCACGTGGGTATCGATTCTTAATGCTCCGTGTTATCGAGTTGCATGAGACATCACCAATGAGATGATACAGTTGATCTCTTGACTTTGCATTAGACATAACCTCTGTTGTGAGCGATACGTGATGATATTGACGAGCAATTTAGGTTGCGTGCATTTGATCCATATATTTTTTAGTGCATGATGGATAGAACGAAATAGAACTCCTGACGAGTTTTCTCATTTCTTGAGAATGTATTTATTTTCTTGTTATATGTTTTTTTCTTTTGTATTTTTATCCCAAACCATTCAAACCCAGTCTTAGAGACGTAGAGATTGTCGAACGACATTCTTTCCCTCACACAGATCCCTGTGGAGACGACATAAATCCCAGAGGAAATTCTTCCAAAAATAATATTTTTGCTTGCCGCTTTACCGCTCTAACAAAAAGGCGTCGTTGTAGGGAATTGATTTTGATATTGAGTCGCATTGCGACAGTTTCTATATTTCTAAGCTTTGCACATAATTGTATATATGTTTGTATAGATAATTGTTTTGCTTTTATCTTCCATAATGTTTGTTCAAGTGTTGTATAGATTTTTTTCCCGTAAAGTTTAATCAAGTGTTTGGTTAGGAAACTTTATTTAGGTTGGCGCTTTGACAAAGAATCGGCGTGTATGTGAGGAAGTTACTAGCAAAGAACAATCAAGGTGTCGAGCTAACAACGTGAAACAAGCGCTTGTTGGGAGGCAACCCAACGGTTTTTGAGTTTGTATAGTTTTATATTTAGTATTACAATTAATATAAAGTGAAAATGGATGGACCACATGTGAGAAAAAGAATATAAAAATCGAAGTTTCCCTACCCGTGCTTAGGTCGCGCAAAGGGCGCTTAGCGCGCCTTGTTTTGCAAAGACAAGTCTCTCATTTTCCATCCACTTTCACCAATTTTGGTCTTTGTGTTTGGTTAGTTTTAATTTAAATTTATTAGGTTGTTAGAATAATGTTTGTGTTTGCTCTCAAGTTTTTTTTTTATTAGCTTAAGGATGCATTTTGTGATTTTCCAAGTTTGATCGTTTGAACTTGCAAATGTATGGTTTTGATATTGTTTGAAGTTGGTACTTTGCAAGGTACTCGTTTATCGCTTTCTAGAACATAGCATGATTAGGAGACTTTTCATTTGTACAATTTTCATGTCATTCATTATTTTGCCATACTTGTTCAGTTTTGAATCACTTTAGAACAAAACCTTTTTGTGAAGAGCTTTCCATTGTTTACGTTATGCAGGAGACCAACATTCTTGTTTAACTCAGTTTTATTATGTTTAATCTTTTATTTGTGTTGATTTGTATGATAGCACTAAAATGATCAAGGCATTTTGTTCGATTTTGAGCATACCCATTTGACCAAATAGTCAATCTACCTTGTGAGTGAGTGAGAGTTTGCTTACCCCCTTTGAGCCTTTGTTAGAATCCATATTGGTGTTAAGTTCATTTTTGTATGGGTTCTAATACTTTTTCTTGAACTATAACCATGACTTGTTATTTGAGTTTTTACCCTTGTCTATACGTTTGGGAGCATTCATGTCACTATGTGTGATTGTATTCAAGTTGGAAAGAAGAGGTTGGTTGTTAAGAGGTTGAAAAAAAGAAAAAGTTTGAAAAAGAAAGAAAAGAAAAAATGAAAAAGAAAAAGAACAAAAAAGGGAAAAAATTGGAAAAAAAAAATAGAATAATGTTATGCTAATAAGTTGTGTGGAATGGTGTAACAATTTGGAAAAGAGGAAAAGGTGATTGGAATTTGTGAGTGCTTGAGATTGTGAGAAATGATCACTCTCATTTGATTAGGCAAGTTTTTGTTTCTGTTACCTTGAGAAAAATAATAGTTTATTACACAAGCCACATTACAACCCTTAAAGCCCTTGTGATTTTTGCTTTTATACTGTTCAATATGAGTTTTTTCTTGATGTATGCATAATTTAACTTGTTGTTAGCTTAAGTGTTGGGTGAGAGTTAAGTCCCTCGTGTTTTCTTATTCATCTATCGATGAAGTGTGTGCTAGGTGTGATTCATTTTTGAACATTGTATTGTCTTAGAATTTTTGACATATGTTTTGTATTTAGGAGTTGTTTCGTTTTCATGTTATCGTTGTAGTTTAGTGGTATGTTTTGCTTTGCATGTATGTTTCGGTGTTGAACCATACATTTGTTTTTAGTTTTTCCGAAACTTGTTGAGTCGTGATTGCTTGATTGTTACTTTTGTTTTCCTGAGTTGATCGATTCTTGTTTGAAGACAAACAAGTTTAAGTTGGGGAGAGTTGATAAGTGCTAAATCGTATTAATTTTGAGTGTAAATAATTGGCACTTATTGGTTTAATTCAATCAATAAACCTCAACTTTTGTGCATATGTTGTATAGTTTTCGTTATAATATATATATTGTGTATCATGTAAATATGATTAATTTTAATTGCTTTTCTCTCATTTTTGTAGGTATATAAGCAATGATATTTTGTTATTGTCTTATAGAGCGTTGAATAACCTTTCCAACGCTTCCGACCGCGCGTAAAACAGAGTTACGGTTTAAAAGTTATGGTCAAAACAAATGTTGGTTTTGCTGTCATGTTCGCTAAGCGAACAAAAGTTCGCAGTGCGAACGGGAATTTCTAAAACTCGGGAAAAATACCGTTTTGGCAGTAGAAAATGAGGCATAAGTTCGCTGTGCGAACGGGACTTCGCTAGGCGAATACTGTAACACCCCACTTCCCAAATTAAATAAAATATAAACATTATAAATAAACATCAGAGTTTTCCCCAAAATAGTGGGATATCACATCACCAAATTTTTATAAAAATACTTTATTAATTATTCTCAAAAATAATACAGCGGAAAACATTATTCCAACATTCTCGGCCATCCGCCAAATTTTGTAAAATCTTTATTATTATAATTCACAAAAAAAAAGTGATACCTCACAGGATTACAACAAGTTTGACATAAAACAATTAAAACACCCATATCCCGTGTTACGTATCAGAGCATCCTAGACTCGACTGGCACACCACCATCCAAGCTATCTAAGTACCTGGATTATCTGTACTTTCGGAGAAGCACAGACACAACAACAACCAAGGGGTGAGAAAACATGATCAAAAATATATTGGTAATGTAATACATGTAAACAAGGTAGTAAAACACACCAACACACCAATATTCACCCCAACAACTCCATATAACGAACCTACTGTTCAAATTACAATATAACATATTATAATGCAAATATGCAACTCAACACCATGCATGCGGTACCGACTCATTGGTTCATTCAATCGAACCTGGATAGATCACTTACGCTCCTCCTGAGACATGATCTATCCCCCACCATTCTCCACCAAGGAGTACGGATGAATCACTTACGCTCCTCCTGAGACATGATTCATCCCACCGAAACACCATGATATGCACACACCAATGCATAACTATCATATTTAGGCACACTAAGTGCACACGATCCTCCTGATCATATCATCATACATCAATGCATATATGTGTAGATATATTACACCAATACCATATAAATCAATCAGATAGTAAATAAATTCATACTATAACACCATATATAACCACATCCCAACACCCGGGAACACACGATCCTACTGATCACTACATACATATACGTTAACCAATTGTTCACCAACAATATCAAGGAAAATGAGTACCATCACCAAGTAAACAAGTTCATACTTTATCACCAAGATATAAACACGTCCCACCACTCGGGAATACACGATCCTACTGATCACTACACCATGCTCCGCATGATTCATACACCAACTAATTATCCATTTAAATAATTAGTAATGGAAATCACATACTATCACTGAGTACTCACTCTATAACACTCAATCATCTCCCCTATAATCAACAAAGTCCAAGGGCACTACACTCTTAGCGCACACAGTATAACAGCATAGAAAAACCTCATTCTACTACGCTCGCTACACCCTCGCTAGGCGAGCTCCCAGCGAATGCTCGCTACCTGTTCGCTTAGCGAACCTCCTCGCGAAGGCAAACAGAACCTACTAGACTCACTCGCTACCTCACTCGCTAGGCGAGCACCTAGCGAACGCTCGCTGCCTTCTCGCTAAGCGAAGTGCTAGCGAGTTGCCTGCGACTTCTCAAGTTCTCACAGTTCAGAATTCTCACTCTTCTCTGATTCAAGCCTATTCTATAACATCCACTTCCTATACTATCCGTATTACGACCAATGCATATTAGGCTTATCAATCTTCCTATAATTCTACTCCAGATCAACATTACGGCACACTACCGACACTTTAGAGTTACTCTGAACCTTACTCAAACCAAACCAACACCAACAGTCAATCAACAATGGCAACATCAAACATCCGTACATCATCATATACATATTATTCCAAAGTCATCACTTAAACAATCTATCGACACATCAAAAAGGTCACACAGAACTTCCCTAAAACCGTAAACCCAACCTATACGCCAAATTAACCAAAAACAACAATTCACCAACACTCAACATATTTCAATCCATCAACATCAACATAACTCAACAATCAATAGCATGTCAATATAAAACTTCATCAACGATACATTCCTACGGGGTTAAGGAATCCCCACTACCCTATACATGTATATACCATTCCCAATCAAGTTTCTCCCCCTTACCTTGTTAATCGGTTGATCGATGAAATTCTTCCTGGATTTGGTCTCTTGGCCTCCTCTTTTCTTTCCGTTCTTCGTTCCCTTTTTCCTTCGTTCTTCTCACTTCTCTCGTTCTTTCCTCTTCTCTCTTTCTATCGCTCTTTCTCTCTTCCATCTTTCTATCGTGTTATTTTCTCTAATACTTCCCCCATCCCTTCATATTCTATTTTCCTTTTTATTTCCTATCCCAATAATAATAATAACTAATAAAAATAATATAATAATAATAATAATAATAACTAATAAAAATAACATAATAATAATAATAATAATAATAATAATAATAATAATAATAATAATAATAATATTATTATTATCACACCAATTTCCCACGATCTATGGTAATCCCTTTTCTCTCTATTCCAACTTTTCTAACATCTCCTTGCTACCCCTTCATATTTCCTTCCTCACGGTTTCTATCATGACTTTTCATATTTCCATTCTAACTTCCCAATAACCCTTCCACCTCTTATTTTACTTATTTCAACCACTAATATTCCCAATAATAATTCTAATATAATAATTATAATAATCATTATAATAATAATAATAATAATATAATATAATATTATTATAATATTATAGTAATATTCAACATAATAATAATAATAGTAATAAACCCAACAATAATTATAATTATAATAATAATAATACTAATGATAATAATAACAATTATATTAATACTAATAATAAAATAATATGAATAATAATAATCTTAATATTAATAATACTAATATAATATTACTAATATTAATAATACTAATCATAATAATACTATTAATAATAATAATAATATTATTATTATTATTATCTCACCAAAATAATAATAATAATAATAATAATAATAATAATAGTAATAATATTATTATCTCACCAAAATAATAATAATATTAATAATACTAATAAATATAATAATATATAATAATAATACCCCCACCAATATTACTATTATTCATTATATTATCATATTCACACCAAAAATCATAATAATATAATAACTATATTAATAATAATATTATATTCTCCATATTAATAATATTACTACAAATATTAATAATAATCATAAATATAATAATAATAATAATAATAATAATAATAATAATATTAATATCACCACCAATATTACTATTATTTCTTATATTATTATAAACTCACCAAATTACCACCAATGATCTCCCATCTCAGGGACACCCACCAAACATCATCAAATACACCCTACCAAAGGGCACATCAACATATAATATTTAAAATAATAATAAAATGACTAAATAATTAAAATGGGTGTTACAACTCTCCCCCACTTTAATTATTTTCGTCCTCGAAAATTATCTGATGGAAATAATTCTGGATACGCTCCCCGCATCTTTTATTCCAATTCTCAGGTCACACTGCCTTCTGCAGCACCTCCCCATACTACTTTCACCAAAGATATCTCCTCCCTTCGGAGTTGTTCCTCGCTCGCCAAAACGAACTAGCAATGCCTCAACAATCGGAATATTTTTCACTTGTACATCATCCACCTGGTTCAATGTACTTTCTCGACTAAGACACATGAAACATATCATGCCAATTCACAGCGACAACAGAAAAACAGTCTAACATGTTACTCCTCCCATGCCTCCGCTGCGCCACTCTGATACAACTACAGAACACGTGCGAACTTCTGAGATTTCGAAGCTCGACCAACACCAGTCACCGGCGTGACCCTCAAAATACATATTGCCTCGGATCCTCTCGATCTTCTCAGCCATCTCAAGCATAATCTTCAAGTCTGAGTACAACACTCTCACTCGATTTATTTCAACACAGGAGAGTCCTACACTCCCTATCTCACCAAGCCACATATAGTGCCATTTCGACACTAGGATGGTAACCGTTATTATAGGTAACTCAATCAACGATAATTAATCATCCCACGCTCCATCTTGATCCGACACCCAAGCTCTCACCAATTCTCTACAGACTCAATAGTCCTCTCTGACTGACCATCAGTTTGCGGATGATAGGTCGAACTCAGCTTCAACTTAGTACCCGAAGCTTCCTGTAAGCCCCTCCAAAATCTCAATATAAACCTCAAATTTCCATCTGACACAATATTCGTCAGTATCTCATCCAACTTCACCACTTTCTCAATATGCATCTCGTATATCCTCAACACGGAATAGTTAATCCACTCCTAACAATTCAAATTAAAATTATGTCTTTACAAATTCTTTGGAAATCTCAACACCAATTTCGTGAAAATACTACCTGATTTCCACTCTAGAATATTTAACGACTACATCAGACTCAACAGTCTCTGATGTTCACTCTTCGTATTCCGACAATTCTAACTAGCATATTCCACCTCTCCTTATCCATGGTCTCAAAAACAATCTACTCAAGTTCGGTTACTTCTTCATAGCACCGAGATGGATACTCCATCTACCTCAATGTATTTCTTCACGAGTACTCCTACTCCCTTCAACAACATCTGATATACATACTCTATCATAACACCTCGTGGTATTATTTCCACAAACCCGACAATCCACTCTTCGACTCTAATTTATCAATTTCAACTAATTCACTATTCAACCCAGATTTCTGACTTTCTCGATTCTTCTCAAGGATATCACTAGTCAGATCTTAATAATAAAAGCTTAACTCCATAAGAAGTATCCTTACTCACAAAACGCATATTATGAAATTTCTCAATCAGTTCTAACTCTTTTCACCATCATCTTCGGTATATGCAAATATTTCTAACTCACTGCATCATCTACCATGTCCGCTTTACCCGAATGGTAATTCAACTCGAAGTCGTACTCTTTTCGAAGTCCCAATTATTTCCTATGCCTCATATTTGTCTTATTCAAATTAAACAAACACCTTAAACTCTTAAGATCACCAAACATCTCCGATCTCAGTCTGAACTTTTGAAGACTCCGACTCCAGTACAATCACAATAGTAACCAACTCTAAATCACTGGTCGGATGATTTCTCTTATACACTTCAAGTTGCCTTTTGCATAATTGAAACTCGCTGAAGTTGTCTTTAGCAAATCCCCTAATTATATCAACAAGCATCACAAACACCACAATTAGTTCTATCGGATTCGGCAGAACTTTCCTTACGGAAGTATATCACCGCTCTTTTTCCAACACTGATAACTCCAGTTCCTTATGCTCAACATAATCCTCTATACACTTAGAATACCTTAAAATATCATTTATTAACACAACCATTGCCTTATATAAATAATTAAAGAAGATCCCATGCCAAGTGGACAAACAAGTTGTGAGTTATAGCGGGAACACATACTGTACCGCCCGTTCTTACCACAAAATTCAAACACACTTCATCAATAAATAGCTTAAATCTATGTCAATACTTCACCATCTCATATATAATTTGAATAGCTTTCCAACGCTTCGAACCGCGCGTCATTCCGAGTTACGGTTCTCCCGTTACGGCAAAAACACCAGAATAACATTTTCTGCCCAGGACCCCTTCGCCAGGCGAACACCGCAGCGAATATGGACGTTCGCCAGTATGCTCGCCAGGCGAACATGACAGTCCCAAAATCCTCTTTTCGACCGTTACCCGACTTCCGAGTGTCCGATTTCGATTCCGTAAAAAGATGCGATCTCGGAATTTAACGTACAACAACAATTTTATACTTAGGAAGCCATCCAACACATTTTAAATCTATGAATAATTTAAAACTCAATTACTTCCAATCTCAACAGCAGATCTTTGAGCCTCCTAATACGATAGAACTTTTGACCTTCATCCCATCCACCACAAGAACTCTACTCGAGATCACATGACCAAGGGACTCACATCCCTCGATCAATTGTTCCATCAAATCATTAACTCTTGGAAGCGAACACCTATCCTTGATAGTCACCCTGTTCACTTATCTATAGTTCACCCAAAGCTTCACAAAACCTTCTATCTGTCTAACCAACAAAATTGGTGCACATTACGGTAGCACACTCAAACAAAAGAACCTCTCTCCTAGAAGGTCTTCAAGTTGACTCTTCAACTTCTCCAATCCCAACAAAAACACACCATATGGAGTCACTAATATCGGACTCGTTCCAACAACAAAGTCAACGTGTGAGCTTTACTTCACACTCCGATAGTAAATCACCTACCTCATCCGGAAACCTCCGGCAATCGCAATTAATTGACAAATCCCAATTTTTCTCACTTTCCTTCTCATTCCAAGTTTCAGTCAAAATAGACACTTCAACACCGTCTTACGCCAAATTCCTCAAAATAATCCCTTAAGCACATAGTTTAACTCAAGACTATACACTGCTCACGCCACCCAAGCTTGCAAGATACGTCTATCCCATCCAACACAATCCCGTCCACTATTAACAAGAGATTAAGGGTGATCAGTTCCTCAATTTGTTAATAGACAGCCGAAATCATGATGGGGTACAAACCATCTTTACCAAACTATAATATCACTCCTCAACACACTAAACCACCACACTGTAGCTTTTCGGAGAAATACAACTTCTCCCCCACTGGAATCATTCCACTTCTACCAATGAAGTTAACCAACAACATGTACCGACAGTGTTTTTACACACATGTCGCATACCAGGAAACAATAACACTAGACAACATTGGCCGGATGGACCGACCTGCTCTGATACCAATTGTAACACCCCACTTCCCAAATTAAATAAAATATAAACATTATAAATAAACATCAGAGTTTTCCCCAAAATAGTGGGATATCACATCACCAAATTTTTATAAAAATACTTTATTAATTATTCTCAAAAATAATACAGCGGAAAACATTATTCCAACATTCTCGGCCATCCGCCAAATTTCGTAAAATCTTTATTATTATAATTCACAAAAAAAAAGTGATACGTCACAGGATTACAACAAGTTTGACATAAAACAATTAAAACACCCATATCCCGTGTTACGTATCAGAGCATCCTAGACTCGACTGGCACACCACCATCCAAGCTATCTAAGTACCTGGATTATCTGTACTTTCGGAGAAGCACAGACACAACAACAACCAAGGGGTGAGAAAACATGATCAAAAATATATTGGTAATGTAATACATGTAAACAAGGTAGTAAAACACACCAACACACCAATATTCACCCCAACAACTCCATATAACGAACCTACTGTTCAAATTACAATATAACATATTATAATGCAAATATGCAACTCAACACCATGCATGCGGTACCGACTCATTGGTTCATTCAATCGAACCTGGATAGATCACTTACGCTCCTCCTGAGACATGATCTATCCCCCACCATTCTCCACCAAGGAGTACGGATGAATCACTTACGCTCCTCCTGAGACATGATTCATCCCACCGAAACACCATGATATGCACACACCAATGCATAACTATCATATTTAGGCACACTAAGTGCACACGATCCTCCTGATCATATCATCATACATCAATGCATATATGTGTAGATATATTACACCAATACCATATAAATCAATCAGATAGTAAATAAATTCATACTATAACACCATATATAACCACATCCCAACACCCGGGAACACACGATCCTACTGATCACTACATACATATACGTTAACCAATTGTTCACCAACAATATCAAGGAAAATGAGTACCATCACCAAGTAAACAAGTTCATACTTTATCACCAAGATATAAACACGTCCCACCACTCGGGAATACACGATCCTACTGATCACTACACCATGCTCCGCATGATTCATACACCAACTAATTATCCATTTAAATAATTAGTAACGGAAATCACATACTATCACTGAGTACTCACTCTATAACACTCAATCATCTCCCCTATAATCAACAAAGTCCAAGGGCACTACACTCTTAGCGCACACAGTATAACAGCATAGAAAAACCTCATTCTACTACGCTCGCTACACCCTCGCTAGGCGAGCTCCCAGCGAATGCTCGCTACCTGTTCGCTTAGCGAACCTCCTCGCGAAGGCAAACAGAACCTACTAGACTCACTCGCTACCTCACTCGCTAGGCGAGCACCTAGCGAACGCTCGCTGCCTTCTCGCTAAGCGAAGTGCTAGCGAGTTGCCTGCGACTTCTCAAGTTCTCACAGTTCAGAATTCTCACTCTTCTCTGATTCAAGCCTATTCTATAACATCCACTTCCTATACTATCCGTATTACGACCAATGCATATTAGGCTTATCAATCTTCCTATAATTCTACTCCAGATCAACATTACGGCACACTACCGACACTTTAGAGTTACTCTGAACCTTACTCAAACCAAACCAACACCAACAGTCAATCAACAATGGCAACATCAAACATCCGTACATCATCATATACATATTATTCCAAAGTCATCACTTAAACAATCTATCGACACATCAAAAAGGTCACACAGAACTTCCCTAAAACCGTAAACCCAACCTATACGCCAAATTAACCAAAAACAACAATTCACCAACACTCAACATATTTCAATCCATCAACATCAACATAACTCAACAATCAATAGCATGTCAATATAAAACTTCATCAACGATACATTCCTACGGGGTTAAGGAATCCCCACTACCCTATACATGTATATACCATTCCCAATCAAGTTTCTCCCCCTTACCTTGTTAATCGGTTGATCGATGAAATTCTTCCTGGATATGGTCTCTTGGCCTCCTCTTTTCTTTCCGTTCTTCGTTCCCTTTTTCCTTCGTTCTTCTCACTTCTCTCGTTCTTTCCTCTTCTCTCTTTCTATCGCTCTTTCTCTCTTCCATCTTTCTATCGTGTTATTTTCTCTAATACTTCCCCCATCCCTTCATATTCTATTTTCCTTTTTATTTCCTATCCCAATAATAATAATAACTAATAAAAATAATATAATAATAATAATAATAATAATAACTAATAAAAATAACATAATAATAATAATAATAATAATAATAATAATAATAATAATAATAATAATAATAATATTATTATTATCACACCAATTTCCCACGATCTATGGTAATCCCTTTTCTCTCTATTCCAACTTTTCTAACATCTCCTTGCTACCCCTTCATATTTCCTTCCTCACGGTTTCTATCATGACTTTTCATATTTCCATTCTAACTTCCCAATAACCCTTCCACCTCTTATTTTACTTATTTCAACCACTAATATTCCCAATAATAATTCTAATATAATAATTATAATAATCATTATAATAATAATAATAATAATATAATATAATACTATTATAATATTATAGTAATATTCAACATAATAATAATAATAGTAATACACCCAACAATAATTATAATTATAATAATAATAATACTAATGATAATAATAACAATTATATTAATACTAATAATAAAATAATATGAATAATAATAATCTTAATATTAATAATACTAATATAATATTACTAATATTAATAATACTAATCATAATAATACTATTAATAATAATAATAATATTATTATTATTATTATCTCACCAAAATAATAATAATAATAATAATAATAGTAATAATATTATTATCTCACCAAAATAATAATAATATTAATAATACTAATAAATATAATAATATATAATAATAATACCCCCACCAATATTACTATTATTCATTATATTATCATATTCACACCAAAAATCATAATAATATAATAACTATATTAATAATAATATTATATTCTCCATATTAATAATATTACTACAAATATTAATAATAATCATAAATATAATAATAATAATAATAATAATAATAATAATAATAATATTAATATCACCACCAATATTACTATTATTTCTTATATTATTATAAACTCACCAAATTACCACCAATGATCTCCCATCTCAGGGACACCCACCAAACATCATCAAATACACCCTACCAAAGGGCACATCAACATATAATATTTAAAATAATAATAAAATGACTAAATAATTAAAATGGGTGTTACAAACACTGGAACCTATTTTTGCCTATTTAAGTGATTTTTCTGCATTTTATAGGTTATGTTGTTTGTGAACTTTTTACCCCAACTTCATCAAACACATTCTTGAGTAGATTTAGCTTAGAAACAACATTGGAGGGTGCCTCTTGACGATCCGGGGTCGAATCCACTTCAATCGGAGTTGACAGACCGTGAGATTTGTGTTCTTCTTCCTTCCTCTCTATGTATTTTTCATTTGTTGGGGTTTTGTATGTAAGTTTATCTTGATTGTATGTATATTTGTGGATCTTTGTATAAAATCTCTTTTACAACTCTTTATCGATGGTTATCTTAATTTTTTACTTAATGGGTTTGGATTATTATAGACATATACGGTTCAAACTCGATCTAAGATGAACATATGTTAGATTCTAAACTCTAGACATAGATTTAGGACTAATATTCACGTGGGTATCGATTCTTAATGCTCCGTGTTATCGAGTTGCATGAGACATCACCAATGAGATGATACGGTTGATCTCTCGACTTTGCATTAGACATAACCTCTGTTGTGAGCGATACATGATGATATTGACGAGCGATTTAGGTTGCGTGCATTTGATCCATATATTTTTTAGTGCATGATGGATAGAACGAAATAGAACTCCTGACGAGTTTTCTCATTTCTTGAGAATGTATTTATTTTCTTGTTATATGTTTTTTTCTTTTGCATTTTTATCCCAAACCATTTAAACCCAGGCTTAGAGCCGTAGAGATTGCCGAACGACATTCTTTCCCTCACACTGATCCCTGTGGAGACGACATAAATCCCGGAGGAAATTCTTCCGAAAATAATATTTTTGCTTGCCGCTTTACCGCTCTAACAAAAAGGCGTCGTTGCCGGGAATTGGTTTTGATATTGAGTTGCATTGCGATAATTTCTATATTTCTAAGCTTTGCACATAATTGTATATATGTTTGTATAGATAGTTGTTTTGCTTTTATCTTCCATAATGTTTGTTCAAGTGTTGTATAGATTTTATTCCCGTAACGTTTATTCAAGTGTTTGGTTAGGAAACTTTCTTTAGGTTGTCGCTTTGACAAAGCATCGGCGTGTATGTGAGGAAGTTACTAGCAAAGAACAATCAAGGTGTCGAGCTAACAACGTGAAACAAGCGCTTGTTGGGAGGCAACCCAACGGTTTTTGAGTTTGTATAGTTTTATATTTAGTAGTATAGTTAATATAAAGTGAAAATGTATGGACCACATGTGAGAAAAAGAATATAAAAATCGAAGTTTCCCTGCCCGTGCTTAGCTCGCGCAAAGGGCGCTTAGCGCGCCTTGTTTTGCAAAGACGGATCTCTCATTTTCCATCCACTTTCACCAATTTTGGTCTTTGTGTTTAGTTAGTTTTAATTTAAATTTATTAGGTTGTTAGAATAATGTTTGTTTTTGATTAGCTTAAGGATGCATTTTGTGATTTTCCAAGTTTGATCGTTTCAACTTGCGAATGTATGGTTTTGATATTGTTTGAAGTTGGTACTTTGTAAGGTATTGTTTATCGCTTTCTAGAACATAGCATGATTAGGAGACTTTTCATTTGTACAATTTTCATGTCATTCATTATTTTACCATACTTGTTCAGTTTTGAACCACTTTAGAACAAAACCTTTTTGTGAAGAGCTTTCCATTGTTTACGTTATGCAGGAAACCAACATTTTGTTTAACTCAGTTTTATTATGTTTAATCTTTTATTTGTGTTGATTTGTATGATAGCACTAAAATGATCAAGGCATTTTGTTCGATTTTGAGCAAATCCATTTGACCAAATAGTCAATATACCTTGTGAGTGAGTGAGAATTTGCTTACCCCCTTTGAACCTTTGTTAGAATCCATCTTGGTGTTAAGTTCATTTTTGTATGGGTTCTAATACTTTTTCTTGAACTATAACCATGACTTGTTATTTGAGTTTTTACTCTTGTCTATACGTTTGGGAGCATTCATGTCACTATGTGTGGTTGTATTCAAGTTGGGAAGAAGTGGTTGGTTGTTTAGAGGTTGAGAAAAAGAAAAAGTTTGAAAAAGAAAGAAAAGAAAAAATGAAAAAGAAAAAGAACAAAAAAAGGGAAAGAATTGAAAAAAAGAAAAAAAAATAGAATAATGTTATGCTAATAAGTTGTGTGGAATGGTGTAACAATTTGGAAAAGAGGAAAAGGTGATTGGAATTTGTGAGTGCTTGAGATTGTGAGAAATGATCACTCTCATTTGATTAGGCATGTTTTTGTTTCTTTTACCTTGAGAAAAATAATTGTTTGTTACGCAAGCCACATTACAACCCTTAAAGCCCTTTTGATTTTTGCTTTTATACTGTTCAATATGAGTTTTTTCTTGATGAATGCATAATTTAACTTGTTGTTAGCTTAAGTGTTGGGTGAGAGTTAAGTCCCTCGTGTTTTTTTATTCATCTATCGATGAAGTGTGTGCTAGGTGTGATTCATTTTTGAACATTGTATTGTCTTAGAATTTTTGACATGTGTTTTGTATTTAGGAGTTGTTTGGTTATCATGTTATCGTTGTAGTTTAGTGGTATGTTTTGCTTTGCATGTATGTTTTTATGTTGAACCATACATTTGTGTTTTGTTTTTCCGAAACTTGTTGAGTCGTGATTGCTTGATTGTTACTTTTGTTTCCCTGAGTTGATCGATTCTTGTTTGAGGACAAACAAGTTTAAGTTGGGGAGAGTTGATAAGTGCTAAATCGTATTAATTTTGAGTGTAAATAATTGGCACTTATTGGTTTAATTCAACCAATAAACCTCAACTTTTGTGCATATGTTGTATAGTTTTTGTTATAATATATATATTGCGTATCATGTAAATATGATTAATTTTAATTGGTTTTCTCTCATTTTTGTAGGTATATAAGCAATGATATTTTGTTATTGTCTTATAGAGCGTTGAATAAGTTTTCCAACGCTTATGACCGCGCGTAAAACAGAGTTACGGTTTAAAAGTTATGGTCAAAACAAATGTTGGTTTTGCTGACATGTTCGCTAAGCGAACAAACGTTCGTAGTGCGAACGGGAATTTCTAAAACGCGTGAAAAATACCGTTTTGGCAGTAGAAAATGAGGCATAAGTTCGTTGTGCGAACGGGACTTCGCTAGGCGAACAGTGGAACCTATTTTTGCCTATTTAAGTGATTTTTCTGCATTTTATAGGTTATGTTGTTTGGGAACTTTTTACCCCAACTTCATCAAACACATTCTTAAGTAGATTTAGTTTAGAAACAACATTTGAGGGTGCCTCTTGACGATCCAGGGTCGAATCCACTTCAATCGGAGTTGACAGACCGTGAGATTTGTGTTCTTCTTCCTTCCTCTCTATGTATTTTTCATTTGTTGGGGTTTTGTATGTAATTTTATCTTGATTGTATGTATATTTATGGATCTTTGTATAAAATCTCTTTTACAACTCTTTATCGATGGTTATCTTGATTTTTTACTTAATGGGTTTGGATTGTCATACACATATACGGTTCAAACTCGATCTAAGATGAACATCTGTTAGATTCTAAACTCTAGACGTAGATTTAGGACTAATATTCACGTGGGTATCGATTCTTAATGCTCCGTGTTGTCGACTTGCATGAGACATCACCGATGAGATGATACGGTGATCTCTAGACTTTGCGTTTCACATAACCTCTGTTATGAGCGATACGTGATGATATTCACGATCCATTTAGGTTGCGTGCATTTGATCCATATATTTTTTAGTGCATGATGGGTAGAACGAAATAGAACTCCTGTCGAGTTTTCTCATTTCTTGAGAATGTATTTATTTTCTTGTTATATGTTTTTTTCTTTTGCATTTTTATCCCAAACCATTCAAACCCAAGCTTAGAGACGTAGAGATTGTCGAACGGCATTCTTTCCCTCACACAGATCCCTGTGGAGACGACATAAATCCCGGAGGAAATTCTTCCAAAAATAATAGTTTTGCTTGTCGTTTTACCGCTCCAACAAAATGGCTTTGTTGTCGGGAATTAGTTTTGATATTGAGTCGCATTGTGATAATTTCAATATTTTTAAGATTTGCACATAATTGTATATATGCTTGTATAGATAGTTGTTTTGCTTTTATCTTCCATAATGTTTGTTCAAGTGTTGTATAGATTTTGTTCCCGTAACGTTTGTTCAAGTGTTTGGTTAGGAAACTTTCTTTAGGTTGGCGCTTTGACAAACCATCAGCGTGTATGTGAGGAAGTTACTAGCAAAGAACTATCAAGGTGTCGAGCTAACAACGTGAAACAAGCGCTTGTTGGGAGGCAACCCAATGGTTTTTGAGTTTGGATAGTTTTATATTTAGTAGTATAGTTAATATAAAGTGAAAATGGATGGACCACATGTGAGAAAAAGAATATAAAAACCGAAGTTTCTCTGCTCGTGCTTAGCTCGCGCAATGGGCGCTTAGCGCGCCTTATTTTGCAAAGACAAATCTCTCATTTTTCATCCACTTTCACCAACGTTGGTCTTTGTGTTTCGTTAATTTTAATTCAATTTTGTTAGGTTGTTAGAATAATGTTTGTGTTTGCTCTCAAGTTTGTTTTTTATTAGCTTAAGGATGCATTTTGTGATTTTCCAAGTTTGATCGTTTCAACTTGCGAATGTATGGTTTTAATATTGTTTGAAGTTGGTACTTTGCAAGGTACTCGTTTATCGCTTTCTAGAACATAGCATGATTAGGAGACTTTTCATTTGTTCAATTTTCATGTCATTCATTCTTTTGCCATACTTGTTCAGTTTTGAATCACTTTAGAACAAAACTTTTTGTGAGGAGCTTTCCATTTTTTACTATATGCATGAGACCAAAATTCTTGTTTAACTCGGTTTTATTATGTTTAATCTTGTATTTGTGTTGATTTGTATGATAGCACTAAAATGATCAAGGCATTTTGTTCGATTTTAAGCATACCCATTTGACCAAATAGTCCATCTACCTTGTTATAGACATATACGGTTCACACTCGATCTAAGATGAACATCTATTAGATTCTAAACTCTAGACATAGATTTAGGACTAATATTCACGTGGGTATCGATTCTTAATGCTCTGTGTTGTCGAGTTGCGTGAGACATCATCGATGAGATGATACGGTTGATCTCTCGACTTTGCGTTGGACATAACCTCTGTTGTGAGCGATACGTGATGATATTGACGAGTGATTTAGGTTGCGTGCATTTGATCCATATATTTTTTAGTGCATGATGGGTAGAACGAAATACAACTCCTGACGAGTTTTCTCATTTCTTAAGAATGTATTTATTTTCTTGTTATATGTTTTTTTTTCTTTTGCATTTTTATCTCAAACCATTCAAACCCAAGCTTAGAGACGTAGAGATTGTCGAACAACATTTTTTCCCTCACACTGATCCCTGTGGAGACGACATAAATCCCGGAAGAAATTCTTCCGAAAATAATATTTTTGCTTGCCGCTTTACCGCTCCAACACAAATCAAGCATGGTAGTAGAAAGCAAAGACAACATTATAAGCAAACAAAAGATACGATAAATAGGAAAAATTAGCAATACTATAAAAATCTGAAAGCTTGAATTAAATGCGGGAAAACTTCAAGTACACAAACAAAATTGAAATAAACTTTTATAATGATGGCAGGATTGTGATCCAAGAGTACAAGAAACTTAAAACTAAAATTGTGATAATCCCTCAATGCGAGTGATTATCAATTTGAAAGTAAATATCTGCTTAAAAATTAAAACGCCAAAGCTTCCGCGTACATGAACTTGGATGCTTCAAACTCTGAAAATTCAGTCTTATAAGGAAGTGGGAAGAATGGGGCAGAGCATTTTTTTTTCTCAATTCTATTATTGCGCAGCCATGGTGACCGCCATTAGGCTCATGGGGTTCGCCATGAGTTTAAGTTGGGTGGTGACGTGGCTGAGGTGCATGGCGAACGCCACGCACCAGAAACATGACTTTTCAACATTTTTCTTCCTTTTCTTGCTCCTTTCACGGTTTTTTTGCGCGGACACACCATTATTGACAAGTACCTGAAATGAAGACAAAATACGACATAAATGTACGAAAATTCGATAAAACGACACTAAAATGCATGTGAATCGGGTCTAAATATTCAATACGTTTTCACGTTATCATTTGCCTTAGAGCATCTTTAGTGGGAGTATCTTAAGTGGATAAACTAAGATATTTTTTGTGGCTCAGAGTGATTTGTAGGATTTAAAAAATTTATAGTTGATTTGAATTATTTTCTTTAATGATAGTTGCTTATAAAAAAACTAAAACTTGACCTTATATTTTATATTTGTAATTATTTCTTATTGAAGTTACCATTAATTTAAATAATAATATTATATATTTCAAAATAAATAGCATATGCTAGCTATATAATTGTCGAAAACTAAAAGTTAGTGAATTAAATTAAATGTCATGTCATAGTCATTCCAATGCAAATTCTTTATAATCATCGTTAACTATAAAAATTTTAACTATTAAAAACTTACATTAAATATGCTCTTAATCAAAAATTAAGGAAGAGACATTCTGGGATGTTTTTCTCAATCAAGGTGACCCTTATTTATACAATTTTGTATTTATTTTAGACCACACAAAACGGTCGGTACAATTACAGTCATCCAAAATTGTCGGCAAAATCCTGACCGTTTAAAATTTTAAACAAATTAAACTACCAAAAAATTAACTTTAGTTGAAATTTTTAGTATAATATAATACTTTTCAACATTTCCGATAATATTACAAACTCACAGAAATTTCAAAAAGAATTCTAATAACCAAATATTTTAGATACACTTTCGAAAATTTAGGTGGTATCGAAATTATAAAATTGTCTTCTGAAAATTTTGTAAGCAAATATGTCTAACATTTGTCAAAAATAATTGAGATTATAAAATTATGACAAGTGTCGTATACAAATGCGGGAATGACAACTTAAAACTTCAAATAATAAATTACAATTTCATTTATGTTTTAATCTTCAATAATGTATGTTTATGTTATACCAATCTTTGAAAAATTATGTTTTATAAAATCCAATTTTAAAAATACAAAGGAAAAAAATCATTTTTTTAAAAAATAATAGACATGCCTATAAACACATTTTAAATCATGTCTAATCCATTTTAAATAAAACAAAGACCTATCTTTGTTGTATAAGAGTAAACCCCAAAAAAAGGCTCCTGAATTCTAACAAAATCCTGTAAAGAATAAACAAAATCCATACAAAATGTTGAATACATTCCCAAGGCACCAAGAAAATCAATTCTACTACAATGTAGTTTTGTTATACCAATCTATCACCCCAATCATCAATCAATCCATTCATTTTTGTATGCTTTAAAAATTAGAGCTTATTGGAAATTATTCCCTTGTACAAAAAAAAGCATATATGTATTTCCGTCTACCATTTTACAAATATGCACTTTTATTATAACCACGGAATGCACAGTGCAGCTTTTTTCTCTGGTACCTTGGAAACTGTTTCAACAAAATCAGAAAGTAATCATTGTCAGCAACTATTAGACATTCATAAGATATACATGATAGAAAATGAGGGAAAGAAAGGACCATTTAATAAACACTTACCATAGAAACAAGATGAAGATCTTAACCTGCAATATAAATATAACTTTTCATATTGAAGCATTCCATTTTTATGCAAGTATCCTGCAGAGATAACACAGGAAGCTATTAAGACAACTAGGGTTGTGAGAGAGAGAAAAAAGAAGGAAAGAAAAGGCACCCTCAAGCATGTGCCACCGTGGCTACGAGGTATTGTCCTCTGAGTGTGAGAACCCTCAGAGCTTGTCCTTTAGAAAACACTCAAATTGAGGAGCGTGGGTGTTGTATATAAACTTTTTCAGAATATATTAAGAATTATGACTAATACTTGCTCAAATACACTCAAATTGCGTTCACATTGATCTGCACTACATGTCAAGCTCAAAATTTTAATGGAAAATTTCGGCAAATTTGGAGTTTTGTGGCCATGCATTGCCGCCATCGAGCTACAAAACTAAATTTATGCTCTAGAATTTCAACACTATAAAAATAAACTTCAATAACTAGATAACTCTCTTAGTTTTCCTTACATAATCTGTTTATGTTCCACTCATTAGAAGCACACATCCTTCTAAGATCTGTTTTTAAGCTTTATAAAGCAATTCTAATGATAGAAATGATGTAGCAAATCTAGTAACTCCAACCGGATAAGATACATACTCTAACTCTGAGAGATACTCTAACAAAGATATTTTCACTTTCGACCATGTGAGTTCATCCTTTGTTTCACATCTCACATTGAACTGGTGTATGTACTCCCTTCCATACTCGAGTTCTCCAATCTCACATTTACTTCTCTGATGTTCCTTGAATTTTGAGGTGCGTTTTCGTGTGCAGAATCCATATTTTTTATTCACCCACATTGTACACCCACATTGTCTCCTGTGCAGACAATGATTCTATACAGATAGCTCTAAAAAGTATTTTTTTTATATAGATAGCTTTCAAATTCTATTTCTTTCCCTTAACAGTTGTAACATCTAATTTTTTATAAAATAGATCTTTCAACCTGTTTTTAGGCCATTCTTTCTCTTTGTAGCACTGCTAGGAAGTGTTGAATTGTCAAACCAGAGTTTCTAGAACTCCTAACCAGAGCTGAATGTTCCTAAACCAGAGAAAATATTCTCTTGCCCATCTTTAACAACATTTCAGAATGCCCCCCACCACTACCCATTCCCTCTCTCTTATAGCCAACTCACATGAGGTTACTGCACACCTCACTAACTAATTATCTAACCGGCCCCGCCAAGAGGTCAGCACATCCTAAAATTCATTCATTTGTTCTGTCCAATGTGGTGGTGAAATTATCCAACTAAACCTCCAAGCCAGAGCATTTCCCTTCGGTAGCACACAATGTTGATTTCCAAGCCTAACCCTTAAGGAGTCATTCAGATTCCCCGTGAGACCCGATGTTGTTGGGGAGATACGAAGTTGTGGCCAGCGCCGCTGTCAATTTAAGGCCACAGTATTCACCCCATCAATTGTTCTTCTAGCTTAAGAGTAGTAAGAGGAGCTTTTTTTGGAGTAGGATTCTCCACCAATCCGCAAAGCACCGTGAATTTATAGTCAAGGACCTCGTGCTCCTCACCTTCCCTCAGCTCAATTGGCATCACTTTTCCTTCTTCATTCACTGTTTCAATCGTCTCCCAATATGGACTGCTTCTTGTTGCATTAATGTGATGTAGGATAACTCTCATCACACCGGAAACATAACCCACGAGCGTCGCAGTCCATCAGTTCGGATTAAAGTATATTTGAGACCTTGATTGTTGAACTCACTGTTTCCCTTTCGTTTGTCTTCGTCGTTAAGTTGTGTCGCATTCGAACATAGGTTGGAAGTTGATTGATTGGGTTGACCCTCCTTTTGTTGGGATGGCCCAGCTAGCTCAATAACAAAACTAACACGGTTGGGGCTTGGGTCATAAATTAACCTGTTACGACCATTTTCACTCAACCCTGAACTGGACCGAATTAACACATTCCCTTTCCTATATCGAGCTCCCTTTTTCCCACCTCTTAATGCTGACCAACCACAAAGTTCACCTTTACATAGTATGCCAGCTTCATCACCTAGACTCTCAACCTAAGAAGATACGTACTCAAAACCTGAGATATATTCATCCATCTCTCCCGTTAGTTAAGATCCTTAGATTCTTCAAATGAACTATCAATTTTCCTTCCTTCCTAACATTCAATCAAAGATTTTTCACTTTTGACCATGTGATTACATCCTGTAGTTGAAATTTGACACAGTTGATACTTTGAAGTTGTACATGTCAACGAGGGAGGATTCACTACGTCAAACATTCGCGGAGTTCTGTCAATCCTTGGCGGAGTTCTCCAAATTACATTGAACACCAGAAATAACTTTAGAATCATTGTTTGCACAGGAAACAATGTGGGAGTACAAGTTGGGACACAAAAACACACCTCAAAATTCAAGGAAGGTGAGATTGGAGAAGTTGAGTATGGAAGGGAGTACCATACAATAGTTCAACTTTATATGTAAACTCCTCTCAATGTATGTGGCAGGTCAGACGAATGGTAGAACTCCTCTCAATAGCGAAAAATGATGAAGAAAGGATAAGCTACAGTTTCTAGAAAACTCCTAACCAGAGCTGAATACACCCAAACAAAAGAAAATACTCTCCTAACAACTCTGACAATATATTTCAGAATGCCCTCACTTCTACCCAACCCCTCGTGCAGATTTGCCCCAATGGTTGGCCCACCCTGGCCATAGGCTCAAATATCCTATCATAACCCGATTCGATAATTGACACCAGCTTAAGATGAGTAAAAAACATAAAATCTTATTTCTGAATAAGCTAGAATAAAAGGCACACTTACAAAAATTATATTCAGTGCATCATGATTATATAGATCATAAAGTATGATTAAGCTAATTCCATTTTAGAAGGTACAGTGTACCTATGCTACTTGAAAACTGGAATCATTTATAAATTTATATAAATACATAACATGTATTATTTCCAACAAGAGGATTCAATCATGATAAAAGAACGTAAGATTCGTAAAACCCAAGTACCATGATGAAGCAAAGGTTACAAGAGATTCATCAATATATAATCCGTAAACAAAAGAAACCCTCAAATTAAGAAAAAGGAAACACAAGTTTGAAACTTACATTACAAAAAGTGACCATGAACCTTCAACTTAAACGCATGGAAGCAAGGAAATCCGACAACCTGATAGCATCATGTATAAAGTTAGTGAAATTGGAAAGGTCACAAGAGCACAAGGCCGCCAAACATAAGAACCATGAAAAGGTAAAAAGAAACCTGATGTCTTTGGCAATTATTGTGTCACCATCTGCAGCCCCAAGATGTCGCAAAGCTACCTCCTCAAGACGGCCATCTCGATATGCATGCTGCAATCAAATATATAAAAAATAAAAAAATAAAAAAACTAATTAGGCCCCAGTTGTTCTGTAAGCACTAATTTTTAAAACAGTAGAAAGCCTTATAGTGCATCAATGTTATACTTCCACTATATACCTTGCTACCAATGTTGACAATTGCGGATTGCAGAAAATAGTGGTTTGTTTAACTTCCACTATACTATAGTCTATAATGCTATAGCACTGTTATAGCCACTATTTGACAAGACTTTGCACTAAATTGTGCATCACAAAACAATAAAAGTTTATTAAAATTCGGCTATGGCTCTACGCTATGCCACTATTTGACAACATTGATAGTTACCAGGAAAAAGTTGTAGTCTTTAACTTCGGGGACGTATAGAAAAAGTTAAGTCATGAAGACAACTGAAATTTGCTCACTGCATACGGAATCTAGGGAACTTAAATCTCTATATGAAAAATGATTTACTATTGTCATAAAGCATCATTGCATGGAAAGAAAAAACCTTTCGATAGCCGAGTTATAAGATAATTAAAGTCCTGGCAGGAAAAGTAAAACATGGAGGAGCTGAAAGAGTGAGAGCTAAAAGTTGAACTAAAATTCATATATTTACCTTGTAGAAGCAGCTAGTTCCAAAAGGACAGTTTCCATCCCCAAACTCAAAATGCTTGCAATCGATTGACCTACAAATGGTTTTGAACAAATACCAAAATAAAATAATCAAAAACAAAAGCCCTAGACATGTTCGGGGATAGTTTGGATTGACTTATTTGAGTTTATTTACTGGCATAAGCATTTGCGAGACTGTTATGGGAAAGCTTATGAAAACAGCTTATGATATATTCATAATTTATTTTTACCTTATATTTTCGTAGCTATCCGGAATAACTTAAGAAAACAGCTTAGAGCTTATATGAAAATAGTTTGACATAATTTTATCTTTTGTTATAGAAATAGTTTGGATCAATTGGATAGAGAAGGCATAAAAAGTCATGAAGAGATGGTAGGAGTGATCGAGAAATTACTTGAGCTTAGCCTTGTAGGTATCAACGATTTCCTGTTTTTCTTCACTTGTAGCATACCAAATAACACTTGGAACAACAAAGTAAGATAGCTTGCGACAGATAGGACAGGCCCGCAGTGTGCTATTCACGTCCATCCCTAATGTTGGGTTACTACTCCGCCAATTTCTAATACAGGATATGCAGAAGGGATGATCACATTCAGATAGCAGACCAAACTTTCGTTCAGCTGCTGTAGGCTTTGAAAGAACGCGTTCCAGGCAAACACAGCATTCAACTTCCTGACTTTTTTTCAATGCCTCGAGATGTTTTTGCTTATTTTCGCAACTCTTCATATGTTCTTCTCTTTCTTCAGACCGGAAGGGATGCAAGCAATGTCTTCCACATGAGGGGCATAAATCTCCATGTACATGAGGACATTGTTCCCCTCGAGGACAGTTTCCAGCAGCAGCAAATGAACAAATTGGAAGCTCGGAAGGTGAAGTAATTACAGATTGACCAACATCATCCTCCCTTAAGAAGTCTGCAGATTCTTGATTCCAGACAGGTTCACTAGGAAGAACATAAGGACTGTTGAAAAGAGAAAATTCTGCAGCTGTAGCAACATCGTTCGATGTAATTCTGGTATTACCAAGTAAAACAGATTCTGGCACAGCGAGCTGGTTTTCGATTATTGAGGAAGATGGAGTAGAGGACTGTGCTCGAGAAGCTTTGACATGATCATACCTGCAGCGACTACCATAAGCACAAACTCCTTTCTGATAAAATGTGCATATCTGCAACAACAACAACAACATACGCAAACAATCAGAGAAACGCCTAACTCAATAATGATAACTTAAATCAGTGAAATTTCAAGCATAGAGTAGATTGTATCACCAACATTATTCGGAGGGGCTTTCCAGTCATGAGAAAATTCGCAATGCTCCCCTTTCAGACACGCTCCATGAGCAAAGAACTTACAAAGTACCCTATAAGATTCAGAAGACAAGAATTACACAAATTATAACAGTCTGCAAGTTTGCATAGGAAACAATCATAAAGCAAATTAACACCAAAAGAAAAGAATGAAATCACATGGCTCAAAAATCAAGTTCATCGTTTAAAACCAATCAACCATATATCCACAAATAAAATCGCAAGGCTTGATTAAAATGAATTCATCGCCAAAAAGAATGATATCCAAATTGATTAAAAAAGGTAGAGTTCAAAAGGCTCCAGCGTACATAGCCTCGCCCTGGTGGAGAGGCTGTTTCCAATATTTAAACCCTTTACCTCAAGGTCAGAAGGCAAAATAATAAGATCTATCGAATCATCTAAAAAACTGGTGGCAATACCAATACCATCATCTAAAAAACTGGTGGCAATACCAATACCATTATTCATCGTTTTTATGATAAATAACAAATTTGATTAATTCACCCCACAACGACGGCAATCAGGGTTGCAACACCAGTGCCGTCCGAAATCGCGAAAGCCTTTCCGCGACCTCGACCGAATCATCATATGATCAAAATTATAAATTGAACCTGATTGAGTTCCTAGTTTAATGAGCTATCTAATAATCTATTAATCCAAATTACCATTTCCCAAACTCTACTTTGTAACTTTTCAATTCCTTATTTCTGAATTCCAATCAAAACAAGAAAATAAAAACCCAAAATGAAAGAAAGAAAACACAAATTCCTCATAACAAATCATCAACAACAACAACATACAAATATCAAAGAAAGAACAACAACACAAATATTTCAGAAATTGAAGAAACAACAACAATCAGAAACCCCCAAAATAAAAATCAAGAATCGCCAGAAACGGAAGAAACTGCATAAGAAAACTGAAATAACAAAAGAAAAACCAAGATAACAATCTACGTCTCACCTCTTTGACATGGAGAATCAATCGAAAATCAGAAATAATCTTAATCAAGAGGCGTGAGGATCAAAACCCTAAACCTCAAAGCGATTATTATCAAAAAAGAGAAAGAAAGGAAAAAAAGGGTAATAATAAAAATTGAGGTAGCCAAAAAAACGTGAGGTTTTGCGACCACTCAAAAAGATTAAGAGAAAGAAAGAAAGGGGTTGTTATGTTGTGGGGTGGTAAGGATATGATTTAAGAATAGAAAAAAAAAATGAGAAAAGATTAGAACTTGGAATTGAATGGAAAAAAAAATGATTAAAAAAAAAAAACGTCACTTTGTGTGAGAAACAGAACACAAGTTACACAAAGGTTTTTTTCAGATGTGTTGTTTGTTCTTACATCGGTTTTTGTGTCTCAGCACGTGATTTTGGTTTCTCATATGATCGATCACGTGCCCTTGGATTTTATGTTTTCTAGATTTTTAATGTGTTATCTTTTATTAGATCTTACTACTAAATTTTAATTTAGTTTATATAAATTTTAGTCAATAAAAAGTGGTTAAGAGTGTGTTGTGAATTTTTTTTATTGGTCAAAATTATACATTTATTCTAATTTTAATCAGTGTTCAATGGATTTTATAGTAAATTTGAGAGTATATCAAATACTTCTTTATTAGATTTTCTTTATTTTTAGAAGTTTAAATTATTATAATATTTTTTAAAAAAATAAAAAAATTAATATTTATTTTTAATAAATAATTTTAAATTTTAAATGTACTTTTGGTCCTTCTAATTTGATGATTTTTAATTTTTAGTCTCCTCATTTTAAAAATTATTTTTTTTGTATGAACTTTACATCATTTTGGATCTAGTCGTATTTCTCCAATTTTTCAAACGTGACGTTGATGATTATAACAAAAAAAATATTTTTAATGAGTTGGTAATATTGATTAGAATAATTTATTATTTAATTTTTTTATATAATAAATTAATTAATAATTGATTATTTTAATTAAGTTTTTAAAAATATTTGTTTTATAAATTAATTTGGAATCCAATTAATAGATATTCTAAAAAGAAAAATTGGGCTTTAGGTCCAAATCACTTCAACAAATTTACGGCCCACAAGCACTTAATGTGTTGTGTTTTTTAAACATATATAAGGACTAAGGATATTTGAAAGGAAAATAATGTCAGACTTAGTGGGGTGTTTCTCCTTTGTTCCTCGTCTTGTCTCTTCCATAACTGAATGGAAACCTCATTTTGTCTCTCCTATAGCTAAAACTTGACTTGTCAATATCACCTAAATAATCATTATCAAGGTTCCATTGACTGAGAAGGGTGTGTTTGTACAAAGTTGGTTTAATAGAATGAGTTTCATGTTGAACTTGGGATTTAGCATTATTCTTGCATGGTTGATCTCCTTGGGTGATTTGGTTATCTTAAAGAAGCTTATGGTATGATACGGGAAATGAAGGTGAGACCTGATTTTATAGTTTGGGGTTTCCTTCTTAGGGCTTGTAAGATTCACAAGAATGTTGAACTATGGGAGATTGCTGTAAGAAAATTGTTTGAGCTAGATCCAAGTAATTGTAGATATTATGTACTACTCTCCAATGATTATGTTAATCCTCAAAGGTGGAATGATGTGGAGGGGATTGGAATATTAATGATAAGGAGCATCCATAACACGAGAAGATATATGAGTATTTGGAGGAATTAAATGTCAAGTTGCAAGAACTTGGTAATATGCCAGATTTAACATCAATGCTCCATGATGTTGATGAGCAAGCGAAAGGCTAAGAGTTCACAGTGAAAAACTAGATGTCACCTTTGGAACCAAGAATTCAATTCTTGGATTAGTCATCCATATTATAAAAAACCTTAGAATTTGTGTGGACTACCACACTGCAATTAAATTGATCGCTTATGCACGGTTCAAATACATAATGTTATTGTTGTACTGCAAAAGCCAATAAAACCCAAGAGCAAATATTATAAAAGGTAATTATTTTTTCTTAAAAAATGAGAAGCATCAACAATCATTACAAACATGTAAAATAATACTCTTATGGGTACTTGTTGTGCCTACATTGTTGCGACTTCTACAAGTGCTCATTTATTTTCTTTACAAACAAGAGTTTGTTTCTCAATTAGAGCACAATAATGTTAGAATGTCAGATCTACAAGATCTCATAAAGAGCAACCTCTGAAGAGCTTGCTCACAGATTTTCTTCGTGGTCTTGATATCATGTTTTAACAACATTTATTTACAAGCCTCTAAAGATTAGAAGATAAGATTAAAAGGTTTTACGTGAGAAAAGTAGTACACAGTACAAGATCAAATATTTCTTCCACTATGTTGATTTTGTGGAATAAGGATTGTACTATTGTGTCATTTTGTCTCCCACCTTTGCAGACCATTATGCAAGGGGCCAACTCATTTGTGAAGATTTCCATTCTACTCTCTAACAGATCTTTTCATTGCCTATATAAAGTAAACTTGAAAGAATGAATGAAGCTATTAGTTTATGCTAGTTCACGCTACATCACCATGTTTTTGCTTAACAGAATATTATTCATGTGAATATAGAATAAAAAAACACACATAAAGCTTTTGTTCTTTTTTGTATGATAAATTTATTGTACTTAAACTTGTGTAATTTGCTTTCTTAGAAGAAATTTGTAAACATGTTTCTTGTATCTCATTCATTGAGTTTGTATTCCTTGAGAGACTAGGGTATAATCAGTATTCTCGAAAAGACATTGAGGATAGTCTTTTTGTGTCTATAATCAGTTGATTATAGTGAAAATCTAAGAGGATTGTTCTTGGTGATTTTGTTAGAGTCTGTATAGAAAGACTAGGATTGTCTTATCCATAAGATCTAACAATAGTGAAAATCTCTTACTGTGTAAGGAGACAGTAGTACTCTCGGATTGTGAAGGGAACCAAGATATATCTCTGTGCAATTTATCTTTCCGCATTTTACAGTTTTCCTCACATAGAAACTAAATCGAAAAAATTACAGGACTTAAGTTAAAATCGAAAAAATAATTCTAAGTACCTAATTCACCCCCTCTTAGGTGCATGCTCTACTTACAATTGGCCTCAGCGTATGTTATAGGTAACCTATTCCTTTAAGATCCAATATGGCTTCTGGAAGTACTAATCCGGTTTTCAAAGATGGTGGTAGTAGCAACAAACCCCAGTATTTTTTGGTGAATATTTTAATTTCTGGAAAATTCGCATGAAGGCTCATTTGGAAGCACAAGGAGAAGGAATTTAGGAAATCGTTGAAAATGGTGCACATAATCTAGTTAGTGTCATTAATGGTGTCGGAATTCCAAAGGATAAAAGTTCTTATGATGAAGATGATAAGAAGAAAGTCCTTAATGAAAAGAAAGCAAACAACATACTTCAAAGCGCGCGTAGCATGGACAAATTCTTTCGTATCTCTCGATGTAAATCGGCAAAAGAAATTTAGGATACTTTGGTAGAAACTCATGAAGGAACCAATGAAGTAAAAAGACCAAGATTGAATACCTTGATTCAAGAATACGAAATGTTTCGAATGCAGCCCGAAGAATCTATCATCGTGTTGCAAAAGAGATTTGTGCACTTGACAAATCATTTGATTGCTCTTGGTAAGACTTTTACTAACGATGAATTAAATCTTAAATTTCTTAGATCTTTAACCAGGGAATGGCAACCTAAAGTGACGACAATATCAGAAAAGAAAGGCCTTTCAACTATGACATCTGCATCATTGTTCGGAAAACTCCAAGAACATGAACTTGAACTTGGAGGACTTGAAAAGCATGAGAATCAAGAGAAGAAATCCAAATGCATCGCTTTAAAAGTAGAATCAAAAAAAGAACAAGATAACGATGCTCTTGAAGAAGATGATAACTTCATGCTTCTCGTGAAAAGACTTGGTAAGTTCTTTGGTAAAAATGATAAATCTTTCAATTATGTAAAAAGAAATAAACATTTCAGAAAAAAGAAGGCTTCCATGTTAACACCCGATGTCACATGTTATGAATGTGGAAAACAAGGCCATATGAAGACGGATTGTCCGAAACTCTCCAAGAAAGGTGGCTTCAAGAATAAAAAGGAGAATAATAACAAAATAGCTTACATAGCATGGGAAGATAATGAGATAAGCTCTTCATCAGATTCGAATAGCGACGAATGTGCAAATCTAGCATTGATGGCTTCACACCATTCCGATCATGAAGAGGTTAGTAATGAATTTTCCATTTATGATAATGATGCACAAGGTGCTATAGATGAACTTCTTAATGAATGCAAAATTCTGTACAAAACAATATCAACACAAAAGAAATAAACTTCATCTTTAGAAGAAAAAATTGAGACAATGCAAAAAGATTTCAAAGATGAAAAATAAAAGATAATAAGTGAACAAAAACAAAATTTTGTATGCAAAGAATGTGAATCTTATTCTTTTCGAATTGTCCAATTAAAAAGAGTTCTTGAAAGATATGAAAAAGAAAATTTTGGTTTGGAGGGTGTTCTTAGTCAACAAAGATATTCTAATGATAAAAGTAGTCTTGGTTATTCAAAATTTAGTAAACCAAGTTCAAGCAAAACTATATTTGTTAAAGCTAGTGAGCAATCCCCAAAAGATAAAGTTAACAAATCCAAAGTTGTTCATCCTTATCCTAAAAGGAAAACATTTGTTAAAAAAAATCATATGATCCTAGGTATAGAAGTAATTGTTCCTACATGCTTTTATTATAGAATAATTAGTCATACACCTAATGCTTGCTATGTTAGAAATTTTAGTGTGCCAAGTGGGCATTATGTATGGGTCAAGAAAGGAACTAATTATGAAGGACCAAGGCAATTTGGGTACCTAACAAAACTTAATTTGTTTTGTAGGTATGCTTGAAGACCACTTCTAATTTATGGTGTCTCAATAGTGGTTATTAGAAGCATATGACAGGAGATATTAATAAATTTTTAAATCTAGTGCTTAATTCCAAGGGATATGTCACTTATGAGGACAACAACAAAGGAAAAATTATTGGCATAAGCAAAGTTGGAACACTACCTTTCACATACATTGAAGATGTTCTTTATGTTGAAGGACTAAAGCATAATCTTCTAACTATTAGCCAACTTTGTGACAAAGGCTTCAAGATCAAGTTCACCAAGGATGAATTCTTGATTGAAAATAAAGTCAGACATGAGATAAAATTCAAAGGTAAAAGAATCAATAATACATTTATGATTTCCCTAGATGATATATCTTTGAAAGTAAAATTTCTAATGGTAAATAACAATGACTCATGGCTATGGCATAAAAAAGCTACTCATATTCATATGGAACATTTAAATAAACTAGTCAAGCATGATATTGTCATTGGATTGCCTAAGATAAAGTTTGTCAAAGATAGATTATGTGATGCTTATCAAAAGGGAAAACAAACCAAATCAACTTTCAAACCTAAGAATTTGGTTTCCACTACAAGGCCGCTACAATTGTTGCATATGGACTTATTTGGTCCATTAAGAACAAGAAGCTTCAGAGGTAATGCATATGCATTAGTTATTATTTATGATTTTTATAGATTTTCTTGGACATTATTTTTAGTGCAGAAAAGTGATGCATTCAAGACGTTCAAGAAATATGCAAAGCAAATTGAAAATGAAAAATTTCTAAAGATTCCCTCCATAAGAAGTGATCTTGATGGAAATTCCATAATGCTTCCTTTGAATATTTTTGTGAAGAACATAGAATCCTACATAACTTTTCAGCACCAAGAAGTCCTCAACAAAACGGAGTGGTGGATAGGAAAAATAGGTCTCTTGTTGAACTTGCGAGGACTATGCTTAGTGATTCAAACCTTCAAAAATACTTTTTGGCGGATGTGGTAAGCACGGAATGCTACGTAAGTAATAGAGTTATTATTATACCTATTTTGAAAAGGACCTCCTATGAACTTTTTAAAGGTAGGAAACCAAACATTTCTCATTTTCACATTTTTGGTTGTAAATGTTTTGTCTTAAACAACGATAAAGATAATCTTGGTAAGTTCAATGAATAATACGATGAAGGAATTTTTCTAGGATATTCTCTTAATATTAAAGCATATAGAATTTAACAAAAGAGATTTAACGATTGAAGAATCTATGCATGTTTCATCTGATGAATCTAACACCTCAAAGGAGGACATTATTTTGTGTGGTGATGAAGATGATTTTGTAGATGTTCCTAAGGAAGGTACTCCAATAGAAAATAATGACAATTAACCTAAAGATCAAGAAGGACCAATTCAACAAGAATAAAATAATAATGATCTACCTATAGAATGAAGAACCCATCAGAATCATCCAATTGATAAAGTCATTGGTGATATAAGTCAAGGCATTGCAACACGATTGAATCTTAAAGATGCATGTCTCAACATGGATTTTATCTCACAAGTTGAACCATCTAAAGTCAAAGATGCCCTAGATGATGATCAATGGATTCTATCCATACAAGAAGATCTTAATCAGTTTGAAAGAAATCAAGTTTGGGATTTAGTTCCTAGACTAATAGGTAAACATATTATAGGAACTAAATGGATCTTTAAAAATAAGCTAGATGAAAATGATATCATTATTGGGAGTAAGGAAAAATTAGCAGCCCAAGTCTATAATCAAGAGGAAGGTATAGATTTGAAGGAAACATTTTTCCCCTGTTGCTAGACTAGAAGCAATTAGATTATTGTTAGCATATACTTATTCTTTGAATTTTCAGTTGTATCAGATGGACGTTAAACGCGCATTCCTAAATGGATACATACTTGAAGAAGTTTATGTAAGTCAACCTTCAGGATTTAAAGACTTCAAACATCCTAATCATGTGTACAAACTCAAAAAGGCGATGTACGGATTGAAACAAGCACCAAGGGCGTGATATGATAAGTTAAGTAATTTTCTTTGTGAGCACAATTTCGAAAAAGGTAAAGTTGATACTACTCTTTTTATTAAAAGAATTAACCATCATAATATCTTAGTGTAAGTATATGGATATGACATCATATTTGGATCAACAAATGAATCCTTATGTGACAAATTCTCATAAATCATGCAAGGAGAATTTGAGATGTTCATGATGGGTAAGTTGAACTACTTCCTTGGGTTGCAAATCAAACAAACAAAGAATGGGATATTCATCAATCAATCTAAATTTTATAAAGAGCTTCTCTAAAGATTCGACATGGTCAATTTCAAGGCTATGGCTACTCCTATGGGATTCGGAACTTACGTTGATCAAGACGAAGCAGGTGTTTCATTTGATGTCACAAAGTATCGAGCTATGATTGGATAATTATTATATTTGACGGCAGGCCGTCCTGACATAATGTTAAGTGTGTGCCTATGTGCTCGGTTTCAAGCCAATCTGAAGGAATCAAATTTTGCCTTGGTGAAAAGAATCATGAAGTATCTAAAGGGAATAACGAACGTCGACTTATAGTATCCTAAAGGTAGTGTATGTAACTTGATTGGATTTTATAACTCGGATTATTCATGATGTAAAATAGATAGAAAAAGAACAAGTGGAACATATCATATTCTTGGAAACGCTCTTGTATCGTAGTCTTGAAAAAAGCAAGCATGTGTGGCTATCAATACGGCTGAAGCAGAATACATTGCTACATGAAGTTGTTACGGTCAAATTCTTTGGTTAAAAGAAAAACTTAGTGACTACGGTGTAAACCTTGGGTGCATTTTGTTAAAGTGTGACAACACAAGTGCCATAAACATCACTAAAAATTCAGCCATGCACTCCAGGACAAAACATATAGACATTCAACATCATTTTTGTTCATGATCACGTGCTTAAAGGCGATGTTGAAATCTCATTCGTGCATACACATAATCAATTAGCGGACATATTCATAAAACTTCTTGCAAAGGAATCATTTTACAAAATTCGGAGGGAACTTGGCATTTTAGATGAATGTGACATTTGATTCTTCAAGAATTATTCATTATAATCGGTAAAAACTCAAAGGTACACTCAAACTTTTAATTTTGAAATTTATTTATAATTTCAATATGTGAATTTTTCATAAGTTTTGAGAAAAATCAATTTGTATGCCTTTACCAATGTTTTTGTGACATGTATGTATTATACAAAGTTGCCTAATTATATATTATAACATGTTCAAGTGGTAATTTGAGATATTTCATTGCATGTTATAAGTTATGAAGCTATTATTTTTGTGTGTGAGGTAATCGGGTACCCCTATTTTGGTAATCGGTTACATGCCTGCGCGTTAGCCTTCTTTCAACTTTTTATGAGGAGGTAATCAGTTACACATTTTTAGGTAATCGGTTACCACTGTAACATTTTGCATAGTTTATTTATTTTTAATGCCATAAAATTTTTTATTTTATTTTTTGTCTTATACGAATAAGTGATTTGTCCTTAAGTCATTTTGTGGCCAAATGAGCTTTTACTTTTCAACATTTTTCTTGAGACTCTTCACTCTTCAACTCTCATAAACATATTTGTATCCCTTCTATCAAACTCTCTACATTCCCCATTCAAAACCCATCAATTCCAAAACCAACCCCAAAACCAAGAAGAAAGTGAGGAGGAGGAAGGTGAGGAAGATGAAGAAGAAGATGTTGAGATGTCGGGAAGTGATTAAGATGTTTATGTATTTTTTTATGAGATTATGTTTACATTTGGTTCTCTAAGTGTAAGTTTATGGTACTTTTAGCTTATTCATTTCTAGTTTATGTTTGGACAAGTAATGTATTGTATTGCATTAAGTTGTGTGTTTCTATGTTTAAGTTAAGACAATTTATGGTTATGAAGTATGTTTTCTTGATTTATGTGTATGTGTTCCAATTCTTAAAAGTATGTTATATTATTATTGTATGAAGTATACTATGTTATTCCTTTACTACATGAAACTCGTGAAATTTAATTGTTAAGTCTTTCCCATCCTTTTTGTTAATGATAAAGGGGGAGAAGATACTATATTGTTGTATGTTTGTTTCTCTAACAAAACTTGCAGGTAGCAAATTCTTTTAAAGTCTTTCAAACATGGATCAAGGGGGAGCTTTAATCAAGGGGGAGTTTCAATTGTTAGAGAAATCAAAATTGGATCAAATTTTCAAGAAACAAATGTCATCATAAAAAAGGGGGAGATTGTGAAGACAAGCTTCTCAAAGTGTTTTTGATTAAGACAAACATACAAGCAAGTGAGTTTGATAAAAAGTAATAGTTCAAGACTATCAAGTATAATTCAAGTTTTAAATGTTAGAAATCAAGTCTTGAAGAACTCATATTGGAATGATCATGAATTTTTAAGGTATAAAGCACTCAACCTCTCTGTCTTTATTCAAGTGGTCAAAACTATCTTCCATTCATGCCATGTATCATCAAAGTCTTTTATGCATTAAATCTTCAGCCTTTCTCATCTTTTCTAAGGCATTTTTTGGTTCTAGAATGATGGTAATCAGTTACTAGGTTTCTAGTAACCGGTTACCACCCTCTTGCATTGCATTCTGCGGGCATTTTAAAGGGTGTGATCGGTTACCCTAATCTGTATAACCGGTTATATTGTGTAATTTTTCAAATTTTTTAACATTGGCCCAGGTGTAATCGGTTACACCATTTTGGGTAACTGGTTACCACTAAACCAGCGGCTAAAAAACTTGCATTTTTTCATTCAAATGATTTTTAAAAATAATTCTCGAAGCATGGCATCTATTCATTAAATTGCACTCATTTGTAGAGGTGTTTAGAGGCTATAAATACATTAATCTTCATATTTTCTCACCCACCTCTTTCATATACAATTCAAATCAAATTTTCTATTCATATTTCAAATTTCTCAAGTGTTCTAGATCAGAAATTTTGGAGAAACTTTCTGCATATAATTTTCATTAAAAATATTCTAAGTTTCATTCCATACATACTTGAGCACTTGTATATCAAAAAGAGAATTGTATGCTTAAAGGAGAAGATCAACCAAGAGATTAATACATTGTACACTACATTGAAAAACTCTTGTAAATTTTAGATTATTGTTTATAATCTTTGTTGTCTGAGATTGTTGGAAACAAGAGAGTTATTAAGGGAATATTGTTCTCTTAATGTATGTAGTGAAAATCCAAGAGGATTGTTCTTGGTGTTTTTGTTAGAGTCTGTACAGAAAGACTAGGATTGTCTTGTCCATAAGATCTAACAATAGTGAAAATCTCTTACTACATAAGGGGACTGGAGTACTCTCGGATTGTGAGGGGAACCAGGATATATTTATGTATCATTAATCTTTCAGAATTTTACAACTTTCATCACTAAATCGGAAAAATTACAAGACTTAAGTTAAAACCAGAAAAAATAATTCTAAGTACCTAATTCACCCCTTCTCAGATGCATACTCTACTTACAAAGTCTAGCACATATTTTCTCTCTTCTTCTTTGTTATTAGTTTTCCTATTCTACAATATACCCTCAATATTGTTCTTCATACATAACGGTATTCTTATTCTCTCATTTTTGTGTAAGTTGTTGTTATGTTTCACACGTTTTTCACATGATTTCTTCTTGTTCGATAGTTTATGGTTTTTTTTGTTATTGTATGTTGTTGTATGTTATTTTGAAAAAGGGTTTCTCTTATTGTTCAAATTTTAGATCCTTCTCTCAGATTTCAAATCCTTCTTTCCACGTGAATAATGGGAGCAAACTTGTTCACGAGATTGAGGTTACAAAGGGCTTATTGATATGCTGGAGTTATTATTGAACAAAGCCAAGGAAGCTGAAGTTGTTAGGGGTCATATTAGTGATGTTGAACCATCTGGTAGAACAGACTATAAGAAGATTCTTTTCAAGAATCTTAACCTTGAAAAGATAAGGAAGGTAGAAGCTATTGTGAAGGACCTAGTGAATTTGATGCAACTGTTTTTGAATCAGATGAAAACCTTGAGAACTACACAAATTCAACTAGGCGTGAAGATCGAAGACCTTGTTATGTTTCACATGATTTGTTTTTGACAATTTTTTTCCCTATATTCTCTCTTATTCGTGTAAAATGTATTGCTAGTTTATGTTAACATGGTGTTTTTTACAAGGTGTTTGTAGGATTACAATTGATTTGTATTGCTATGAAGAAAAAAATACAATAGAGGATAAAGTTGAAGTGAAATATGCAAACTTGTGTGATAGACCTAAAATGACACCCATTCAAATTTAACACAAGTTTGCAGTTTTCTCTCAGATTCATCCTCCTTTCATTTTACAAGTTTACCTTAATTTTCCATGAACGGTTAGTTATCAAGTTCTATTGATCTATGTTAATTAATTGATTTTTTTGTTGATAAATATTGTTAGTGAGTTTTGTTATATCATATATGATTGCTTGTTTCACTAACCCCTCATTGAACATGCATTCATTTAAATAGGTTTTTGAGATAATAATCAGAAACATTAAATTATCTTGAAAAACAACTAACACGATCCAATGTTTTTTAAATTGCATGCATCTTATAATTCATGATTTCCTTTTTATCCCATAGAATTTAATTCAATGCCATAAATTCTTCAAGACAATAATGATAAATGGATGCTAGTTTGAGTCTTTCACATAAAACTTGAGGTTTGCAAAATATACAAGAAAAGAAAAAGAGGAAATCAAATTTTGTGTGAAAGACTTTGAAGACATCTGTTCATCATCATTACTTTGAAAATTTTGGAATTGAATCAAATTATGTGGGTTAATGAGGAAATCATGAATTACAAGATGCATGCAATTTAAAAAACATTGGACCCTTTAAGTTGTTTTTCAAAAATAATTTAATTTTTCTGATCATTATCTCAAAAATATATTTGAATGGTTGCATATGGTTAATGAGGGGCAGGGAAAAAGAAGAAATCTCATATTTTATAATAAACTCTTACACATATCATCACTCTTGGAACAAGTAACCGTGGTGAATGTTAAAATGAAAAAATGACATTCATGAGATTCGAACCCCAGGACCTATAAATTATTTCATAATTATTATTTTCATTACATGTCATTATAAGTAGTGCACTACCTAACTTATAACCGAAGTCTCTTGCCCGTTGTAGAAACCAACATACATACAATCATATGCTACCTAACAACGGACATGAAACCGTCATTATATATCTCGCAACCATCATTATGTGTGTTTCCAATAGTAGTGTAATCCCATATAAACAAATAAAGAGCTTTTACAATGGTTAATCTCCTAACCAAAATAAACACTTCCTAAGGAAGAATGATTTACTCAAGGGAAAAGTCTACTCTTGTTAAATTTACAAGTATGCCTTCACCTAAAACAAATTCCTCACTAAACTCAAAAACACTCTCAAAGCATTATGGCTAAAATATGTTAGAAAAATATAACTGAATTAGAGAGATTGTGAGAGAAATGAAAAGTGAGTTTTTTCCCCACATTTTATAGATGATTACAAAATGATAAATGAGCTCTCTATTTATAGGCTAATAAATTGTGTAAGTTTGGAAACAATCTGCGAGCCAATTAAATGACCTAATCAATTAGATAGTGCAAATAATTGATTATTGTTGTCCAAATTGGAAGATTTAAATATATATATAGAGAGAGACTATCATATTATAGAATCGATTATGTATTACCTAACCAATTAGGCTATAAATCTAATTATTAGACAACTAAAAAAAATTCTTAATTAAGGAGACACTCTCTTAATCAGTTGAATATGCTTTAAATTTTTTTTTGTTGTTTAAATTAAAAAGTGTGAGGTATCTCTGTGTGTGTGTGTGTGCGTGTGTATTGTCATGGTAGAACAAGATTTATTCTTGACATATTCTCTTTTAGTTTTGATGATAACAAAAGTATTAAAAGAACAATGGTTTATTTGATGTGTGTTTTATTTATGCAGATTTTTGTTCTTGTACATAAATAATCAGAATTTGTTTTACTTAAGATACACTTGGAGTTTCTTCATTGCTAACTTCTGGTGGCAGAGTCTGAAGAACAATTGCTAGTGTGGTTTGACGAAGACTCTGAACTGAAGGCCTCAGCATTCAGACGAGTTTCTACACTTAGTAATCATATATCAGCATTTGGTACCATTCAGAGTTGGTGATACAGTTGTGGACTATCTATATTACTAAAAGTAAGTTGTATTGTCTTATCAGCCTGTCAGCTCGAGTCTACAAGATTGCAAGGCTCAAGAAAAGCCGGTACGTTCTATGGATATCTGCTTTCAACAAATCTATCAGTAAAGAACCTCTTGAATACTCAAAGGTTAAACGTGTTACACACTGGATTCAGAATCTGTTGTGCATCCATCTTCAACGTCTATTGTACTATAGAGAAAAATTAAAGACACTTGATCAAGTCACCTTCTCAATGACTAGTTTCTGGAAAGGCTATATATATGGTTGGAGATTCAAGCTTGAATTTTAACGAGGATTCTTCTGTTGAAGAAGTAGCAAAATTAAGCAATTATCAACTTTATGTAATATATTAGAAATCTTAAGTGCTTTAGATCTTTGTTATAGTGATCTCCCGTACCTCTGATGCTTGCATCATGTACACCTTGTTCTCTATTCTGCTGAGTCTTCAGTAGTTTAGATTAAGTCTCTTGCTATGTGCTTGAGCCAAAAGTCTTACCTCATTTGGATTCAAGCAACAATTCTTGAGCCAAGATGCTTAAGTCATGTAAGTCTCATTGCTTAAGTGCTTGAGCTGTGAAAGTCTTATTCATCTAGTCTGATTGAGCAAGTGGGAAAGTCTCCGTATGAGGTGTGAGAGCAAGAAGTCTCGAGTGCAACTTGAACAAGGAAAATCTCAGTCTAGATGACCAGAAGAGCAGGTGGCTCATCCAGAGGATGTGAGCAAAGGAAGTCTTAGACATGTGCTTTAAGCAAATGGAAGTCTCAATCAGATGACAAATGAACAGGCGACTCAGCCAGATGGTGCGAGCAAAGGGTAAGTCTTAGACATGTGCTCTAAGCAAGGAAAATCTTAGATAATTGGTCTGAGAAGTTGTAAAAGTCTTATGCAGAAGCATAAGCGATTGTAGTCATAAAATGGTTATAATGAAAAGCTCTTTTAAGATAAGGGGAATGAATTACTCTGAGTTAGGGGAGGAACCAGTATAAATATTTTGTGTCTTCTGCTGTTATTTTATTTACTTTTGTTGTATCCGCTGTCAAACGAATTAACTCAGAATCTGAATATCAGTTCTGATTCTGAAACTCTGATCAAAAGCTAAATAATAAGAAAACGCAAAACACAATTAAACCCTCCTTCTTGTGTACTTTTCACACCTTCAATTGGTATCAGAGCATGGTATGTGATTGTCGCTACTCGAAAAAATGCAACGACAGAGAGGCAAAAGTGGAAGAACAGAAAAGTCGCCATCGAACTTTATTTATCCCAAAAGGGGAAGGGAAAACATCGAAAAAACCCAAAGGAGGAAATGGATAAGATGGTCTCGTAACTATGAGAAAGGGTTCGGAAGCCGGTTATGTGAAGGAAATGTATTATCACCCCTCACATCCATCATACTCGATGGGAACCATTTGCTTGTCTATGTGTGAGGATATTTGCTAAAGGATATTGCTTTCTAATAGTGTTCTAGAGGGAGATAGAAGGATATGAAACAAAAATATAGAGAAAATGGAAAGGTGGAAAGAGGAAGGAGACTCGATAGGATCTCACGGTCCTATGCTTACGTATTCTCAACAAGTATGAGAAAGTCAGAGTCAACGTAGTTCGGAGGACTACGGATGAAAATATGGGAGTGTGCTCGCCAAGGATTGGGGCCCTTGTGCCTACGCATCTTTACTTAAAAGAAGTAAAGAATCAGAGTGTTCGTAGTTCGGATTATAGTTTGTTGGTGTTTATTATGGACGGTGTCAACGTTCGCATTCTAGCAGTTAGGTGTATTGCAATTCGCTTGTGGAGTCTTAGGCGTTACCTGTTTGTGATAGAACAAACATAACATGCCCTTTTTAAAAAGATTAGTTTTCGCCATCTAGGCAAGATGTCACATTTGATTTTTGAAAGTTACTTTTGAGGGTGAAATAAGTCATCGGATGGTAACCCCTGGTGGGAAGTATCCAATTATTTATCTCAAAAGATTTATTGTGAAAAGTGTGTGGAAAATATAGCCGCATCTTCATATTGAAAGACGAGTATCGAGACCACACACTCTAAAGTGAGTATCCTAACACTCGGAGAGGAAGAAGTCTTCACCCAATCCTCTCTATTTAATTCAATACAAAGAGAACCTTATTCTCTTATTAAAGATGTTTTAATTTTGAATGGTAAGTGCTTTATGATAGTGAACCCTAAAGGTAATGTCAAGCACTCGGGATAGGACAAGGCCTTCGCCTAACCACTCCACAACCATCCAAGTTTATTAAGAAAAGAGTTTGAAAATGCACTTGGTACAAGACCAAGGTTTTTTTAGACTCAATGAGACAAAAAGAAATAAAGAAAAGCTTTGAAAAGAAATGGTGGTGAATAGATCAAGGTAGGTTAATGGCGATGCGCGAAGTAATCGAATTACAAAGGTGGAATACATACAAGGTTAATATGTGGTTTAATGGAAGAGATAAGAAAAGAGAAAGAGAAGAGAGGAGAAACCCTAAGGTAATCCAAGTTAAATGAGTTTAAAAATGACTTGACATTGGATCAAGTCTTATTTGTTCCTTTTATTGAAAATGTATTCTAACCTAGATTCATTTTATCTTTCTTAATCAACAAGCAAGCAAGCAAAGATAAGAAACCAAAAATTGTACTATTACATTGTAATAGGGGAGAGGGATACATAATTCCCACCAAGGGGGGAAATGAGATGCAATGTATGCATGAGTAAGAGAAATGCATCAATTATGGAAGGAAAGGATCATCAAGAGTTCATTTAAAGCTACCAAAGCAAAAGACACAATCAAACCGATTAGGATGGAACAAACAAGTATTCAAGACAAAACATGTTTCAAACTTGAATCAAAACAAACAAGAGGCACACAAGTGAATACTTATACACATTTAAATCATCCATACATGCTCAAAGGAGTCACACAACACAACTCAAGTAATTAGGCAAAGTCAAATGGTTAATGCACATATGTCTTGAAAAAGTTAACCACATATCCATAAATGAACAAACCAAAACAATGTGAATCAATCAATATGAAAGACAATTGAGGTAAGAAACTATGTCATGTCATGATCAATATATCTCAAAAATGTAGGAAGATACACCAAAGCATTCAACATGAATCCAAACAATGATTGGGCATTTGTCAATAAAGATCTCATGGAAACAAAGCAACAATGGTCAAAATTATGCAATTTAGAGCATGTCAACATGGGAGGTCAAAAGTAACCACAAACATTTCAATACATATTCAACACCAAGACATCAAAGAAATTCAATATGAATTATCCTCAAAACATGAGCAAAGAACTAGGCATGCATCATTCCTTATCAACCTCAAAAGGATTCAAACATCCACATGAAATAAGAGTTTTAAAAGGCAAGCATACACAATGAGTCAAAGGAAATCATAGGCTTAAACATATCCTTTCATGTCAATTAATATCAACAAACATCAAATGGAATCATGCAAGAACACAAGTTCAAGAACTAGGTCAAAAGCATCAAAGAAGCATGGTCAAAACAACATTAACTTGGGAATTCCAGAAAAAATAGAAAAATATCCAAATAAATATGGATCTAAAGCTCACAATAAAGTTAAACTAAACAAGATTCATCATGAAAAATATCCCAAAGATATTGCATAAATGTACCACTAAATCAAATCAAACAAGATCAAATATGAGGTTAATCAAGCATATATCGAGAGCCAATTAAAACCAAGTGATATTCAACAAAAAATTCCACATCCCAGCATCAAATCAACCCTCAAACCCTCATAATTTAATTGTTAAGAAAAAAGAAAAAGATTTAATCATGAATGCATAGCAAAGGTATCAAAATATTAAACCCTAATACAAGGGTAAACATGTCAAACACCTCTCAAATTAAATTCAAAATAAAATAAATTGAAAAATAAAATAAAAATAGCCAAAAATATTTCAACATGTCAAAGAAACAAAAACATATTTTTATGAATTTTTCTCATGCTTGGAACAATTAAAAATAAATTAAAACGAAAGAATAACAAAAATCAAATCAAATCAAATCAAATGATAAAGGGGTACATAAGCAATTCCATAATGAACTGGTTCTCAATTGAAGCACATATGGACCCAAAATGGGGTGGTGTCAAAAGCAAAAGGGGCAAAGCCCAAACTAAATCTGACTCACTCAACCAGCCATGCTGGCTTTATTAAATGACGTAGATCACAGTGGCAATGAATCACAATGCATCAGCAAATCACAACACAACAACTCAATTCATTTGAATTTGAAAAAGAGCGCCACATCCATGTCAGCTCTCCTCCAACCTTCAGATGCCGAAGCCCTAGGTTCGGTCGTCTTCTCCGGTCAACCCTTCACCGGAGCAACCACAAACCACCCAGAAATGTGAAACAAACCACCCCTCAACTCAGAATTTCACGTAGGTTCCAAATATGACAACATTTTTCTCAAATAATCAAGATATCATGGTGAATCGAAGGAAAAAAGATTTGAACACACAAACTAAAAACCACCAAAATAGAACAACAGGCTATGCAAACATTGCCTATTGTAAGTAGAACTTTAGATGTACACAATATGAACCTAGCATGCATCTAGAATGAGAGACAATAAGCTATGGAAGTTACCTAGTGGAAAGTGTCCACTGCACCTTCAAGTCTTGCAAAAACTTTGAGGAAAACTTCACCAAATGTCTCAGTGATCTTCCAGGAGTATGAAGCTAGCAAGAGAACTTGGAGAAATCTTTGAAAAAAGCATATTCAAAGAGGAGAAAATTTGAGTGAAGTGAGAGCTTAGGGTTCTGATTTCTATCCAACTGAGAGTGGCTGCCTCATTCTAGGGTTTTGTTTAGCTTGTATATGGAGTCAAGGTGTGGTTAGAAAGGAGTGACTGTGGTAAAAACTCATGGTAACAGATTTTGACACAAAGTGATGATGGATGGTGGATCATGAAGGTGAGAAAATACTTAGAAGGGGGGGTTGAATAAGTATGAAGATAAAAACTTAGAAATAAAAACTCAAGTATTTTTATCCTGGTTTGTTGAACTCAACTACTCCAGTCCACCCTTCCTAGAGTGATTTGCCTTTCTCAAACAAGGACTTAATCCACTATTTAATCAACTGATTACAATAGTAAGCACTAAGAACAACTGTTCAAAGTCTTCTCAAGAACTACTGATCCTAACTGGATCTTCTTAAGGTTTTCTTACAATCAAATGTAATAACAAATACAAGTGTTTAAATTGCTTCTAATAAAGCTTTATCACAACTGTGATTTTTCACTTAAAGTTAAGAACAAAGAAATAAATTCTAGTAAGAATGTGAATAGTATGAGAGCTTTGAATATTGATTTCTTTTCAGGTAAAACGTCAACTGAAGAAGATGGGTGAAGACTTGCTTTTATAGACAGCTTGATCCAAGAGAACTTCACGTTGAGAAGAGTGTCCTAAAAGGTCTGAGCCTTTTTGTCTTCACATCAAGTGACCTTTCCTAGAAGAAGAAAGCACAGAGAAATCCTTTTTGTCTGTGTTCTTGTGTCTAGCATAAATAAGGAAAAAGTCGTTTGGATTATTCCAACGGACATAATCTTTGAATTATTCTTCTTCAATTATCAGCAAGATTCATCAGAGTCTAATTGATCAGAGCCTTCTGATGTTGATCAGAGTTTTGCTGAATCAGAGTCTTTGCAGCTTGGTGTGCTTTTAGCGTGAATAAGTTCAGAGCATATTTGAGTCAGATCCTCAGTACTGGCAGCTTTAGTACTTTCAGAATCTTCTGTAGTAACTATGCTTGAAAACTCTTCATACAGAATTCTTCTTTGGTTCAGATGCTTCTGACTTGCTTCAGATTCTTCTAGAACTACTGCTTCAGATCCTTCTGGAGCTTCTGCTTCAGATCCTTCTGGGGCTACGCTCAGGATCTTCTGTTGGCAGCATTCAGAATCTTCTAATGGATGCATCTGGCGCTTCAGAGTCTAGCATATTTCTTATGTTCAGTTCTGATTTGCTTCTGGAGTGATAATTACTTTACTATCTGCAGTAAAAACTCTTAAGCAAATTTTAGAGTATATAATTCTTAATTACAAAATTTCATAATAGTTATCATCAAAACATAGAGATATTATTAAGAACTAATCTGTGTTCTAACAATCTCCCCCTTTTTGATGATGACAAAAACATCAGAAATTTTGTTTAATTGAAAAAAGAATAATTATAACCCCCCCTGAGATGATGAATCTCCCCCTGAATTAAATATAAATAAGGAATAGAAACTTCCCTTTTGTCTTGAATATTTTTCAGAGTTAGAGCTTGATTGTTCTTTAACATTTGAGAGTCAGAGTGTCTTGCATATTTTAGAGTCAGAGTCTGATAATTGTCAAATGATCTGAGGGTCTCAGAGTTTCTTTTACAGAGTGCTTATCAAATGTTCTGAAATACTCAGATTTTATGTTAGATAAAATTGATATGTCTGAAGTTTCATTCTGGTGAAGTTTAATTAAACAGTTCAGATCTATATTTTCTCCCCCTTTTTTGTCATAAGCAAAAAGTAATAACTTTGAAAAGACAAATAAAAGGAAACAATAAATGAGATAAATCATGTGGAGAAAACTTTGAAACATTCATTCAATTCAGAGCAATAGTACACACATCAGAAGAAAATCAAAATACATATGCAAACATCAGATGCAAACAACAGAAGAAAAAAAATAAACTAAGAGTGTTTTGACAAAAGCATCTTCAACAGATCCGTGATCTCAGAAGAGGACTGTTCTTGTTTAGTCATCCACTTAACCATTGTTTCATTCTTCTGATCCTATTGGGACATCCACTGAGTCATGTCTTCAGACTTCTTATCTTGTTTAGCCATCCAAGACTTGATTTCTGATTGACCAGCTTCCAAAACTGCAATCTTATCTTCAAGATCTGGATGTTCTTTCTTGATCTCAAATGAAGAAGGGGGAACAGTTTCTGAAGCTTGAACAGAGTCAATTTCCATAGGGGCTTTGGAGCTTGGAGCAGTAGAGCCAGAAGGATGTTCTATCAAAGTCATGGCCAGAGGATTGTCTTCAGATGCAGATTCAGTATTCTCTTCTGATGATGAAGGAGCATTTGTAAGAAGCAGTGGTCCAAATCTCTTAACAGTCCAGAACAGGCTTCTAGCAGTTTCAGCAAATCTGAGCTTCGCATCATCAGAACATACGTTCTTCAGATTTGATGCTACAATGTTGAATCTGTTTATGAAGCCATTCCAAATGACATCAAATTCCTTTGCATCCATTGTTGCTGAACACTTCCTCTGTATAGAACCTAAATACATCTGTATTTCTTGCAAAAAAACATGTAAATAAATGATCAACATTTAGTCTAGGTTTGGGGTGTAACAGAGTTTCCAAGGTTATTGGCTTGGGTTGGGGAGTAGGTGGAAATATAGATTTAGGAATGGAAATCAGAGGAGGAGGGTAGTAAGGTATGAATGGAATATCAGATGATTTATCAGGCTTTAATCTGGATAAAGCATTCATCAGATTTGGTTTTGCTCTAGTTTGATAGGAAACCACATCAAATGGTTTATCAGAGTAAGATTTGAAAGCAGATTTAGCATGTTTATCCAAAATAGCAGGTTTATCAGATGAAACAGGTATGTCAGATTTAGCAGATATAACAGAGTATGATTTTGGATCTCATGAAGGTACTGCTGACATGGTTTTGATATATGCTTGAAGCACAGATGGTAGAATGATGGTTAGTTTGGGTTTGAGAGGAGTGATGGTTTCAGAGGGTTCAACTTTGGTGTAGAAAATTTTCAAAGTGAAACCAGAAGGAAGTTTGTTAGAAGTGGATTGTTTGCACGAAGCAAAAGGTACATTCTCATATGTTCTTGGCTTGGGTGCAGGGGTAGGATTTGGAATGGTAATTTCAGAGGATGGTTTAGGTGTTGGAATAGGATCTGGAATAATGACTTCAGAAGAAACAGGGGGTTCAGGTTGGTTGACCTCAGAATCTCTGTGAGAGGGGGATACCAGAAAATCTGGGTGTATATCAGATTCTGAGGAATTGGATGATGTGGTTGGTATGCAAGAGGTAGAGGACACTTGAAAGACAGTTTTGAGAGGTGTAACATCTAGAACTTCTGTCTCAGGGATGTTGGTTCCAGATGGGTTGGTTGATTCTGAAGGATTTTCAGAAGGTTTTGATGGGGGTGCAGATGTAGGTGGTTCAAATGTGGTTGATGGTGGATGTTCTGGCTGTGGTTGTTTCTCTTGTTGTTGTGTTTGAGGTTCAGATGGTTTTTGTTGTTGATTTTCAAAATCTTTTTCTTGTTGAGGATCAGATTGTTTTTCTGGTTGTTTTGGATGTTGTTCAGATTGTTCTGTAGGTTTTTTTGTTTGATGTTGTTCTGTGGGTTGTTTTTCTGATTGTTGTTGTTGTGGTACAGATTGTTTGGTTGGAATTTCTGGTTGTGGAGTCTGAATTTGTGGTTTTATTGTTGTTGGTTTTGGTGCAGATGATTGTTTTACATGTTAGATGGAAATAGGATTAGATGATTTTTGTGGAGATGGAACAGAAACATGAGGTGGAGCAGTAACAAATTGTTTTTGGGTAGAAGGTGGTTTTGGAATAGACTTAAAAGTTGAATCATTTATAACAGTATTATTTACAGAAGATACAGAAGATTTAGTACCTTTAATCTTGATGCGTTTTGCAGGAACAGAAGGAGTGTCTCCAGATTCTTTCCTCTTTAGCAGCTTCTGAGGCTTCTCAGCAACCTTGGGCTTCTTATGAACAGGTGCAACTTCTGCTTCTGGTTGACTTCTTTTTCTTGTTATCTCTTCTCCTCCAATAGGCAATGGTTCCCTTGCTCTTTTTATAATATCTGCAGGAATAGGCGTTCCATCTGCCTTGCAAGCATCAATGTATCTTACTACAATTTCCCTTGGTTCTTCAGCATAGAACAAAGGGTAGTTATCTACTGGGATTCTCTTCTGACTGAGTTCAGTGATGTTCAGCTTCTTGGGTGCTGTTGTGAGTTCTTCTACTATTTTTAGTCTCTGAAGACTCTTTGCATTCAGAGGTTTTCCAAGAATAAATTCAAGTTCATCTGTGACTCCAGCAGCATATAGAGCAGTCACCAATCCATTTTCTGTCAGAAAATATGAGATTAACCTTCCAAATGGAATCCAAGTTCTGATCTTCTGACCCTTTTCTTTCACAGATTCTCTGGAGGCATTTATGTGATTCCATAAGTGCATAAACAGAATATAGGGAAGATCTACCTTGGTGCCCTGACTTAAGCAATACATAAAGTAGAGTTGTTCATTGTTGACATAGTCTGGAGAGTTTGTAGACTTTCTGTGATGAATGCATCCCATGAAAATCTTTGCCCAGATCTTGTAATCTGGCTTCAGATCTTTGAACTTATTAGAAGCTTGTCCAGCAGTCATCACTTTCTCATATACTTCATCCATATCTACACGCCCAACTGGCAGATGAGATACTCCATCTGTTTCCTCATATCCAATGAGTTTCCTGATCAGATCTTCTGTGATGATTATCTCTTTACCTAGAACAGAAGATAAAATGAACTTAGGGTATACAGAAGCATGTATCCAAAATTCTTTTACTAGAAGGGGGTAGACTGGTCCAAAAAGTCTGTCAAAATACTTTACCCATCCTTGAGCATCAATTATGGAGCGAAACTCAAACCCATTCTCAGCCAGTGAATCAAATTCCACCATTGATTCACAGAGAACCTCCAGTTTGTCAACAGGCGTTAACAAAGTTCTCTTTGGTGGTGTATATGGAGTCACACCCATATTTGCAGAAGTAACTGCAGCCATGGTTGATTGAAATTGTGCAGCAGTTGATGACGAAGTTGCCATTGAAGATGAGTTTGTCAAACGCTTAGGGTTTTTATGAAGAGAGAAAAGAAGACAGAAATGCATAAACAGTTGAGATGTGAAAAGTGTGAAAATGGTGAGAAATGATGTATTTATACTAAACACTTAGGAATACAAGCAGTCAGATAAAAGCACGTTCACACAAATCATTTAATGAAAAAGAATAAAAATCATTTCAAGCATTTATTGATTCTGACAATTTGGGGGGAAAATCAAGATTTTCACTATTCAAACTTCACCTCAAACGTCTCTTCAGTAGTGTACACGCCACCTTTGCAGATTTAGAGTGACACGTGTTTGCTTGCATGTGCTTCTGAATTCTCTTGAGAAATTAAACGTTAACCAACGTTCAGATCCTCTGAGAATTGTTAGTTCAGAGTTTCACACAAAAAATAATTTAAGGAAAATGAATAAGTAATCAGAAGAAATACTTCAGAGCATTAAACATTTTTGCATCTGTAAAATTTGCTTCTGACAAATATTATTCTGGACAAAAATCCATACCAATATTTTTCAGAATAAATTTGAATCTATCTTCAACAAGGGGTTTTGTGAAAATATCTGCCCATTGATGATCTATATCAACAAAGGCCAAATTTATAATTCCCTTCTGAACATAGCCTCTGATGAAATAATGCTTAATTTATATATGTTTTGCCTTAGAATGTAAAATAGGGTTTTTAGACAAACATATAGCAGAAGTATTATCACATAATATAGAAATGTTACTTTCAAATATCTGATAGTCTTCTAGCTGACTTTTCATCCAGAGCATCTGCGTGCTACATCCAGCAGCAACAATATATTCTGCCTCTGTGGTTGATAGTGCAATTGTGGGTTGCTTCTTGCTGTACCAAGAGATTAGATTTCTTCCTAGAAATTGACAACTTCCAGAAGTACTTTTCCTTTCCACTTTGTCTCCAGCGTAGTCAGCATCACAAAATCCAACTAATTTGAAATCATCAGATTTTCTGTAACACAAACCCACATTAGAAGTACCTTTCAGATACCTTAGAATCCTCTTGACAGCTGTCAAGTCTGATTCTTTAGGATCTGATTGGAATCTAGCACACAAGCATACACTGAACAATATGTCAGGTCTAGAAGCAGTTAAGTAAAGAAGAGATCCTATCATACCTCTGTAGAGTTTCTGATCTACTTTCTTACTTACCTCTTCCTTGCCTAGTGAGCAAGTTGGATGCATGGGAGTCTTTTCCAGCTTACTGTCAGTCATGTTAAATTTCTTCAGAAGTTCTTTAACATATTTGGTCTGATGTATGTAAGTGCACTCTGGAGTTTGGTTGACTTGAATTCCCAGAAAGAATCTCAATTCTCCCATCATGCTCATTTCAAATTCTACCTGCATACATTGAGCAAACTCCTTTCCCAGCATAGTATTGGTAGATCCAAATATGATATCATCCACATAAATTTGACAAATTAGAAGATCTTTCTTAAATGATTTACAAAAGAGTGTTGTGTCCACTTTGCCTCTGATGAAGTTTTTCTTCAAAAGAAAATTGCTCAATCTCTCATACCAAGCTCTGGGAGCTTGTTTTAAACCATACAGAGATTTCTTTAGTTTGAAAACAAGATCTGGAAATTTTTCATTCTCAAAACCAGGAGGCTGGTGGACATAAACTTCTTCTTCTATAATATCATTTAGAAAGGCACTTTTAACATCCATCTGATACAGAGTGATGTTATTTTGTGCAGCAAATGAAATAAGAAGGCGTATAGATTCTAACCTTGCCATTGGAGCATAAGTTTCAGTATAATCAATACCTTCTTGTTGACTGTACCTTTGAGCAACTATCCTTGCCTTATTTCTTTCAACTTCTCCTTTCTCATTAAGCTTATTTCTGAAGACCCATTTTGTTCCAATTATATTGAATCCTTTTGGTCTTTGAACTAAATCCTATACATCATTTCTGGTGAATTGATTTAACTCTTCTTGCATGGCAATAATCCAATCATTGTCTTGCAGAGCTTCATCTACAGAAGTTGGTTCAATTACTGACACCAGTCCAAATAATGATGCTTCAGATGATCTAAGAAAGGATCTTGTTCTGATAGGGTCATCCTTCTTTCCAATAATAACATTCTCTGGATGAGAAGCTTTAATTCTGGAAGATGATCCTCTAATGGTTGATTCTTCAGAAATGTTTAAATTGTTCATCTGAGAAGTTAAAGGAATTGCATCTGGCGTTACTTCTGGTTCCTTCACTTGAGCTTTGTCTGCCTCTGAGCCTTCAGAGTCTGTGAAGACTACTTCTCTATCTGCAGAGTTTTCAGACTGCTTTGGCCTTTTACTGCCAAGCTTATCATCAAATCTAACATGAATAGATTCTTCCACAATCTGTGTCTCAGTATTGTATACTCTATAGCCTTTAGAGCATTCAGAATATCCAAGCATGAAACACTTCTGTGCTTTGGAATCAAACTTGTTCAGATTTTCTTTAGTATTTAACATATAGCAAATACATCAAAAAGGATGAAAATATGAAATGTTAGGCTTTTTGTTCTTCCACAGTTCATATGGAGTCTTCTCCAGAAGAGGTCTTACAGACACTCTGTTCTGAATGTAACAGGCTGTGTTGATTGCTTCTGCCCAAAAGTGTTTTGCCAGATTAGTCTCATTGATCATGGTTCTGGCCATTTCTTGCAGAGTTCTGTTTTTCCTCTCTACAACTCCATTTTGTTGTGGAGTTCTAGGACAGGAAAAATCATGAGCAATGCCATTTTCATTAAAATATTTTTCAAAATATTTATTTTCAAATTCACCACCATGATCACTTCTAACTTTTATAATATTGAAATCTTTTTCATTCTGGACTTGTTTACAGAAGTCAAAGAACACAGAATGTGACTCATCCTTGTGTTTTAAGAACTTTACTCATGTCCATCTACTATAGTCATCAACAATGACTAATCCATACTTCTTGCCTCTGATGGATGCAGTTTTCACTGGTCCAAACAGATCAATATGAAGTAATTCTAGTGGTCTGGAAGTAGAAACAACATTTTTGGTTTAAAAGATGATTTTGAAAACTTCCCTTTTTGGCATGCTTCACAAAGAGCATCTGAGGTGAACTTCAGATTAGGAAGTCCTCTGACAAGATTAAGTTTATTAATCTGAGATATATGTCTCATATTAATATGTCCCAATCTTCTATGCCAGACCCATTGCTCTTCATTAACAGACAAGAGACATTTAACATTCTGAACCTTAAGTTCTGAAAGATTTATTTTATAAATGTTGTTTTTCCTCTTTCCACTAAATAGGATAGAGCCATCCTTTTGACTAATAGCTTTACAACATTTTTGATTAAAGGTAATATCATAACCATTGTCACTTAATTGACTTATGGACAATAAGTTATGCTTTAACCCTTCAACAAGTAAAACATTAGTAATAGAGGGAAGTTTACCATTTCCAATGGTGCCAGATCCAATGATCTTGCCCTTCTGATTCCCTCCAAATTTCACATCACCTCCAGATCTAAGCTCCAGACTTTGGAACATAGACCTTTCTCCTGTCATGTGTCGCGATCATCCAGAGTCCAGGTACCATGATTGGTGTCCTGACCTTGCTGCTAAGAACATCTGCAACAAGAATTATTTTACTTTTAGGTACCCAGATCTTCTTGGGTCCTTTAGGGTTAGTTGTTCTGAAGGTTTGTCTAAACTTCTATTTTTCAACATAAGGTTTATTCTGACTAGCCTTAGATTTAAACACATGAATATTCTTTTCAGAACGTGTTTGTTCAATATCATTCAAGTGACCAAATTTAAAGTGGGAATATAAAGGAGTTTTCTTGATGATAATTTTATCAACAGGTTTTGGATTTAAATCCTTTCCAGAGGAAGATTTATATCCAATTCCTTTTCTGGTATTTCTGCTAACTCCATAGATCATAGAAGCCATTTTGCTTCTGTCTATGCTTTTAGCAAGAAACTTCTGAAAGCTATAATCATATTTTTCCAAAATATTTTTGCATTCAGATTCAGTTTCAGAATCAGAGTTTTGTTGAGCTAATTCAGAATCATTTTTCAATTTTAAATTATTTTCATTTAGCTCAGCTACTTCTGATTTGAGAATATTATTCTCAGATACAAGATTGCTTTGACGCTTCTTGTATTTGAGCTTAATATTGTTATAGCTCTTCAGAACTTCTAATAACACTTTGATAAGTTCTTCTTTAGTGAGTTTAGCCATTACCTCTTCAGTGTCAGAGTCAGATTCAGAGTCAAAAGAAAGATCTAGTACTCAAAACAAAGCTTGGAGAATATTCTACAACTTTCATGTTGTAAGAAAAATCAATTGAAGCTTGTATCTTCATGAAAATTGGGCTTGAAATTAGGTGCCTCAAACTGATTTTTCTATACTTAGAAAAATTCTAAGTGTTGAAATGTCACAATCTCCATTTTTCCAGCTTTAGCTCATCATATCTCCCAAACCATACATTTTTGAACATGCTTCCTTCCAAAAACTTGTAGTTTATGATGTCCCCTTTAATTTGATAGCAAAATTGCCTTCATTGGATCAAAAATAAGAAAGTTATGAAAGTTGCAAGATGGCTAAAATTAGGGTTTTCTACACTTAGAAAATTTTCAACCAAAACCCTAATCTAATCAAGCTCTTGATTTTATGTTTCTCTTTGATTATTTTGGTTCCAAACACATGAAATCACTTGAAAACATCTATCAAGCCCTTGATTGACCTTGAGATCCAAAATCTTAACCTAATTGAATCACATTTGACTTTTGTTGACCAGATGAAACCCTAGGACCATTTCCACTTACTGATGTTCTTATGATGACTTGCAATGATACATACTACATGTAGTGAACCCTCAAGATGTATATTGATACATGGAACCATTTCTTGACTAAATAACTAGATAAAAATCTCCTTTTGAATCAAAACCCTAGAAAGTCATCCATGAGATAGGAGGAGGAGAATAAATGCTTGTGTTCTTGATTCAAGTGGTTGAGTGACATGCCTTGATGGTGATGGATACCTTGTGACTTGAGATTTCTATAAAGTTGAGCTTGAGCTCTTGATTGAGCTTTGAAGATGAAGCTCTTCTCTTGATTGTTGGATAAGATACCTTGATTCCTTGTCTAAGATCAATGTTAGATGCAAATGATAATGACATGGAGGTTAAAGGTTAGGGTGAAAAAGAGGATGCGACAGTGCTTAATACTTAATAATGGTGCAAATATTGATCCAATAAGAAAATTATATTTCTTCTTCAAGAAGGAATCAAGTTCCACATGAAAAATATCATATGATTTTTCCTGCCATATTCAAATGGGTGATTCCATTGAATTTAAATGATGGAAAAGCTAAACATTTTTTTAATTCATTGGACTTGATAAAGGGTTTCTGAAGGTCTATAGAATATCCTTGAAAAAGGTATTACTATAGAAGTTGACGATGTTAAAGATGATCATCTTGAAAATCTTTTTCACCAACTCAGAAAGATGCATAATGAATATCTTCAGAGGTAGTTGCATTCTGGTAGATGCATTATCTCACTTCTGAGTATATCAACATCATTGATATGTATGATGCTTGGACTATCTTTGAAGTCTTGTGCTTGGGTTTGTGGGAATTAATTTTTTAATCTTGAAGTAGTTACACTTCATCTAATCTGTTCAAGCAAATTCTAAGAAGATTGTTCTTTGACTTAAATCTAAAGTCATAGTTTTTTTTATGTTTACATCTTGAATTTTATATTTTCTGAAGGCCTGTCTTGCAGTCTTCAAAGGAAAGAAATGAAGTTGGATGATGAAAAACTATTTAACAGATCACCTTCTCTTTTAGCTTAAGTTCTTTGGAATGACTAATGATGAGAAACTTAGGTTTCTTGTCAGAAGGAATTCCATAATGGCTGAATGGATTGTGATAAGTGTTGATAGAAGAGTAACTTCAAAGAGGTTCTGAAATTTTTTATTTCAACTGATTTCCCAAATCTAAAAGCAAGAAGAAAAAATCCTGCCATTACCTAATATCAGATGCTCTTCAATGTTTAATCGTTTGAAGCTGATATTAGTGCAGGATGTAGATGAAAAGAAGTATTTATGCTCTGAAATAAAAAATCAAGTATTAAAAATCAAGAGATGTTGTTAAAGTAATCTTGTTTCAGAATATTTGATTATATGGAGTTGGTTCTTTAAGGTGATATCTTAAGAAACTACATTGCTTCTTGGTTGAGGACCATCATGAAAGTTGCTTTAAAAGACATTTCTATGAGAAATCTTCAACTTCTCTTTGAGCTCTGTTAGACGTACAAAGACTGTACTTTGATCTGCTTTATGTTAATATCTTATAGCTAATACCATTTAGTTATGAGCTTGTCAATGATTTTAAAGTTAAAATATTTAATCCAAGATAATGAGATTATTAACATTGCTTAGAATAAGATTATGTTCCTATCATATCTCATTCTAGACTCATAATCTGGAGTGACTTATGATCTACTGTTAGATTGAGATGTAAGGCATAAAAGAGTCTATTTGTACTTGCATGTATGGTCTTATAAAAATATGAGTATCATATTTTATTTTCTACAAATATCAAGGAAAGAAGCAGAGGCATCTTCCATAAGGTTATTTACAACATTGATTGAAAGAAGAGCCAACAACCTAGATTCAAGTTTTGCTGGTACTAAACTTGGTGAGAGTAGTGCATTCAGTGGTTAGACAACCATTGAATCAGAATCCACTCAAAGCTTTGTTCAGACTCTATTAGTTAATTCTAAATACAGAATCGAGTATGGCAAAAAAAACGTGGTATGTTTGTTCTATTTTGGCTTATATTTTAATTCAATGAAACATTTGTTTAGATATAAATACAAAGTTTATGTTAGATCTCTAGAGAAGCTCTTTTGAAAAAGAGAACTTCAGAAACCTTTAAGAGGAAACTCTGTTGTGTTTGTCTATACTGAATATCTTATCAAGCCAGATGATGATCACATTTACGAAAACCATTTTCTCATTTTTGTGTTAATATTGTTACTTCTTAGCTGCCTAAAGAAGACAATTCAATATTCATCTATCACTCATGACTCTTGTTTCAAGATAAAATGCTAGTTCTAAATAGAATCTTAGAGACTTATGACTGAAAGATGATATATTTCTCTAAGTCTAGACTTACTAGACTCTGATGTTGATAGCTTCTGAAAGTTGTCAGTTTCTAAGATTCAGAAGAAGATTCTTTTTTATTGTCATAACAATTTAAGTAAAGAAATTTCTGAAAGCTTTTATAATACTTAACCTTTCATAAAGTTAAAACTCATCTGGTGGAATTGAAATATCTGTTAAATAAAGAATCTTTGGATAATGATGTTTTCTCTTATAGTACTTGTTGTTACTATTCCTTGTCTTGTGAAACATCATTGTGTCCTTTTTTTAACAAGATTCTTATTTATGTAAGATTCTTGTTCTGTTTCTTTTCTTTCTTCTTCTACTTTTTCTTTTCTTTTCCTCTTGTTTGTATGCTGACCAAACCAAACCTAAGATGAGTTCTTTAGTTTATTCTCCTTTGAATCAACTAGTTGTCATCAATGAAAAGTTTGTGGATTTTATTGAGTTGCTTAAGATTGGTTTCAACTTCTAGGAGACTGTGTCTAAACAAAGGTGGAATGGTTACTTTGATATGCTTTGTTGTTTCACTTATCCAAGTCTTTTCAAAGAGTTTTGGATCAATGCCTCTATTGTTGAGCTGAATTCTGGGTATGCTATTCTGTCTAGAGTAACTGATGTTTCTATTACAGTAACCTCTAAAGTGATTGCAAATGTGAGGATATTGGAGAAATCCTAGAAAATATTTTTTGGGACACTATTTTCCTACTTGGCGTATCTTTGTAGATCCATCTAATACACCAGTGGTTTCTAATCTTCTTCTTGATTCTGTTGTTTGGAGTCAGATTCTGAATTCAAATTTGCTTCCTAAAGATAGAGATTTAGACCAAGTGGACCCTATTGAAAAATATCTGCTTCTACTTCTCAATTCATATTTGAAGATTGATCTTTCTCAAGTTATGTTTGACCATCTGAAGAGGTATCTTTCTTCTTTTGGAAAGAGAAAGAACTTCTTCATACCTTTTGGATGAGTTATTTCTGAAGTACTTGTTCAAAAAGGGGCTAACATAAGTTCTGAGGCTAGTTCTTCCAAGATTTGGAGAGACAAGTTTGAAGTTATCTATGAAAGATTGTGATGTTAGATTTTTGCATAGTTATGCTTCGTGTTGTTATTGAAATCTTTGTATTAATCATCTTATTAATAAATTCAGAGTTTGTTCATGCTTGTGTTCAGTTTTAACTGATTGATATTTATTATTGTTGTTCACTGAGAATCTGAAATAGATAAAATAACTTAAATGTTTGTAACTTATTTTATTAATAAAAAGGAAGCTATTATAAGACAATTAGATTTTTTTTTCTAGTCTAATGGATTTATCCTAAGGAACTCCTTAGGATCATCTGACATGTCTAAATTGTCTAAGAAATCTTGACATTCTTCCTTAGCAAACTCCAAAGTCTCCTTCCTCAGTTTATTTCTGCGTCTAGATCCATAAGACATCTTTCTTCTGTGTGTCTTCACAAAGGATGCTGAAGAGGAGAGCACTTCTGAAGTTGTTTTCTTGCTTGCAGGTTCTTCAGTTGCTGTCTTGCTTTGATTTGCTTGAGTTGTTGCATTCAGTAATGTTGCCTTCCTGAAATCTCTTTTGGAAACCAGATCTGCTTTTGCTTATACATCTTGGTGTTTTAGGGATTAAGTGATGATGGAAGAAAGCTTACCAGATATCTTTTATAGATGTGTTACACTTATTGTCTTGAGTTTAATATTATTTAAGTGCTGATTAAGTTTTATCAGTATTTTAATAATGACTCTTGGTAATGTAATCTAATAGTCTGATCTATTAAGATTCTCTAAATAACTATGAGTTTATGTTTGATTTGTTCTAACTATTGTTCATGTGTCAATTTCACTTTGATAGTGTACCTTCAGAAAATCTAAAGAAAATTTATGGAATGTAAATGCATGCTAAAGAAGTATTGATCTGAAGAAAAAAAACTTTTTCATTAATTAAACTGATGGATTACATTTTTTTAACAAAAAAAAGGGGTACAAGATATTTTCAAGAATTCATCCCTAGCCATTGCATCTCATGCCCAGCGGCATCCACTGTTGTTATAGTCCACGTCCTCACCTTCTTAATCAATCACTTCTTCCTCTTTTATGTCTGGAAAAGAGTGGTAAAACTTCTTGTTGAACCTCTTTTATTCTTCCTTGATCTCTTCATGCTTCTTCTCTAAGGCTTCAAGGCAGCTACTATTGAACCATCTTCTGAAGGTCGTTCAGGTGCTACTGAAGTAGCCTCTTCAGAAGGAAGTTGTGTTGAGAGCAGAGGTACAGTTGTAGAGGACTCAGAAGCAGCTCACCTCTGAGGGGATTGGATTCCCAAGCTTGTAGAGCTCTCAGCTGCGTCTGTTACGACATATGCATTATGACTCTTAGTTGCTGATTCAATACCTTTAGGTTGGTGATTGATGAATACAACTTAGGAGTTGGATGTTTTTATAATGACTTCTATGGATACCAAGAGTCTAAAATTAATCATTGTTTAATTCTTAGAATAGTAATGACCACTAAGACTTCAAAGCGTGCACTTTACAAATCTTAATGACTCTTATTACTTGATTATTCTTACTTTTTGGAAACTCATCCTATAATGATGATCTGAGTTACATTTATTAGTGATATTTTTTCTCTTTCCTTCTTTTCCTTTTATTATTTTTAATGTGACAAAAGGGGGAGAAATAATAGTAAGTATTTAAGTGGAAACTAAACCCAATAAATACCTGTCCTCTATATATTGGTCATTTATTTTCTTGTTATTTATTTTCTGTTACCTTGCCTAGGGCGCATTTTTAACTTTCTTGTACATAGGTCTTAGGAAGAGCTTACAAACCTTAGACTTAGCCTATCAAACCCAGAAAAAGATTACAAACCTCGTATTCTGGTGTTGCCAAGGAAAGTTAAAAAAGGGTAACATATTTTAACTCTCTTGTACATAACGTTAAGATAGAGCTTACAAACCTTTGACTTAGCGTATGAGACTCAGAAGGAGCTTACAAACCTTGTATTCCAGTGTTGTCAAAAGGAGTTAAAATGTTGTTATCTTGGTGTTCTTAAATATGGAACTAAAGGGGAGCTTACAAACCCCTACCTTGGAACTTTTTGACTCAGAGGGAGCTTACAAACCTCAGACCTTGATTTTACTAAGAAGAATAATTTATTTTTCTTGAAAAATGGTTCTTAATGCTAGAGTAAATTAAACTCAGTTTGACCTATTAGACTCAGGGGGAGCTTACAAACCTCATACCCTGTTGTTGCAGAGAAAATTAAATGCCCAACATTGTTCATTAAATACTTGTGTTTGTCATCATCAAAAAGGGGGAGATTGTTAGAACAAGATTTGTTCTAGACATATTCTCTTTTAGTTTTGATGATAACAAAAGTATTAAAAGAACAATGGTTTATTTGATGTGTGTTTTATTTATGCAGGTTCTTATACATAAGTAATTAGAATTTATTTTACCTAAGATACAATTGGAGTTGTTTCATTGCTAGCTTCTGGTGGCAGAGTCTAAAGAACAATTGCTAGTGTGGTTTGACGAAGACTCTGAACTAAAGGCCTCAACATTCAGATGAGTTTCTACACTTAGTAATTATACATCAGTATTTGGTACCATTCAGAGTTAGTGATAAAGTTGTGGACTATCCGTACTACTAAAATCAAGTTGTATTGTCTTATCAACATGTCAGCTCGAGTCTACAAGATTTCAAGATTCAAGAAAACCTGGTATGTTCTATGGATGTCTGCTCCCAACGGCTATATTAGTACAGAACCTCTTGAAGATCAAAGATTAAACATGTTACACACTGGATTCAGATGTCGTGCATCCATCTTCAACATCTCTTGTACTATAGAGAAAAAACAAAGTTACTTGATAAAGTCACATTCGTAATGACTAGTTTTTGGAAAGGCTCTATATGTGGCTGAAGATTCAAGCTTGAATTTTAAGAAGGATTCTTCTGTTGAAGGAGTAGCAAGATCAAAAAATTATCAACTCTATGTAATATGCAGATTTTCTATTTTAGGTTGTAATTGTAAAAGCTTTAAGATTTCTTAACCCTGTATATATTAGAAATCTTAAGTGCTTTAGATCTTTGTTATGGTGATCTCCCGTACCTCTGATGCTTGCATCATGTTCACCTTATTCTCTATTCTGCTGAGCCTTCAGTAGTTTAGGTTAAGTCTTCTGCTATGATCTTGAGGAAAAAATCTTGTCTCATTGGGATTCAAGCAACAAGTCTTGAGCCAAGATGCTTAAGTGAAGCAAGTCTCATTCCTTAAGTCCTTGAGCTGTGAAAGTCTTATTCAGCTAGTCTGATTGAGAAAGTGGGAAAGTCTCCATTTGAGGGGCGAGAGCAAGAAGTCTCGAGTGCAGCTTGAGCAAGGGAAGTCTCAATCTAGATGGCCAGAAGAGAAGGTGGCTCGGCCAGAGGATGTGACTAAAGGAAGTCTTAGACACGTGCTCTAAGTAAAGGGAAGTCTCAACCAGAAGATAGATGAGCAGGCGACTCAACCAGATGGTGAAAGCAAAATGTAAGACTTAGACATGTGCTATATGCAAGCAAAGTCTTAGACAATTGGTTTGAGAAGTTGTAAAAGTCTTATGAAGAAGCATAAGCGATTGTAATCATAAAGTGATTATAATGAAAAGCTCTTGTGAGGCAAGGGGACTGAACTACTCTCAGTTAGGGGAGGAACCAATATAAATGTTTTGCGTCTTCTGCTGTTATTTTATTTACTTATGTTGTATCTGCTACCAAACAAATTAAATAAGAATCTGAACATCAATTATGATTCTGAAACTCTGATCAGAAGTTAAATAATAAGAAAACGCGAAACACAATTCAACCCCCTTCTTGTGTACTTTTCACACCTTCATGTCATACCCCAAAATTTTCCCTGTTTTTTCATTCAATTCGTCTGGCGTATGATTTTGTTCATTTGCATACATTTATCTATTGGTCATTCATTTAGGTCATTCATCGGCATTTGCATATTGTAACAAATTTAGGCCAAAATTTTGGTCATAATGAATTTAATCGATTTAAGTGGATTTTCGAGGTGAATATTATTTGGTAATTATTCAGGTTTATTTCTCATATTTATTGTGGTGCGGATCATCTCTTTATTTGAGATTCATGGTTTGCTTGGAGATTGGAATGATTATCACTTAATTCAGAGATTTGCTTGGATTCAAAGAAAAGGGTAAAGTTGGAATAAAAGGAAGATTTCATTCATTTATTAGAAATTCATAGTAAAATGAATATTACTTGAGATACAATGCAAAAGAATTCATTTCAAGGAAAGAGGGTAAAAAATTACATCTTTTGGGTGCAGTTGACTTTTTGGTCAAACAATTGACTTTTTGGTCAACTTTTGACTTTTGGTCTATTCTCGACCATTGACTCGGTTTTGATTCCTGAATTTTCTTAGATCTATTCTACAAGAATTTGATCAAGGGATTCATCATCATTCTCACAAATGACTTGTGTCATGATTATGTCAAGTGCTAATTTCTAACAAATTTTATCTTCCATCAAGCTTCACATCTATGGTTTGTTATTCACTTTCCAACATTGATTCATACCTAAAAAAGAAATTCAGAATTTGATCCATAAGTTTACAACATCCAAAACTGCTTATTTTCAATATAAAATCACTTCTCAAAGGTGCTTAAAATCATGGGATGTTTCACTAAAAATTCAAGCCAAAAGTGGTAGAAAAACAAAGGCAAAAGCATTCAAATTCAAGTTAATTACTAGTGACTTTTTGCCTTACTTCCTAACTTAGTACTTTTGCTAAAATCCAACATCATTGATTTCTAACTACCTTTAATTACCTATTTATCCACAAGCCATCCATTTACCTAATTACCCCAAACTTCTCTAACTTCCAAACAAACACAAATCTCAACTTCCATTTTTTTATTCAATCTTAAACATTTTAAACAATTAATCCTATGGTTGAAATTGGTGATCCGCAACTAAAGATTAAATTAATTTCTAACCATTGATAAATTCATTACTTGTATCAAAATCCAAGAGTGATTATTCATTTACGAAGTCTATATAAACATGTTATTTCTCACAATTTGGGGGTTAGCTAACATAACTAACATAACTTAGAAATTTCATAATTAACCATTATTTTTTCCACCATTTTCTTCTCCTCAATTTCTCTCTCAATTCATCTTCTCCCTCACCCTCACCAAAGTTCATCTTTACCATCAATTAAAGCTTCACATTGAAGTTCTAAAATGGTGGAACTTAGCCACAATCTAACTTCAACAAATCATCAATCAACAATTCAAGCATTATAATCAATAATCATAATCTAAAATTTATCAAGTGTCATCAATAATCATCATCTAAAATTCATCAATTCAAGTCTATTCATAAATATTTTACCTCCAAAATTCATCTTCTACGTTCATTCATCATAAAAAATAATCATAAAGTATTGGAAGTTAATTGAAGCTCATTCTTAAAGTTTTCCGTATTATACTTCGACACTCCGAATTTCAACACTAACTAGAGAAAACCTCTGCTCCGTCGGTAATTTTCTATCTCTTCCATATTATTGTCATGAACTATTGGATGCTTGATTATTGATTTAACTTGAGCTACGGTTTAAGATTGCTTCTTGGATAATCACTTATTTTTACATAAAACACATAATTTTGAAAATAGTGATTTTTCAATTCTTAACCGTTAATTATATGTGAATATATCATTAGATGCGATTTTTCATAATGATTCTGAATACGTGATTACTTTTTCACGAATCATTATAATGAATGTGAATCAAATTATTTTTTTACATACTTTATATTTCACCTTTTTACCCGATTCTTCAAAATTCGTGGCTCATTTTCAAAAATTGATCGCATATTTGGATTCCTCGCAAAAAATCGAGTTTGGTGATTTATAATTTGCATATTGTTTCTTTGATATAATAATTTTTAGTAAATCAAAATTCAAGATTGTGTGCAATTAATTAATGAACATTAATGATAAAATCCAGAACTCACAGAATAATGACATCTCTCTCTCTCTCTCTCTCTCTCTCTCTCTCTCTCTCTCTCTCTCTCTCTCTCTCTCTCTCTCTCTCTCTCTCTCTCTCTCTCTCTCTCTCTCTCTCTCTCTCTCTCTCTCTCTCTCTCTCTCTCTCTCTCTCTCTCTGCATTATGTAGGGCATTCCTGCTATGCCATGTGCAGATAATGGGACAAAACAAAAATAAGACAAAAGATGTGTAAGACAAAATAGAGATGGGCTTCCAATGTACATGGGCCTTTCTTCTTTCACTTTCAGCACCCCTTTTTCAAAGCCACCTCTCATTGTAAAACCCTAAAATGCAACTATTGTAGAAAAGAGGGATACATTTGAATAATTTATTTCATTAAGAAAATTCATGAAAGTAAAGAAGGACATCCTTCTTTATATTTTACAACAAACACTATGAACCCAATTTTTTGTGTGTTTAATCCTGAAAATGCCTATATCTCTAAAAAGAGGAAAAATGTTTATGAAACTAAAAACCAACAACTTAAGATGATATGGGTACTTAAAGTTAAGATGTAACATTTTATTTGCGGGAATATTTTATAGTCTCAAACACCAAATGATATCTTGATAACAATTGTTCAAATAATATGACAGGTGACAAAACGTTATTATCAACCATATTTCCTAAAGAAGGAGGATTTTTTTCTATGGAGATAATAATAAGGGAAATGTTCTAGGGGTTGGAACCATTGGTAAGTCCCTCAATCTAATGATTGTTGAAGTTCTCTTGGTAAAAGTGTTTGAGCATAACTTACTTAGCATACATTAATTATGTGACAAAGGCAATAATGTAACCTTTGATTTTTCTGGGTGCAGGGTCATAAAATCTTAATTAAATGAAACTTTATTTAGAAGCTCAAGAGGTAGAAATACATAAAATATATATTTAAATAAGATTCCTTCAAGCGATGTATGCATCCTAAGTATCAAGGATGAATCTTGGCTATGGCATAGGAGAATAACTCACATCCACATGGATCACTTGAACAAGTTGGTACACAAAGATATCATAGACGACCTGCCAAACTTACACTTTGAAAATAATATATTATGTGATGCATGCCAAAAAATGAAGTAAGTAAGGGCCTGTTTCAAATCTAAAAAAATAGTTTATACTGATCGGCCTTTACAATCGCTTGACATGGGCCTTTTTGCCCCATATAGAGCTGTAAGTCTAGGTGGAAAAGTTTATGATCTTTTAATTATGGATGAATACTCTATCTATACATGAAAAATATTCTTATCTTAAAAAAGAGACACGTTTGTCACCTTTCAGAAACTAGCCAACATTATCCAAAACGAGAAAGGGGTAAGCATTGCATCCATCAGAAGTGCCCATGGTGGAGAATTTCAAAATGGAATTCAAATTTTTTTATAATAATATTGTTATTAAGTACAAATTTTCCACTCCGCACTCCCCCAAAGAGTGGGTAGTAGAGAGGATAAAGAGATTTCTAGAAGAACTTGCGAGAATAATGCTTAATGATACCAATCTTCCTAAATACTTGTAGGATGATGTTGTGAGCATTACTTGCTATGTTATGAATTGTGTATTGATAAGGAAAATTCTAAAGCAAATTCCCTATGAACTATACAAAGTAATAAAACCAAATATCTCTCACTTACATGTTTTTGGTTGCAAATGCAATCCTTAACAACGGGAATGATAACCTCAGAAAATTTGACGCAAAAGTTGATGAAGACATATTCATATGATATTCCAATTTTAAAAAATATTTTAGAGTCTTTAACAAAAGAAACTGACAACCTAAGAATCAATTCATGTTAACTTTGACGAATCTAACCCAAAACTAGTAGAAGTAGAAATTGTTGACTATGCATGTATTCAGGAAAAGATAAATCTGGAGGAAAATCAAGAACCAGATCAAGAGCGAAATGAAAATCAAGTCATAGAGGAAGAACTGGTTTAAGACTAAATCCCAGGATTGATATGCCATAGCACGGGTGATAATTGGGTTTACGCGGGGTTGAGCCAGTGGCCGACCTAAATAATTGACCGCAAGGATTACCGTGACGTGATGTACGAGAGCCTTTCAAGGACTTGGTTCGAGTATCCATAGTTGGGATCTTATGTTGAGAAGTGGAAGAGATTTGAGGACATATGCATTAAATTCTAGTCCTATCAATGATATGTTTCACAATTTCTCTTCACTTGTGGCCCTAGGTTCATCAGTTAGGGAGTACCGCTCTCCACTAAGGTGCTCGAGTGCGCTCAAGTAAATTTATATTTTAAGGTGAAATCTGAACATTATTTTTTTATCTTCCCATTTTTCATTCTGCAGTGTTGATTCACCCATCCAGCTTCATTATATAAAGGTTGTATTGGCCTTTCAAACTTTTTTTGGTCCCATTCCTAACTGATACTTACATTTCTTTGCAAACTATTTCTTATTTTCCTAATATCTAGTGAACTCTAACTTTGCTACCTTTTTTCTCTATTTAGATTCATTGTTCTTGATTCATCCTTATTTTAGATTTTCTCTTGCTTCTAATTATTTCTTCGCTCTACTTCTTTACCCAGGTGCCATTTCTAACCCTTTTTTCTTACATTTTTTCTTTTCTATCTATTACTCATTATGGAAAATATATAAAATACGTGTGAGAAAATAATTATAGAACCTAATGGTGGAGATTCTCCATTATCAACAATATATTAAAATCCAAATGTCCTAAACGCTGACCCTTTATGGTTAACCGTCCCAACCCCAATCTTGTTGTAATTAGTGATATTAGGCTTGGAGAAGGTTTGATAAAGAATGATTATGAACCCCTACACGACTCTATTTAGGGAAATACTGATTGAACTTTTGAAGAAGATGAAGAGGGGAATCATGGAAACCTTAATTTTGTTGGACGTGTGACTCCATATACAAGCATTTACGGCAGGGGGTTCAATTGTGTGTTTCATAAAAATAGTGGTTTGAAAAAACTTTTAAGATCATTTTCGGAGTTTAAAAACATTTTGAAATATTTTAGAAATTAGTAATGGAAATTAATAATAAAATCCGAAAAGTAAAAGTTAAGGGAAGAGAGAAGACACCCGAAATTATATAGGTTCAGTCAAGAAGACTTAGTAATGTCCCCAATATTTGATATTGATAGTATCCAATATACTTCAGAGCTTTTAGTAGGTTGAACTATCAAACCCCCTTATACACGGAAAATGAAGTTTCTAGCTAACTTCCAACCAAACAGTGAACAACGTAGAGAAGCGGCTAGTCTTCCCTCCAAACAAAAAATTGAAGCTGTTAGTCTTCTTTCCAAACATCAACTTGAAGCGGCTAGTCCCAATTTGAACCGAGGTTTTACACGGGCTTGTCTTGAACCTTAGTAGTGAAAATGATTTTTTTCAGAAAAATAGTGGTTTGAAAAAACTTTTAGGATCATTTTCAAAGTTAAAAAACATTTTGAAAGATTTTAGAAATTAGTTGTGGAAATTAAGAATAAAATGCATAAAGTAAAGGTTAAGGAAACAGAGAAGACCCCATAAATTTTATAGGTCCAATCAAGAAGTTTCTATCTAACTTCCAACCAAACCATGAACAACAGAGAGAAGTAGTCAGTCTTCTTTCCAAACATCAACTTGAAGCGGTTAGTCCCAATTTGAACTGAGATTTTACATGAGTTTGTCTCGAACCTTTGTAGTGGAAATTATGTGTTTTAGAAAAATAGTGTTTTGAAAATAATTTTAGGTTCACTTTCAAAGTTTAAAAACATTTGGAAAGGTTTTAGAATTAGAAATGGAAATTAATAATAAAATGTAGAAAGTAAAAGTTAAGGGAAGAGAGAAGACACAAGAAATTATACAGGTAAATTCAAGAAGACGTAGTCATGTCCCAAAGATTTAATCTTGATAGTATCCAATAAACTTAATAGATTTTAGTAGGTTGAACTATCAAACCCCCTTATACAAGGAAAATGAAGTTTCTATCTAACTTCCAACCAAACATCGAACAACAGAGAGAAGAGATTAATCTTCCTTCCAAGTGAAAAATTAAAGCAGTTAGTCTTCTTTCCAAAGATAAACTTGAAGCGGTTAGTCCAAAGTTTAACCAAGATTTTACACGGGCTTGTCTCGAACCTTAGCAAGCTTTAAATTGATCTAATTTTACAAACCAATTAAAGGTTTTACATGGGCTAAACATGAACTTATGGGAGCTTTTTAACGGCCCGAGCCTTCGAACTGAACCAATGACGTAGTAAGTAGTAACTAAATCCCCAAACCAAAGCTTTAAAAGGGTTTAACTTCGAACCCAAATAAATAATCCCTAATTAGGTAAATTATTCAACCAAGATAAAAAAGTTCTTTGGTGAATTTACAATACCACCCTTCTAGAGTTACACAAATGCCTCACTTGCAAAAGACCTTTCTTGAAAGAGCTACGTCAAAATTTCTAAGTGAGAGAAAGTGAAAAAATATTTTGAGAGAGAGAGAGAGAGAGTGAGTGAGGAGTAAGGTATGAGAACTCGAGATTCTGGATTCAAAAATATGTGGTAAAGGATATCTATTTATAGGCCAGAGGTTGGCATAAGAAAGGAAAAAATTTGTGGCCATAAATGATAGGCCAATCAATTGGCATCATGTTTCAATCGACTGGTTGGCCTAAAAGAACCGTTTAGAGGTGTTAAAAGGTAATGCAAGATATATAGCCATAACCATTCAATAAGACACTATTATAAAATTTTAAGATGCGTTTTTGCTTTAACCCAATTGATTGGGCATAAGTGTTAATCAATTGGCAGTACAAAAAATTGTTCATAACTTTTATGACAACTCTAGATTCAACTCGGATGGCTTTAAAACATATTTAGAAACATTTTCTTAAGAAAAATAAGTTATAAAACTCATTTGTATGTGTGTGTGTGTGTGTGTGTGTGTGTCTGTAACACCCTTTTTTATCCCACAAATATAATGGAAAATTAATCATATTTATCAGAGTAAAATATTGAACGCAATATAGTCATCTCAAAAGGGCGCACATTTCTCAATAATTCAAATATAGTCAACGTTCTGTAAACAACGGGTTTTCCCAAAGTTACTCAAAATATTACTCAAAAGGCAGTGGAACTCAAAAAGACAAAATCCAAAGTTTTCCTTTCACCGCAAGGAAATCAATATAACAAAAACTCAATAAAATATACTTTAACTCAAAGACCCCAACCCGATGTTACACTATCAGAGCAAAACCCTCTAAGTCAACCAAAAGACAAAAACTCCAAAAAGTCCTCGACGACATCCATGGCTAAATCTGGTCATCTGCATGTTATCCATGTTGAGGCAACATTCAAACAGGCGGGGTGATTAAAAAGATTCATAATAATCAATATAGGAATCAATATATAAAATGGCGTCATTTTCATATCCAACATCATCATAATCATCAAGGAACATCAAAGGCTACAACATTATAAATTACACCAAATTGTCACATAAATGCAAATGCAACAAGACTCATGCATGTGGTACCAATCAACAAATTTCGATGGACACTGGGCCATCAACCCTCCATAGATCCACAACAGTAGGATCGATTCTACACGAGAACCGGAGGACAACAAAATACCTCACATCCGCACAATGGGACTGAAGCCACAAGAATCAAGGTCCTAGACCGAAGTCCGGAATGCATATGAATGCATGATGCACATGTCAATATCATCCTCATAATAATCTCATTAGGTGCATCATCATTGTCACACCCTAATTTTTGACCTCAAGATCCAACCTCTTTGTGCGTTTCTGGCATTTTCTGGCTATATATTTTCGTATTCGTGTTTATTGCGATTAACACGTTGTACAGGTATGTAAAGTTTAATGATACTGTTTCTCTCAAATTTAAGCGTCTCAGGCTGTCTCTAGAACATTTTTAGAAGGCGTTTTGTCATTATAAAGAGTGGTGTTAAGGTCACAGAATACCATTTCTAAAAGAGCAAATTGATTATACTTTGAGCCTTATGATTTTTCAAGGCGTTGCAGTGATATTTTGGTCCGTGCTATAAAGGATTGAGTTCTATTTATTTGAAGTGTTCCAATTACCATCTTAAGTCGTTTTAATTTGTAAGTCAAGATCATGGTGGAAATGTGGTGCGTTAGGCGTGTTGGGTTTGACTACAAGACATCAGATATCAAGTTCATAATCAAGTTGTTATTTTGAATTATAAGACAAATATTTATTATAATCTACTTGGCTTACATTATTTACAAGTTACATTTGGGTTGCAAAGGACTATTATTATTTTTTTGGATTACATCAAGAAGTTTCTAAACTAAATCTTAAGGACTAACCTAAGAAGTCCTAAAGTTCAAGGATCTTCAAGTCTCTCCTCATCTTCATCATCTTATGTACTTGCAAAATATTGAACAAAAATAGTTAGTAAATAATTTCAAGAAAGAGAAGGATTTTATTTGACCCTCAGAAGGATATCACCATTGGGCCAAAAGAGGGAAGGGCAAAAATTGAGATACCGCTGGCTTCTGGTTAAAGAAAAATGGATAGAACAATAACGACAATTCCGAAACGGGTTCAGACTAAGTCATCATCACCAAGTGACAATATTTCTTTTATAGCATCAAGCAGAAGATCAAGGCAATGTCTGTTTAAAATAATAATAAAGTGTTTTCGTCAAAAAGAAAAAGGAAGAAACACGGTTCAGACCATCTCATCAACCTTCAAAGATCCAAAACTTTCCAAAACCAGCATCATCATTAAAAATGGATCTATTTCCCAATCAGCCACATCGAAAATGGAAATCAACAGCCGTATCAAGCCCAAATCAAAAATGGGAAGAAATTGAACAGCTTTATCAAACTTTCCAAAACAAGAATCCAACAAAATCAAACGAAAAGGGAAACTTTTTAATTTCGTTTTGAAGATCAAACACGTTATAAAAGAAGAAGAAGTTCTCAAAGAAAAAGACATAAATGACGACTTCACTAGGGAGGTGAAGACTCATGAGGGTTTCCCCTAACTTGTTTTATTTTGCTTGTTTATTGTTATATATATATATATATATATATATATATATATATATATATATATATATATATATATATATATATATATATATATATATATATATATATATATATATATATATATATATATATATATATATATATATATATATATATATATATATATATATATATATATATATATATATATATATATATATATATATATATATATATATATATATATATATATATATATATATATATATATATATATATATATATATATATATATATATATATATATATATATCTGCTTATATGCTTGTTTTTATTTATGCTTTTGGGTTGGCATCCTTGTGTGGTGAGATAAGTCCTACACCCGGACTTGAGTGTGCTTATGATAGGAAGGTGATATATTCAAAGAGGCTTATAGGGAGTTGAATCCCGACCAAGCCGACTTGAGAATCACCGCTCAGTTGAGGCCCTCTCGGAAACAATACTGTTGAACGAGTAATCGTGAGAACATTTACTATTTTTCGACCTTGGAGCCTGTGATACTAGGTACCGTAGTTACCTTTAACCCCACTTTGGCCTTTCCTAGGATGTAGTGCAATGATTATGAGGGAGTAGTCCCGAAATAGTTGCTACGCGATGCTACACTCAAAAGAGATTCTCTCGAGAATATTATTAACCACCGAGTAGTTGGGAAATTGATAATATCCGAAAGATGGACTAATGATTTTGGGCACCCTTTTAGAACCTTGTTCTGCAGGTACAATCAACCTTTAGTCCACACCCTTTGGGAATGGGTATACCCTTTGCCCCATGCTCATTGCAAACCTAAGTTTCCTGTCTATTTATCTTTGTGTATCTGTGTGCTTGCCTGTGTTGGTGCATCTTTGCATCCATAAAGCATCATATTGCATTGGTTTCATGGGATTCCAACTTTATTTATGAACATTACAGAACCAATATAGATTACAAAAGAAAAATACTTTGAAATATTCTTTTAAGAGTCCTAACTTGGACGACCTAAGGAAGTTGAGAGCTCAGATCAAAGATTAAAAGAAGTTCAAAGACAAGATACTTTCCCTATTGTTGCAGATCCAAGTGAACGGTGGATTTCTTCCTTACTTTCCAGTGATCAGTGGTTTTTACACACTATTTTACCATTTGTTTATGTTAATCATTTGTTTTATCTTGTCGCATTTTATGTGTTTTTATTGCATTTTACGCATTGGTTTGGTGTTTTCATTATTTCTAGACTCAGGTAAACAATAAAGTAGAAGCAGAGTGAAAACCGGGGAAAATGGCAAGATTTCGAAAGAGTTTTGATGTAAAACCAGCAGCCTGACACGGGTGCCCGTGTCGTGTAACACTGCCCGTGTCAGAGCTACTGAAAGTAAAATTTTTTAGCAGTCTGCATGAAAACGATCATAACTGGAGTTTCGGGAATCCGTTTGAGGCGTTCTAAAAATCTCCGGAAAGCTAAGAGAGAGAGCTATGACTTTCGTGTTGGAGTCGAAGTCAGATTCGGAGCACATTCTTCCAGATTTTAGTTTGAACCTGCAACATTAGTTTTATTAAGTTTTGGTGTGCTATCTCGGAGGGCAGTTTAAGCATCTCGCATTGTAATTTGAATTTTGGGATATATTGAACACATCGTGAAATTGAAAAAGGAATTTTTGGAGAGAAAAGAAGGAGACAATCAGAATTAGAGAGATCAAGAGGATTGGAGAACCAAAGGTTTTCATGCGCGGAAGCAATTGAAGATCAAGGCAATCAAATTATCTTGTAATGTTTATCTTTTATTATGTATTGGTTTTAATTATTATGAATAGCTAAACTCCCCAATGTTAGGGGAGCGTCCCTGAATTGACTATGTAATAAACTTATTTTCTTTGAATTAGTAATTTCACTGCTTTCTAATCATCGTTGTTATCGTATAATGTTCTTAAGGCTTTTCTTATCTCACAAATAGGATTCGATTTACAGTTAACTTTAGGTTTGGAAAAACGATTGTTGACGCTTTTATACGATAATACTATAGTAGATATTTCCTAGGAATGGGGATACCCTATAGTAACCGTTGTTAGAACACAGATTGGTTCTTAATAATTACTCTTTGTTTTGATGATAACTGTTAGGAAATTTATATTTAAGAATTATATACTCTAAAATTTGTTTGAGAGTTTTACTGCAGATTAAAATTATATCAACTCTCTAGAAGCAAATCTGCCTTGAATACAAGAAGCTATTCTGACTCTGATGCGCCAGATGCACCTTACAGAAGAATCTGTTTGCTCCTTACAGAAGATCCTGAGCGTAGTCTCCAGAAGGATCTGAAGCAAGAAGCTCCAGAACATTCTGAGTCAGAAGCATCTGAAGATAGTCAGAAGCATCTGAAGATAATCAGAAGCATCTGAAGCTGAAGCATCAGAAGTATAGAAGAATATTGATTAAAGAGTTTCTCAAAGCATTAGTCTACAGAAGTTTCTGAAAGTACCTACGCTGCCAAGTACTAAAGTTCTGTGTCAAAATGCTCTGATGATCAACACGCTAGAAGCACGCACACTGCAGAAGACTCTGATACAGCATAGTTCTGAATCTCATCAGAAGACTCTGATCCATTCAGACTCTGAAGAACTTGCTGAAACTGAAGAAGTGTTTTCAAGAATATATATGTTGGAACTATTCAACGTCTCTTTCCTTATTTGTGCTAGACACACTTACACAGACAAAAAGGATTTTTCTGTGTCATCTATTTCAAGGAAAGGTCAGTGCATGTGAAGACAAAAAGGCTCAGACCTTTTGAGACTCTCTTTTCAACGTTCAGCTTGCATAATTCAGCTGCCTATAAAAGGAGATCCTCACTTCATTCTTCAGTTACACACCTTGCTGAAAAGAAATCATAATATTCTATATGCTCTCATTCTTATTCTTCATAGAATCTCATTGTACATAAACTTAAGAGAAAAATCACTGTTGTGATTATAGCTTTATAGAAGCATTAAAAACTCTTGTATTTAATTTACATTGATTGTAAAGGATATTCCTTAAGAGGATTCAGTGTGAATCAGTAGCTCTTGAGAAGACTAAGAACAGTAGTTCTTAGGTGATACTATTGTAATCAGTTTGATTTAATAGTGGATTAAGTCCTTGTTGAGAAAGGCAAATCACTCTGGAAGGGTGGACTGGAGTAGTTGTTTAACGAACCAGGATAAAAATAATTGTGTGATTATTTTCAAGTATTAATTTTCCATACTTATTCAACCCCCCCTTCTAAGTATTATCTCACCTTCAGTTGGCATCAGAGCTCCGGTTCTGAGTGTGCTATCACTTAACAGTGTCAGTAAAGATCCAGAGAGAGATATACTTTGATCAATATATTTATTTGTTATCATGGCTGATAATTCAATGTCAAATATCAACAATAAATATGAAGAGAGGGATAGGATCAGTACCAAACCTCCAATGTTTGATGGAGAAAAATTTGACTATTGGAAAGATAGAATAGAAATTTTTTTCTTGGGTATGATGCTGATCTTTGGGATTTGGTCATTGATGGATATGAACATCCTACTGGTGAGGATGGCAAAAAGATTGATAGAAAATCAATGACTGAAGTGCAGAAAAGAGACTTCAAGAATCACCACAAAGCCAGAACTATATTGCTTAATGCAATCTCTCATACTGAGTATGAGAAGATTACTAACAGAGATACTGCTCATGACATGTTTGAATCACTCAAAATGACTCATGAGGGAAATTCTCAGGTTAAAGAGACCAAGGCTCTGGCGCTCATACAGAAGTATGAGGCATTTAAAATGGAAGATTCTGAAAATGTAGAAACTATGTTTTCTAGATTTCAGATTCTTACAGCTGGTCTGAAAGTTCTGGACAAGGGCTACTCAACGTCAGATCATGTCAAGAAAATCATCAGAAGTCTTCCCACCAGATGGAGACCAATGGTGACTGCTTTGAAGATGACAAAAGATCTGAACAAGATCTCTTTAGAAGAACTTATCAGTTCTTTGAGAAGCCATGAAATTGAGCTGGAGGAAGATGAACCCCAGAAGAAAGATAAAGGTAAATCCATAGCTTTAAAATCTAACAAAACTGCTAAAGCTTTGCAGGTCATTCAAGAAAGCTCTGAAGAATCTTCTTCTGAAGAAGAGGATGAGTTGTCCATGCTGTCCAGAAGGATTAACAAACTCTGGAAGCACAAGGGAAAGAAGTTTAACAACTTCAGAAGATCTGATAACAGAAAGGAATCTTCTAGTCACAGAAGATCTGCCAAGAAAGAAGTGGTGTGCTATGAGTGCAAAGAACCTGGGCACTACAAGAATGACTGCCCCAAACTTCTGAAAGAAAAACCTAAGAAGAAGTTCAACAAGAAGAAGAAGGTTCTGATGGCAACATGGGATGACTCAGATGAGTGTGAGTCATCTTCTGAATCAGAAGAAGAATGTGCAAACGTTGCACTAATGGCCAGGACAGAGGATCAAGAGGAAGGTACCTCTGGATATGAATCTGAATCTGAATCTGATGATGATGCAGAAGAGGTAATGGCTAAACTTACCAAAGAAGAACTCATTAAAGTTTTAACAGAAGTTCTTAAAAGTTACAACAACATCAAACTCAAATACAAGAAGCTGAAAAGCAATCTTGAATCTGAGATTGATCTTCTGAAAACAGAACTTGTTGAGCAGAAAGAAATAAATTTAAAAATAAAAAATGACTTTGATAGAACTCAACAAGAATCTGATTCTGAAACTAAGTCTTGTGAAAATATTTTAGAAAAATATGACTCTAGTTTTCAGAGGTTTCTCACTAAGAGCATAGACAGAAGCAAGATGGCTTCCATGATCTATGGTGTTAGTGGAAACAACAGAAGAGGCATTGGATATGAGTCTTCATCTGGAAGCAATCCAAAACCTGTTGACAAACTTTTCATCAGGAAGACACCTCTGTACTCTCAATTCAAATTTGGTCACTTGAATGACATTAAACACACAAGCTCTGAGAAAAGTACTTATGTGTTTAAACCAAAGGCAAGTCAGAATAAACATTATGTTGCAAAACAGAAGTTTAGAAAAACCTATAAACCAACTAACCCCAAAGGACCCAAGAAGATCTGGGTACCTAAAAACAAAATAATTCCTGTTGCAGATGTTCTTAGCAGCAAAGTCAGGACACCAATCATGGTACCTGGACTCTGGATGCTCACGACACATGACAGGAGAAAGGTCTATGTTCCAAAGCTTGGAACTTAGATCTGGAGGGGACGTGAAGTTTGGAGGGAACCAGAAGGGCAAGATCATTGGATCTGGCACTATTGGAAATTGTAAGCTTCCCTCTATTACTAATGTTCTGTTAGTTGAAGGATTGAAACATAATCTATTGTCCATAAGTCAATTAAGTGACAATGGTTATGATATAATCTTTAATCAAAAATGTTGCAAAGCTGTATGTCAAAAGGATGGTTCTATCCTATTCAGTGGAAAGAGGAAACACAACATTTATAAAATTAACCTTTCAGAACTTAAAGTTCAAAATGTAAAATGCCTCTTATCTGTGAATGATGAGCAATGGGTCTGGCATAGAAGATTGGGGCATATTAATATGAGACGTATATCTCAGATTAATAAACTCAATCTGGTCAGAGGACTTCCTAAGTTGAAGTTCAACTCAGATGCTCTGTGTGAAGCATGTCAAAGAGGTAAATTTTCAAAATCTCATTTTAAATCAAAAAATGTTGTTTCTACCTCCAGACCATTGGAATTACTTCACATTGATCTGTTTGGACTAGTGAAAACTGCATCCATCAGAGGCAAGAAGTATGGGTTAGTCATTGTAGATGACTACAGCAGATGGACATGGGTAAAGTTTCTAAAACACAAGGATGAGTCTCATTCTGTGTTCTTTGACTTCTGCAATCAAGTCCAGACTGAAAAAGATTCCAAAATTATTAAAGTCAGAAGTGATCATGGTGGAGAATTTGAAAATAAACATTTTGAAAAATATTTTTCTGAAAAAGGCATTGCACATGATTTCTCCTGCCCTAGAACTCCACAACAAAATGGAGTTGTAGAGAGGAAAAATAGAACATTGCAAGAGATGGCCAGAACCATGATCAATGAGACAAATCTGGCAAAACATTTCTGGGCAGAAGCAATTAACACAGCTTGTTATATTCAGAACAGAGTGTCTGTAAGACCTCTTCTGGAAAAGACTCCTTATGAATTGTGGAGAAACAGAAAGCCTAACATTTCTTATTTTCATCCTTTTGGATGTATTTGTTATATGCTTAATACTAAAGATAATCTGAACAAGTTTGATTCCAAAGCACAGAAGTGTTTCATGCTTGGTTATTCTGAACGCTCTAAAGGCTACAGAGTATTCAATACTGAAACACAGATTGTTGAAGAATCTATTCATGTTAGATTTGATGATAAGCTTGGCTCTGAAAAGCCAAAGCAGTTTGAAAGTTCTGCAGATAGAGAAGTGATTCTCACAGACTCTGAAGGCTCAGAGGCAGAAAAGGCAAAAATCAAAGAATCTGAAGCAACCCCAGATGCTACACCCTTGACTTCCCAACTAAACAACTTGCATATTTCTGATAGACCAACTGTCAGAGGATCTTCTTCCAGAATCAAATCTTCTCATCCAGAAGATGTGATAATTGGAAAGAAAGATGATCCAATAAGGACAAAATCATTTCTCAGAACTTCTGAATCTTCTTTATTTGGCTTAGTGTCAATAATAGAACCAACATATGTAGATGAGGCTCTGGAAGATAATGAATGGATTATAGCTATGCAAGAAGAGCTGAATCAATTCACCAGAAATGAAGTTTGGGATCTGGTTCCTAGACCTAAAGGATTCAATATTATTGGAATAAAATGGGTCTTCAGAAATAAGCTGAATGAAAAGGGAGAAGTAGAAAGGAACAAGGCAAGACTGGTTGCTCAAGGATACAGTCAGCAAGAAGGTATTGATTACACTGAGACATATGCTCCAGTGGCAAGGTTAGAATCTATACGCCTTCTTATTTCTTTTGCTGCACAGAATAACATCACTCTGTATCAGATGGATGTTAAAAGTGCTTTTCTTAATGGTATTATAGAAGAAGAAGTATATGTCCACCAACCTCCTGGCTTTGAAAGTGAAAACTTTCCAGATCATGTTTTCAAATTAAAGAAATCCCTTTATGGATTAAAACAAGCTCCCAGAGCTTGGTATGAGAGGTTGAGCAATTTCCTTCTGAAGAAAAATTTTATCAGAGGAAAAGTGGATACAACTTTATTCTGTAAAACTGTTAAGAAAGATCTGTTGATTTGTCAAATTTATGTAGATGACATTATTTTTGGATCAACAAATATTACGCTTGGAAAGGAGTTTGCTAAATGTATGCAGGAAGAATTTGAAATGAGCATGATGGGAGAATTGAGATTCTTCTTGGGAATCCAAGTCAATCAGACTCCAGAGTGCACCTATATACATCAAACCAAATATGTTAAAGAGCTTCTGAAGAAGTTCAACATGGATGATAGCAAAATGGCAAAGACTCCAATGCATCCTACAAGCACTCTAGGTAAGGAAGAGGTAAGTAAGAAGGTAGATCAAAAACTCTACAGAGGTATGATAGGATCTCTTCTATACTTGACTGCTTCTAGACCAGATATTCTGTTTAGTGTCTGCTTATGTGCTAGATTCCAATCAGATCCTAGAGAATCACACTTAACAGCTGTTAAGAGGATTCTAAGGTATCTGAAAGGTACTGCTAACATGGGTTTGTGTTACAGAAGATCTGATGAATTTTTATTAGTTGGATTCTGTGATGCTGACTATGCTGGAGACAGAGTTGAACGTAAAAGCACTTCTGGAAGCTGTCAGTTTCTTGGAAGTCATCTGATCTCATGGTACAGCAAGAAGCAACCTACCATTGCACTATCAACTACAGAGGCAGAATACATTGCTGCTGCTGGATGTTGTACTCAGATGCTCTGGATGAAGAGTCAATTAGAAGATTATCAAATCTATGAGAGTAATCTTTCTATCTTTTGTGATAATACTTCTGCTATATGTTTGTCAAAAAATCCAATCTTGCATTCTAAGGCAAAACATATAGAAATTAAACATCACTTCATCAGAGACTATGTTCAGAAGGGTGTAATTAATTTAGCTTTTGTTGATACAGATCATCAATGGGCTGATATTTTCACAAAACCCCTTGCTGAAGATAGATTTAAGTTTATTCTGAAAAATATTTGTATGGATTTTTGTCCAGAGTAATATTTATCAGAGGCAACCTCTCAGATGCAAAATGTTTAATGATCTGAAGTATTCCTTCTGTTCATTTATTCTATTCTGATTATTATTTCTGATGTGAAAATCTGAACTAACCATCTTTAGAAGATCTGAACGTGGCTAACGTTTCATTTCTTGAGAGAATTCAGAACAGCATGCAAGCAAACACGTGTCCCACAAAATCTGATGAGGTGGCGTGTGCACAACTGAAAAGATGTTTGAGGTCAAATTTGAATAGTAAATATCTTGGTTTTCCCCCCAAATATGTCAGAAGCATTTATTATTTGAAATGATTTTATTCTCTTCATTTAATGCTGCTCAAACGTGCGTTATTTCTGTCTTTTGGTGTGCCTATGTGATTAGTATAAATACCTGTTGTGTATTCACTTTCACACTTTTCACTCTCAGAATTTATATGCATTTTCATCTTTTGTTCTCTCTGCATAAAAACTCAAAACCTAAGTGTTCTAAAAAGCATTCTTCAATGGCGTCTTCTTCATCAACAACTGCACAGTTTCAATCAACAATGGCTGCTGTGACTTCAGATAATCTAGGTGCTGCTCCATATATTCCTCCACAGAGAACTCTTCTGACACCTGTTGATAAGTTAGAAGTGTTATGTGAATCCATGGTTGAATTTGATTCTTTGGCTGACAATGGGTTTGATTTTCGCTCCATTGTTAGAGCTCAAGGTTGGGTGAAATACTTTGATAGATTGTTTGGACCAGTTTACCCTCTACTTGTTAAGGAATTCTGGATTCATGCATTTGTGTATTCAAAGTTTATTTTATCATCTGTGCTAGGAAAGGAGATCATCATCACAGAGGATCTGATTAGAAGACTGATTGGTTATGAAGAAACAGATGGTGTTTCACATCTGCCAGCTGGGCGTGTTGATATGGGTGAAGTTTATGAGGAAGTTATGACTGCTGGACAAGCCTCTAACAGATTCAAAGATCTGAAGCCTGATTACAAGATCTGGGCCAAGATCTTCATGGGATGCATACATCACAGAAAGTCAACAAATTCCCCAGATTATGTCAACAATGAACAGATCTATTTTATGTACTGCCTAAGTCAGAGCAATAAGGTAGATCTTCCTTACATTTTGTTCATGCATCTGTGGAATCACATCAATGCATCCAGAGAATCTGTGAAAGAAAAGGGCCAGAAGATCAGGACTTGGATACCTTTTGGAAGGTTGCTCTCAGATCTTCTCACTGAAAATGGTTTAGTGGCTGCTCTGTATGATGCTGGTGTTACAGAAGAACTAGAGTTCATTATGGGAAAGCCTCTGAACGCTAAAAGCCTTCTGAGACTCAAGATTGTAGATGAACTTACTACTTCTCCAAAGAAGTTAAACATGTCTGATTTGAATAAAAGGATTCCTGTATCAGATTTTCCTCTATTCTTTGCTGAAGAACCCAGACACATTGTTCTGATGTATATAGAGGAATGTAAAAGGGAAGGAGTGCCTGTTCCAGCCAATGTGTTTCAACTTGTCAAGCAACCACTACCAGATGCAGGAGAAGAAGAAGAAGAAGAAGTTCCACTTCAGAGGAAAATACCTCAACCTGCAGCAGAATCTGAACCTGTCCAGAAGAAGGCTAAGATTGCTGAGAATCCCAAGGATCTTCTGAAGAGAAAGGATTCTGGAGAAGCTGTCTCTGCTAAAAGGATTAAACTCAAAGGTACTAAAGCTTCTGTTACTTCTAAAAATGTTGTTATTAATGATTCATCTATTAAGTCTGTACCCAAACCCCCTGTCACTCAAACAACATCTGTTGCTGCCCCCAGCTCTGTCTCACCTCAGAAACAACCCACTGCTTCTGTATCAAAACCACCTCAACCTAAATTACACATCAAACACTTCACTCCACGTCCATCACCAACTATTCCACAACCAACAGAATCACAACCAACAGAACCACAATCAGCAGAACCACAACAAACAGAACCACAACCATCAGAACTACCACAAAATTCTGATAAACAAAACTCTGCTCACCCTCAAACAGAAAATCAACCAAAATCTTCTGATCATCCAGAAAAACAAACCACAGAAGAACAACCAGAAAAAGACTCTGTCATTCCACCATCAACAATTCCATCTTTTGAACCTGTAGCACCTGTTACTTCTGAACCCTCTAAAGTAACTTCTGCTCCTGTTTCATCTGAACCACCTACTCAACAATCTGATACCCCTTCAGAACCATCTCATATCCCTGAGACAGAAGTTCTTGATATCACTCCATTAAAAACAGTGTTTCAAGTTTCTTCTACCTCTTGTACACCTGAAACATCTTCAAATTCATCTGAATCAGAAATTCATCCTGATTTTCTGATTAATCCATCTGACAAATACCCTGTTCATGAACCTGAACCTGAATCAACCTTACCTACCAAAACTACCATTCCATAACCTATGCCTCCACCTGTAAATTCATCTGAGATGATTGTTCCTACTTCTAATCCATCATCATCTGGAATATCTTGTGCCCAAGTGTCTTCTCTTTATCATAATTTATCTTATGGTTTCAAACTAAAAGACTTTTATGATAGAGTTGAGCCTTCTGAACCCTTGAAACCTCTGAAACCTAAACTCAGACCAGCCCTTCCATCTGTAATCCTTTCATATATTCAATCTATGGAAAATGAAGGATCCTTAGCCCCCATATCTGCTACATCTGGTAAAGCTGTTGTTTCAGCTCTGCATCCTGCATCTGATAACACAGTTGCATCTGATAAACCATCAAACTCTGCTTTCGTACCATACTCCAATGCATTCTTTGATGTTGTTTACCCACGCACAAGACCTCAACCAAATCTGCTTAATGCTTTAAACAGATCCTTACCTCAGAAACAAGAAATTCCATTCTTTCCATATGTTCCCCCTCCTCTGATTTCCATTCCAAAATCACTGATACCACCAACTCCAAAACCTAAACAGATGACTCTGGAAACCTTGCTTAAACCACCACCCAGACTTAATATTGAACATTTATTTCAAACGTTTTTGCAAGAAATACAGATGTCTTTAGGTACTGTTCAGAAAAGATGTTCTGAAACTATGGATGCAAATGAGACTGACATCATCTGGAAAGGATTTCTCAATAGATTCAACACTGTAGCTTCTAATCTGAAGAACATCTGTTCTGATGATGCAAAGCTCAGAGCTGAAAGAACTCAATTCTGGATTGTCAACAAGACTGAACCTCTGCTTTGTTTGGATGCTCCTCCACCTCCTCCTCCACCAGAACCAACTGCCACTGCATTAACTATGACTCTGGTAGAACCCTCTTCAGGATCTCCAGAACCTATGGCAATTGACTCTGTTCAGGCTGCAGAACCTCCATTTGCTTCATCAGAGACAAAGACAGAAAATCCAGATTTTGGAGACAAGATTGCTGCTCTGGAAGCTGGTCAATCTGAAATAAGATCTTGGATGGCGAAGCAAGACAAGAAATCTGAGGACATGTCAGAGTGGATGTCTAAACAAGATGAGAAGAATGAGACAATAACTAAGTTCATGTCAAAGCAAGAGCAATCACAATCTGAGATCACAGACCTATTGAAGATGCTTTTGTCAAAACACTCTTAGATTTTTTTTCTCATGTTTGTGCATCTGTTGTTGTTGCATCTGAATGTTTTGTTATATCTTCTGATATTTTCCAATGTACTTTTGCTCTGTTATGATTGAATGAAACAGTTTGTTATTCTCCATTGAATTATCTGCTTTTGTTCCTTTTATTTGTCTTTATTAAAAGTTTTTACTTTTTGCTTATGACAAAAAAGGGGGAGAAAATAAAGATCTGAACTATTTAATATAATTTCACTAGAATGAATCTTCAGACATATCTATTCTTTCTAATATCTAAATTGACTATTTCAGAACTTTTGATAAGAACACTCTATAAAAGAATCTCTGAGTTTCTCAGATCATTTATCTTTTTATCAAACTCTGAATCTTATATCTGCAAGATAGTCTGACCCTTGATTATTACAAGACAAACAAGATCTGACTCTGAAGATTACTCAAGATAAAAAGGGAAGTTTCTATTCCTTTTTCATATTCAACTCAGGGGGAGATTCATCATCTCAGGGGGAGTTATAATTCTTTATGTTCAATTAAATAAAATTTCTGATACTTTTTGTCATCATCAAAAAGGGGGAGATTGTTAGAACACAGATTGGTTCTTAATAATTACTCTTTGTTTTGATGATAACTGTTAGGAAATTTATATTTAAGAATTATATACTCTAAAATTTGTTTGAGAGTTTTACTGCAGATTAAAATTATATCAACTCTCTAGAAGCAAATCTGCCTTGAATACAAGAAGCTATTCTGACTCTGATGCGCCAGATGCACCTTACAGAAGAATCTGTTTGCTCCTTACAGAAGATCCTGAGCGTAGTCTCCAGAAGGATCTGAAGCAAGAAGCTCCAGAACATTCTGAGTCAGAAGCATCTGAAGATAGTCAGAAGCATCTGAAGATAATCAGAAGCATCTGAAGCTGAAGCATCAGAAGTATAGAAGAATATTGATTGAAGAGTTTCTCAAAGCATTAGTCTACAGAAGTTTCTGAAAGTACCTACGCTGCCAAGTACTAAAGTTCTGTGTCAAAATGCTCTGATGATCAACACGCTAGAAGCACGCACACTGCAGAAGACTCTGATACAGCATAGTTCTGAATCTCATCAGAAGACTCTGATCCATTCAGACTCTGAAGAACTTGCTGAAACTGAAGAAGTGTTTTCAAGAATATATCCGTTGGAACTATTCAACGTCTCTTTCCTTATTTGTGCTAGACACACTTACACAGACAAAAAGGATTTTTCTGTGTCATCTATTTCAAGGAAAGGTCAGTGCATGTGAAGACAAAAAGGCTCAGACCTTTTGAGACTCTCTTTTCAACGTTCAGCTTGCATAATTCAGCTGCCTATAAAAGGAGATCCTCACTTCATTCTTCAGTTACACACCTTGCTGAAAAGAAATCATAATATTCTATAAGCTCTCATTCTTATTCTTCATAGAATCTCATTGTACTTAAACTTAAGAGAAAAATCACTGTTGTGATTATAGCTTTATAGAAGCATTAAAAACTCTTGTATTTAATTTACATTGATTGTAAAGGATATTCCTTAAGAGGATTCGGTGTGAATCAGTAGCTCTTGAGAAGACTAAGAACAGTAGTTCTTAGGTGATACTATTGTAATCAGTTTGATTTAATAGTGGATTAAGTCCTTGTTGAGAAAGGCAAATCACTCTGGAAGGGTGGACTGGAGTAGTTGTTTAACGAACCAGGATAAAAATAATTGTGTGATTATTTTCAAGTATTAATTTTCCATACTTATTCAACCCCCCCTTCTAAGTATTATCTCACCTTCAACCGTAATGTTTTAGATCAAACAAATTGCTTGATATTGTTCCTATACCACCAAGAAATTGGGGTATAGGGAGAATACCAAAGGGTTTTCTGCTAAGGAATTAGAGTCAACTAATCTTTAAAACCGGTAATGATTGAATTGAGCGGTAATTTTGCGACTTAGGATTAGTGTTATTACAAGGAAGTTCATACACCCTACCCTAGCATTGCTCCTCCTTCTGTTCAAAACCTTTATTTTACTCTTTTTGCCTTTTATATTTTATTTTTATAAATTAAAACCTTTGAAACCCCAAGACTTTTGTTTAACTAACATAAAACCAGAATTCTATATCGTCAAGCAATCCTTGAGATCAACATTCGGGAAATTTTCCCTTATTACTACATTGGCAAAATAATACACTTGCTATTTTACCGATCAAGTTTTTGGCGCCGTTGCTGGGGACTGCCTAAGATCATAGATTTTTAGAGTTTTATTTTAGTTAAAATTTTGTTGCTCCGCAACTAAAATTTTGTTTTTGTTGTATTTTTATTTTATTTTATTATAAAAGAAATTTTTAAAAAAGATTGCAGATATTGTTACTTCTTGAATTCTTTTATACCGTGCTACTGATAAAGTGTCTCAGTTTTGTAGTTATGAATGTTTTTTATATATTGCCACCAGTATCTCCTGCATGTTGGTCACCTGATTCGGGAATCAGTTTGGAAGATGCGACTGAAATCTTTAACGCATATAGGAGGGAGGTAAGAATCCTTATGAATGAATGTAAGAAAGCTAACTGTTATCCAGATAAGTTTGTTTGGAGAGAGTTCAGGTTGAGAGAAGAATGTGTGAACGAAGAAGAGAAATTCATGACGTCAGACGAAGAAGATACATTAGAAATAGAAGAATCAGAGGTGAACAAGGAATACAGGGATGAAGAAAGAAGCCAACTTGAAGATGATCTAGTGCTGGATGAAAATACAGATATAACAAATTGTGTAGATGTAGGCATCCAACAAGAAAGTCTTCACGAAATTAGTATCCCTAAAAGTTTTTTTAACAAGGAAGATGAAAGACAAGAAATTGACAAAGTATTGGATTTCATGTATGTCTTGTTCACTAAAGCACATCTGAAAATGATTTGGAAGCAACATCATCAATACCTCAAATTCATGGGATTGCTTCCAAACAAAAGAAAGAAAAAAGATGATGTGTTCTTTGTTTCATATATGCCACCTTAATAGAAAGTGAGTCGTCGAGCCATGCAACGTTAAACAAAGCGCTACATGGGAGGCAACCCACAGATTTTAATAATTGATGCGTTTCTTTTTGTTGTTATTTTATTTTTGCAGGAATAAACAAGAGTTTGCAAGGGAAAATGTATAAGCAACAAAGAGGTGCTGCATTACCTGTCGACCCCTCTGTGAGGATCTCTGTGAGTACATCTCCTCTCCTATTGTTCTTAAAAATTGAGACAATGTTTAGTTCAAGTTTGGGGGAGGTTTTACCGTTTTGAATTTTCAATTTAAATTCCTTTTTATTTTAAGTTCAGTAAAAATCACGTCGAATTCGCCCCTACGAAGACCGTAAAAAAATTTCTTATGATTGGTATGTGGTAAGGTAGTCAAGAAAGTATTTAGAGTTCAAGGGAAGAGGAGTTTGAACAAAGGAACTTGGGAAAGTTTGGAAATTGAGGTATAACTTGAACACCCTAGGTTCCCCGGAGTAAGTGTCGCTACTGCGAAAAACGAGGCCGGCAAGACAGAAGAGTCGCCACTTTTCGTTATTTATCCCTCAGAGCGGGAAAGGAAACGGGAAAAAAGCTGACGAAAAGGTATAAGACAAGGTCATCACAACCATTGTCTGTGTTCGGGAGTCAGTTACGCAAGGGGAAGGTATTAGCACCCCTCACGTCCATCGTACTCGATGGGATCCATGCTTGTTGTGTTTATCTGATGGGTTTGGTAAATCTATCTACACTAAAGGTCTGGTCTGAAAAGAAAAGAAAATGACTCGGCAAAGCGTTGCACTTTATGCCTACGTATTCCCGTCTGGAACAAGAAATCAGAGTCAACATAGTTCGCCTAACTACGGGGGAAGGTTGCTCGCCAAGATATCACATCTTGTGCCTACGTACTTTCACACGGCGTGAAAGATCAGAGAAAACGTAGTTCGGGACACGAGAGACACATGTTTGTCTTTTTTATCCGAGTAGGGTTAACAGACGGTTCCAGCAGTTGGTGTATGCAGCTCGACCATTGGAGACTTAGGCGTTTACCATTTTGTGATAGAACCGGGAGTTAACAAAACTCTCCTTCTGAAAAGGTTTTCATGATTAAGGGTCCAAGAGGACAAAAAGAGTTTGATCTTTGTTTTCTATTTTTTAGAGAAGTGTCTTTTATGGATGTTTGCAACTGATATCACACTAGAGACTATGACCTGAGAGTGAATGCGTCGCATGTCACCCAAAGGGTACCATACTAAACATCCAGATTGCTGAAAGAAACTCTCTAACAATCCTTTCTCAAGTAGCTTAAGGCTCGTAACGTACAACGTCAATTAACCTTTATTACTGTATTTTGATTTTGTTTGCAGATGAGAAGAGAAAAAAAGACGCATTAAAGGGGAACTGATCCAATCCTAAAGTTGTCATGCAAAATGGACCTACAGTTGAGGTTAGGAGGGAACCTACCTAATGTTATCATGCATGGTTAGAACCCTAATGTCTGTCATAACTTCTCTAGAACCAAAGAAGTCAGAGTTCCTAGGGGAACATGGCAAATGAAAATAAACAGTAAACAAATTAACTGAAAAGAAATTACTGTAAACAAAATGCTGTAAATAAAATGCATGTTATGCATCACACAAGCAGAAGGAGCCAAGCTCAACTTCTAAACAAACAAGGCACAAAGGCCACACACCACACAGGCAAGGGAGCTGAGCTCTACCAAATACCAGCAAGCAAAGCCACACAGTAAAAATACAAGCATAGGGAGAAACTCAACCTCTAATGCAATACAAGCAAGGGGAGAAGCTCAACCCTTAAGATGCTGTTAGGCCTATGATCATCTACATGAAGCCTAAATCTAATGCAACACTCCAAGAAAATCATAACAATACAGTTGAACAAGAAGGAAGCAGACAAACAAGGAACACAAGCCAGCAATCTCCACAGCAGAGCAATCTTTTGACAGCAATCCAATCCAAAGTATGTAACTGCTCTTCAAGTTCACACCATCTTCAAGAGAAGGAAAGGGATGCTCCATCTTAAAGCTTTAACAAACCACTCTACCAAGAATGAAGAGAATCAACAAAATGAGTATTTGATGATGGGAAGCAGAAAGGAAACCAAAGGAATCCCACCTGACACTCAACCAGTCATCAGAGAAAGGCATCCTCAAAAGTTCTACTCATTGTAAAATGTCACACATCCCTCCAAAGGAGAGATGAGGCTTTCATATTAGGACTTTGAATCATAGGATGATAATGGAAGGCAAGTGAAACCAACCATGCTTATTTGAAGGAAAAACTACTTCTAAAGCTCTCTCCTAAAAACCCTAATCTTATAAGCTACAAAAAGCTAACAAAAAGAAAAGAAAAGCTCTAAGCCAAGCTCCACCAGCCACCCCACAAAAGATTTATCATGCCCATGACATCATACAAGAGGAACCAGAAGCCCACCATGCAAGAAAAACCCACTTTGAGTCCATTCCAAAACAATCACCAAGGTTGAAGCACCAAATGAACAAACAACTTGAATATTCCATCTAAAATAGTAAAACATATCCTAAAAATATAATTATTTTTCTATGGGAGTATGCATTTGTTAGTGATCTATAGTTCAAAAATAAGGACCTAATTCAATTTCTAAGTCATCTAATAAAATCCTAAGTTGAAAGGTATCAAGGGAAACCATTCATGGGGAAAGGCTCTAAACCTACCTATAAAACAGAACCTATAATTTTCTAAAAAATGTGAGAAAGTTCATATGGGAGCACACATCTCTAACCTACCATCTATCAAAAATTCATAACATAATTCCAAACCAAATGAGAGAACAAAAATCAACAAATAGACAGCTCAATTATGCAAAAATAAAGAAATATCCAAAATAAGAAAATATGAATTAAATTGAAAATACATCAAAAATTAAATCTAATGGCATAGAAAAATCACAAATTCAGAGAGGATCATGAGCATATTTTTATTTTATTTTTTTGACAATTATTGAATTTAAAAATGATTTTAGAATGAAAATAGAATAAAAGAAAATCAAAAAAAGAAATGAACTAATTAAACTGGGGAATTAATGAGAGCCATTGGATCATCAGACTTAGTAAGCACATCCTAGGCTAATGCGCGTGTCCACGCAGCTAGCTGACTCATCTGCTGAGTCATAAATGAAACACTGCATTTCATCTGTTGGAGACAACATTTAGGTTTAAATCTCATCCACACGATGGTCATAACAAGTCAAGGTTTCTGGGAGATCTAAGGGCCACGAGACCTTCTTCTTCCTCTAGCTCAGGCGAGACACCAAAACACAGACAGTGGCCCATACGGTGGCACCACCGTCTTCTCCGATGAAGATCAACTTGCAGACAACCAAAAATCACAAACCTTATATCAATCTTGCTCAGAATCTCATGCTGATCACGAATAACCTATCCAAATTAACTGAAACCTTCTAGATTTTCAAAACCGAATCAAGATCCAAATTATGTCATGTCATTCATCATCACCAAATGTCCAATTAATGGTATAGAAATGATCCTCATCTAACACTGATTAACCTAAGCTATTCCAATTGTATTAATTCCTCATGATCACTTCTACTCGAATCAAAACAGAAGTTGCACCACATGCTCGATCATCACCAATTGCTACCAATTCAAACCTAAAACGTGCTACATTTCACATAGATCCTAGCCACATGCTTATTTCTAACTGCATCATGCTAGATTAAGAGGAAATTTGAGATTTACCAACCTGACTTGAAGCTTCAAACAAAGGTGTCTATGGCTCGTTTCTTGCTCTTAAACCTTCCAGATCTACTCAGTGATGATGGTAAAAGCTTGTAGAACCTTCAATTTGATCTGAAAATGGCTTGAACTGAGAATTCAAATTTGAGTTGAAGCTTGAGAATGTGAGTTGCAATCTCTGAATTCAGCACCAATGAATCACCAACCATTGCCCAAATGAATTTCTGAACATATATAGAACTAGTTGGAACCTTCTAGAGGTCCAGCCCAGGCCCAAATCAGAAGATCCAATTTCAAAATTTCTTTAAAAAATTCAACATGCCATACGCGAAATTTGGCTCAAAAGCTTGCTTGGGAAGCTTTTGTTAGCTTGCATAACACATTTGGAATGAATTCAGACCACAAGGAGCTTCCAAATTGGCTTTGTGAATGATTTCTTGTGATGTTGCTTATTTGTGAAGAAACATGTCAAAACACCATGAGTTATGGGTCAATTGAAAAATCTAATGATGCCAATGTTTCTAGAATGCAATTTTTGATCAAATTGAGTGGTCATTTGCCTTTGTTTGAGCACATAACAATTTATTTGAATTTCCCACCAAATAAGGCCTTTAATTTCTCTTCTTTCAAACCAATTCAAATCAACTCTTACTATGGACCAAATAAATTCATCATGAGCTCTTGGTTGACCTAAAAACCATATTTTGAGCAAGTTCCATGTTGAACAAAAATCCATTTGAGATGTGCAAGTTGGAGATTTTGACCCATAATTGAAAATGACCTATAATCCTGCTTTCCCAAAATACCCCTAACTTGTAAACCTCATAACTTGAGTTCTACAAATCAGATGGAGGACTTCTAATACAATTTGGAAAGCTATGATCAAGACCTACAACTTTGATGTTGGCCAAAAGTTTAGGAGAAACACCCTCCTAGGTCAAAAGTTCCTTGGAAGTTGGTGAACTTTCACAGACAAATTTCACATTCCTCAGATGACCTGTAACTTATCTGGACCATAACTTGAGTTCTATAAATCTAATGGAGGACTTCTAGTACTAAAATTAAATATAAGAGCATGCTCTACAAGTTTCATGTTGGCCAAAAGTGGAGATGAAACTTGCATCTTGAGATAAGTGGTCTTGAAGTTAGACACTAAATAGGAGATTTTACCCTGAGAACCCTAATTTAGTAACTCCTACCACCTTGACCTTTTCTTGCATAGATCTTGAAATATCATCTCATGTGTTTCAACAAAACTATCCATGATTGCAAAGACCTAGAATTGAGCTTTGATCCTCTTCAATTGGTCAGTTGACTTAGGATTACTCAGATGAAAACCCTACTTGCAACACCTTCAATTGTGGCTCTTCACACTTGGCACAATGACTTGATTGAGCTCCACCATGGCCCTCAAGGCACTTCAATGAGCTCTACCCCACCCTCTATCCATGATCAAGGCTTAAAAACCCTCTGATGATCTTCAAATGGTCCTTGTCGCGGTAAAATTTGGATACCAAACTATTGATTAGTTTGAATCTTTAATTCAATTTGCAACCGAACTTTGATTTGTCCAAAGGAAGGGATAAAGGTCGAAATTCCCACAATGCAGTGCAAATGCAAGCTAGAGAGTTATAGGTTTGGGGGTTGGTTAAACTTAGGGAAGGTGCTAGCATCCTAAGTTTCTGTAGTATCCTACAGGAACCTCTTGTTTTATGTTTGTTTATTGCTATGTGTTATATCTGCTTAAGGTTGAAGGACCCTAGTGGTTTATTTCTAAGTATACTCGGTAAGATGTCGCATCTTATGCCTACATATCCTTACGGGAGTGGAATCAGAGTATTTGTAGTTCCCCTAAAGGGTCAGAGGAGTTCTTTGACTGTGGTAAAAGTTCCTACCAGTTTAGGGTAGTTGATTGATTGATTTTAGGAGAAGAGATGTGTCTTCATTTTAAGAGAGATTTAACCGCCACGGGTTTGTAAGAATTGTTTGATGGTGTGGAGATTATACCTCGCTTAAGATGATTAACATCCTTCTCTATTGTGTTTGTAAAAATTGTATTGTGTTGATTGAGTTGTATTGTTTTCCTATGTTATAAAAGATAAGGTCCTTCCTATAGGGTAGGATCTAACTTAATTGATCAACTTGAATGGGATCAAGGATCGGGGGGATAATGATGCAAATGAGATACACTACACACGAGTGTTGACTCATGTGTAGGTTTTTTCTTTGGACGGAATGCCATGCAATAATATTAATGCGATGATGTAAATGGCGGTAATGTAAATTGCGGAAAAATAAACCATGCACATACGCATGAAAGCGCTAAGTGAGTGTGTGAACTGTGGATAAGTAAAAAGCGGATAAAGATAAAACATACGCATGGAAGCGCTAAGTGTACAGGTGTGAGAGTGTATTGTGTCGTGAAGTAGGTGTGCACGATTGATTGTATTTGAGTCGAATTAAGGTTGAGTTGATTTTACATGTGGTTTTAAGAGGTTGAATTGTTTTGGGTGAGGTTAATTTCAATAGTTGAACATATTACGAGATAATCACTTGATTATTATTTTATTATTTATTATCTTATTATTATTATTATTTCGAGTGATACTGATTAAATTTATTAGCGAAAATGTTTTAGATGTAAGTTAATTTTAAATTAGAGGTTTATTAAATAAAAGGTTTCATTATTATAAAAAGATAAAAAAACTAATTTGCATAAAGAGGATTGCTTAATATTTTTTTAAATTGTAAAAATGGATTAAAAAAAAGACTGCAATAGGTATAATTTATTAATTTATTTTAGAAGGATGATAAAAGGGTTAGTTTTATTAAAAGTTAGAAAGCCTTATTAAAAGTTTTTATGTTATTAATAAAAAGGTTTTTTTTTTAAGGTTGGATAATTTTTATTATCTAACAAAAAAAATGTCATTAAGTTGATGAATAAAAGCATCTGATTAATTATTTAAATTAATTGATTGAATTAATATTAAATTAAAATGGTTATTAATCAAATAGGTTAATTGATGGGTTTAATTAGCGCTAAAATGGTGATTATCGATTAAGAGTGTGTGGTTTGTGGGTGCGTGTGTGCGAGTCATATTGATACTGAAGCAACACAACAAATGAAACGAAGACTAAAGAAAACAAAAAAAACAAACAACGGCGGCGGAGAACCCTAATCCCCAACACCATTCACTCGTTGGCCGATTCTCTTGATCTTTCCTCTCCATGGTTGTTCCTGAAATGTAAATCAAGGCGTCAGACGCTCAATAATTTTAACATAGATAGAGAAGTTTACCGAAGATGCGAGACGGTGGCGGAATTTGGAAGTGAGAACGGCGGTCGATGGGCTTGCGGCGGCGGCGGTGGCTTCGACGGTTGTAAAGATAAGCTTCTTTTCCCTCAATCTCTTATGTTCTCGAAAGTAGGTTTTTTGGTGATTTTCTCCTCGATCTCTTTTCCTCCTACTAGCCTCTTTATATAGGCCCTTGAATGAAAACGATTTTGAATGATAACTTGAATGCTGATTGATTGTTGGTTTGATTGGGGATGGATTTTCCAATTTGAGACAAACGAAAATTTTAATCCTTTCCTATTCTGTCTGGTTGCAATAATATGTATGTTAATTGAAATCTCAATTTCTGATTTTGTGTATCAAGTGTTTAATATTGTCCAGGTTCGATGTCTTGGATATTTGATTTTGGATCCTTACTCGAATCTTTCTTCTCACACGAGTATATTCCTCTGAGGGTTTGCTAATCCAAGATTTGCGTTTTTGGCAGGTGTAAATAACAGGTGGTTTGGGCCGAGGAAGGATTATCAGCCCACGAAAAAAACTGGTGGCAAAGAGCAGTGGTCTCACGCGTTTACAGGGTATACTTCTTCAATCTCTGTCCGCCTCACTCTGTCGAATGCTTTATCGTGAACCTGTGATATGAAAGTTATACATGAGGGAGTTTAAGCGTTGTAATACTAACTGTGGCGATACGCGTGTTATTCCAGGTATCATCGTCAACAAGGGTCGTTTGGTTAGCTGTTGCAGCTGTTGGATGTCCACAATCCTACCAAGATGCCAATTTATCGTCTACTTCTGCGTTTATGACTCAACCAAGCATAAGCCTCTCTAAAATTATCGAGAACGTGTAGCCCGTCATGTGAATGTGGTGTTATGACGATAGGTGGGGCTGAACAAGCTTCTGCTGCTGCGAATAATAGGTCCTCTGGCGGCGATAGCAACATCTTTGTGTTGGGCATAAGTTGTATTATTAATCATCCATGTCTGGTTTTATGACCGTGTTGCAGGGTGGTTGACGCAGTTGGAGGGAATGAGGGCTTAGCAGCATCTTTGCACGAATATAGAAACATGAATACCTCAGTTTAGTGATTTTCTTGGCAAGGAGTTCAACCCGATTCACTGAGTTGCAGGAGATAATTGATTGGTTTACTTGTAGCTCAGAAAAGAGAGTATTTAAGCAGTGGGCTTTCTGTCTTTCTTCCACAAATGCATGAAGTTGTGTAATGTCCTTCAGAGTGAGCTTATCCGTAAGGTTAGTGACATATGGTTTGTTAAGAAACCTATCTTTGAAGTCCTTCACAGTAACAGGATAGGTTGCTGAAAGCATCAGGGTTTGACGGTTTGTTGGAAGAAAATGAATCAATTGTTGAATCGAAGGCTGGAACTCTGGGGAGAGAAGCTTATCAGCCCCATCCATAACCAGCATTGATCAATGTTTAAGAATGCAAACACCCTTCTTCGTAAGATCCCATATCCTTCCTGGGGTACCGACAAGCAGGTGAACTGGAGGCTTCAATGTTGTTGATAACATCGTTCCCGTCAAGATTGACAACTCCAACTGAGAGGTAGAAGTCTTGACTTCCTTAATTAAACTACCCTTTAATTTTTTGTTTCGAATGCTGACCTGAATTGAATTTGAAGTGGCTTTACTAGTTTGTTCATAATGTGATTTCAGTTTTATAACATTGCCTTATGATTGCAGGCTGTTTATTTCGTAGAGATTCCTGAGGGTGTCGTGGGAGGAAGCTCCAATCAGGAAAAGGGGACTTGTTGATACAATTGTGAATGTGCACGCCATTGATTCGACCGGGTTATATAAACACTTGATAAGCTGCATTCTGAATGGTTCAACACATTCTGTTGAGGTTCACACTATATGAAGTATTTACTCTGCTGATGCTGATAAATGTTACTGCACATGTGTTTCATTTGCAGGACCGTTTATTCAAGCGTGGGGAACGAGTCATTAACGAGAGCTCCTATTTTGGCGTGTCTGTCCATGGGACCGATGCAACTGAACAGGAATCTCGCTGTCAAATAGTTGGAGAACAGACCGATAAGGTAATCAAAATATTTGGTTGTACAAGGCCCGGTTGTCGTCATTGTCGTGGGCGTATTTGACGATGTTGTTGTGATTATGCAGGTTATGAGTTGGCTGGTACTTGCTTTTGACAGTTTGGGAAAGGAGTTGTGGTGCATTTACCGGCGGGAGGATCATCTTCTAGTCTTTCTGCAAGAAATTCAACGGGAACTAAACTTTAAAGCATGACGGTTTGGCGCGGGTCAAGGCAAGGGCTTCACAGCCCTCTTCTGCGATCATATCAATGCACGGTATAGTTACGCAGCTTTCATGGCCCCTTTATATTGTTTGCTTATCAATAGTGTCACTGTTAACAAAGCCATGTTATGTGCAGGGCTAATACACCTTTGGTGTCAAAACAATGAGGAAAAAAATGAAGCCATGGTACTAGAAAAAGGGGCTCAGACGACATGATGACGGACCGACTGAAAATGCGGATGCAGACGGCAGAAACTTCTTGCATTCATAGTGATGAGCAAAACTAAGGGAGCATGTAACTTGCGAATTTGGTATTTTCGTACCCATGACCTTGATATTTGGGTAAGTATTCTTGATCCCTGGATAATTAACTCGCGCCTTTGTCACTGAGGTTGTATCATGGCCTTATTAACTTTACCCAATTCCGTTGGCAGGTTTCCTTGTAAGATCTGGAACAGGCCTGTGGACCTTCATGTCTGTATCTTTGAAGTTGCGAGCATTTCTGGTACGACAGACTTTCGAATTCCCTGAATCGGTCTCTTCGGCAAGTGGAGGCAAAAGGTTTAAGATCTAAGCAGTAACGGACTCTTGGTGTTATCAAAACTCTCACCGGTGGCGGAATGTTCGATGGCATGCTACTGCTTTTCTAGCCCGCGAGGATACGTATCTCGCATGGGGAGCTTCTTGGTGCCAGTCGAAGGGCGGTCAAAGGTGGATAGCTCACTACACACTTCCTGCATAACTCAATACCAGCATAACTCCACACCAGAAGACTTTTCTTTGGCCTTGGTGTGAACTTAAGATGTCTCCATTAATTTAAAAACAGTCTGGCATGATAATGATTGTAGGCGTTTTCTCTTGTATATGTGAATGGATTCGTGAGAACTTGTAGGCATTTAATTAAGTGGATATTTGTAAGTAATTGAACTTTGGCTCACAGGTCCATGACAAAAACAATACATGTACCAAACCCATTATTATTAGTGCTTCATGTTTTTTCTCTGCATTGTTAAACGTTAATTGTGTCTCGTTAAACGTGAATCTGTTCGAGTATGGTGTCTTAGGCTTGGCGGATAAGGCCCTTGATGGTATGGAAACTTCAACGTGATCTCCAATTAAAAGATTGGAACAATGCTCACAATGAGTTTTCCTTAACTTTGGAGTGTTGACTTGAGTCTTTGTGAGGATTAATAACTTGAGTTTATAAACTTCCAAATCTGAATCAGTACTTGGGTCACATAGCAACTTGATTTTGACTTTTGATTTGAACTTTGTCAAACACGTAAATTCAATTTTAACCAAATGAACTTCATCAATTGAGCTCTAAATAATACAGACAAAACTCGGACGTCGCCTGGGATCCCTCGAATTCTATCTCATGTTTATAGCAACAAATACTTGATGGCGCAAGGAGCCTTAATCACCATGATTCGTGTCTTGTCTCTGCGATGCTTGATCATAATAATCTATGAAAATATCGCACTTTGCACAAATTGATTAGTGGTAATAAACGCATAAAAGTATAAAGATAAAATACAAGCTAAAACATGGGGGGTGGGATCTTAAGGTCAAAAATTAGGGTGCAACAGATGCCCCTATTTAAGTTACTCCTGTTGGGAGATATGGAGATTGAAATCTTCGTCTCGACGAGATAGGAGGGACTTAAATACAAACATTGCACAAATTTTTTTGGCCCTAAGAAGCCACCGAATGCAAATGATATGCAATGATATGAAAATGCAAGACAGACGGGCATGTGAGAAAACAATGTCACAGGAGAAAATCAGACACAACACACGGGAAGAACAGGCTCAACAAAGCGATACTCCACGGGGAAAGATTGACAAACATCCATGGTGAATCTCCAACATAAATAACACATATCACCAAGAACTATGGTGACCCAGACAATAGGCGAGAAACTTGTAATCAAAGGATAATCAATTATCAACATGTGGTAGCCTAGACAATCAATAGTTCAGTTCTGTTTTGTGTTCCTCTTTTTCTTCTCTTCCTTTTTTTTATATTATTTTTTATTTTGAAATCCAACTAGAAATAGTAAAATGTATGACCTCCCCGAGCGTCATGGTCTGGGTACCATGAGTTGGTCTCAGTCTCTTGATGAAATGTCAAAATTGTGTAGACGGTAGAATCACTGTCGTTTGTAGATGTAGATGTAAATGTCGTTGTAGATGTTGTAGTTGTAGAACTTCCCCGAGCATCATGGTACGGGAACCATGAGCTGGTCTCAGTTTCCGATGTAGAACTTCCCTGAGCATCATGGTACGGGAACCATGAGCTGGTCTCAGTCTCTGATGTAGAACTTCCCCGAGCATCATGATACGGGAACCATGAGCTGGTCTCAGTCTCTGATGCAGAACTTCCCCGAGCGTCATAGTCTGGATGTTATGAGCTGGTCTCAGTCTCTGATGTAGAACTTCCTCGAGCGTCATAGTCTGGATGATATGAGCTGGTCTCAGTCTCTACTCGGAATGATGAAAACTCGTGAGGGCATCTTCACAGGGGGTTGTAAATTTTGTAGATTGTAGATGTCGTTGTAGACTGTAGTTCATTGTAGAACCCTGTAGGTGTAGTTCGTTGTAGAACCCTGTAGATGTAGTTCATTGTAGAACCCTGTAGGTGGTAAATGTTGTTGGTGTGATCTATAATGTACTCTGTTGTTGTAGATTGTAATTTGTAATTGTAAATTGTAGATGTAGTTGTAAAGCTTCACCGGGGATCTTCGGGAAAGATGTGAGCCGGTTGAATTGTGATATATGTTTTCTCAAATAAAGAGGGACTAATATGGTAAACTTCTTCGACTTCTCCGAGGAGATGTCACTTGGTGGAAATAAACTTGTGTGATGAACTCACTGTGGAATGAGTTCCTGCTGAGTATCTTTGTAATTGTAGAATATTCTGTAAGCTCTCAAATAAGGAGAGATGTCTTGTAATGTCTTCGGTAAGCTTCTTTAATGAATTTATGAGGCGATGCCTTTTGATGATCTGATGATGTCGAAGGGCCCACTGAGGATAAATGATCCGTCTTGTGAAAACTGTCGTTTGTCGTTTTGAATAGGATCCTGATCAAAACGAGTTGCTCAAATAAAGAGATAAATGTTCGAGAAAAATCCTGTGATGCTATCGTTGAAGAAGCGTCTGTCTTTATGAATATTCTTCCTGGGGAATAGGGTGCAAAGTAAATGCACACTTAATCCACTCTTAAAGGTTGGAGATGTCCATGATGTGATTGCCAAAGACCGAAGTTCAATTCAGGAAGTAGTCGAAAAGAAACTGTCAAGCAAGACACGACCATTGAGGTATGAACTCAAATGGGATTTTAACTGAAATAACCGTCTTCCACGAGGATCGAACTTCATGGGGAAGATAAAACATTATGCTTTTATGCCTAGGATAGACGAATCTATATGTAGGGATAAGACGCACCCAGACACCTAGGGATAACTATAGCCAAAACGATGAAACAAACAAACATAAAGAATGCAAACAAATGCACATGCCATGCTGTCTACTTATATGCTATGCATATTGTTGCACCCTAAAATTTGCTCAACCTACTTCACTTGGTTTATGTTTCAATTGCATTGACATTTGCATAAAAAGTCATGTACATAGTCTAATCATTTGCATAGCATAGCATAGCAAGTCATCCCACAAGGGACCAAGTACTATTCTTATCTCTATGAGCCTATCAAGAGGTTCTTATTCAGATTCAAGCCTATCCAAGTCATCAGAAAGAAATTAAAATCTAAGAAGTCAGTGGATCAAGCAGTGGATCTCTCTCCTATCTTGAGTGTATTTGAAGATCATCAAAGAAGTTGTGAGCTGAGAATTGAGCATGGAGGGTATATAGACATCATGGAGGACATAGAGGGTCATTTTTAAAGTGAGACAAGTCCTTGATGAGATTGCAAGAGCTGCAGTTGAAGACAGTCAACTAGGGTTTCATCTGGGTCAACCCTGGGTCAACCCTAGGTCAAATGCTTAATTGAAGGGCATCAAGGCCTGTTTGAAAGATGTGGGATGCCTCATTTGACATGTAGATATGGATGTGGTGTTGTGCCAAGGAGGAATCAAGAGAAATCAAGAAGAAGAGAGGTTTCTAAATTAGGGTTTCTGTGTAAAATCCCCTGATTTAGGTCAAACTTCCAAGCAAGATAATTCAAAATTCAAGCCTCAAATGGATCCTTGGCCAACATGAAACTTGTAGAGGATCTCAAGACATTTTATTTGAGTGGTGGAATACATCAAGGAGATTTATAGAACTCAAGTTATGGTTCTTGCAAGTTATAGGTCATCTGAGGCATCTGAAATTTTGTCTGTGAAAGTTACTTGTCTTCCAAGCAATTTTTACCCCTCAAGGAGCTTTCAAATGAATTTCTGGTAAACATGAGAGTTATTCCTCATGATCTCAGATTTCTATAAAGGTATGGTATGCCTTCATCTGATTTGTGGAACTCTACTTATGACCTTGGCAAGAAAAGGGTATTTTGGTCATTTGAGAATTACAGGTCATTTCAAGCATATGCCTAAAACTCATACAAGGAAGCTTCAAATGAAAAACTTCACAACATCAAAGTTGCTCCAAATGACATTTTGAGTCTAGAAAAGTGGTCATGGGAGTTGGAAAATGCTCATAGCTCAAGATTGCAAATTTGGTTAATTAAAAGGTGAGTTTAATGAATAAAAGTGACCTAAAAATGAGATTTTTCATAAAATGTCCAAATGGGATGAAATTATAGGTCATTTTGATTGGAAAGAATGTTTTGATACCATTGGCAATAGTGTATTTTTGAGTTTAGTTCAAAGTTTGAGAGATATCATGGCTTGCTTATGATTAAAGTGACATAAGCCAAATCACAAGGGATTGGTGTGCAAGAAGTTTCCAACAAGTTCTAGATGGTTCCATGAGCATCTATATAAACCCTAGAGCTTATCCATGAAGGGGTTGCACTTCATTTTGATCCAAAACACCAAGTTTCACTCCATTTTGCATTTTTGCAAATTCATTCAAAACTTCTCAATTCTTCATCATTCATTCAATGTTATGATCCAATTCCATTCAAGAATCATCCCTGAGTACATTGCAAGCAAGATCTGAAGAAGAAATCACAAGAATCGTGCTATACAAGTTCATCCTCCAAATTACAAAAAGAGTTGGTTACAAGAATCCAAGGTGTTTAAGCAAGAACAAGTGCATACAGAATCAAGATCTTGGTCTATTGATTGCTATTGGAGCATTGCTGAGCTTGAAGTGGAGATTTCATCCATCTGTTTTCAACTTTACACCAGGTTAGTAATCTCTTCGAATTAGCTTGTTTTAGTTAGCATGATGTAGATTGGTTAGGATAAGAGTGACCTAGGTAGTTAGATGGATAATTCTGGTGAGTTTGAGAGCATTTCATTGAGGTTGATATGTGAGCACACTAACTGTTTGGATCTAGAACTAGAAGAATAGGAGGTTTTAATTCATGTGGTTTAGCTTAGGTTAATCAATAATGCAAGGTGGGTATTTTGATGGCAAGAAATTGAAGAAAGAAGAAGTTGGAAGTTGGAGTATTATGGAAGAGTATGCTATCGGGTTTGGCTTTCTAGGGCGTGTTAGTGAGAATTAGTGATGTATTATTGTTCAGCTTGAGAATTGGAGCAACTTTGCTTTTTATGGATCTGAATTTCATGGAGAAACGAAGTTGTATGAGGGTGTTGAAGTCTGGTTCATGCAAGCTTGTTCATGGCAATCATGGTGCAAACCCTAGCTCGTTGGAGAAGATGACTCCACGAGCGTTGGATCATTCGCAGACCCTTGACCAAGTCTCAGATCGCACGGCCAGGATTTGAAGTTGAAAACGAGAGGGAATCAGAGAACGTGAAACGCACCGTTTCACTTAAGTCCTCAGATTGGGCTTAATGATCTTTCTATTCGCACCACCAGTTTCCAGGCCCATTCCATTTGAACTAACATAGTTACTTTTTGCACCGTTTTCATTTTTATTTTCTTTTTGTGTTTTCTGATTAAACTGGGCCCAGGCGCGCCTTGCTATGCGCACCCCCAGTCTGGGCCCATCATTCATTTTTCAACTGCAAATCATTACTAACTGCACCCCTAACTCATTTTAAGTCATTTTAATTTCCTTTATTTTTCTTAATTGTTTGAAAAATCATAACAAATTGAAAATTCCATATTTTTGATTGGTTGTTTTTTTACTATTTTCATATTTCTGTGTAGAAAATTGTCATGTAATAAAATTAGCATTTCATTTCATTTTTGCATTTTTAGTATATTTTTCTTTTAAATAGGTTTTAAGTGATGTTTAATTTAATACTTGATCTTGTTGATTTTAGTTTAGCTAGATCCTTTTATATTTTGGACCCATTCTTTTTAGGGTACTTCACTTAGGACTTTGATTTTCATATGAAATTTAATTCATGATTTTAGGATTAAGTTTTAGATGGTTTGTTTAGGTGTGATTAGGGGAATCAAAATTAGGGTTTAGGTGTAGCATAGTTGTGATAAATCATTGCTTTTAGGAGTTGTAGTTTGAATTTTTGGGTATGGGACTATAGGGGTATTATGGGTAAATAATAGATCCCTTAGAAAATATTAGACTTCCCCTATTATATTAATACTATTAGTATATGCTTGTATTTGATTGATTGTGTGGTGTGCCCTCTCTAGGGTTATTGTTTGACTGTGTGGGGTATTGGGCCTGCTTGGGGTTTGGGTTTGAGCTGAAGACTGTGCTGATGAAGCCCATTGAAGATTAAAGGAATGAAGACCCATTTCCAGAGTTGATGAAGAGTTGATCTTGCTGGCAGCTGTTGAAGGTTATAGGATCTAGGAGTTAGGTAGAGCTCTAGAATAGCAACTTGATTCACAAGCATGGAAGGTCTTGTTTGCCTCCATCCCTCTCTATGATGCAGAGTCTCTCTAGGACACTCACCCCTTCCTTTGGAAGGCTTGGTGACAGTGTCTAAGAGATAGAACTCTTGAGAGAAACATTCTATATGTTGTTAACAGTCTATTTGCCACCTTTGGTGGTCAACTAACTGTTTAACATTCCAGTTCATCCTCTTAACTGTTTCTCATCTTGGAGAGTGAGACTTGAAGAAAAGCCCTGAAGGATTGAAGATAGAGACCTTGCTTGAAGGCTGTGAAAATGAAGACTGATGCTTGCTTGAAGCCTGTAGACGTTTGAAGATGACTTGAAGACAGATGTTGATGAAGACTGCTGTTGGCTGTTTATTTTTGCTGTTTATAATTTTTGATGTATTGTTTGAATTTCTCTGACTGTATTGCTTGCTGTTTAACTTGTTAGGTTGAAAGCGAATTTTTTTCGCTTTTGCCTGTTGTTTTCTAGGTTCGAGGTTGAGTGGGACTCCCTTGCCTCGCTTGTATTGTTGCATCCATGCATTTTACTGCTTTATTGTATATATGCTATTGTTTCTGTTTCCGTTTATCCCTTAGGATCTCTGTTTCTCTCTGCGCAAGAGAGGAACATGATAGACATTAGGTCTTAACCCATGCATGATAACATTAGGTTAGTTTGATTCCCTTTTCAACCATAGTTTTAGGGTGTCTCTTTCCTTTCTCAAAACAAACAGAAAAACACAATAAATATTTCAAACGCAATAAAAGACATTTCTTTCGTAAAAGAATGTGAACTCATCAAAACGTCATTTTTGTCCGCTTGGACTCTTAATCAGGAAAAACCCTTTTTCAGAAGGAGATAAAAGCAATCAAGACAGACTTGTGTCGTACGTGGCCCGAACTACGTTTGCTCTGATCTTTCATGCTGTATGAAAGTACGTAGGCATAGGATGCGATATCCTAGCGAGCAACCTTCCCCTCCTTTCCCGTAGGTAGGCGAACTACGTTGACTCTGATTTCTCGTTTCCGACGGGAATACGTAGGCATAAAGTGCGATACTTTGCCGAGTCATTTTCTTTTCTTTTTAACCCCTGACCTGTAGAGTAGATAGAATAACAATCCGTACCAGAAAACAAGCGTGGATCCCGTCGAGTACGACGGACATGAGGGGTGCTAATACCTTCCCCTTGCATAACCGACTCCCGAATCCAGGATTTGGTTGCGATGACCATTCCTTTCCCCGTTTTGCGGTAGGTTTACCTCGAGCGTTTCCTTTCCCTCCATTGCGGTAGGTTTCAGCAACAGAAGACACCACTAAGATCGGTGTTGGCGTCACTTCGGATACGACAGTCCTTGGAACTTCTTGGTTGTTGATCGATATTTGACTAGACAAGGCTTCCACTAGACCATTCAACTTCTCCAAACTTTCTTTCATACTTGCAACTTCGTCACGGAGCACTCTGTTCTCTTGCTCTAGTTGATCCATCTTCTGGCGTTGACTAGCTCGAGTGTTGTACCGGTGATTCAGCTTGTTCTGCGGAGATGAAGCAAGAGTGAGACCCTGGAATGCAAACGATGCTATGCTTATGCAAAATGCAAATGAGTGCGAGACTTTCAAGAAACTCAAATTATTTCGGTATTGTAACCTTGGAGAAAAACTTATTTTATTTTGATGATCAAAGCATTACAAAATGGAGTACTCTTCTAAGAGTTTATTACATTGAATCAAAAGCAAAAAGAGAAACTCAGAGATCTACTCCTTATGCTCCTTCTGTGTGCGAAGTTCTCCCTCTAGCTGACTGATGCGTTCTTGCAACTCGGCCTTCTCTCTGATGAGTCGGTCGACACACTCCTTCCAAGCCATAGTATCTGGGGGGAGATCATCACTGGTGACAACACTTGAAGAGGTGTGAGAGGAAAATAAATCCTCTCGCGCCTTTCTTTTCCTTGCGAGTTTAACTTCTGGTAGCCTTTGGGACTTCTCTTTCTCTACCTTGAGTATAAAAAACTTGTTCTTCCAGGCGGCTTTCAGTTTTCGAGCTTCACTCAAAGCAGCCTTCAACTGATCTACTTCGCTCACGTCGAACCAATCTGGATCATGAAAAGCCAATACCATAGGTTCGTGGAAAGGGAACGGCATCTTGAGGTCGAGAGCTCTTGCTCGCACCCAATGTAGGTATTCTTCAGAGACAGTACAATTGGGGTATCCTAAAGCAGCTTTTCCTTCTTTATTGATGTATTCCCATGAGTAAATTATGACGGTCTTCAGGTCTGGGTCTTCTCCTTCTTTGAGAAAGATTCCTTCTAACAGAGTCTGGTCGGGTACTTCAATCATGGGATGCCCGAATTGGAGACGGGCCAGCGCAGGGTTGTAACTTATGCATCCTTCTCTCGCAATAAGTGGTATGTTAGTAAATCCTCCGATGCTATGGATCATACATATACCTCCATAGGTAGGGTCATACCACACAATGTCAGAGTGAGTAAGGGCCATAACTATCTCAGACCAACGGGGCGATTCTTCCTCTTCCCAAATAGATGGGTGCCGAGTTAAGCGAGCAATGAACCAGGAATACAACAGAGCGGTACAACAAACGATGTGTCCTCCTCCTTCAGCATTCTTCGAGTGGATCAAAAAGTATGTGTCAGCGAGTAGGGTGGGAACAGGATTCTTGAGTATGAACAGTCTAATTGCATCCATGTCAATAAAATCATCGACCTTTGGGAACCAGAAAATCCCATAAACCAACAGAGCAAAAGTGGCTTCCATGATAAGGACTTCCTTTCTTTCGACATGGTGGCGAACTTTTTCAATCAAAAAGTCAGCAGGGAATCCAAGGACTCCTTCCTTGGTGGTTAGGTGCGCTTGCACATCTGCCAAACTGAGATGAGTGGCATTGGCAATTTCTTGATGACTGGGTTGTCTTCCTGGCCGGTGAATATGGGACGGGCCGTTACAGGCATCCTCAGGAAATCAGAATACTCTTCCAGTGTCGGCATCAACTGGTAATCCGGGAAAGTGAAGCAGTGGCACAATGGATCGTAAAATTGAACGAGAGTCTCCAACAACCCTTCCTTCATCTTGAGTTCGAGGAAACGGAAGACTTCTCCATATTCTGCTGCGAAGGCGTAACGATTCTCGATTAGATCAGCTAGCTCTCTCAAGCTTTCAATGTTAGGGCTCTGAAAAGTGTACTCCAAGGCTTCTCTTTTGAAATCCATGGTTACAATACCTGAGAAATAAAATTGAGTTTCTTGAAATGAATAAAGAAAGAATGTAATGCAATATGAGTAGGACTTCATGGGATCCTAGCTATTTATAAACATTGTAGTAAAAGAAAACGTTTTTTATTAATTTCGAAACGGAATACAAATAATTGCTTTTAAAAGTCCTAAATAAAAGCTAAATAAAAGCTAGTAAAGACACTAAAGAAGTTTTAAATTCTGCTGCTTGAGCTGCTCTTCTAATTGTGCCTTCTCACGGATAAGGTTGTCCACAATTAGTTTCCAAATAGTGCATTGCGGGTCGGAGAAAAATAAATCCTCCATGATCTTCCTTTTCTTGCATGGGATTAGCTCTTCATCCTTCAACTGTAGCTGTTTCTGAAGTTCGTCAATTTCTGCGACGGACACTAGATACTTGTTCTTCCAGGACTCTAACTCATGTCGCGACTTCTTCAAAGCAACTTCTAACTTCTCGATTTCAGACATGAAAACGTAAGTGGGCTCCCTTCTTGGAGGTATAGGGTCTTGGCGAGAGTAAGGCATCTTCAGCTTGATCGCCCTATTCCTTACCCACTGGAGATATGGTTCCATAGACACACAGTTGGGCCTTCCCAAACTATTCCTATCTTTCTTATGCAAATGCTTCCAAGCTTCCACGATCTTCTCTCGGAGTTCTTGATTATCCTCGAAGAAGACACTTTCAACTTGTATGCTCTTAGGTGGTTCCTTTAATGGATATCCCAACTGTCGGCGGGCTAAAATCAGATTGTAACTGATCCCTCCACCAAAGCTGAGTAAAGGTACATTAGCAAAATCCCTACATCCATCAACGATTAGAATTCCATCATAATCATGGCTATACCAATCGATGTCAGAATGAGTCAAAGCGATAATCTTTTCCGACCAACGCTTATCATTAAGGTGCCAAAAGGAAACATATTTGGGCAAATGGGTAAGGAACCACTTATATAATAAAGGCATACAACATGTGATCATTCCTCCACCACGAAGGTTTCGGAGATGTATAGAGTGCTAGGTATTACCTAATAGAGTCGGTACTGGATTATTCTGCATGAAGATCTTAATTGCGTTAAGGTCCACAAACCCCTCAAAACTTGGAAATAGATATACCCCATAGATAAGTAAGGCAAAGATTGCCTCAAATGGAGCCTTGTTCGTAAAATCAGTATAAAATGAGGCCTTCTTGAATAAAAAAATCCGTAGTCAAACCAAAAGTCCCACTTTTAACAACCATGTTGGCCTTAACGCCAGATACCTTGAGATAAAGGGCCTTAGCGATGTCTCTTTCTTCGGGGTCCTTTTCCAAGAAAGGAAAAGGAGATTCTTCTAGAATGGGTAACCCTACCAAAAAAGAGTACTCTTCCAAAGTTGGCAACAACTGATAATCTGGAAATGTAAAGCAGTGATACATCGGATCATAGAACTGTAACAAAGCGGAAAGCAGGTCTTCATTCGCCTTACGTCTCAACAAAGATAGTAACTTCCCATATTTACTCTTGAACTTCTCTTGGTCTTCAATCAAAGCTCCCAACTCCCTTAGGTCATCCAATTCGGGACTCTTAAAAGTATATTTTAGAGTATTTCGTCTATCCATAATGTCCTACAGTGTTCATAAATAAAGGGTAAATCCCATGAAGTCTAATGTAGTATGATGCTATATGAATGCAACAAGCACAAGTAAGCACATAAGGGTACACAAAGATAAACAAACAAAGGTCCTAGGTGTGCAACGAGCATAGAGACAAGGGTATACCCATTAACAAAGGATAAGGACTAAAGGTGGACGGTACCTGCAGAACTGGGTTCTAAAAAAGGTCCCAAAGTCATTAGTCCATCTATCGGATATTATCAATTTCTCAACTAACTTGAGGATTAATAATATTCTCAAGAGAACTTCTTTTGAGTGTAGCTTCACGTAGCACTATTTCGGGACTTACTCCCTTATAGCCTCGCACTACGCCCTAATAAAGGCTAAAGTGGGGTTAAAGGTAGTTACTGTCCTTAGTATCATGGACTCCAATTGGGAATAGTAAAAGTTTTCACGACTAAACTCGTTCAACTGAACTATTTTCAAAAGGGTCTCAACTAAGCGGGATTTTCGAATCAACTTAGTCGGGACTCACTCCCTATAAGCCTCATCGAATATATCACCATCCTATCTTAATTTCTCTCAAGTCCGGGTGTAGGACCTTGTCTCACCACTCAAAGATATCAACCAAAAAGCAATAAAACAAATACACAAATAAGCAATTAAGATATAATAAACAAGCATAAATAAAACAAGTTAGGGAAACCCACTGAAAGCTCCCCAGTGAAGTCGCCATTTCTGTCGCGGTGAAATTTGGATACCAAACTATTGATTAGTTTGAATCTTTAATTCAATTTGCAACTGAACTTTGATTTGTCCAAAGGAAGGGACAAAGGTCGAAATTCCCACAAAGCAGTGCAAATGCAAGCTAGAGAGTTATAGGTTTGGGGGTTGGTTAAACTTAGGGAAGGTGCTAGCATCCTAAGTTTCTGTAGTATCCTACAGGAACCTCTTGTTTTATGTTTTTTTATTGCTATGTGTTATATCTGCTTAAGGTTGAAGGACCCTAGTGGTTTATTTCTAAGTATACTCGGTAAGATGTCGCATCTTATGCCTACATATCCTTACGGGAGTGGAATCAGAGTATTTGTAGTTCCCCTAAAGGGTCAGATGAGTTCTTTGACTGTGGTAAAAGTTCCTACGGGTTTAGGGTAGTTGATTGATTGATTTTAGGAGAAGAGATGTGTCTTCATTTTAAGAGAGATTTAACCGCCACGGGTTTGTAAGAATTGTTTGATGGTGTGGAGATTATACCTCGCTTAAGATGATTAACATCCTTCTCTATTGTGTTTGTAAAAATTGTATTGTGTTGACTGAGTTGTATTGTTTTCCTATGTTATAAAAGATAAGGTCCTTCCTATAGGGTAGGATCTAACTTAATTGATCAACTTGAATGGGATCAAGGATCGGGGGGATAATGATGCAAATGAGATGCACTACACACGAGTGTTGACTCATGTGTAGGTTTTTTCTTTGGACGGAATGCCATGCAATAATATTAATGTGATGATGTAAATGGTGGTAATGTAAATTGCGGAAAAATAAACCATGCACATACGCATGAAAGCGCTAAGTGAGTGTGTGAACTGTGGATAAGTAAAAAGCGGATAAAGATAAAACATACGCATGGAAGCGCTAAGTGTACAAGTGTGAGAGTGTATTGTGTCGTGAAGTAGGTGTGCACGATTGATTGTATTTGAGTCGAATTAATGTTGAGTTGATTTTACATGTGGTTTTAAGAGGTTGAATTGTTTTGGGTGAGGTTAATTTCAATAGTTGAACATTTTACGAGATAATCACTTAATTATTATTTTATTATTTATTATCTTATTATTATTATTATTTCGAGTGATACTGATTAAATTTATTAGCGAAAATGTTTTAGATGTAAGTTAATTTTAAATTAGAGGTTTATTAAATAAAAGGTTTCATTATTATAAAAAGATAAAAAAAACTAATTTGCATAAAGAGGATTGCTTAATATTTTTTTAAATTGTAAAAATGGATTAAAAAAAAGACTGCAATAGGTATAATTTATTAATTTATTTTAGAAGGATGATAAAAGGGTTAGTTTTATTAAAAGTTTTTATGTTATTAATAAAAAGGTTTTTTTTTAAGGTTGGATAATTTTTATTATCTAAAAAAAAAAATGTCATTAAGTTGATGAATAAAAGCATCTGATTAATTATTTAAATTAATTGATTGATTAAATATTAAATTAAAATGGTTATTAATCAAATAGGTTAATTGATGGGTTTAATTAACGCTAAAATGGTGATTATCGATTACGAGTGTGCGGTTTGTGGGTGCGTGTGTGCGAGTCATATTGATACTGAAGCAACACAACAAATGAAACGAAGACTAAAGAAAATAAAAAAAAAAAACAACGGCGGCGGAGAACCCTAATCCCCAACACCATTCACTCGTTGGCCGATTCTCTTGATCTTTCCTCTCCATGGTTGTTCCTGTAATGTAAATCAAGGCGTCAGACGTTCAATAATTTTAACATAGATAGAGAAGTTTACCGAAGATGCGAGACGGTGGCGGAATTTGGAAGTGAGAACGGCGGTCGATGGGCTTGCGGCGACGGCGGTGGCTTCGACGGTTGTAAAGATAAGCTTCTTTTCCCTCAATCTCTTATGTTCTCGAAAGTAGGTTTTTTGGTGATTTTCTCCTCGATCTCTTCTCCTCCTACTAGCCTCTTTATATAGGCCCTTGAATGAAAACGATTTTGAATGATAACTTGAATGCTGATTGATTGTTGGTTTGATTGGGGATGGATTTTCCAATTTGAGACAAATGAAAATTTTAATCCTTTCCTATTCTGTCTGGTTGCAATAATATGTATGTTAATTGAAATCTCAATTTCTGATTTTGTGTATCAAGTGTTTAATATTGTCCAGGTTCGATGTCTTGGATATTTGATTTTGGATCCTTACTCGAATCTTTCTTCTCACACGGGTATATTCCTCTGAGGGTTTGCTAATCCAAGATTTGCGTTTTTGGCAGGTGTAAACAACAGGTGGTTTGGGCCGAGGAAGGATTATCAGCCCACGAAAAAAACTGGTGGCAAAGAGCAGTGGTCTCACGCGTTTACAGGGTATACTTCTTCAATCTCTGCCCGCCTCACTCTGTCAAATGCTTTATCGTGAACCTGTGATATGAAAGTTATACATGAGGGAGTTTAAGCGTTGTAATACTAACTGTAGCGATACGCGTGTTATTCCAGGTATCATCGTTAACAAGGGTCGTTTGGTTAGCTGTTGCAGCTGTTGGATGTCCACAATCCCACCAAGATGCCACTTTATCGTCTACTTCTACGTTTATGACTCAACCAAGCATAAGCCTCTCTAAAATTATCGAGAACGTGTAGCCCGTCATGTGAATGTGGTGTTAGGACGATAGGTGGGGCTGAACAAGCTTCTGCTGCTGCGAATAATAGGTCCTCTGGTGGCGATAGCAACATCTTTGTGTTGACCATAAGTTGTATTATTAATCATCCATGTCTGGTTTTATGACCGTGTTGCGGGGTGGTTGACGCAGTTGGAGGGAATGAGGGCTTAGCAACATCTTTGCACGAATATAGAAACATGAATACCTCAGTTTAGTGATTTTCTTGGCAAGGAGTTCAACCCGATTCACTGAGTTGCAGGAGATAATTGACTGGTTTACTTGTAGCTCAGAAAAGAGAGTATTTAAGCAGTGGGCTTTCTGTCTTTCTTCCACAAATGCATGAAGTTGTGTAATGTCCTTCAGAGTGAGCTTATCCGTAAGGTTAGTGACATATGGTTTATTAAGAAACCTATCTTTGAAGTCCTTCACAGTAACAGGATAGGTTGCTGAAAGCATCAGGATTTGACGGTTTGTTGGAAAAAAATGAATCAGTTGTTGAATCGAAGGTTGGAACTCTAGGGAGAGAACCTTATCATCCTCATCCATAACCAGCATTGAGCAATGTTTAAGAATGCAAACACCCTTCTTCGTAAGATCCCATATCCTTCCTGGGGTACCGACAAGCAGGTGAACTGGAGGCTTCAATGTTGTTGATAACATCGTTCCCGTCAAGATTGACAACTCCGACTGAGAGGTAGAAGTCTTGACTTCCTTAATTAAACTACCCTTTAATTTTTTGTTTCGAATGCTGACCTGAATTGAATTTGGAGTGGCTTTACTAGTTTGTTCATAGTGTGATTTCAGTTTTATAACATTGCCTTATGATTGCAGGCTGTTTATTTCATAGAGATTCCTGAGGGTGTCGTGGGAGGAAGCTCCAATCAGGAAAAGGGGACTTGTTGATACAATTGTGAATGTGCACGCCATTGATTTGACCGGGTTATATAAACACTTGATAAGCTGCATTCTGAATGGTTCAACATATTCTGTTGAGGTTCACACTATATGAAGTATTTACTCTGCTGATGCTGATAAATGTTGCTGCACATGTGTTTCATTTGCAGGACCGTTTATTTAAGCGTGGGGAACGAGTCATTAACGGGAGCTCCTATTTTGGCATGTCTGTCCATGGGACCGATGCAACTGAACAGGAATCTTGCTGTCAAATAGTTGGAGAACAGACCGATAAGGTAATCAAAATATTTGGTTGTACAAGGCCCGGTTGTCTTCATTGTCGTGGGCGTATTTGACGATGTTGTTGTGATTATGCAGGTTATGAGTTGGCTGGTACTTGCTTTTGACAGTTTGGGAAAGGAGCTGTGGTGCATTTACCGACGGGAGGTTCATCTTCTAGTCTTTCTGCAAGAAATTCAACGGGAACTAAACTTTAAAGCATGACAGTTTGGCGCGGGTCAAGGCGAGGGCTTCACAACCCTCTTCTGCGATCATATCAATGCACGGTATAGTTACGCAGCTTTCATGGCCCCTTTATATTGTTTGCTTATCGATAGTGTCACTGTTAACAAAGCCATGTTATGTGCAGGGCTAATACACATCTGGTGTCAAAACAATGAGGAAAAAAATGAAGCCATGGTACTAGAAAAAGGGGCTCAGACGACATGATGACGGACCGACTGAAAATGTGGATGCAGACGGAAGAAACTTCTTGCATTCATAGTGATGAGCAAAACTAAGGGAGCATGTAACTTACGAATTTGGTATTTTCGTACCCATGTCCTTGATATTTGGGTAAGTATTCTTGATCCCTGGATAATTAACTCGCGCCTTTGTCACTGAGGTTGTATCATGGCCTTATTAACTTTACCCAATTCTGTTGGCAGGTTTCCTTGTAAGATCTGGAACAGGCCTGTGGACCTTCATGTCTGTATCTTTGAAGTTGCGAGCATTTCTGGTACGACAGACTTTTGAATTCCCTGAATTGGTCTCTTCGGCAAGTGGAGGCAAAAGGTTTAAGATCTAAGCAGTAACGGACTCTTGGTGTTATCAAAACTCTCACCGGTGGCGGAATGTTCGATGGCATGCTACTGCTTTTCTAGCCCGCGAGGATACGTATCTCGCATGGGGAGCTTCTTGGTGCCAGTCGAAGGGCGGTCAAAGGTGGATAGTTCACTACACACTTCCTGCATAACTCAATACCAACATAACTCCACACCAGAAGACTTTTCTTTGGCCTTGGTGTGAACTTAAGATGTCTCAATTAATTTAAAAACGGTCTGGCATGATAATGATTGTAGGCGTTTTCTCTTGTATATGTGAATGGATTCGTGAGAACTTGTAGGCATTTAATTAAGTGGATATTTGTAAGTAATTGAACTTTGGCTCACAGGTCCATGACAAAAACAATACATGTACCAAACCCATTATTATTAGTGCTTCATGTTTTTTCTCTGCATTGTTAAACGTTAATTGTGTCCCGTTAAACGTGAATCTGTTCGAGTATGGTGTCTTAGGCTTGGCGGATAAGGCCCTTGATGGTATGGAAACTTCAACGTGATCTCCAATTAAAAGATTGGAGCAATGCTCACAATGAGTTTTCCTTAACTTTGGAGTGTTGACTTGAGTCTTTGTGAGGATTAATAACTTGAGTTTTTAAACTTCCAAATCTGAATCAGTACTTGGGTCACATAGCAACTTGATTTTGACTTTTGATTTGAACTTTGTCAAACACGTAAATTCAATTTTAACCAAATGAACTTCATCAATTGCGCTCTAAATAATACAGACCAAACTCGGACGTCGCCTGGGATCCCTCGAATTCTATCTCATGTTTATAACAACAAATACTTGATGGCACAAGGAGCCTTAATCACCATGATTCGTGTCTTGTCTCTGCGATGCTTGATCATAATAATCTATGAAAATATCGCACTTTGCACAAATTGATTAGTGGTAATAAACGCATAAAAGTATAAAGATAAAATACAAGCTAAAACATGGGGGGTGGGATCTTAAGGTCAAAAATTAGGGTGCAACAGTCCTCAGATTAGTAGACTCACCCCATACAAACAACTGAACTTCTTAAGAAACCAACCCACTTCCTGATGATTATGGTGACTTCCTAAACTTGAATAATCCTCTGGCTAGGCTTCTCACTTGATCCCCTGTTAAATGAATAATGCTATGCTATGGAAATGTTAGACCAATGATATGCTAATGCAAATGAAACATAAACCAAGTAAGAAAAGGTTATGCAAATTTTGGGGTGCAACAGCTGCTCCTATTCAAGCGGCTTGGACCCGATAGGATGAAAAGCAAACGGCTTTCAGGCAATCGAGGTAGAAGATGGTTGAATACCAGAGAACCCGAAAATTTGCTAACTGAAGAGATAAACTTCCAAACTGCTTGGGAACATTACATCCAAACAATTGAATACGGTTGTCACAACAACAACTGATCAATCATCCGATAAAGAATCTGATTTCAATATCAAACACCTGCGTGACGCCACAGGTGTCGAGTCAATGACAAACGCTACGATAAGCGAGCACTACATAAAGCATGACATCAACATCCTTGATCCTTCATTTCCGCAGAAACAGGCATACGCTACATAAAATTGAATCTCGTCAATATCTCTGACCTTCCATTTCCTCGGAAATGGGCAAACGCTAAAGAAAGCGAGAAATGTCAATATCTCTGACCTTCCAATTCCTAAGAAGTGGGCATATGCTAATAAAAGCGAGAAATGTCAATATCACTGACCCTCCATTCCCTCGGAAATGGGCAAACGCTAAATAAAAGCGAGAATTGTCAATATCTCTGACCTTCCAATTCCTAAGAAGTGGGCATACGCTAAATAAAAGCGAGAAATGTCAATATCACTGACCTTCCATTCCCTCGGAAATGGGCAAACGCTAAATAAAAGCGAGAATTATCAATATCTCTGACCTTCCAATTCCTAAGAAGTGGGCATACGCTAAATAAAAGCGAGAAATGTCAATATCACTGACCCTCCATTCCCTCAGAAATGGGCAAACACTAAATAAAAGCGAGAATTGTCAATATCTCTGACCTTCCAATTCCTAAGAAGTGGGCATACGCTAAATAAAAGCGAGAAATATCAATATCACTGACCTTCCATTCCCTCGGAAATGGGAAAACGCTAAATAAAAGCGAGAATTGTCAATATCTCTGACCTTCCAATTCCTAAGAAGTGGGCATACGCTAAATAAAAGCGAGAATCGTCAATAACTCTGACCTTCCATTTCCTAAGAAGTGGGCATACGCTAAAAAGCGAGAAATGTCAATATCACTGACCTTCCATTTCCTTAGAAATGGGCAAACGCTAAATAAAAGCGAGAATCATCAATATCACTGACCTTCCATTTCCTCGGAAATGGGCAAACGCTAATAAAAGCGAGAAATGAGCATCCGCAGACTTGAACAAACAACTTTGCAGGGAAATTCTGACATCAGCTGCCAGACATCCATCTTGATTGAAAATGGGTAACAACTTTGAAGGTATAATCGTAAAGCTTTCAATGTCGACGTAACAGCCATCCGAGAAAGACTCTACTGGGGAATTGCTGACATTAACCGCCAGACATTTACCTTGACGACAAGTAAAGACTTCAACGGTTTAAAATGCTGACGTAACAACAATCCAAGGAAAACTCCGTTGGGGAAGAAGAGAAACTTAACCAAGCAACTTTGATGAGGGAACACATGATAGGACGAGCGCGATCATCACATATCTCATGTAAAGAATTTGAACATCCGAAACCATCCTGAACAAGAATTCCAATCCTGCAGGGAAACCCCTGAAACAAAATAGGTAACCAACCTGGTTTATGCTTCAAAATGCATATGTTGATAATGGCGTAATGCTCCATACAAAATGGAATGCTACGTATTTGCAAATATGATGATGTATGCGAGATGCAAATGCAGGCTCGGGCTACTGGAGAAAAGCTGGATACAGAACCGCTTCAGCAAAATAAATGCTGAAAACAAAGCTAGCTCCACTGAGGATAACCGGGTATCACAGAATTGTTCCAACAAAATGAATGCTGGAAAAAAATGCGGACTCCGCTGGGGGGTAGAAACAATCCTGTTGGGGACTAACGTTACCGTCCGGAATTACGAACTTTGCTGAGGATGATCATCCTGCTGGAGGAAAAATGACTCACTGGCGAACAGAAAGAACTACCCTGCTCGGGGCCGACCCTTTTCAAACCATGGACAACCTGGTTGTACCCTGTGGGGATTAAACATACACACGACCACCGCTGGGGATGCACATCACTGCCTGACCGCTTGCTAACTCGCATCTAACCCTTCTGGGGATAAAAATGCGACTTCCATCTGCTGGGGAGAAATAAGATCACCTAGAGCCTGCTCCTACGTTAAGGGATTCCGGCTGGGGAAACACGATCCCTTGGCTGTTTGCTACGAAGGTAACGACCCTGCAAAATATGAGCAACAACAAGATATCCTATACAAAAGGAAGTATCCAGGTCAGTATTCGTGACAATTGTTCAGTCAATTCAAAGTTTTAACAATTATTGGCCGAGGCCTGCAAGGTTATGCACGTGCGAGTTTATCAAAAACATCGGCGTTTTCCACAAACAAAACAGTAAAAGTTAAAATAAGCAGCAAACATCCAACATTGAATATGCATTTATTGATAATGGGCCTGTAAATAGGCAAAGTTTTGTACAATGGATGCACCTCCTGAAAAGAGGAAGCTACAAAAACAAATACAAATATGTACAGAGGTACAAAGAAATTGGTATATATGTCGGCAACATGGTACAGACGAACACCATGAGCTGATCCTCCTATGACTCGCCTGACTTCGATGCTTTCCCGATACTCAGTCCTCGAAAGATATTGACTTGGATAGTCGACCCTCAGGTACTCCCAAACCACTAAGTAATGCAGTATCAAACTCGAACCTCAGTCATTTGCTTTTTCAATCCCTAACTTTTGCCTGAATTGCCCTTTGCAGGTTTTCAATTCACCGGGATACCCTTTTTTGCCGAAGTCGCCTTCTCAGGTTTTCGACTTCGCGGGTGTACATCTTTTCAATTTTTATCCCTAACTTTTGCCCGAACCTTTCTCTTCTTTTTTTTTCTTTTTGGTTCACCGGGATGCCCCATTTTTGCCTGGACTCTCTTTTTTCTGTCCAGCGGGTCTCTTTAAGCAAAGTATTTTTTAACTGCGTCCGATTTCACAGGGGATGAAAAATCTTCGCCATCCATGGTGGACAATAGTAAAGCTCCTCCAGAGAAGACCTTTCGCACAATGTATGGACCTTCATAGTTAGGAGTCCATTTGCCCCTGTGATCTGATTGTGGTGGGAGAATCTTCTTTAGCACAAGATCGCCCGTTTGAAAGCTTCAAGGGCGCACCTTCTTGTCGTAAGCTTTCTTCATCCGGCTCTGGTATAACCGACCATATGCGATAGATGCAAGTCTCTTCTCATCCATCAAACTGAGCTGATTCAACCTATTCCGCACCCATTCTGCCTCATCAAGTTGGACATCAAGCAATACTCTCAAGGAAGGAATCTCAACTTCTAATGGTAGGACAACCTCCATACCATACACCAGTGAGAAAGGTGTTGCCCCAGTTGATGTGTGTACCATCGTACGATAACCGTGTAAAGCGAAGGGCAACATCTCATGCCAGTCTTTGTATGTCACAACCATCTTCTGAACTATCTTCTTGATATTCTTATTAGCCGTCTCAACAGCGCCATTCATCTTGGGTCTGTAGGGAGACGAGTTGTGATGCTCAATCTTGAAGTTTTGACACAATTCCTTCATCATTTTGTTATTTAGGTTCGAACCATTGTCAGTAATGATTCTTTCGGGGATGCCGTACCGACAGATGATATCCTTTTTGATAAACCTGGCTACCACTTGCTTGGTGACATTAGCGTAAGATGCTACTTCAACCCACTTGGTGAAATAATCGATAGCTACCAAGATGAACCGGTGTCCATTGGATGCGGCAGGCTCAATTTTGCCAATCATACCGATGCCACACATGGAGAAAGGCCACGGGGACGCCATAACATTCAAAGGGCTTGGCGGCACTTGAATCTTGTCGGCATAAATCTGGCATTTATGGCACTTCTTTGCAAATTTGAAGCAATCTCTTTCCATTGTCAACCAATAATACCCTGCCTGTAATAACTTCCGAGACATAGCGTGTCCGCCGGCATACGTGCCAAAGGTTTCCTCGTGGACCTCTTCCATGAGCAAATTAGCCTCTTTCTCATCAACACATCGCAGTAGCACCAAATCATGGTTTCTCCTATACAAAACACCATCCGAATTCAAGTAGAAATTACCAGCCAATCTCCTAAGAGTCTTCTTATCACGGCTGGATGCCCCAGTCGGATACTCTTGGTTCTTTAGGAAATTCTGAATATCGAAATACCAGAGCTTGCCATCGGAAGCTTCCTCAATGGCGAATATGAAGGCGGGCCTATCAAGGCGAGAAATAACTATTCTGGGAGCCTCATTCCAGAAGTTAACTTTGTACATGGAAGACAATGTTGCAAGAGCATCAGCCATCTGATTCTCTGCCCGTGGCACATGGTGAAACTCTACCCGGTCAAAGAAAGGTAACAATCTTCTTGCATAATTCATATATGGTATCAGATTGGGCTGACGTGTCTCCTATTCCCCCTTGATTTGGTTCACGAATAATGCGGAATCTCCATACACATCAAGATTTTTAATCCTCAAATCAATAGCTTCCTCGAGACCCATGATACACGCCTCATATTCAGCTTCGCTATTAGTAACTGGAAATGTCAATCTGGCAGTGAACGGGATGTGTGTCCCATGGGGAGTTGTGATGATTGCCCCAATTCCACTTCCATATGAATTCACAGCACCGTCAAAAATCAATTGCCATTGGGAACCCGGCTCAGGACCTTCACCATGCAATGACTCTTCGCAGTCTTTCATCTTTAAGTACATGATATCCTTGTCAGGAAAATCAAACTTCATCGGCTGGTAATCATCAATGGGCTGCTCAGCCAGGTACTCTGACAGTACGCTACCTTTGATAGCTTTTTGCGAGACATACTGTATATCGTACTCTGTTAGTACCATCTACCATCGGGCAATCCTTCCAGAAAGCGCCTGCTTTTCAAAGACGTACTTGATTGGATCCATCTTCGAAATTAGCATGGTTGTGTGATTTAACATGTATTGTCTCAGACGTTTGGCAGCCCAAGCAAGTGCACAACACGTCTTTTCAAGCATGGAGTAACGAGACTCACATTCTGTGAACTTTTTACTCAAGTAATAAATCACATGCTCTTTTCGTCCAGTCTCGTCATGTTGACCGAGAGCACAACCCATACTATTCTCAAGAACCGTCAAGTACATGATCAGTGGTCTCCCGGCTACTAGGGGTATCAAAATCGGAGGTTCCTGCAAGTATTCTTTTATTTTTTCAAACGCCTTTTGACAATTTTCATTCCAGACGATTGCCTGGTCCTTTTTCAACAATTTAAACATTGGCTCACACGTGGCAGTTAGGTGAGATATGAACCGGGCAATGTAGTTCAACCTCCCTAAAAACCCACAAACCTCTTTCTCTGTTTTCGGCGCTGGCATTTCTTGTATTTCTTTTATTTTGGCAGGATCAACCTCTATTCCTTTTACGCTAACAATGAACCCCAATAGCTTACCGGATCTCACCCGGAAGGTGCACTTATTCGGATTCAGCCTCAACCTGAATTTCCTAAGCCTTTCAAACAATTTCAAAAGATTCACCAGATGCTCTTCCTCCGTCTGGGATTTGGCAATCATATCGTCAACATAGACCTCAATCTCTTTATGCATCATGTCATGAAAGAGTGTCGTCATAGCACGTTGATACGTTGCCCCAACATTCTTCAAACCAAGGGGCATCACTTTGTAGCAGAACGTTCCCCACGGGGTAATGAAAGTTTTTTTCTCCATATCCTCCGGCGCCATTTTAGTCTGATTATAGCCTGAAAAGCCGTCCATGAAGGAAAACACAGAGAATTGAGCAGTGTTGTCGACCAACACGTCAATATGAGGAAGCGGGAAGTCATTCTTAGGGCTTGCCTTGTTCAGATCCCGATAGTCAACGCACATCCGCACCTTACCATCCTTCTTTGGTACAGGTACTATATTGGCGACCCAAGGAGGGTAAGTTGTAACAGCTAGGAAACCAGCGTCCCATTGTTTTTGCACTTCCTCTTTAATTTTCACAGCCATATCTGGTCGAGTTCTTCTGAGCTTTTGCTTGACCGACGGACACTCTTCACGCAATGGCAAGCGGTGGACCACGATATCAGTGTCTAGCCCAGGCATATCTTCATAAGACCAAGCAAAGATGTCACTATACTCTCGAAGCATCTCGACAAGTCTCTGCTTGATATCACTTTGCAGCGCAGCCCCTATCCGGACATTCCTGACAATCTCTTCTGAACCCAAATCAATGATCTCGATATCCTCCTGATGAGGCAAAATGATTCTCTCTTCTTGCTTCAACAGACGAGTCAGCTCTTCTGGTAAGTCGTCATCCTCAGCAATCTCTTCTTCGGCTTGAAATATCGGGTGCTCAAAGTCGAAGCGAGTCATAGGGAGATCTTGATCGGTGTCATCTGCAATATGGATCCTGCAAGAGAAAGGGTTAAATGCTTCAAATGATATGCAAACGAAGCACACGACCACATTGCCATTTTATTGTAAAAATAAAAAATAGAAAAAACAGGGATCACAAAATTTGCAAGAGGAAAACGCCTTTATTTAATGATTAAAACAAAGCATACACATAATCAAGTAGGCCCTGAAATAAAATCACTATGCCCCGGGTAGGACATAGGATTGTACAATAATTGAAAAACAAGGCATTACTGTTTCAGCATCACTTGAATAAAGTCCTGGATAGACCAGTTGCATAGGCTCTGTCCTGGCTCGCTGGGCTTGATCCACGACTCCATGTCACAGTCGCTATCGCCTTCTTCACTGTCAGACACAATGTTGATCTGCTCAAAACTGACTCCTCCCAGAGTGAACACGACCGGTCCTTGGAACTTTGGCTTGCCCTGCAAAGAGGATGAGGACGACGGTTGATACCCTAAGCCAAACTTGTCCTGCTTAACAGGAATTTCCAGAACCTGACCCCATCTTTTAACCTCACCGGCTTGCACCACCGCTTGGGCTTCTTTGTATGATGACATAACCACTTCCGGCCCCTTGCTGATGACAGGAGATTTGTCCTTGATCTGCACTCCTTCAAAGGCCTGACACAATGTTTCGTGGATCTCACCATCCACTTTGACATACTTAAACGATGACAAGTGACTGACCAGAATGTCTTCCTCCTCACATATAGTGACAATACTACCACCGACCGCATACTTAAGCTTTTGGTGCAATGTCGATGTCACAGCCCCTGCAACATGGATCCACGGTCGTCCAAGCAAACAACTATAAGCTGGCTGTATGTCCATGATGTAAAACACGGTGTCAAACACTTTTGGACCGACCTGGATCGGCAAAGTCAATTCTCCAAATACAGACCTTTTCGTCCCGTCAAATGCTCTCACCACTAAATCACTTGGCGTGCATATTACTCCTCGAGTATCTAGCTTCAGCAATGCTTTCTTGGGCAATACATTTAAGGATGAGCCAGTGTCAACAAGGACATGAGACATAACAGTGCCCTTACACTCGATAGAAATATGCAACGCACTGTTATGGTTGCGGCCCCTGGGCGTCAAATCAAAATCAGTAAAGCCAAGGCCATGCCCCGCATTCACATGCGCAATCACTCCTTCGAGTTGATTCACGGATATCTCCTAGGGTACATAGGCAGCATCCAGAGCTTTCAACAACGCGTTCCGGTGAGCCTCAGAACAAAGCAACAATGACAAAATTGATATTTTGGAAGGCGTCTGCTGCAGATGATCGACAATTTTGTAATCGCTCTTCCGAATCAATCTCATGAATTCTTTTACATCTTTGGTCAAAGCCTCTTTTTCTTTCTCCTGCGATGGTCCTTCCTCATTGACCTTACCTTTCCCCTTTGCAATTCTCTCAGCTTCTACTGCTGGCGATGTAAAGATTCTGTCACTGCGGGTTATGCCCCCCGCCCCCACAAGATTATCAACAGATCCTACATGCGGGCTTGGCAAGTTAATCTTCTCCCCATTGCAATATACTTCCGCCCCATAATTCCAGGGGATGGCTTTAGTACTCTCACACGGGATAGGTCCAGCTTTGGTAATTGTGATAGTCGGCCTCTTGGGAGGTGCCGATATCGTGACAGTTTTGAATGGTATTGTAATCGTTGCAACTTCACCCTACTTCTCAACTTTTGCCTCAACAGGCTTATCTTCAGCAGTGCGATCAAATTGCAGCGTACCTTCGTCGATCATTCTTTGAATACCTCTTCTCAAGTTATTACAACCCTCAGGCTGGGCCAAACAATCAACGCAACCAGCGTCACACCCAGGGAACACTCCCCTTTTCAGCAATTTGCTTTTGACATAACCTAAAGGCGTTTTCAATTTGTCCACATTCATAACCAGATTCAGACTAGCATCCTCCAACACAGCACCTACCTTTGCAGTTCCATGAGGCGGCATAGGATTCTTCTCAATATTGGGCGCTTTGTTACCAAAGTTTATAGCTTTGCTATCTAGCAAATCTTGCACCTTATGCTTGAACGCTTGACAATTCTCGATGGTATGACCGGGTGCCCCAGAGTGGAAGTCGCAATGCGCATTAACATCATACCCATAAGGAGGCGTGCCCTTCGAAGGAGCTAGCGTCCTTTTCTCAACAAGCTGCAACTGTAACAAGGTTGGAAGAAGCTGAGCATAAGGTAGCGGAGGCGCTTCAAAAACTCTTTTCACAACCCTATCCCGACTTTGATATCTCTGCAGAGCAGCATCCTGTCGTCCATGTTGCTGTTGTGGCTGTTGTTGTTGTTGCTGTTGAGGTACAAGAATTGTCACACCGGTGATCTGCTCCCTATGCCAATTCCGACTTCTATCCCTTCTCCGATCATTATATACGACATCGGTATCTCCCTATCTCTTGTTCCCAAAAGCCTTTTTACCACCTCCAACCGAGGTTGACTCACCCGCTTGAATCTTACCAATCTTAACACCATTCTCGATACGTTCCCCCAAAATTATCAACTCAGAAAAATTAGCCGTCGTACAATTAATGAGCCTGTCATAGTACATCCCAGAGAAAGTTCCCACAAATATATCTACCAACTCCCGCTCTACCATAGGTGGGTGCACCCTGGCAGCTAACTCTCGCCACCTCTGGGCGTATTCTTTGAAACTCTCGTTATTCTTCTGAGAGAGATTTTGGAGCTGGACCCTGTTCGGTGCAAGGTCGCTGTTGTATTGGTAATGCTTGACAAAAGCTTCTGCCAATTCCTTCCAACTACCGATTTGAGTAAGCTCTAACCCCATGTACCATTCCAATGACGGTCCTGACAAGCTGTCTTGGAAAAAATGCATCAGCATCTTCTCGTCATCAGAGTAGGCTGACATTCTCCAATAGTAAGATCGCACGTGAACTCTCGGGCAAGTATCCCCATAATACTTGTCAATTGTGGGTGCTTTGAATTTTATTGGTACCCTCAAGCCAGGGACCAATCCCATGTTAGCCACATCAAGCCCCGTGGCATTCTGATTAGCAAGATTCCTCATCTGTTCTTCCAACAACCTGAACCTTCTATCATTGTCAGCGGGTGCCTCAAAATCCCATCCTGGAGGAGGGAAAGCATCTTCCTGGCGATCTTCACCCCAATGAGAATCCTCATTACCATACTCAGCATAAGCATTATGAGGACCAAAACCAACCTGATTAACCCTAGGACCGTATCCCATATTATCGAAATCTTGATTTCCAGTGCCTGGTCCAAAACCAGCATTATGAACGCCCATCCCCATACCATTATGGCTTGCATTGCCGAAGCCTGCATTACTGAAGCCCTGATTACCGTAACCTAGATTTCTGTAACCCTGATTGCCATAGCCTTGATTACCACCAAAACCCACGTTGCCAATACCAATACCCATACCAGTATTCCCAACACCGAGACCAGCATTCCCAATGCCAACATTGAAACCAGTATTCCCCGTCACATCCATATTCTCAGCTCTGTTATCATTCTCAGTCGTATTGAGGACAACCACCGGCACCGTGTCATCTGCTCGCGGAGTCCCGACTCGAGAAGGATGATTAGTAAAACCTCCATGTAGCATACCCTGACTATCAACCCTAGCAATTAGAGGTTGCACCAGAGTTTGCAGCTGCTCCTGGCCCTTAGCCACAGTCTCCATCACCTGCATGAATTGCACCATACGGTCACGCATCTCCTGCATCTCAGTCTGCATCTGGTCCATGACTTTCTTACAGTTGCTTCTGGTAGGATAGCGATGAATTCGCTGGTCGGCAATCCTGGAACCTGCATCAACAGAGAGTTAAGAGAACAGTACAAGGTACTTGCTATGCGAATGATTTATGCAAATGCAAACGTGTGTCTGTGAGTTAGGGAGATTTTCCCCCGATTCGAGTGCCAGAGTGCAAGTGCTGATAACAAGAAGTCCGGGTATAGCCACTGGAATAACATCTCATATACATATAAGGCCTACAAGGCAGTAATACAAGGTCAATGAATAAAAAGAGAATAGCATGACCTCAACCAACAAGCCTGGTGATGGTCAGCCTACAACAAGAATAGAAAACAAAGAGCTACAAAGATAATCAAGTGCGACCGCGAGTACGAAACTCCTCCAGCAACTCTATAGTCTCGGGGTGATCAGGTCGAGTGAGTAACCCCTCAACAAGCAACTCTCTCTGCATAATAGTACACTGGAGACCCTCAACAGAATCTTCCCATGCCCCTTGGCCAAAGCAATCCTCTAGCTTTCGCTTCTTGAATTCGAACCTCTGCTTGCTATCCTTCAAGTTAGCGAGAGCTTTGTTTAACAAACCTTCAGTGGCGTATCTGCGAGCGGTCTCCTCATCAAACCTCTTCTCACTAGCCTTCGCCTGAGTCTTCAATTTGGAGATCTGCTGCTTTAGTTTATCTTCCCTCTCTTTGTTGTTGGCTATGGTGGCATTCCATTGCTGATTAAACTTGGATATTCTTTTGTACGCTTCATCCAAGTGCTGCTTCTTAGTGGCCAGTACGTCATTGACAGATTTGAAGTCCCGACCCAAACGCTCACGCTCAACCATCTGCTTAGTCAAATCCATACCTAACCTATTCACCAACTCTGTTTGCCTCTTGAAGGATTGGACATCTTCACTTCTCTCACTTATGATATGTACCAACTCTTTCTCTAACTCTTCATTTGCCTTCTTCAGCTCTTCTCTCTCAGCTAACACCTGATTATACTGCTGAATAGACATGGTAGTAGGCTCTTCCACCACTGGAGGGCATTCCTGCTTAGCAGGTGGAAAAGGCATCCATATAATCTCTGCTCTGGCTCTGATCCAGGTCACATATGGAGCGTAGGCTTGGCTATTACTTTTTCCAAACAATGATTTCCCTCGTCTATTGATATCATTCCAGGCATGCTGAAGCTTAGATAACATATTCCCCTCTAGAAGACCAGTGAGGTACAGAGATTCCTACACCTCTTCATCCTTTGGTGGAACCCTCAAAGCATAAGAAAACTGTCGGACAAGCAAAGATGGATTATAGTTGATACAACCCTTCCTTCCTATCAAAGGCACATTCGGAAACCCACTGCATCTGAATATAACCTCAGTACCCAACATATCTCTATCAAACCAAACAACATTCTCTGCTGATAAACTCATCAAGCGCTCATACCACTCAGCTGTGGCTGCAGATGAGGCAAAGAGACCCTTCTTGGGTAGGTGACTATCAAACCATCTATAGAACAAGGGCACACAGCATGATACATTCTTACCCCTTCTATTCTCGTTCTTGTAATGCACGGAATGATAGACATCTCCAATCAAAGTAGGAACTGGATTCCCTGATGCAAAGATATGAAAGGCATCTAAGTCCACAAAATCAGGCATATTAGGAAACAAAATGATACCATATATGCAGAGAGCAAGAATGGCATTGAACACAATCCAACAACCGTCTTTGGCACACTGTTGAGCTTTCCCAACTAAGAACTGCAAAGAAAAACCAGGAACCTGGTTGCAACTAGACAAGACCAACTCAGAGGCATCCAGATAAAGAGAAAGAGCTAGATTAGCCAAATTAGGCTCAGCATCCATATGAACAAAAGGCGTCTGACTCCTGATAGGAACACCCAATAAATCAGCATACTCCTCTAATGTAGGTGCAAGAATGAAGTCCGGGAAAGTAAAGCATCTCAAAGGAGGATCATAGAACTTCAACAAGGCATACAACCCATTCAACTCATACACAGAAGGTTTACGGACCAAACTGAGCAGCTTCCCATAAGTCTTTCTGAATTCACCTCTAACAGTATCATCTTCCAAAGCAATCAAACTGGACAACTGAGCAACATCTGAAGTGGGGAGCTTATAGGCCACAATCATCCTCAGAGAACCCATAATAGCATAACAGAAGGCAAGAAAACCTGAACCGGGGGATAATGTACCTGCAACACAGACACACGTTAATGACATGCAAATGAGTATGCAAAATGCAAAATGCAATGCAACAGAGGATCAAGATGGCTGCTGAGAATATCAAAGCTCTGATCCAACACAATCACCACACTGCTCTGATAGCACAACCCTGAAGAGGACCAATAAATACACACTGTCGAGAACAACCACATCTCTGACGATAAGAACCTCTAAACCCAACAACACTGATTCACTGACAAGAAAACCAGGTAGTCTGAAGGTTAAAGTTTCTTGCCATAACCCGACCCCGCTCACAGGTATGGACCTAAATCACAGACAAGGTATGGCATCCTATGCGTTTCCCAGCGTCACAGACTTTCAAGAGCGAAGATACGATACCCAGAAGGTGTGGCATCATCATCCCTTGAAGTGGCCTCACTCTGCTGAGTCACAAACGATCGATCCCCAGAGTCGATAATCCTCCAAACCAATAACCCCTCATACCCAAAGGGCTGGAAAAGAAGTCAACCGGGAGAACCTCTTCTGAGCGTGGATTTCATGAGACACTAGTGCCTGCAAAGCAAGCACGCGCCCACTAATTTCCACAGCTAATGCTAAGTACACTCAAGCCTGGGTCTGGCTTCTCGCTCATCAGATCCCCTTCCCACCACAGCACAAATAATAATCATACTGAAAATATAATGCGGAAAGTAAATGCGATAAATAAAACCCAACAAGTAAACACACAAGCGCTAAGATTGACTCGCATAGGGAACCGTTGGAGTCGCCAGCAGAGTCGTCAGCTGTCGCTACTGCGAAAAACGAGGCCGGCAAGACAGAAGATTCGCCACCTTTCGTTATTTATCCCTCAGAGCGGGAAATGAAACAATCGGAAAAAACCTGACGAAAAGGTGTAAGACAAGGTCATCGCAACCATTGTCTGGGTTCGGGAGTCGGTTACGCAAGGGGAAGGTATTAGCACCCCTCACGTCCATCGTACTCGATGGGATCCATGCTTGTTGTGTTTATCTGATGGGTTTGTTAAATCTATCTACACTAAAGGTATGGTCTGAAAAGAAAATAAAATGACTCGGCAAAGCGTTGCACTTTATGCCTACGTATTCCCGTCTGGAACGAGAAATCAGAGTCAACGTAGTTCGCCTAACTACGGGGGAAGGTTGCTCGCCAAGATATCACATCTTGTGCCTACGTACTTTCACACGGTGCAAAAGATCAGAGCAAACGTAGTTCGGGACACGAGAGACACAAGTTTGTCTTTTTTATCCGAGTAGGGTTAACAGACGGTTCCAACAGTTGGTGTATGCAGCTCGACCATTGGAGACTTAGGCGTTTACCGTTTTGCGGTAGAACCGGGAGTTAACAGAACTCTCCTTCTGAAAAGGTTTTCCTAATTAAGGGTCCAAGAGGACAAAAAGAGTTTGATCCTTGTTTTCTGTTTTTTAGAGAAGTGTCTTTTATGGATGTTTGCAACTGATATCGCACTAGAGACTATGACCTGAGAGTGAATGCGTCGCATGTCACCCAAAGGGTAACATACTAAACATCCAGATTGCTGAAAGAAACTCTCCAAAAATCCTTTCTCAAGTAGCTTAAGGCTCGTAACGTACGATGTCAATTAACCTTTATTACTATATTTTGATTTTGTTTGCAGATGAGAAGAGAAAAAAAGACGCGCTAAAGGGGAACTGATCCAATCCTAAAGTTGTCATGCAAAATGGACCTACAGTTGAGGTTATGAGGGAATCTACCTAATGTTATCATGCATGGTTAGAACCCTAATGCCTGTTATAACTTCTCTGGAACCAGAGAAGTCAGAGTTCCTAGGGGAACATGGCAAATGAAAACAAACAGTAAACAAATTAACTGAAAAGAAATTACTGTAAACAAAATGCTGTAAATAAAATGCATGTTATGCATCACAAAAGCAGAAGGAGCCAAGCTCAACTTCTAAACAAACAAGGCATAAAGGCCACACACCACACAAGCAAGGGAGCTGAGCTCTACCAAATACCAGCAAGCAAAGCCACACAGTAAAAATACAAGCAGAGGGAGAAACTTAACCTCTAATGCAATACAAGCAAGGGGAGAAGCTCAACCCTTAAGATGCTCTTAGGCCTATGATCATCTACATGAAGCCTAAATCTAATGCAACACTCCAAGAAAATCATAACAATACAGTTAAACAAGAAGGAAGCAGACAAACAGGGAACACAAGCCAGCAATCTCCACAGCAGAGCAATCTTCTGACAGCAATCCAATCCAAAGTCTGTAACTGCTCTTCAAGTTCACACCATCTTCAGGAGAAGGAAAGGGATGCTCCATCTTCAAGATTTAACAAACCACTCTACCAAGAATGAAGAGAATCAACAAAATGAGTATTTGATGATGGGAAGCAGAAAGGAAACCAAAGGAATCCCACCTGACACTCAACCAGTCATCAGAGAAAGGCATCCTCAAAAGTTCTACTCATTGTAAAATGTCACACATCCATACAAAGGAGAGATGAGACTTTCATATTAGGACTTTGAATCATAGGATGATAATGGAAGGCAAGTGAAACCAACCATGCTTATTTGAAGGAAAAACTACTTCTAAAGCTCTCTCCTAAAAACCCTAATCTTATAAGCTACAAAAAGCTAACAAAAAGAAAAGAAAAGCTCCAAGCCAAGCTCCACCAGCCACCCCACAAAAGCTTCATCATTCCCATGACATCATACAAGAGGAACCAGAAGCCCACCATGCAAGAAAAACCCACTTTGAGTCCATTCCAAAACAATCACCACGGTTGAAGCACCAAATGAACAAACAACTTGAATATTCCATCTAAAATAGTAAAACACATCCTAAAAATCTAATTATTTTTTTATGTGAACATGCATTTGTTAATGATCTATAGTTCAAAAATCAGGATCTAAGTCAATTTCTAAGTCATTTAATAAAATCCTAAGTTGAAAGGTATCAAGGGAAACCATTCATGGGGAAAGGCTCTAAACCTACCTATAAAACAGAACTTATAATTTTCTAAAAAATGTGAGAAAATTCATATGGAAGCATACATATCTAACCTACATCTATCAAAAATTCATAACATAACTCCAAACCAAATGAGAGAACAAAAATCAACAAACAGACATCTCAATTATGCAAAAATAAAGAAATATCCAAGATAAGAAAAATATGAATTAAATTGAAATACATCAAAAATTAAATCTAATGGCATAGAAAAATCACAAATTCAGAGAGGATCATGAGCATATTTTTATTTTATTTTTCTTACAATTATTGAATTTAAAAATGATTTTAGAATGAAAATAGAATAAAAGAAAATCAAAAAAGAAATGAACTAATTAAAGCTGGGGAATTAATGAGAGTCATTGGGTCATCAGACTTAGTAAGCACATCCTAGGCTAACACGCCTGTCCACGCAGCCAGCTGACTCATCTGCTGAGTCATAAATGAAACGTTGCATTTCATCTGTTGAAGGCAACACTTAGGTTTAAATCTCATCCACACGATGGTCATAACAAGTCAAGGTTTCTGGGAGATCCAAGGGCCACAAGACCTTCTTCTTCCTCTAGCTCAGGCGAGACACCAAAACGCAGACAGTGGCCCAGACGGTGGCGCCACCGTCTTCTCCGATGAAGATCAACTTGCAGGCAACCAAAAATCACAAACCTTATATCAATCTTGCTCAGAATCTCATGCTGATCACGAATAACCTATCCAAAATAACTGAAACCTTCTAGATTTTCAAAACCGAATCAAGATCCAAATTATGTCATGTCATTCATCATCACCAAATGTCCAATTAATGGTATAGAAATGATCGTCATCTAACACTGATTAACCTAAGCTATTCCAATTGTATTAATTCCTCATGATCACTTCTACTCGAATCAAAACAGAAGTTGCACCACATGCTCAATCATCACCAATTGCTACCAATTCAAACCTAAAACGTGCTACATTTCACATAGATCCTAGCCACATGCTTGTTTCTAACTACATCATGCTAGATTAAGAGGAAATTTGAGATTTACCAACCTGACTTGAAGTTTCAAACAAAGGTGTCTATGGCTCGTTTCTTGCTCTTAAACCTTCCAGATCTACTGAGTGATGATGGTAAAAGCTTGTAGAACCTTCAATTTGATCTGAAAATGGCTTGAACTGAGAATTCAAATTTGAGTTAAAGCTTGAGAATGTGAGTTGCAATCTCTGAATTCAGCACCAATGGATCACCAACCATTGCCCAAATGAATTTCTGAACATATATAGAACTAGTTGGAACCTTCTAGAGGTCCAGCCCAGGCCCAAATCAGAAGATCCAATTTCAAAATTTCTTCAAAAAATTCAACATGCCATACGCGAAATTTGGCTCAAAAGCTTGCTTGGGAAGCTTTGGTTAGCTTGCATAACACATTTGGAATGAATTCAGACCACAAGGAGCTTCCAAATTGGCTTTGTGAATGATTTCTTGTGATGTTGCTTATTTGTGAAGAAACATGTCAAAACACCATGAATTATGGGTCAATTGAAAAATATAATGATGCCAATGTTTCTAGAATGCAATTTCTGATCCAATTGAGTGGTCATTTGCCTTTGTTTAAGCACATAACAATTTATTTGAATTTCCCACCAAATAAGGCCTTTAATTTCTCTTCTTTCAAACCAATTCAAATCAACTCTTACTATGGACCAAATCAATTCATCATGAGCTCTTGGTTGACCTAAAAACCATATTTTGAGCAAGCTACATGTTTAACTAAAATCCATTTGAGATGTGCAAGTTGGAGATTTTGACCCATAATTGAAAATGACCTATAATCCGGCTTTCCCAAAATACCTCTAACTTGTAAACCTCATAACTTGAGTTCTACAAATCCGATGGAGGACTTCTAATACAATTTGGAAAGCTAAGATCAAGACCTACAACTTTCATGTTGGACAAAAGTTTAGGAGAAACACTCTCCTAGGTCAAAAGTTCCTTGGAAGTTGGTGAACTTTCACAGACAAATTTCACATTCCTCAGATGATTTGTAACTTATCTGGACCATAACTTGAGTTATATAAATCCAATGGAGGACTTCTAGTACTCAAATTAAATCTAAGAGAATGCTCTACAAGTTTCATGTTGGCCAAAAGTGGAGATGAAACTTGCATCTTGAGATAAGTGGTCTTGAAGTTAGACACTAAATAGGGGATTTTACCCTAAGAACCCTAATTTAGTAACTCCTCCCACCTTGACCTTTTGTTGCATAGATCTTGAAATATCATCTCATGTGTCTCAACACAACTATCCATGATTGCAAAGACCTATAATTGAGCTTTGAACCTCTTCAATTGGTCAGTTGACTTAGGATTACTCAGATGAAAACCCTACTTGCAACACCTTCAATTGTGGCTCTTCACACTTGGCACAATGACTTGATTGAGCTCCACCATGGCCCTCAAGGAACTTCAATGAGCTCTACCCAACCCTATATCCATGATCAAGGCTTCACAACCATCTGATGATCTTCAAATGGTCCTCAGATTAGTAGACTCACCCCATACAAACAACTAAACTTCTTAAGAAACCAACCCTCTTCCTGATGATTATGGTGACTTCCTAAACTTGAATAATCCTTTGGCTAGGCTTCTCAATTCATCCCTTGTTAAATGAACAATGCTATGCTATGCAAATGTTAGACCAATGATATGCTAATGCAAATGAAACATAAACCAAGTAAGAAAAGGTTAGGCAAATTTTGGGGTGCAACAATAAGGAAACGAGTCCAACGTGTAGATTTGTGCCATAGTACTTGGATTTGAAAAGTATATCCCGATTAGTTCATTGTGATAGTCCGGCATGAAAAAAAATTTGTTGTATATATTGATTTTGAGAATGACTTGTGGCACCAAAAAAAAGGGAGTTGAATAATGACGGTAAAGACAACCTGTCCTTCTAAGTTGGGTAACCCTCACCCGATTATTTAGCCTAACGGTGGTTGAATCTCTATAGTCGTCCCAAAGTGGACTAATAAACGCCAGTGAGCGAGAAAAAAAAAGAATAAAGGTGCCACAGAAAAATTCTCGAGCAAAAGTGTACATGCCTTAATCTGATTATCCGAATGAAAGGGGTAGAAAATCAAAGAAAAGACTTAAGCCCAAAGCATAGTTGGAGAGGTGGCTGAAAGGGGGACTTAGGTACGTAAGTTTACTGCGGTGGGTGTTCATGTAATACCTTCGTTAACGGATGAGTACCGGGAGAGCTAATTTGCACCGATCAGAACAAAGACTCACGTATGAGTATCGACACGCCTTGCATCCTGAAGTCCTTCACTTGATGTGCTGTTTGACTTGAAAATTATTTATCCAAGTTTTTTGCTTGAGGTCAAGCAATGGTTTAAGTTTGGGGGAGTTTGATCGGTGGTTTTTACACGTTATTTTACCATTTGTTTATGTTAATCATTTGTTTTATCTTGTCGCATTTTACGTGATTTTATTGCATTTTACGCGTTGGTTAGGTGTTTTTATTGTTTCTAGACTCAAGTAAACAATAAAGGAGAAGCAGAGCGACAACCGGGGAAAATGACAAGATTTCGGAAGAGTTTTGATGTAAAACCAGCAGCCTGACACGGGTGCCCGTGTCAGGGCTACTGAAAGTAAACTTTTTTAGCAGTCTGCACGAAAACGATCATAACCGGAGTTCCGGGAATCCGTTTGAGGCGTTCTAAAAATTGCCGGAAAGCTAAGAGAGAGCTACGACTTTTGTGTTGGAGTCGAATTCAGATTCGGAGCACATTCTTCCAGATTTTAGTTTGAACCTGCAGCATTAGTTTTATTAAGTTTTGGTGTGCTATCTCGGAGGGCAGTTTAGGCATCTCGCATTGTAATTTGAATTTTGGGATATATTGAACACATCGTGAAATTGAAAAAGGAATTTTTGGAGAGAAAATAAGGAGACGATCAGAATTAGAGAGATCAAGAGGATTGGAGAACCAAAGGTTTTCATGCGCGGAAGCAATTGAAGATCAAGGCAATCAAATTATCTTGTAATGTTTATCTTTTATTCTGTATTGCTTTTAATTGTTATGAATAGATAAACTCCCCAATGTTAGGGGAGTGTCCCTGAATTGACTCTGTAATGACCTTATTTTCTTTTAATTAGTACTTTCACTGCTTTCTAATCATCGTTGTTATCGTATAATGTTCTTAAGTTTTTTCTCATCTGACAAATAGGATTCGATTTACGGTTAACTTTAGGTTTGGAAAAACGATTGTTAACGCTTTTATAAGATAATACTATAGTAGATATTTCCTATGAATGGGGATACCCTATAGTAACCGTAATGTTTTAGATCAAACAAATTGCTTGATATTGTTCCTACACCACCAAGAAATTGGGGTATAGGGAGAATACCAAAGGGTTTTCTGCTAAGGAATTAGAGTCAACTAATCTTTAAAACCGGTAATGATTGAATTGAGCGGTAATTTTGCGACTTAGGATTAGTGTTATTATAAGGAAGTTCATACACCCTACCCTAGCATTGCTTCTCCTTCTGTTCAAAACCTTTATTTTACTCTTTTTGCCTTTTATATTTTATTTTAATAAATTAAAACCTTTGAAACCCCAAGACTTTTGTTTAACTAACATAAAATCAGAATTCTATATCGTCAAGCAGTCCTTGAGATCAACATTCGTGAAATTTTCCCTTATTACTACATTGGCAAAATAGTACACTTACTATTTTACCGATCAAGTTTTTGGCGCCGTTGCCGGGGACTGCCTAAGATCATAGATTTTTAGAGTTTTATTTTAGTTAAAATTTTGTTTGCTCTGCAACTAAAATTTTGTTTTTGTTGTATTTTTATTTTATTTTATTATAAAAATTTTTTTTAAAAAAAACTGCAGATTATTGTTACTTCTTGAATTCTTTTATACCGTGCTACTGATAAAGTGTCTCAGTTTTGTAGTTATGAATGTTTTTTTATGTATTGCCACCTGTATCTCCTGCATGTTGGTCGCCTGATTCGGGAATCAGTTTGGAAGTTGCGACTGAAATCTTTAACGCATATAGGAGGGAGGTAAGAATCCTTATGAATGAATGTAAGGAAGCTAACTGTTATCCAGATAAGTTTGTTTGGAGAGAGTTCAGGTTGAGAGAAGAATGTGTGAAGGAAGAAGAGCAATTCATGACGTCAAACGAAGAAGATACATTAGAAATAGAAGAATCAGAGGTGAGTAGGGAATACAAGGATGAAGAAAGAAGCCAACTTGAAGATGATCTAGTGCTGGATGAAAATACAGATATAACAAATTGTATAGATGTAGGCATCCAACAAGAAAGTCTTCAAGAAATTAGTATCCCTAAATTTTTTTTAACAAGGAAGATGAAAGACAAGAAATTGACAAAGTATTGGATTTCATGTATGTCTTGTTCACTAAAGCACATCTGAAAATGATTTGGAAGCAACATCATCAATACCTCAAATTCATGGGACTGCTTCCAAACAAAAGAAAGAAAAAAGATGATGTGTTTTTTGTTTCATATATGCCACCTTAATAGAAAGTGAGTCGTCGAGCCATTCGACGTTAAACAAAGCGCTACATGGGAGGCAACCCACAGATTTTAATAATTGATGCTCTTCTTTTTGTTGTTATTTTATTTTTGCAGGAATAAACGAGAGTTTGGAAGGGAAAACGTGTAAGCAGCAAAGAGGTGTTGCATTACCTGTCGACCCCTCTGTGAGGATCTCTGTGAGTACATCTCCTCTCCTCTTGTTCTTAAACATTGAGACAATGTATAGTTCAAGTTTGGGGGAGGTTTTACCGTTTTGAATTTTCAATTTAAATGCCTTTTTATTTTAAGTTCGGTTAAAATCACATCGAATTCGCCCCTACGAAGACCGTAAAATTTTTTCTTGTGATTGGTATGTGTGTAAGGTAGTCAAGAAAGTATTTAGAGTTCAAGGGAAGAGGAGTTTGAACAAAGGAACGTGGGAAAGTTTGGAAATTGAGGTATAACTTGAACACCCTAGGTTCCCCGGAGTAAGGAAACGAGTCCAACGTGTAGATTTGTGCCATAGTACATGGATTTGAAAAGTATATCCCGATAAGTTCATTGTGATAGTCCGGCATGAAAAAAAATTTGTTGTATATATTGATTTTGAGAATGACTTGTGGCATCAAAAAAAAAAGGGAGTTGAATAATGACGGTAAAGACAACATGTCCTTCTAAGTTGGGTAACCCTCACACGGTTATTTAGCCTAACGGCGTTTGAATCTCTATAGTCGTCCCAAAGTGGACTAATAAACGCCAGTGAGCGAGGAAAAAAAAAAGAATAAAGGTGCCACAGAAAAAGTCTCGAGAAAAAGTGTACATGCCTTAATCTAATTATCCGAATGAAAGGGGTAGAAAATCAAAGAAAAGACTTAAGCCCAAAGCATAGTTGGAGAGGTGGCTGAAAGGGGGACTTAGGTCCGTAAGTTTACTGCGGTGTGTGTTCATGTAATACCTTCGTTAACGGATGAGTACCAGGAGAGCTAGTTTATGCCGATCAGAACAAAGACTCACGTATGAGTATCGACACGCCTTGCATCCTGAAGTCCTTCAATTGATGTGCTGTTTGACTTGAAAATTATTTATCCAAGCTTTTTGCTTGAGGTCAAGAAATGGTTTAAGTTTGGGGGAGTTTTATCGGTAGTTTTTACACGTTATTTTACCATTTGTTTATGTTAATAATATGTTTTATCTTGTCGCATTTTATGTGTTTTTATTGCATTTTACGCGTTGGTTTGGTGTTTTTATTGTTTCTAGACTCAGGTAAACAATAAAGGAGAAGCAGAGCAAAAACTGGGGAAAATGGCAAGATTTCGGAAAATTTTTGATGTAAAACCAGCAGCCTGATACGGGTGCCCGTGTCGTGTGACACTGCCCGTGTCAGGGCTACTGAAAGTAAAATTTCTTAGCAGTCTGCATGAAAACGATCATAACTGGAGTTCCGGGAATCCGTTTGGGGAGTTCTAAATTTTTTTGGAAAGCTAAGAGATAGAGCTACGACTTTCGTGTTGGAGTCAAAGTCAGATTCGGAGCACATACTTTCAGATTTTAGTTTGAACCTGCAGCATTAGTTTTATTAAGTTTTGGTGTGCTATCTCGGAGGGCAGTTTAGGCATCTCGCATTGTAATTTGAATTTTGGGATATATTGAACACATCGTGAAATTGAAAAAGGAATTTCTGGAGAGAAAATAAGGAGACGATCAGAATTAGAGAGGTCAAGAGGATTGGAGAACCAAAGGTTTTCATGCGCGGAAGCAATTGAAGATCAAGGCAATCAAATTATCTTGTAATGTTTATCTTTTATTCTGTATTGCTTTTAATTGTTATGAATAGCTAAACTCCCCAATGTTAGGAGAGTGTCCCTGAATTGACTTTGTAATGACCTTATTTTCTTTTAATTAGTAATTTCACTGCTTTCTAATCATCGTTGTTATCGTATAATATTCTTAAGGCTTTTCTTATCTGACAAATAGGATTCGATTTACGGTTAACTTTAGGTTTGGAAAAATGATTGTTAACGCTTTTATACGATAATACTATAGTAGATATTTCCTAGGAATGGGGATACCCTATAGTAACCGTAATGTTTTAGATCAAACAAATTGCTTGATATTGTTCCTATACCACCAAGAAATTGGGGTATAGGGAGAATACCAAAGGGTTTTCTGCTAAGGAATTAGAGTCAACTAATCTTTAAAACCGGTAATGATTGAATTGAGCGGTAGTTTTGCAACTTAGGATTAGTGTTATTACAAGGAAGTTCATACACCCTACCCTAGCATTGCTTCTCCTTCTGTTCAAAACCTTTATTTTACTCTTTTTGCCTTTTATATTTTATTTTTATAAATTAAAACCTTTGAAACCCCAAGACTTTTGTTTAACTAACATAAAACCAGAATTCTATATCGTCAAGCAGTCCTTGAGATCGACATTCGGGAAATTTTCCCTTATTACTACATTGGCAAAATAGTACACTTGCTATTTTACCGATCAAGTTTTTGGCGCCGTTGCCGGGGACTGCCTAAGATCATAGATTTTTAGAGTTTTATTTTAGTTAAAATTTTGTTGCTCCGCAACTAAAATTTTGTTTTTGTTGTATTTTTATTTTATTTTATTATAAAAAAAAATTGCAGATTATTGTTACTTCTTGAATTCTTTTATACCGTGCTACTGATAAAGTGTCTCAGTTTTGTAGTTATGAATGTTTTTTTATGTATTGCCACCTGTATCTCCTGCATGTTGGTCGCCTGATTCGGGAATCAGTTTGGAAGTTGCGACTGAAATCTTTAACACATATAGGAGGGAGGTAAGAATCCTTATGAATGAATGTAAGGAAGCTAACTGTTATCCAGATAAGTTTGTTTGGAGAGAGTTCAGGTTGAGAGAAGAATGTGTGAAGGAAGAAGTGCAATTCATGACGTCAGACGAAGAAGATACATTAGAAATAGAAGAATCAGAGGTGAACAGGGAATACAAGGATGAAGAAAGAAGCCAACTTGAAGATGATCTAGTGCTGGATGAAAATACAGATATAACAAATTGTGTAGATGTAGGCATCCAACAAGAAAATCTTCAAGAAATTAGTATCCCTAAAACTTTTTTTAACAAGGAAGATGAAAGACAAGAAATTGACAAAGTATTGGATTTCTTGTATCTCTTGTTCACTAAAGCACATCTGAAAATGATTTGGAAGCAACATCATCAATACCTCAAATTCATGGGATTACTTCCAAACAAAAGAAAGAAAGAAGATGATGTGTTCTTTGTTTCATATATGCCACCTTCATAGAAATTGAGTCGTCGAGCCATGCGACGTTAAACGAAGCGCTACGTGGGAGGCAACCCACAAATTTTAATAATTGATGCTTTTCTTTTTGTTGTTATTTTATTTTTGCAGGAATAAACGAGAGTTTGCAAGGGAAAACGTGTAAGCAGCAAAGAGGTGCTGCATTACCTGTCGACCCCTCTGTGAGGATCTCTGTGAGTACATCTCCTCTCATCTTGTTCTTAAACATTGAGACAATGTATAGTTCAAGTTTGGGGGAGGTTTTGAAGTTTTGAATTTTCAATTTAAATGCCTTTTTATTTTAAGTTCGGTAAAAATGACGTCGAATTCGCCCCTACGAAGACCGTAAAATTTTTTCTTGTGATTGGTATGTGTGTAAGGTAGTCAAGAAAATATTTAGAGTTCAAGGGAAGAGGAGTTTGAACAAAGGAACTTGGGAAAGTTTGGAAATTGAGGTATAACTTGAACACCCTAGGTTCCCCGGAGTAAGGAAACGAGTCCAACGTGTAGATTTGTGCCATAGTACTTGGATTTGAAAAGTATATCCCGATTAGTTCATTGTGATAGTCCGGGATGAAAAACATTTGTTGTATATATTGATTTTGAGAATTACTTGTGGCACCAAAAAAAAAGGGAGTTGAATAATGACGGTAAAGACAACCTGTCCTTCTAAGTTGTGTAACCCTCACCCGGTTATTTAGCCTAACAGCGTTTGAATCTCTATAGTCGTCACAAAGTGGACTAATAAACGCCAGTGAGCGAGGAAAAAAAAGAATAAAGGTGCCACAAAAATAGTCTCGAGCAAAAGTGTACATGCCTTAATCTGATTATCCGAATGAAAGGGGTAGAAAATCAAAGAAAAGACTTAAGCCCAAAGCATAGTTGGAGAGGTGGCCGAAAGGGGGACTTTGGTCCGTAAGTTTACTGCGGTGTGTGTTCATGTAATACCTTCGTTAACGGATGAGTACCGGGAGAGCTAGTTTGCGCCGATCAGAACAAAGACTCACGTATGAGTATCGACACGCCTTGCATCCTGAAGTCCTTCACTTGATGTGCTGTTTGACTTGAAAATTATTTATCCAAGCTTTTTGCTTGAGGTCAAGAAATGGTTTAAGTTTGGGGGAGTTTGATCGGTGGTTTTTACACGTTATTTTACCATTTGTTTATGTTAATAATTTGTTTTATCTTGTCGCATTTTATGTGTTTTTATTGCATTTTACGCGTTGGTTAGGTGTTTTCATTGTTTCTAGACTCAAGTAAACAATAAAGGAGAAGCAGAGCGAAAACCGGGGAAAATGGCAAGATTTCGGAAGAGTTTTGATGTAAAACCAGCAGCCTGATACGGGTGCCCGTGTCGTGTGACACTGCCCGTGTCAGGGCTACTGAAAGTAAATTTTTTTAGCAGTCTGCATGAAAATGATCATAACTGGAGTTCCGGGAATCCGTTTGAGGCGTTCTAAAAATTTCCGGAAACCTAAGAGAGAGAGCTACGACTTTCGTGTTTGAGTCAAAGTCAGATTCGGAGCACATTCCCCCAGATTTTAGTTTAAACCTGCAGCATTAGTTTTATTAAGTTTTGGTGTGCTATCTCGGAGGGCAGTTTAGGCATCTCGCATTGTAATTTGAATTTTGGGATATATTGAACTCATCGTGAAATTGAAAAAGGAATTTTTGGAGAGAAAAGAAGGAGACGATCAGAATTAGAGAGATCAAGAGGATTGGAGAACCAAAGGTTTTTATGCGCGGAAGCAATTGAAGATCAAGGCAATCAAATTATCTTGTAATGTTTATCTTTTATTATGTATTGCTTTTAATTGTTATGAATAGCTAAACTCCCCAATGTTAGGGGAGTGTCCCTAAATTGACTTTGTAATGACCTTATTTTCTTTGAATTAGTAATTTCACTGCTTTCTAATCATCGTTGTTATCGTATAATGTTCTTAAGGATTTTCTTATCTAACAAATAAGATTCGATTTACGGTTAACTTTAGGTTTGGAAAAACGATTGTTAACTCTTTTATATGATAATACTATAGTAGATATTTCCTAGGAATGGGGATACCCTATAGTAACTGTACTGTTTTAGATCAAACAAATTACTTGATATTGTTCCTATACCACCAAGAAATTGGGGTATAAGGAGAATACCAAAGGGTTTTCTGCTAAGGAATTAGAGTCAACTAATCTTTAAAACCGGTAATGATTGAATTGAGCGGTAATTTTGCAACTTAGAATTAGTGTTATTACAAGGAAGTTCATACACCCTACCCTAACATTGCTTCTCCTTTTGTTCAAAACCTTTATTTTACTCTTTTTTCCTTTTATATTTTATTTTTATAAATTAAAACCTTTGAAACCCCAAGACTTTTGTTTAACTAACATAAAACCAGAATTCTATATCGTCAAGCAGTCCTTGAGATCGACATTCGGGAAATTTTCCCTTATTACTACATTGGCAAAATAGTACACTAGCTATTTTACTGATCAAGTTTTTGGCGCCGTTGCCGGGGACTGCCTAAGATCATATAATTTTAGAGTTTTAATTTAGTTAAAATTTTGTTGCTCTGCAACTAAAATTTTGTTTTTGTTGTATTTTTATTTTATTTTGTTATAAAATTTTTTTTTTTAAAAAATTGCAGATTATTGTTACTTCATGAATTCTTTTATACCGTGCTACTGATAAAGTGTCTCAGTTTTGTAGTTATGAATGTTTTTTATGTATTGCCACCTGTATCTCCTGCATGTTGGTCGCCTAATTCGGAATCAGTTTGGAAGATGCAACTGAAATCTTTAACGCATATAGGAGAGAGGTAAGAATCCTTATGAATGAATGTAAGGAAGCTAACTATTATCCAGAAAAGTTTGCTTGGAGAGAGTTCAGGTTGAGAGAAGAATGTGTGAACGAAGAAGAGCAATTCATGACGTCAGACGAAGAAGATACATTAGAAATAGAAGAATCAGAGGTGAACAGGGAATACAGGGATGAAGAAAGAAGCCAACTTGAAGATGATCTAGTGCTGGATGAAAATACAGATATAACAAATTGTGTAGATGTAGGCATCCAACAAGAAAGTCTTCATGAAATTAGTATCCCTAAAAAAATTTTTAACAAGGAAGATGAAAGACAAGAAATTGACAAAGTATTTGATTTCATGTATGTCTTGTTCACTAAAGCACATTTGAAAATGATTTGGAAGCAACATCATCAATACCTCAAATTCATGGGATTGCTTCCAAACAAAAGAAAGAAAAAAGATGATGTGTTCTTTGTTTCATATATGCCACCTTAATAGAAAGTGAGTCGTCGAGCCATGCAACGTTAAACGAAGCGCTACGTGGGAGGCAACACACAGATTTTAATAATTGATGCTTTTCTTTTTGTTGTTATTTTGTTTTTGCAGGAATAAACGAGAGTTTGCAAGGGAAAACGTGTAAGCAGCAAAGAGGTTTTGCATTACCTGTCGACCCCTCTGTGAGGATCTCTATGAGTACGTCTCCTCTCCTCTTGTTCTTAAACATTGAGACAACGTATAGTTCAAGTTTGGGGGAGGTTTTACCATTTTGAATTTTCAATTTAAATGCCTTTTTATTTTAAGTTCGGTAAAAATCACGTCGAATTCGCCCCTACGAAGACCGTAAAATTTTTTTTTGTGATTGGTATGTGTGTAAGGTAGTCAAGAAAGTATTTAGAGTTCAAGGGAAGAGGAGTTTGAACAAAGGAACATGGGAAAGTTTGGAAATTGAGGTATAACTTGAACACCCTAGGTTCCCCGGAGTAAGGAAACGAGTCCAACGTGTAGATTTGTGCCATAGTACTTGGATTTGAAAAGTATATCCAGATTAGTTCATTGTGATAATCCGGCATGAAAAAAATTTTGTTGTATATATTGATTTTGAGAATGACTTGTGGCATAAAAAAAAAGGGAGTTGAATAATGACGATAAAGACAACCTGTCCTTCTAAGTTGGGTAACCCTCACCCGGTTATTTAGCCTAACAGCGTTTGAATCTCTATAGTCGTCCTAAAGTGGACAAATAAACACCGGTGAGTGAGGAAAAAAAAAGAATAAAGGTGCCACAGAAAAAGTCTCGAGCAAAAGTGTACATGTCTTAATCTGATTATCCGAATGAAAGGGGTAGAACATCAAAGAAAAGACTTAAGCCCAAAGCATAGTTGGAGAGGTGGCTGAAAGGGGGACTTAGGTCTGTAAGTTTACTGCGGTGTGTGTTCCTGTAATACCTTCGTTAACAGATGAGTACCGGGTGAGCTAGTTTGCGCCGATCAGAACAAAGACTCACATACGAGTATCGACACACCTTGTATCCTGAAGTCCTTCACTTGATGTGTTGTTTGACTTGAAAACTATTTATCCAAGCTTTTTGCTTGAGGTCAAGCAATGGTTTAAGTTTGGGGGAGTTTGATCGGTGGTTTTTACACGTTATTTTACCATTTGTTTATGTTAATCATTTGTTTTATCTTGTCGCATTTTATGTGTTTTTATTGCATTTTACGTGTTGGTTTGGTGTTTTCATTATTTCTACACTCAGGTAAACAATAAAGGAGAAGCATAGCGAAAACCGGGGAAAATGGCAAGATTTCGGAAGAGTTTTGATGTAAAACCAGCAGCCTGACACGGGTGCTCGTGTCAGGGCTACTGAAAGTAAAATATTTTAGCAGTCTGCACGAAAACGATCATAACTGGAGTTCTGGGAATCCGTTTGAGGCGTTATAAAAATTTCCGGAAAGCTAAGAGAGAGCTACGACTTTCGTGTTGGAGTCGAAGTCAGATACAGAGCATATTCTTCCAGATTTTAGTTTGAACCTGCATCATTAGTTTTATTAAGTTTTGGTGTGCTATCTCGGAGGGCAGTTTAGGCATCTCGCATTGTAATTTGAATTTTGGGATATATTGAACACATCGTGAAATTGAAAAAGGAATTTTTGGAGAGAAAAGAAGGAGACGATCATGATTAGAGAGATCAAGAGGATTGGAGAACCAAAGGTTTTCATGCGCGGAAGCAATTGAAGATCAAGGCAATCAAATTATCTTGTAATGTTTATCTTTTATTCTGTATTGCTTTTAATTGTTATGAATAGCTAAACTCCCCAATGTTAGGGGAGTGTTCCTGAATTGACTCTGTAATGACCTTATTTTCTTTTAATTAGTAATTTCACTACTTTCTAATCATCGTTGTTATCGTATAATGTTCTTAAGGCTTTTCTTATCTGACAAATAGGATTCGATTTACGGGTAACTTTAGGTTTGGAAAAACGATTGTTAACGCTTTTATACGATAATACTATAGTAGATATTTCCTATGAATGGGGATACCCTATAGTAACCGTAATGTTTTAGATCAAACAAATTTCTTGATATTGTTCCTATAACAACAAGAAATTGGGGTATAGGGAGAATACCAAAGGGTTTTCTGCTAAGGAATTAGAGTCAACTAATCTTTAAAACCGGTAATGATTGAATTGAGCGGTAATTTTGTGACTTAGGATTAGTGTTATTACAAGGAAGTCCATACACCCTACCCTAGCATTGCTTCTCCTTCTTTTCAAAACCTTTATTTTACTCTTTGTGCCTTTTGTATTTTATTTTTATAAATTAAAACCTTTGAAACCCCAAGACTTTTGTTTAACTAACATAAAACCAGAATTCTATATCGTCAAGCAGTCCTTGAGATCGACATTCGGGAAATTTTCCCTTATTACTACATTGACAAAATAATACACTTGCTATTTTACCAATCATCCAGCAAGAAAAGAAAAGAGATTGAGGATTTATTTTCCTCTATCAGACTACTCCTTGGAATTTGATCATGAACAAGCTTATATCCGAGAAAGTCCAGCTAGAAAAGCAGGTCAAGAAGCACCATGCAAGGCTTCCTTATGACTTTATTAGCTTTTATTTAGCTATTATGTCAGGACTCTTTTAAGAAATTATCTGTAATCCGTTATCAAAAATAATAATAATTGAGTTTTCTGTCAGCTGACATCTGGACCATCTGACCGAGTTCGAAGCAATCACTGAAGGATAGCAAAAAGAACAAAGGATATGGATCCCATGACTAGTTTTAGAGTGATAACTAATCCGATATTTGATCTTTCCTCTGATGATAATGTTCAACAAGTGGATGTTCCTGCACAATCTCAACCTATGCAAGATAACCTTATTGGTTAAGTTGATGAAAGAGATTCCTAGTTTCCACGGTGTATATCAAATCCTCCGAACGTTCATATTGAGATAAAGGTGGACGATCCTAGATTTATAGCAATTGAGAAAGGATTTCATGATCTTGAAGAACAATTGAAGGTGATGAAAAAAGCTAACGCATCTGGTCTTAATGCTCATGACCTATGTTTAGTTCCAGGCGTAATTATTCCTCCAAAGTTCACGATGCCTGTCTTTGAAGTATACAAGGGTGTTAGTTATCCAAGATACCATTTGACGATGTTTTGTCGAAAGATGATTGCTTATATTGACAATGACAAACTGATGATTCACTGCTTTCTAGAAAGTTTATGGGGGGCATCCCTGATGTGGTATATGAAGCTACAAAGGAACTGTATTCAGTCTTGGAGAAACTTAGCTGATGCTTTTGTGAAGCAATACAATTATAATTTGGACATCGCTCCAGACGACGATCAACTAGTGAGAATGAGTAAGAATGACAATGAATCTTTCAGGGAATACGCGTAATGATGGAAAGAGGTTGCTACCCAAGTTCATCCACCACTTCAAGAGAAAGAATTAAGCAAGATGTTTCTAAGAATGCTGCCAGGCTCTTATTATGATAGGATGGTAGGCATTGTGCCATTAGATTTCTCCAAAATTGTGGAAGTTGGAGTAAACATTGAGAATGCGCTCAAAAGTGGAAGAACCCGAGATGACTCGAATAGCCAAGCTAATGAAGAAGATTCAGTTAGTGATTCCCTAGAGGAAGGAAGTGTTGATGTTAATGCAATTTGGGATTCCTTTCAAATCCTGTCAAATCTAGCTCCAATATCTCAACATCAGTATGCAGCGCCTGTTTAGCACAAGCAACGACTACCTCATAAATGAAGTTTAACTTCTCCAGATCAACATCTGAATCGACGGGTTCGAAGACGGTTTTAGAATTAAAAGATACCTCTGAGTATTCCGAAAGAAGAAACTCACTAGTTTGATCCCATCCTGATGACTTACCGTCAATTATGGTGTTATTTTGCTAGAAACTCGGTGATGACGCCCAGAAGGACTAAAACCATGAAATCTTGCCCACCGTGGTTCAACCTGAACACTAGCTGCGAATTTGACGATGGAGCGATTGGGCATCCGATTGAAGAATGCAAAGTTTTCCAAGAGAAAGTTTAAGAAATGATAAATGATGAAATGCTGACTTTCAAAGGGGAAAGCCCGATTGTGAATGGAACACCATTATGCTGATATATGTGAAAACTCCATGGAAATTATGAGGAGGGCTCATCAGAGTGTTTATTCCGTTTGCTTATGTGTATTTTATTTCTTTGATTAAAAGCATAATTGGCTTGTAAGAACTTGTTATATTGAATAATTAATGCAATAAAATTTTGAAATACATTCGTATTCACTCGTAAAATATTTTTCATAATTTATAATGCCGACTTTATCCAATTTTTTCCTCTCACTTTGATGAATAATTGGAAGGAGGATGATGAAGTAAAATGCAGGATCTCTTGTTGTATGCTTTTGAATAAAGCCCTACTGATGATGTAAGGCATTGTTTCAAACCTCTCAAACATATGATATAAAGAAGGTAATCCCTCTTTACCCCTTTCCAAATAAAAAACCTCGTTTAACCTAGGGGCAGACAATTTTCAGTCAGCTTGATTGAACACTTAAAACTTTCAAAAAGATAGTGAACAACACGAAGAATGGGTGGATACAAATAAACTTTGACCCTTATTTCTTTGTTTTACAAATCGTAAACTAAGCCCAGACACAATCCTCAAAAGTCCTAATGAAGGTAAGGTTTAGTTCGAAAGCATACTAAATGAGATAACGTTTCATGACTCCTATGAGCTATGCTCAATATTGGCTTTATAAAAATTAACTCATATCCTAATTAGTGATTTTGTCACTAGTTATGGTGATTTTATTTTTTCAAAACTTCAAGACAAACATACAAGTTGCATTAATAGTTTTAGAATTAACATTTCATGCGTGTTGATTTTGCCCGATATCTTAGAAAGTTTACATGTAGACATTGACGATGAAACTTGAAGATTCTGCTGAACAAGGGGAAATTGTTTCCAAGATTGTTCATTAATGCAAGTCTGAATATCTTAAGAGCTAGTTTGAAGACTCAGTTATACATAATACCATCAATCAGGGGCAGTTACGTCGAGATTCGACGAATCTCTCTAAAAGTTTGAAAACAATGGGGCAATCAGACGTCATGTTTTATGTAAAATCCTCTGGAGATGACTTCTTCTCATAAAGCATGACTTGGGCCATTTAAGAATTGAAAGTTATTTTGTTCAAAATGGTGACTACCATTACAGTTCCTCAACACACAATATTCTTCACTCATGTCCCTGGTAAATTTTACTTCAGGTGCTCATGACTTCTCCGATGAATCTTTTCAATACAAGAAATCTCCAATTGGTGACCTGAGAATTCCCAGTGATTTGCTTAAACTTCACTTCTCTAATAAAGTGAATGATACTTTAATCCTCAATGAATCTTCTTAAACTTCACCTTCCCAATGAAGTGGATGTTATCTTACTCCTCAATGGATCTCTATCAACACCGATCTTCCCCAGCGAAGCGGATGTTTATTTCATTCCCATTGAAGTTTTGACTCCGACATATTCAACAGCTATGTTAACCTAGGTTTCCCCATTGAAGTGGATATTTATTTTTATCCTCTGTGAAACCTCAGTTCGGGTATCTCCGTCTATAACTCCAGTAGGAATTTCACCAGTGAAATTGATATTTATTTTATCCATGAGGTTTCTCCAATTATGAGTTGGATTCGCTCCCAGTAGACCTGTATTCTCATCTTCGACATGATAACCGAGAACATCTTGGCAAATCCTTCAAATGTTATATCCCCAAGTGGAGTGTTTTCTATCCCCCAGAGAAATTTTGAAATCCTGAAGCAGGATTGTAATCCCATACTTGGTTCTCCACCTATCCCCAGTGATACTTCTATCTTTGAAGATTGGTCGAATGTTTGTTCCGAGATGTTTATTTCATCTTTGATTGCCTCTTTTCGTTTATTTTGTCAGCATAGGCATACACATAACATATAGGTAGATAGCATGGCATGCGCATTTTGCATCTTTGTGTTTGTTTGTTCTTTCACTTTGGTCGTATTTATCCCCCAAGTGACTGGGTTTGTCTTCTCCCTCCAAGTAGATTCGTCAGCCCTAAGCAGAAAAGAGCGTAATATTTCTAATTTCCCCACTGAGTTCGACCCTCGTTGTTGCGGTGAGAATAGGATATTAAATTATTAATTAATTTGAATCTTAATTCGTTTTTTTTCACCACTGGTCTTTTATTTGTCCAAAGGAAGGGAAAAAGATCGAATTACCCACAATGCAATGCAAATGCAAAAGCTAGAGAGTTTAGGTTCGGGGGTTGGTTAAACTTAGGGAAGATGCTAGCATCCTAAGTTTCTGTAGTACTCTACAGGAACCTCTTGTCTTAATGTTGCTATTTTGCTATAATTATCTACTTAAGGGTAATGCTAAGGGTTAAAGGTAAAGAAAAGGACCTAAGGGGTTAGTCCTAAGTTTACTCGCCTAGACTCGCATCTTGTGCCTATGTATCCGAGGTAGGGGATGGAATCAGAGTAGTCGTAGTTCCCCTTGAAAGGGAGGAAGAGGAACTTCTTGACTTTGGTCAAGGTTCCAGGGGGATGTAAACGTTCATATGGAAGCGCTTACTTGGAGTGCGGCGACTTCGATTTCTATGTTGTAAGTTCGAATTAAAAAAGGGTAAAGTGAGTATTCCACAGCGGCAAACTCACATGGAGTGCGACGACTCCTAATCCTAAGGAAATGATATAGGATAAATGTCCACGGTGGGGCGCCTAAGTGATCGCGACTTTCTATGTCTAACTCAATTAACTGCAAGTGCACAGTCTATCGCGTAGTAATAATAGATATCGATCCCATAGGGACTCGTAATCAAACTAGTATTATCGGGTGTTACTGTGTTTAGCTAGGTTGGTAATGTTTTAGTGGAATAATAACAAAATAAATGTGTAAACTAAAGGGAACTGAAGCTTTTACATAAGGTATAAATGTTTGAATCGGTATGTAATATGTTACTTCTTCGGGGATTCTATAGGTCACCGGTGTCTTTAGGTTTTCAAAAATAGTTTAAGAAGAAAATGATGGTTTAAAGACCTTTGTCTCACGATGGTTGTTGACGCTAGTCGCAACTCTAAGGCGGAACGTATGCTGTCGCTATCCTGTTCGGGGTTAAAGTTACTTTTTGAAAACTATTAAGTTCTAATTCCTTTTAAAGCGCTGTCGCTGTTTTTAAAATGAATGCCTAGTTTTTACTATCTGGTCTTAGCCTCAGCTGTCGCTTGTTGGTTCGTACCTTTATGAATTTCCCACTGTCGTGGCAAAACTACTGTAAATAATTTCTCGTTGTCGCGACGAAGGTTTATTTAGAAAAATCGATTTAAAAACTGAAGCCATAAATAAGTTTTTGAAAAGGTAGATATACACCGGTTAATTATTGAATCCCATCAGATTATTTATTACATACCGATTACTTAAGATTTAGCCATACATGGAATATAAATTAACAACACGTAAATAATGGTAGAAAATAATAATATGCATTACAATAGGAAATAGCAATTCAATTTACGATTAGAATAGAAACCTGTAAACAATTTGATTTGGCTTTTGGGAAATCCTCCAAAATGGCGGCAGGATTTAGTTTTATGCCAATTACTCGTACAAAATAGAAATGGGAAGGTAAAACAACAATTGCAAGGAAGGAAAGAAAAAAAGGAAAGAAAACAACGATAAGAAAATGGGAAACTGAATATTGCTCTGAAAGTAAATTGGCAGCACTTCGTTTCTTCAATGCGACCCCCTTTTCTGGTACCAGCTACCTCCTTTTATAAATGGGATATTCAACGGTTTATTTCTTCGAGAAGTGGGAATGATATCAGAAAATATAGGAGCTAGTGGTCCACATCTCTTTGGCACTTTCATAACTTGACAGCACGTGCAGAAAACTGCATTTTAACTACATGACGATCGTCATGGACCTGTGACGGTCGTCATATCAGCAGAACTCGTTTTTGCTGCTTTTTGGCCTGATTTTCACTTGGTTTTCACCTGTAAATGTTTCTTTTCTTTATCTTGCTCCATTTGAGCATGGACTTTGAATACCTGCAAAATAATGGGCAACTAGTGTGGAAATATCCGAAATCGGAGAGAAAACGGTCGCCGATTAGTAGAAAAGTACATCATTATATATATATATATATATATATATATATATATATATATATATATATATATATATATATATATATATATATATATATATATATATATATATATATATATATATATATATATATATATATATATATATATATATATATATATATATATATATATATATATATATATATATATATATATATATATATATATATATATATATATATATATATATATATATATATATATATATATATATATATATATATATATATATATATATATATATATATATATATATATATATATATATATGATTTCGCGTTATCAAACTCCCCTAAACTTGAATCTTTGCTTGTCCTCAAGTAAAGGTAGGAAAAATTTAAAGTTCGGCAAGCACGCGACACGCTCTTCCTTTGATAAGATTTTTCGGACGCCAAGTCAATAAGAGTCGGGGATCCAATGGAAACAAAGCGTATACGGCAATGACACTTGATTGTAAGTCTTCGAACGCCTCTCTTTTATGCAAGCCAGTCTCAATCATGTTACTGCAGCTCGGCTTCAAGTCTCTCGCAAGAAATTTTACCCGGCTTCGTTCTGGCGCAGTCACATTAAGCCCTTTATCCATATATGTTCATGGCAAGAAAACCTGTTGGTGATTTTGATCTCTCTGCTATTTTGATTTTTTTTTCTTTGCACATATGCTTATTCTGCTATAAATCCGCAAGAGTTTCGTACCGTTGGGCTAAATGCTCGGGTGAGGAGCACCTAACTTAGAAGGGATATATCTCTATATTCATGCAATATGGCTTTTATTTTCTTTCAAGATTATTGAATTCTTACTAGAGATCATACACTTATTTGCATCGGCTTCTTGCTTAGAAGTGTTTAGGATGGTGTTGACTGCTCATATAAACTACTGGGGGCTCCATTCGAGTCGAGACTTGAGGCTTTGGTACGAGTAAGTAGTGAGACTGACTCGCATAAACCAGAGGTCTAAGGTGTCATGGCGTAGAAGCTTTTGTTAAAATTTTCTTCTCGGAAATTCCAACTTGGTAAAGTTTAGGCGTAACGCATGATACTTTGGAGAGGATAAAAGTTTCTTTGTATATGTCATATGAAGCGCGGGGAGTTCACGTAACGGAGATATATATATATATAGATATATATATATATATATATATATATATATATATATATATATATATATATATATATATATATATATATATATATATATATATATATATATATATATATATATAAGAGCTTCATCTAGTTCTGCTGTTCGATGCAGCGGAGGAGGGCCTCGGATGTGTCATCAATGGCAGGACGGGGGCGGCGGCGCGTGGAAGGGCCTTCGGCAGCAGGTGTTTGTAATGGCTCAGGCTGGTCAGCTCTGTCTAGCTCCTCTTGAACTTCGTCCCTAGGCTCTTGGATATTATCCTGTGTTGGGGCAGCAGGGGCAGTGGTATCGAAGAGCCAGTTGGCTCTATCCTCTGGATGCATTCGGGTGCGTGAAGGCATGATGATGCTCTGGATAGTGCGGCCTCGCACTACCGGATGGTATCTTCCATCTGCGCGGGCCTTGATGAGGTGGGAGGCGCTACAATGGTCGGTGTCTAGGAAGACAGGGGGTATCTGGCAGAGTGTCTGGAGGCGGTCGCCGAGGCCGAGGCCTATGGCAATGGATGTGATGATGCCACCGAAATAGAAAGGTTTTGAGCCGCGGTTACAATTGGCTTGAATGTGAGCCAAGAGGAACGGGGCGGCGTTAACAGGTTCCGAAGCGAACACGCAATGGAGGAAAAACAGCTCCTTCGAGTTGACCTTGTGGTTACTGTCATGAGCGAATATGGTGTTGCTCAACACGCGGTGGAAGTAGCGGATAGTTGGGTTGTGGATATGAGTGGCGTTCAGAGTGTCCCAACTTTCTGGAGTGGTTCCAGTCAGATGGTTCCAAAGAGGGAAAGCTTCTTGGTAGAATTGATCGGATATGCGGCGGTGAGCATCGTCGCTGTGAGATAACTGTAGAATGACGGCGATGCGGTCCTGGGGGACTTGATATTCGGTGCCGAAAGACGAAAGCAGGCGGCGCCGGTAAGTTGGTTGGTATCACCGGGTGATGTTGCGTATGCGAAGGAGCTGAGAAACTCCAGTGTGAGTTACTCGTAGGTGGGTTGAGGATTGGTGCAGAGATGCAAGATGCCGGCTCTCTGAAACATCCAAGTTACGCCATCCAGAATCCCGAGTTCCGTCAGAGAATCCAGGTGAGCATACCGGGTCGGATGAAGCGACCGTTGATGGAATGCTAAGAAGTTGGTCTGCTGTCGTTCGCCGGCCTCGCCTTCTCAGAAAGTGATAGTGCTCAAATCGGGGTTTGCACGGTTTTGTCTGGCCATTTTGGTGAGAGAAGTGCAGAGGTTTGAGAATAGGAAATTTCTGTGGATGGTGAGGTATGGGAATGCAGAGGGTAATATATAAGGGTGAATTGGAAGTTGAAAATGGTGGAGGTTTAATGGGGGATTCAGAGGGTTTTTAGAGGGTTTTAAATGTGGGATAATTAGGAATTAGGGGAGTGGAAGTGGAGAGGTGCGTGACCTCTGGTTGGACAGAATTGGGGTTTTATCTACGTGACGACCGTTAGGGATGTGTGACGGTCGTAACACGCGTGACGACCGTCAGGGGAGTGTGACGACCGTCTCAGCAGCAAATTCTGCAGAAATGCAGAATTTCGCTTGTGGGGCGTTTTAACAGTGGAAAATTTGGTTTTTGCATTATGATAGACTGATTACAAAATAAGAAATAACAGGAAACATAATTAAGGGTGATACTGGAATGAAATGAAAATAACATTGAATCAAAAATGAGTTTAAAGTAATACAATATCCAAAAAGAAACAATTGCAAAATGAAATAATGTGAAACAATGTGAAATGCAGTAAACTAAAATTAAAGAGAAAACTAAAATATCACTCCTTTGGTTTCTTCAAGTTGTTGACCTGCTGAATAACGTCATTAAATTGATCGCTAACTATGTCCATGTAAGTAACGAAATCCATGTGAAGCTGCATTAATTTATCTTTGATAGTGGTTATTTCCAGCTTGAGGTCGTCCATAGTTCTTAGAACAGTGTCCAACTTGTCTGTGTTTTGTTCAGGCGTGGGGTCAGGAAAGTTATGGTAGTTAGGAGGGGTCTCAGGGTCTATCTCCACTTCGGACTCATAATCTTGGTAGTACAAATAGTCATGTGCTTCTGAGATTTGATCACTGTCATACATGTAAGCCTGGGGTGTGGAGTGAGGTGATGGGGGTCCCATAGGCTCGTCCAATTCATAAAGCCAATTATCTCTGTTATGGATACTGGTTAGCTCATGGTTGGGCAATGTGAAAAGGTGGACAGGTTGATCAGCTATGAGGTATTCGTAGGCTCCTGGTCCTAAGGTACCTAAGATACGTCTGTTGAAGCAGAACTGGATGGCCATTGATCTGAGGTTGCCGAAACGAACGGCTTTGTTCAGGTAATACCTCAGGCCAATTTCGTGGGCGATCATGGTGACTAGGCCTCCTATTAAAATGGGTGAGTGCGGTTCCTGATTTAGGCGTGTAAATGCCCTCATCATAAAAGGGACAACATTTACAGGGCGGCATTGTGAAGCGCAGAGAAGGATGAACAACTCGTCCTTTGAGACTGTTGTAATGTTTTCCTCCTTCCCAAAGACGGTATGGGCTAAAATCCTATGGAAATAGCAGAAGGATGGATTGTGTATCTCGTTGTTGTGCATGTCATTCGGTTCTGGGTGATAGTTACCGGTAATGGAACCCCAGAATTGGTCTAATTTGAGATCAATATCCTCTTCAGTGGTGGTAAACACAAAAGGTCCGCTAGGGAAGCCTAGGATGTTAGCTAACGTGGTACAATTGTGTGTTTGGTCTATTCCAAATATTCTAAAGGTTATCAGCTCTTTATTCGATCCATAGCCATGTTCAGGTAAGTAACTTAAGGAGCTAAGGAATTCGAACGTCAGTTCGCGGAAGGTAGCAAATCGGGTCTTTAGAGCAGTTTGCTCTCAGCCTAATTGGTTAAATAAATACTTAATGCTATCCTGGATTCCTAGCTTGTCCATGGTGGGTCTATCGTAGTACAGAGTCGAAGCAAAGCTTCTCTGAGTCACTACCTCAAATCTGGCCTTATGAGCTAGTCCTCTAAACACAACAGTCGTAACGTCGATGTCGGCCATACTCTTTAGTCAGATAAAAACGGGAGAAAAGTAGAACGACTTTAAAATCCTGGAAAAATCACATTCATTCAGATCATATTTTTAAGAAGCAAAGGGTGATAAAAGAAAAATAAAATAAATATTAGAAAATAAGAAAATAGAGATTTATAGAAATTATAAGTTAAAAGAAAAACATAGTTTTAACAAATTTAGAAGGAAAAATGGGGAAAATTGGGTTGCCTCCCAATCAGCGCTGTCTTTAACGTCAGAAGCCTGACGATAGCTTGGATATAAGCTATTCGGGAAGCTCGAGTAATTTCAAATTGCTCACGTGGTCGTTGTGTTCATTTTGATTATAGTGTTTCAAACGCTGTCCGTTTACTATAAACGGTGCATTGATTTGATTCTTGATTTCAACAGCTCCACTCTTGAAGACTTTGGTGACCTCAAAAGGTCCAGACCATCTTGATTTTAATTTTCCAGGGAAGAGTTTCAATCTGGAGTTGAATAGGAGCACGATGTCTCCCACACTGAATTGTTTCCGGATCGAACGTTTATCATGCCATTTCTTGGTTCTTTCTTTGTAGATGCATGCATTCTCGTACGCGTCTAATCAGAGCTCTTCCAATTCATGAAGGTTTAAGATTCGTTTCTCTCCTGCCGCAGTGTAGTTGAAGTTTAGTGTCTTAATAGCCCGGAAGGCTTTATGCTCTAATTCTACCGGCAGGTGACATGATTTTCCGTAAACTAGTTTAAATGGTGTGGTGCCTATTAGTGTCTTAAAGGCGGTCCTATAAGCCCATAAAGCTTCGTTCAGCTTTGAGGACCAATCTTTCCTGGAGGTTGCGACAGTCTTTTCTAAAATTTGCTTTATTTCTCTGTTCGAAACCTCCACTTTTCCACTAGTTTGTGGATGATACGGTGTGGCTACGCGGTGTTTGACTCCGTATTTGGAGAGGAGTTTGTCAAAGATTCGCGATATGAAGTGCGAACCACCGTCACTAATGACGAGTCTGGGCACACCGAATGTAGGAAAGATTGTGTTTTTAAAGAGTTTAACGACTACTCGCGTGTCATTTGTTGGAGCGGCAACTGCCTCTATCCATTTAGATACATAGTCGACGGCGACGAGTATATATTTATTTCCAAAAGAAGACGGGAAAGGTCCCATGAAGTCGATTCCCCAGACGTCAAAGATTTCTACTTCTAAAATTTCTCTCTGTGGCATTTCGTCGCGTCGTGAGATGTTGCCGGTGCATTGGCACCGGTTGCATTTTAGTACAACGATATGGACATCCTTCCAGAGACTTGGCCAAAATAGGCCAGATTGTAGAATTTTTGCGCACGTCTTTGAGGTGCTAGCATGACCACCATAAGGTGCTGAATGGCATTGGGAGATGATGTCTTCTATTTCTTCCTCTGGGACACAGCGACGGTATAAGTTATCGGCGCCTCGTTTGAAGAGTAGAGGTTCGTCCCAGTAGTAATGCTTTAAGTCGTGGAAGAATTTCTTCTTTTGTTGATAAGTCAGGTCCGGTGGAAGCACGCCTGCGGCCAAGTAATTTACGATGTCGGCAAACCACAGCAGAGTGGCTTGGGCATAGACAGCTTCCACGGCTTTTTCCAGTTCTGGTTCTTCCGAAGTTGAGTTGGACATATCGCTTTCCAATTTGGCTATCAGACGTTTGTAGGGAAAATCGTCATTGATAGGCACTGGTTCTTGTTTGATGCCCTCTATACGGGATAAGTGATTTGTAACTACGTTCTCGGTCCCCTTCTTATCTTTAATTTCTAAGTCGAACTCTTGTAATAATAGGATCCATCTCAATAATCTGGGTTTGGCGTCCTTTTTGCTTATTAGGTACCTAATGGCAGCGTGATCTGTGTATATGATTATTTTGGCTCCTACCAAGTAGGAACGAAATTTGTCAAGAGCAAACACGACTACTAGAAGTTCCTTTTCCGTTGTGGCGTAGTTCATTTGGGCAGGGTCTAAAGTTCTACTGGCGTAGTAGATAGCGTGAAGCTTCTTGTCTTTCCTTTGTCCTAGAACTGCGCCTACAGCGTAATCACTCGCATCGCACATGATTTCGAATGGTAGTCGCCAATCTGGGGGTTGCATGATTGGTGCGGTGATAAGTGCTGACTTTAGAGTTTCAAATGCCTCTAAGCATTCTTTGTCGAAGATGAACTCGACATCTTTCATTAATAAACCTGTAAGAGGTTTTGTAATTTTCGAGAAATCCTTTATGAATCTTCGGTAGAATCCAGCGTGTCCTAAGAAGCTTCGTATTTCTCGTACGGTTTTCAGAGGTTGGAGATCCTTTATGATCTCTATTTTGGCTTTGTCAACTTCAATCCCTTTTTCAGATATGACGTGTCCTAAGACGATGCCTTGTCGGACCATGAAATGGCATTTTTCCCAATTAAGGACAAGGTTCACTTTAGCGCATCTTTTGAGTACCATTTCTAAATTTGACAGGCAGCTTTCGAAGCTTTGTCCGCATACAGAGAAGTCATCCATGAACACTTCCATGATGTCATCTATGAAATCCGCAAAGATTGCCATCATGCATCTTTGAAAGGTTGCTGGAGCATTGCACAATCCGAACATCATTCGGCGATAGGCAAAAGTACCGTAGGGACAGGTGAATGTTGTCTTTTCCTGGTCATCGGGGTGAATAGGAATTTGAAAGAATCCCGAATAACCATCTAGATAGCAGAAGTACGAGTGTTTCACTAGTCTTTCCAACATTTGGTCTATGAAAGGTAAGGGGAAGTGATCTTTTCGAGTTGCCTTGTTCAGTTTTCTGTAATCGATACACATCCTGTTTCCGGTCACAACTCTTTGGGTTATCGATTCTCCTTTTGCATTCTTCACTATAGTAACGCTTCCTTTCTTGGGTACTACGTGTACTGGGATGACCCATTGGCTGTCGGAGATCGGGTATATGATTCCTGCGTCTAGTAACTTTTTCACCTCGTCTTTGACTACAGTGCTTAGGATCGGGTTTATCCTCCTCTGATGTTCTCTTGAAGTTTTATAGTCTTCCTCCAGCATGATACGGTGCATACAGATGGAGGGACTTATGCCTTTTAGATCGCTTATATTATAGCCTAACGCAGTTGGGTATTTCCTTAGGACTTCTAATAGTTGCTCAGTTTCTGATTGTCCTAAATTAGCGTTTACTATTACTGGTCTTTTGAATTCTGTATCTAGGAATTCGTACCTGAGGGTTTTAGGTAGCTCTTTAAGTTCTAAAGCTGGGTTTTTCGGACCTGGCATGTGATTTGGAGTGAGTGCTAAGATCTCGCTCAGACTATCATCTTTGTATGGTGCACGCCAGTTGTCGTCTTCATGAATAGCAGGGATCTGGATCTTCATGATTTCAGAATATGTAGTTTCCTCCTTCTCTAATTCTCGTATGCATTTGTCAATGACATCTACTATATAGCATGTGTCATCTATAGCTGGTGCCTTCAAGAACTTAGTAAGGATGAACTCTATCTTTTCTTCTCCTACTTCGAATGTTAGCCTTCCTTTATTTACGTCTATGATAGCTCCGGCTGTAGCTAGGAACGTTCTTCCTAGGATAATTAGGGTAACAGAGTCCTCTTTGATGTCCATGATTATGAAGTCGGTTGGGATATAGAATTGGCCTATGCGTACTGGAACGTTTTCCAGTACACCGACGGGATATTTGACCGATCGGTCAGCCAATTGTACGGACATTTTAGTTGGTCTTAGTTCTCCCATATTCAGCTTTTTGCATATAGATAAATGCATTACACTTATACTAGCTCCTAGATCGCATAGAGCTTTGTCTATAACGAACTTTCCTATGACGCAGGGTATGGAGAAACTACCTGGGTCTTTTAGTTTAGGAGGCATGTTGTTTTGAATGATTGCGCTACATTCGGCAGTGAGTGTCACTGTCTCGTTATCCTCTATTTTCCTTTTATTATACAAGATTTCTTTAAGAAACTTAACGTATGACGACATTTGAGTTATCGCTTCTGTGAACGGGATAGTGATGTTTAGCTGTTTCAGAAGTTCAACAAATTTCTTAAATTGTCCTGAAGTTTTGGAATTTATTAATCTTTGAGGATAAGGGATAGGTGGTTTATATGGCGTTGGAGGCACATATGAGTTTTCATCTTTGGCAGCCTTTTGCTCGTCACATTCCTTCTTTTCTGTTTCAGACTCCTTCTCGGTTGGTTTATCATATTTTTGTTGCATTACTAAATCTTCATTCCTAGGATCTGTTGGGCCTTCCAATTCTTTTCCACTTCTCAATATAACAGTGTTTGTGTGACCTTTCGGATTAGGTTCGGGCTGGCCTGGAAATGTTCCAGCTGGGGCAGCTGCAGGGGCTTGTTGTTGAGCCACTTGTGATATCTGCGTTTCGAGCATTTTATTGTGGGTGGCTAAAGCGTCTACTTTTCCGGTCAGCTGTTTAATCTGCTAGCTAGTGTGTATGTTTTGATTCAAGAATTCTTTGTTTGTTTGAGCTTGAGTAGCTATGAATTTTTCCATCATCAATTCGAGGTTTGATTTCCTAGGGGCAGTCTGGGCAGCAGCGGCTGGTTTCTGATATCCTGGCGGAGCAGCGGGTGCTTGCAAGGCATTATCGTTCTTGTAGGAAAAATTTGGGTGGTTCCTCCATCCTGGGTTGTAAGTATTTGCGTAAGGATTTCCTTGAGCGTAGTTTACTTGATCTGGTGGGATTCCGGCCAACAATGGGCACTCGGGCGCATTATGAGTGGCGATTCCACATAACTTGCAGTTTGGAGTTACAACAATTACGGTTGCAGTTGGGTTAATGGTCAGACTGTCGATTTTCTGTGCTAGAGCATCTACTTTAGCGTCGAACTTTTCAAGGCTGCTGATCTCGTACATCCCACCTTTCGCTGCGGGTTTCTCTGCTGGAGTTCGTTCACCTCCCCATTGGCAGTGGTTCTGAGACATGTTTTCGATTAGTTGATAGGCTTTGTTGTATGGCTTATCCATAAGTGCATCGCCCGCGGCGGCGTCTACCGTTAATCTGGTGTTATACAGAAGCCCATTGTAGAAAGTATGGATCGTCACCCAGTTTTCTAGACCGTGGTGAGGACATGCTCTCATCATATCTTTGAACCTTTCCCACGCTTCGTAGAGAGATTCAGTATCTTTTTGTCGAAATTCGTTGATTTGAGCTCTAAGCATAGCAGTTTTGCTTGGTGGAAAGTATCTCGCTAAGAAAACGTTCTTCAACTGTTCCCACGTCGTAACAGAGTTGGATGGTAAGGATTGTAACCATGTCCAAGCTCTATCTCTAAGAGATAAAGGAAAAGACGAAGTCTTATTGCATCTGGAGTTACTCCATTTGCCTTCACTGTGTCTGCGTATTGCACAAACTTCGTTAAGTGTTCGTTTCGATCCTCAGTTGCATTTCCTGAGAATTGATTTTGTTGTACAGCTGACAGCAATGACGGTTTTAGTTCGAAATCGGTTCGATTGATAGCTGGGGCAGCAATGCTACTTCGAGGTTCCATCTGAGAGGGTGTAGCGTAGTCCTTCAGCGGTTTGTTCTGAGGTCCTTCAGCCATCTTTGCTTCTTCAACAGGAGGATGAGCTAGAAGATCAGGAATATTGTGTCTTCGTCGATATTCGATGATGCGCCTTCTTAAATGTAAGAAGCGCTCTAGTTCGGCGATTGTAGGTTGTAAGATGTCGCCTTGTGAGCGAGTACTTGGCATACAATCGAAGAACGAGTAGAGGGAGAGAGAATTGTTAACCTAGTCTATACTGTGTAACAAAATATTACACTATTGACTAAACGGGTCCCCAGCAACGGCGCCAAAAACTTGATCGTGACTTTCTATGTCTAACTCAATTAACTGCAAGTGCACAGTCTATCGCGTAGTAATAATAGATATCGATCCCACAGGGACTCGTAATCAAACTATTATTATCGGGTGTTACTGTGTTTAGCTAGGTTGGTAATGTTTTAGGGGAATAATAACAAAATAAATGCGTAAACTAAAGGGAACTGAAGCTTTTACTTAAGGTATAAATGTTTGAATCGGTATGTAATATGTTACTTCTTCAGGGATTCTATAGGTCACCAATGTCTTTAGGTTTTCAAAAATAGTTTAAGAAGAAAATGATGGTTTAAAGACCTTTGTCTCACGATGGTTGTTAACGCTAGTCGCAACTCTAAGGCGGAACGTATGCGGTCGCTATCCCGTTCGGGGTTAAAGTTACTTTTTGAAAACTATTAAGTTCTAATTCCTTTTAAAGCGCTGTCGCTATTTTTAAAATGAATGCCTAGTTTTTACTATCTGGTCTTAGCCTCAGATGTCGCTTGTTGGTTCGTACCTTTATGAATTTCCCACTGTCGTGGCAAAACTACTGTAAATAATTTCTCGCTGTCGCGACGAAGGTTTATTTATAAAAATCGTTTAAAAACTGAAGCCATAAATAAGTTTTTGAAAAGGTAGATATACACCGGTTAATTATTGAATCCCATCAGATTATTTATTACATACCGATTACTTAAGATTTAGCCAGACATGGAATATAAATTAACAACACGTAAATAATGGCAGAAAATAATAATATGCATTACAATAGGAAATAGCAATTCAATTTACGATTAGAATAGAAACCTATAAACAATTTGATTTGGCTTTTGGGAAATCCTCCAAAATGGCGGCATGATTTAGTCTTTATGCCAATTACTCGTACAAAATAGAAATGGGAAGGTAAAACAACAATTGCAAGGAAGGAAAGAAAAAAAGGAAAGAAAACAACGATAAGAAAATGGGAAACTGAATATTACTCTGAAAGTAAATTGGCAGCACTTCGTTTCTTCAATGCGGCCCCCTTTTCTGGTACCAGCTACCTCCTTTTATAGATGGGATATTCAACGGTTTATTTCTTCGGGAAGTGGGAATGATATCAGAAAATATAGGAGCTAGTGGTCCACTTCTCTTTGACACTTTCATAACTTGACAGCACGTGCAGAAAACTGCATTTTAACTGCATGACGGTCGTCATGGACCTGTGACGGTCGTCACACCCTTGTGACGGTCGTCATATCAGCAGAACTCGTTTTTGCTGCTTTTTGGCCTGATTTTCACCTGGTTTTCACCTGTAAATGCTTCTTTTCTTTATCTTGCTCCATTTGAGCATGGACTTTGAATACCTGCAAAATACTGGGCAAATAGTGTGGAAATATCCGAAATCGGAGAGAAAACGGTCGCCGATTAGTAGAAAAGTACATCATTATATATATATATATATATATATATATATATATATATATATATATATATATATATATATATATATATATATATATATATATATATATATATATATATATATATATATATATATATATATATATATATATATATATATATATATATATATATATATATATATATATATATATATATATATATATATATATATATATATATATATATATATATATATATATATATATATATATATATATATATATATATATATATTTTTTTTTTTTTTATGAGTTTTTAAATATTAAGAAAATAAAGTGAAACTAAAACTTAAAACTAACCTAGCATTTTTCTATGTTATTTTTAATTAAAAATTAGGCTAGAGATTAAATTAAAAATTCTGTTACTTCTTCGATTACTAAAAATTAAACTAGATTGAAACTCCCTTTTTTTTATTTTTTTTAAAATTAATTTTTGTTTTTCTTTTTTTATTTAATTAATTTTCATATTTTAAATTAAATTAAAGTTAGTAAGTTAGTATGTTAGTAAGTGGTTAGTTATATTATTAACAATAATATTACAACTAACTACATAAAATAAAGTAAATAAAAACTAAAAGAAAAGCAGAAAAAAAGAAGAAGAGAGAAATGGGTCGGGCTGGGTGGTCAAGCCCCAGAAGCGACCCGATTTAAAAGTATAAGAAGGGGGAGGCAAAAAAAATTTAGGGTTTTAAACCCCTATTGCAGCAGACGGCGACAGACTCCCCTTGTGGGTGCTCTTGCTGCATTTTTTCTTCTTCTTTCTCATGCTTGTTCGCCGTTTGCATGTCCTTCTTCTTCTACTTTGGCTTGCCGAGACTTTCTTCTTCTTACTTTCTAGAAAAAAAACGAGTTAATGAAAGAAAAAGTTATGATGGCTCACGTTTTATGGGTTTGAGACAGTTTCGTAATGACGGTGATGGTTTTGCGATCCGATTTTGTTGTTGTTTGCCGACGGTTTGTTGATGGGTTTTTCGATTTTAATCTATGAACGAGGGTTTTGGTTTGGCCAAGGATTGTTTCCTGAGGCTATGGGGTTTGTAGCCGCGAATGTCTCGTGATGAGGATGAGTTTCGATTTGTTGGGGTGATTTTACGGATCTATGATGAAACTGTTATGATGATTTTTGAGTTTTTGCAATGATGATTCGGAAAAAGTCCGAGCTTTTGCGATGATGATGTTTTTCGATCTGAGCTTTTTGCGTGATGGCGATTATTCACGGTGATTTTTGGCTCTGTTTTTGTGATGATTTTTTCACCATTTTTCGTGATGATTTTTTCGCTTGAGGTTTGTGATTTTCGTATGGCTTTTTTTGTCTGATTTTCGTCCCCCTTGATCGATTTCCGTTTCTCATTCTTATAACCTTATTCTAAAAACAGGCTTTGAAAGCCTTTGAATTGAGTTTCCTTCTTGATGGAAACATGTTTCGACATGTTGTGGTTTATTTTGGAAAAAATATTGATGCTGTCCATTTTCGGATTTAATAATGGTGCTGTTATAATGTTGTTTGATTTTGCTGTCCATTTCTGTTCTTACCCATTTCAGATTCATTGATGGTGGTGAAAATACTTGCCATTTCCGGATTTTTAGTGGTGATTGTTTCAATTTCTGATTTATGTGTTGTTGATGGCCGTTGGGTTTTTCGTGGAAAATGTGACGGCTGCTTGGTGATGATATTCAGATTTTGCCTCGTTGGATTTTTTTGGATATTATTCTTGAGGCTTGTTTGGATATTCTCGGATATGGACTGTTTGGACCCAAAATCACTTTTTCTAAAATCTCCTATTCTCTCTCTCAGAACTTGAACAAAATTCTGTCGGGTCTTGGGCCTGAGGTCGGAAATGGAAAAAAAGGGGGGTTCGGTAGGATTAACTTGTTGCCCCTCCCGGACCCGATGATGAAGTTATCCTGAGGGTCCAAAAATAGAAATAAAAATCACTTTTCCAATTAAGTGACTTTCTAACCACTTTTTCAACACTTTTTGCAGGAATTCTTCGAAGACGGAGATACGAGATTTGAAGACGTAATTTGAAGACCATAGTCTTAGGATATTAGGACTTGGAATCTTGACTTGTACTTCCAAAAGAAATGTGTAACTTTTATTCTTGTAATAGAAATAAACTCGAATGTATAAAAATTCCACTTTTGAATAAAAATGTGAATTTTTAATTCTTTCGCATTAACCGTGAACTTGATTTCTTCTGAAGTTAAACCTACCATAATCTTATTACGAATAAGCCTTAAACTTCGCAAACCGACTTTGGAACCTTTGATAGCTTGTAGTCACTTGAAATTAACTGACATCCAAAATGAACTTGCCGCAACCACTCAAATCCCGACTCAACCATAATTTAGAAACTCGTGTAATTTTAATCCACAAAAAGAATGGTAATCTCGCCTCAAACTGCAATCCTATGAATCCAAACCAATTAATTGCACACCCTGAATCCCTGATTATATTATCTTTCCAAGTTTGGCCATCGAGTCGCAAATCCTCACATTGAGGCTCAGGACGGTGTTAATGACTAATTTGTACGCATTTAAGATCTCAATATCCTTGTAGGTTCAAACGGACTAGATGGACTTCCGAGGCCACTTCCAACTCACCTGCAAAACACACAACTAAGAAAACTGGTTAGCGATTAGTAACAAATGAAATACGGAACAAAAATGAAATGTGGAATGATCACTAATCTAAGGGTAAAATTTGGGGTATGACAATTTCCCTTATTTAAATAACTTCACCGGATGATTTGAGCGACGAAGGCTCGAGAAATCATGGTGAAAGGGATTTAAATACAGATAACCGAAAATTTTGCTCTTAGATGCAGTGATATGCAATGCTATGGACAAAACAAAAATGCAGACAATGCTCTGAATCTAAAATGATGCATATGATGAAAAGTGATAAATGCAAGGACGGAGACGAAACGACAACACAGGGGACATACACAACGGCCAACCACACATTAGGGAAGACGACACACTGGGGAAACAGTACGGAACCGGGGAACTCCAAAGTGATGGACCAACAGGTTCAAGCATGACCAGTTGCCACTTTAGAAAGAAAAACAAAAAGAGATTCTCAATGGAGATGGCACCGGCGAGACGGCCTCCACTGGGGAAAATATCCAAAAGTACCTGCTCAACAAGTTCAAGAATGATCAGTTGACACTCTAGAATAAAACAAAAAAGAGATCCTTGATGAAGCTGGCACCGGCAAGACGGCCTCCACTGGGGAAATATCTAGAGTAGCTGCTCAGCAGGTTCAAGCATGACCGGTTGACACTCTAGGGTAGGATCAAGTAGACAGAATGTTGGAGCATTGAGAAAGAATAACATCCGAGCTTCTGGAAACAGGATCTTCAGGACTCATTAGAAAATATACAGGGTAAAAAACCTGCTGTATGCCAAAATAAATGGGCTTCAAGAGGGAACCGTCCTAATAAGTTTCTCGGGAGAGAATGACCACTTATCATTGGAAGGGACTTACATGCCAAAATGGATAAGCTCTCAAATAAAGAGACTGTCGCTTATCCGGGATACAGATGAAATAATAAGCTCCTCTGGAGGGACTGTCGCTTATCTGATGAAAATAAGTTTCCATGATCAAAACATGATTCAACTTCTCCTTTAACCAAATGACTCATTTAGAAAGGGTAAATAAACTTCCCCACGCTTCAAAGTTTGTATGCTCTGAATAGGTCTCAGTTTCTTATTTTACTAAAAGGTAAAATACACCTCCCCCATACTTCAAGGTTTGTATGCCATGAACGAGTCTCAGTTTCTTCTTTTACTAAAGGGTAAAATAAACCTCCCCCATACTTCAAGGTTTGTATGCCATGAACGAGTCTCAGTTTCTTCTTTTACTAAAGGGTAAAATAAACCTCCCCACACTTCAAGGTCTGGTACCCTGAATAGGTCTCAGTTTCTTCTTTTACTAAAGGGTAAAATAAACCTCCCCCATACTTCAAGGTTTGTATGCCATGAACGGGTCTCAGTTTCTTCTTTTACTAAAGGGTAAAATAAACCTCCCCCATACTTCAAGGTTGAAATAGCACTAGAAACCAGCTTCTCGATGGAGATGGCCTCTTACTGCTAGTCATGATGAAGATAGGATAAGCTTCTCAGGCGAGAAATGCTGCTTATTTGCAAGGGTAGTAATGATAAACTTCTCGGATAAAAGTTGTTGCTTGTTGAGGAAAAAGATGTAATGATAAGCTTCTCGGACGAGAACTGTCGCTTGTTTGATATAATGATAAGCTTCTCGGGCGAGAACTGTCGCATACTGGTGTTTGTAAAATGTAGTGATAAGCTTCTTTGTAAGAACAGAGTATGCCTAAGAGGGGGGGGGGGGTGAATTAGGACTTTTGAAAATTTTCCGGTTTTTATATGGTTCTTGGAAATATACTGGATGGTGTTCTTGGTTATGGAAAGCAGTAAATCAACAGAAAGAAAGAAAGACACAGGATTTATAGTGGTTCCCCTCACAATCCGAGAGTACTCCACTCCCCTTTCAACATGAAAGAGAATTTTCACTATTGTTTAAAACAGTACAACCTATCACACCATCAACCGGTGAGGCCTACTATCAAACAATAAAAACTCACAAGTGTACAAGAACAATCCTCTTGTAAACACTCACCCTTGTGTCCAACAATCCTGGACCACAAGTCAAATACAAAATAATTGTAATGAATTTGGATTGAGTATAATTGTCAAAGTGATCTTCTTCAATGAATCAAAATTCACTCTTTGTAATTTTTCAATACAAGTGTTCAATGAATGTGAAATTTTCAATGCAAGTATGAACACTTTTGAAAAATGAATTTGATTCTAAGACAATTTTAAAAATGAGTATTGGTTTTTTGTTGGTGTCTTTTTCAAAATGAAAAACTCAGAATTTATATGAGTAAAATAACCTTTCACAAAAGGTATGATTTTAAAAGATTCAAACCATGAAAAGGTATGATTTTAAAATAATTTTGAACTCAAAACAAAGCAATTTTTCACTGCACGTTCAGTGTTAATCGGTTAACCCATATGGTTAATCGGTTAACACTGGTACGTTAGCCCAGAAAATTCAAAATTCAAAATGGTTAACCGGTTAACCCATATGGTTAATCGGTTAACACTGCTAATTTTCAGAAAAATGCTTTTTAAAATTAATGTTATACCATTTTTAAAGTTTCAAAAACATGCGTATGTATTATGCACAAAAGATTGATGTTTTTGAACACTTGTATATCAAAATTAAAAAGGTGGATTTGATATACCAGTAATGCATGCAAGTCTGGAAGAATCAGTTCCATATGTAGCTTGACTTGAAAGATAGCTTGATGACTTTATCTTGATGACTTTGAACGACTTGTCTTTTTGCAATCAAGAGATGACCTTGAGTAGTGTTGACATCATCAAAACTTGAGACTGAAGCCTGCTTCTACATTCTTAGTCGATAACTATCGCATACCAATTGTAAAATGTAATGGTAAGCTTCTCAGGAGAGAACTGTCACATACCAATGTTGTAAAATGTAGTAATAAGCTTCTCAGGTGAGAACTATCGCATACCGATGTTGTAAAATGTACTGATAAGCTTCTCAGGCGAGAACTGTCCCATACCGATGTAGGAATGATAGGCTTCTCAGGATGAGAATTGTTGCTTATCTGGAAAGTTAGCAATGATAGGTGTCTCAGGATGAGAACTGTTGCTTATCTACAAAGTCGCAATGATAGGCTTCTCAGGATGAGAACTGTTGCTTGTCTGCAAATTCGTTGTAAAAGGGCTCTCCTTGATAGATAGTGCAAAATAAATGCACGTCCAGGTAGGTTCGACGATCGACGGGGACCGAAGTTCAATCTAGAATCGAGCTAGAAAGAAACTGTTAAGCAAGACTCCATTGAAGGAATGAACTCAAATGGGGATTATCTTCTCCAGGCATGGAAAAGATAACTGAAATAACCGTCATCCACGAGGGTTGAACTCTGTGGGGAAACTGGAAATAGTAGGTACTTTATGCCTAGAGGTTGACGACTCTATTTGGAAAGAACGGACGAACCCAGTTACTTGGCGGTAACCACAACCAAAGTAGCGACAAAAGACGACAAGGATAACAAACATGTAAATGCTAATGCGTATGAAAATGCAATGCAAAATGAAGATGTAATGACTATGCTTGTGCTCATGATTATGCCAATGCTGATGAAACAGGCAAGAGGAGGGGAAAACAGGAGATGAAATAAACATCTCGACGAGGATACCCGGCGACCTCTGCCAAAGTATATCTATTAGGGGATAGAAAAGTTGATAGAGGAACCACATCTTGCTTCAAAGTTCCAAATTCTCTGGGGAGAATAATTCCACTTGGGGATAAGATATCATGACTTCACTGGAGGATAGCCATCATGAATCTAAATTTCTAATCAAAGAAGACCTGTTCACTGGGAGAGTCATCTTAGGATTGGAGACTTTCGGGGATAAAATAAATATCCGCTTCATTAGGGAAGTGTGGAGCTGGGCAGCTTCATAGAGAAAATGTAGCAACTTCCTGGAAAAGTACATCAACTTCCTAAGGAAAGTACATCAACTTCCCTGGGGAAAGTATATCAACTTCCCTAGGGAAAGTATGTTGACTTCTTGGGGAGCATATGACAATCTCCTGGGAAACATTTCCTGAGGAAAGTATGGCAACTTCGGTGAGGACAAGATGATTCCATTAAGAGTGGGTCCTCAAATAATAAGTGTATCACTTCGAAGATATTAGGGAGATCTCTACAGTCTTGAAAGTCACTGAAGATTACCGAATCAGTCCAAAGGTGTTGTCAGCTTATAGTCTCGCTAGGGACTTGTGCTGAGGCAAAGGTTTAAGAGCGCTTCTGCAACATTAGAACTTACTGGGGGATGAAGAACGCCTGAAGCCAAATTCATCGGGGCATGAAGAGCATTGTGAAAATGGAGTAGTTTTGATTTTGATGAACCTTGTAATAGTCGCCATTTTGAAAAACATAATGCCCCAGAGTACGTGTTTTATGAGAAAGATTCATCTTAAGAGGATTTTACAGAGAACAAGGAATCCAATTGCCCCATTATTTTCAAACTCTTGGAGAGATTTGTCGGATCTCGACGTAACTGGCCCGGATTGACAATGTAATGACTGAATCTTCAAGAAATAGTTCTTAAGAACACCAGGTTTGCATTAATAAGCGGTTTGGAAACCACCTTCCCCTGTCTAGCAGAATCTTCAAGTTCCATTGTTGATGTCTATATGTAAATTTCTAAGACGTCAGGCGAAATCAACACACATGAGCTGCTAATCCTGAAATTGTTAATGCAACATATATATTTGTTTTGAATTTTTTTTGAAAAAAAGATACCACGATAACTTGTGACCGAATCACTAGTTAGGATATGAATTTAATTTATAAAGCCAACATCAAGTTGAGCATAACTCATAGGAGTCAGGAAACATTATCTCATCGAGTATGCTTTCAAAGTGAACCCTACTTCAATTAGTTCTTCTAAAGGTTGTATCGTGGCTTGGTTCACGGTTTAAGAAACAAAGGATAAAGGACCAAATTTTATTTGTACCCACCCATTCTTCGTGATATTCTCCAATCATATATCCAGTTAACTGGATACGAGCACTCATCTCTCAAGCGGATTTGATATGGTCGAGAACTCATCAAGCCTTTGGACATGGCAGTCACTCACCTATTTTCTTTTGGTGTTTGATCACACGACTTTGTTCTTCACCGAGATTCTTCATTGTAATCCTTTGTTTTTGGTTTTCGCATTTTTATTCCCTAACTTTTGCCTGGACGGAGTCTTTTCATTTGATTTTGAAGTCCAGCGGGATGCCCCAGTTTTTCCTAAGTCTCCTTCATAGGTTTTGACTTAGTGGGCTCTTTCTTTTTCATTTTATTTTTATTTTTGAACAAGTCGTCTGACTCTAAGTTATTTTGACTCTTTTTGAAGGATTGCGACTGCCTCACTCTTTAAGTAGTCGAGGAATAATCATTGTGTTTTTTTGACTTCTAGCCTCCTAATACGTTAAGGAAAAAAATGGATTCTCGAATGTTTACTCCTCCTTTTTAAGAGTCTGAGTGCTCGGTCCTTTTAACTAAAAAAACTACCCTGCCCCAGGTTAAATGTTGAGGGTTTTTATTTGAAAAGAAAACTCCTACTTCAAGGCTCAAATGGGTTAAAGAGGGGTTATCTTCCTTATATCTCCAGTGTTTAGGATTTGAAACAATGCCTTACATCACCGGCAGGGTTTCATTCAAAAGCATGCGACAAGAGATTTGACGTTTTTGGTTCATCATCCTCCTCCCAACTCTCTATCAAAGAAAGAGATCGGGTAAAGTTGGCATTATAAATTATGAAAAATAATTTTTTGAGTGAATACGAATGGATTTCTACAAGACAAACATATGCATTGCATTAATCATTCAAAATAAACAAGTTTCTACATGCCAAATATGCCTTTATAATCAAAGAACAAAATACATATGAGTAAACAAAATGAACTATCTGACAAGTCCTTCTAAAAGAGTTTATTAAGTCTCTATATTCAAGACCGGCACAGTAGTAGTGGTTTCTTCTGGCGGAGTCTCATTGGAATGAGTCTCTTGCTTGCCCCAACTATATTGGTCACATCTTCATTAGCATTCTTCAATTCTTCCTTTGGAATAATCCTAGATTCTTTGTCAATCATGGTCCCATCATATTTCCAAGGTACAACTTGAGGATCACTGAAATGAAATGGACTCGGCTTCTGAATAATCACCGGCTTCGACTGATTCACTGTAGAAGTAACTGGCTTAGATATGTTGAAAATAGGCTTTGTAAAACTTGATATTGGCAATGGAAAAACCCTGCAAGGAGTCCTGATCTGAGAAGCCTTGACAACCCCATGATTTGGTAAAGGGTTGTTCTTGACATTCGGCTGAGGATCATCAAAGGAGAAGATCTTCTTTTCCATTAACTCCTTGACAATGTGCTTGAGAGCATAACAGTTTTCGAGATCGTGGCCAGGCGCACCCTCATGAAATAAATAGTGAGCGACGGTGTTGTAATTGGCAGGTAGCGGATTGGGAGGTGGACCCAAAGCTCTGGTAGTAGTCAGACCTTGTTGCACTAATGAAGGGTACAACTCGGTATAAGTCATTGGAATAAGAGGAATCGACTTGTATTGTCTCCTGTTGGGAACATTTTGACGAGGTGCCTAATTCTTCGACTGATATGCAGGAGCATTGGGCGCTCGTTGATAGTTGGCAGGAGCTTGTGCAGGCTTATAACCAGGAGGTTGTTGATAGACTAGAGGTTGATAGATAGGACTCGGTAGCCTAGGTTGATAAGTAGGAACTTGTTGGTCGAATGCAGGTGTAACAACAACTACATATGGTTGTTGAGCATACTGAATAGGACAAACTTGAGGTTGAACATGATTTTGCTGATGTTGCCAAAGTTGATGAGCAGCCATTTCACGGTAGTACATGGTCGAGTGGATTTTCGAGTAGGTAACACCTTCATAACGGTCTAAGTTCGGAGTTTTGAACTTTGGAGGAACAACTTTTTGAACTGGTTGAGCAATAGGAACCGCAGAAGGAGTCGGCATAGCACCAGGTGGGAAACCATAAGGAGGTAGACTTGCAGTAGTAACAAATGGTTGAGGATCCACAACATTATTGGTAATCTCAGAAACAACAGTAGGCTGAGTATCCATTCTTGCATTAATGGCCTGAAGCATCTCCATTATCTGCCCAACACTTCCACGGAGGTCTTCAAGTTCATTACTGACACGATCAAGCTCTTGATTTTGTTCTGCCATCTTTTTCCGAACTCGAGCTCTGATTTTGTACTGATGCAGAGGACTCATGGTTACAAAACTAGAAGCGAGAGAACAGAGGATAAGAAACCGAAAGGAAAATGCAAATACAAAAGCAGGATGCAGATGCAATGTAATGGTTTCAAGGATTTCAACGGTCGATTGTAAATATTTTCTAGGAAAGCTGGAAAAAAGTTTTAGATTTTGAAATGTAAGATTTTTGAATTTGCAAAGGACAGTTGAATTCCTTGAAACCATGAATGATATGATGCTGGATGCAATGCACAAACACATAAAGCAAACAAAGGTCCTAGGTTAGAGGAACATGAGTGTAGCCAAGGTCTACCCATCTCGAATGGTAAGTACTAAGGGTTATTTGTACCTGCAGAACAAGGTTCTAAAGAGGTGCCCAAAGTCATCAGTTCATCTTTCGAATATTATCAATTTTTCGACTGACTCAGTGGTTAATAATATTCTTAAGAGAACCTTTTTTAAGTGTAGTATTGCGTAGCAACTATTTTGGGAATACTCCCTCATAGCCATCGCACTACGTCCTAGTAAGGCCAAAGTTGTGTTTAGGTAACTACGGTCCCCAGTATCACAGGCTCCAATTGAAAATAATGAAAGTTTTCACGATTAACTCGTTCAACAGTACTGTTTTCGAGAGGGCCTCAACTGAGCAGTGATTCTCAAGTCAGCTTGGTCGGGATTCAACTCCCTATAAGCCTCGTCAAATATATCACCTTCCTATAAAAATTGCACTCAAGTTCGGGTATAGGACTTATCTCACAACAATGATACCCCAAGCAAGGTACAACAAAAATATATACAAGCAGATAATATAGCAAACAACAATAATAAAACAAGATAGGGATAACCCTCAAAAGAATTTGTACCATCCCCAGTGAAGTCGCCATTTTTTGTTGTGGTGAGAATATGATATCAAATTATTAATTAATTTGAATCTTAATTCATTTTGTTCTCCATCGTGAAGGTGAGAAAATACTGAGAAGGGGGGTTGAATAAGTATGAAGATAAAACTTAGAAATAAAAACTCAAGGATTTTTATCCTGGTTTGTTGAACTCAAATACTCCAGTCCACCCTATCTAGAGTGATTTGCCTTTCTCAAACAAGGACTTAATCCACTATTTAATCAACTGATTACAATAGTAAGCACTAAGAACAACTGTTCAAAGTCTTCTCAAGAACTACTGATCCTAACTGGATCTTCTTAAGGTTCTTTTACAATCAAATGTAATAATGATACAAGTGTTAAAATGCTTCTAATAAAGCTTTATCACAACTATGATTTTTCACTTAAGATGAAGAACAATGAAATAATTTCAGCAAGAATGTATGAGTTGTATGAGAGCTTATAATAATTCTTTCCAAGTATTTCGTCAACTGAAGAAGATGAATGGAGTCTTGCTTTTATAGGCACAGAGATCCAAGAGCTTTTTACGTTGAGAACAGTGTACCAAAAAGTTCTGAGCCTTTTTGTCTTCACATCATATGACCTTTCCTAGAAGAAGAATGCACAGAAAAATCCTTTTTGTCTGTGTTCTTGTGTCTAGCATAAATAAGGAAAGAGTCGTTTGGTTATTCCAGCGGACATAATCTTTGAATTCTTCTTCAACAAGTTTCAGCAAAGTATTAGAGCTTTGACAGATCAGAGCCTTCTAATATTCATCAGAGTTTGTTAAATCAGAGTCTTTGCAGCAAGTGTGCTTTTAGCGTGTATATGTTCAGAGCAGAGTTTTGAATCAGATCCTCAGTACTGGTAGCGTTAGTACTATCAGAGTCTTCTGAAGTAATTGTGCTTGAAACTCTTCATACAGAATTCCTCATTGCTTCAGATGCTTCTAGCTTCTGCTTCAGATTCTTCTGTAGCTTCTGCTGAAGGTTCTTCTGGAGGCAGCGCTCAGAATCTTCTAAGAGATGCTTCTGACGCTTCAGAGCCTTGCATATTTCTTATGTTCAGATCTGATTTGCTTCTGGAGTAATATTCACTTTAACATCTGCAGCAAACATTCTCAAACAAATTTTTGAGTATATAATTATTTAATACAAAATTTCATAATAGTTATCATCAAAACATAGAGATATTATTAAGAACCAATCTGTGTTCTAACAATCTCCCCCTTTTTTATGATGACAAAAACATCAGAAATTTTGTTCAATAGAAAGTAAAGTAATTATGACTCCCCCTGAGATGATGAATCTCCCCCTGAATTGAATACTAAGAAGGAATAGAAACTTCTCTTTTTGCATGAGTATTCTTTTCAGAATCAAAGTCTGAATGTGTTAAACATTAGATCTTGCATGTTTCAGAGTCAGAGTCTGATAAGTTAAATATGATCTGGGAGTCTCAGAGTTTCTTTTAAAGAATATGCCAGATTTATCAAACATTCTAAAACACTAAGAGTTTACGTTAGTTATAATTGATATGTCTGAAGTTTCATTTAGGTAGAGTTTATTGAACAGTCAGATCCATTTTCTCCCCCTTTTTTGTCATAATCAAAAAGTAAAAACTGTAAAAGACAAATAAAAGGAAATAGAAAAGATAAATCATATAGAGAAAACACTGAGTCATTCATTCATATAGAGCAAAAGATACAAAACATTAGATAAACAACAAGTACAGGTGCACAAACATCAGATGCAAAAAAAATAAACTAAGTTTGTTTGGACAAAATCATCTTCAACAGGTTAGTGATCTCAGAGGAGGACTGTTCTTGCTTTGACATCCACTTAGCCATGGTTTCATTCTTCTGATCTTGTTTGGACATCCATTGAGCCATGTCTTTAGACTTCTGATCTTGCTTGGCCATCCATGACTTAATCTCAGATTGACCAGCTTCCAGAACTGCAATCTTATCTTCAAGATCTGGATTCTCTTTCTTGACCTCAGATGAAGAAGGTGGGGCAGAGCCTAAAGCAGGAACAAAGTCAATTTCCATAGGAGATGCAGATTCAGGAGCAACAGATCCAGAGGGATGTTCCACAAGAGTCATAGCCAGAGGGTTTTCTTCAGATGCAGATTCAGCAGTCACTTCTGTATCACATACTTCAAAGGATGAAGGAACATCTTCAAGAAGCAATGGTTTAGATCTTTTAACAGTCCAGAGCAAGCTTCTAGCAGTCTCAGCAAATCTGAGCTTCGCATCATCAGAACATACATTCTTCAAATTTGAGGCTACAGTATTGAATCTGTTGATGAAGCTATTCCAGATAGCATCAAATTCATTTGCATCCATTATTGATAAGCACTTCTTCTGAACAGAGTCTAAATGCATCTTTATTTCTTTCATAAAACTTGTAAATAAATGATAAACATTCATCCTAGCTTTTGGTTTCAGAAGGGTTTCCAAGGTGAATGGCTTGGATTGAGGTGAAGGTGGAATAGTAAATTCTGGAATGATGACCAGAGGGCGAGGGTAGAAGGGTATGGATGGAGAATCAGATGAAATGACAGTGTTTGATCTGATTAAGGCATTCAACAAAAATGGTTTTGCATTTGATGCATAGGAAACAACATCAAATGTGGTAGAAGTGTAAGGAATGAACGCAGATTTATCAGATAAAAGAGATTCTGATGAAATCATTTTTGGCAGTTCTTTTATATATGTTTGGAGAACTGATGGTAGAATAATGGAAAGCTTGGGTTTAAAAGGGGTGATAGTGTCAGATGGTTCAATTCTGGTATAGAAAATTTTGAATTTGAAACCAGAGGGAAGTTTGTCAGAGGGAAATGGTTTACACGAGGCAAAGGATACACACTCAGATGTCCTTGGCTTAGGTGTTGGGATGGGATTGGGAATGAGAATTTCAGAAGAAATAGGTGGTTCTGGTTGGTTAGCTTCAAAAGTTCTGAGAGAGGGAGGTGAAAGAATATCTGGATGGATATCAGATTCTGATGAGTTTGAGGATGTGGTTATGGTACAAGACGTAGAAGATGCTTCAAACACAGTCTTGATAGGTGTAACATTTAGAACCTCTGTCTAAGGTATATTTGTTTCAGGAGGATTGGTTGGTTCTGGTTGATTCTCAGAAGGTTTTGATGGAGGTTCAGATACAAGTGGTTCAGAGATAGGTGGTTCAGAAACAACTTGTTCAGATGCAATAGGATCAGATGCAACTGGATCAGATTGTATAGGTTTAGATGTGTCTGATTGTTGTTTTTCTGGTTGTTGTTGTGGTGTAGATTGTTCTGTTGGTTTTGTGATAGGTGTTGGAATTTGGTTTGCTGGTGGTGTTGTTGTTGGTTCAGATGGGGGAGTAACAGAAGTTTTTAGTGGAGTAGTAGAAATAGGATTAGATGATTTTTATGGGGAAGGAACTTTTGATGGTTCAGATTTTTGAGATGGAGTAGGAATAGATTGAGTGGGAGGGGGTTTTGGAATAGAACTAAATGTTGATTCATTTATAACAATTTTAGAGAAAGAGGATACAAATGTTTTAGTACCTTTAGTCTTGATACGTTTGGTGGGAACAGAGGGAACTTCTCCAGAAGCTTTTCTCTTGATCTGCTTCTGTGGCTTGTCAACAACTTTTGGCTTCTTCTGAGCAGCAACTTCTTCTGCCTCTGATTGACCTCTTTTACTTGTGTTCTCATTGTATACATCTGGCATTGGTTCTCTTGCTCTTTTCAGAATGTCTGCAGGAATGGGTGTTCCATCTGCTTTGCATGAATCAATATATCTCACAATTATATCCCTTGGTTCTTCAGCACCAAACAGTGGAAAATTTTCAACTGGAATCCTCTTCTGACTGATTTCAGAAATATTCAGCTTCTTGGGTGCAGCTGTGAGTTCATCTATAATTTTTAGTCTCTGGAGACTCTTTGCATTCAGAGGTTTTCCAACAATGGATTCAAGTTCATCCTTAACTCCAGCTTCATACAGAGCAGTCACCAGACCATTCTCTGTCAGAATGTCTGAAATCAACCTTCCAAAAGGAATCCATGTCCTGATCTTCTGACCCTTATCCTTTACGGATTCTCTTGAAGCATTGATATGGTTCCACATATGCATAAAGAGAATGTAAGGAATATCTACCTTTGTACTCTGACTTAAACAGTACATGAAGTACAGTTGTTCATTGTTCACATAATCTGGAGAATTGGTAGATTTTCTGTGATGGATGCATCCCAAAAAAATCTTTGCCCAGATTTTGTAGTCAGGCTTCAGATCCTTAAATTTGTTAGAGGCCTGTCCAGAAGTGATGACTTCCTCATAAACTTCCTCCATGTCCACACGTCTAGATGGCAGATGACATACCCCATCAGTCTCCTCATACCCTATGAGTTTCCTGATTAGATCTTCAGTTATTATGATCTCCTTTCCCAGAATAGAAGACAAGATGAATTTTGGATAAACAGATGCATGTATCCAGAATTCTTTCACCAGATGAGGGTAAACTGGTCCAAATAATCTGTCAAAATATTTAACCCAGCCTTGTGCATCAATTATTGAACGAAATTCAAACCCATTTTCAGCTAACGAATTAAATTCCACCATTGATTCATAGAGAACTTCAAGTTTGTCCACAGGGGTTAACAATGTCCTCTTAGGAACTGTGAATGGAGTCACACCCATATTTGCAGAAGTAACTGCAGCCATAGTTGATTGAAATTGAGCTGCTGTAGAAGATGAAGTTGCCATTGAAGAGGATGAAGATGATTTGGACTAGGGTTTAGGGTTTTTGTGAAGAGAGAATATAAGACAGAAATGCATAAACTTGTTTGTGATGTGAAAAGTGTGAAATTGGTGTGAAATGTGGTATTTATAGATGAAACACTTAAGGCAATCAAACAGACACACAAAACACGTTTTCACATAGCATTAAATGACAATTAATGAAAGAGAATAAAAATCATTTCAAACATTAATTGATTCTGACAAATTAGGGGGGAAATCAAGATTTTCACTATTCAAACCATACCTTAAATGTCTCTTCAGTAGTGTACACACAATCTTTTCAGATTCAGAGTGACACGTGTTTGCTTGCATGTGCTTCTGAATTCTCTTGAGAAATGAAACGTTAGTCAATATTCAGATCCTCTAAGATTGATTAGTTCAGATACACAAATAATAATAATTGAATAAATCAAATAAATAACAAATGAAATACTTCAGAGTTTTAAACATTTTGCATCTGAGAAATTTGCTTCTGAAAAATATCATTCTGGACAAAAATCCATACCAATATTTTTCAGAATAAATTTAAACTTATCTTCAGCAAGGGGTTTTGTGAAAATATCTACCCATTGATGATCTGTATCAACAAAGGCCAAATTTATAATTCCCTTCTGAACATAGTCTCTGATGAAATGATGCTTAATTTCTATATGTTTTGCCTTAGAATATAAAATAGGGTTTTTAGACAAACATATAGCAGAAGTATTATCACAGAATATAGAAATATTACTTTAAAAAATCTGATAGTCTTCTAGCTGACTTTTCATCCAGAGCATCTGCGTGCTACATCCAGCAACAGCAATATATTCTTCCTCTATAGTTGACAGTGCAATTGTGGGTTGCTTCTTGCTATACCAAGAGATTAGATTTCTTCCTAGAAATTGACAACTTCCAGAAGTACTTTTTCTTTCCACTCTGTCTCCAGCGTAATCAGCATCATAGAATCCAACTAATTTGAAATCATCAGATTTTCTGTAACACAAACCCACATTAGAAGTACCTTTCAGATACCTTAGAATCCTCTTAACAACTGTTAAGTGTGATTCTCTAGGATCTAATTAGAATCTTGCACACAAGCATACACTGAACAAAATGTCAGGTCTAAAAGCAGTTAAGTAGATAAGAGATCTTATCATACCTCTGTAGAGTTTCTGATCTACTTTCTTACTAACCTCTTCCTTACCAAGTGTACTAGTTGGATGCATGGGAGTCTTTTCCATCTTACTATCAGTCATGTTAAACTTCTTCAGAAGCTCTTTAACATATTTGGTCTGATGAATGTAAGTGCATTCTGGAGTTTGGTCGACTTGAATTCCCAGAAAGAATCTCAATTCTCCCATCATGCTCATTTCAAATATTGCATGTATACATTGAGCAAACTCCTTTCCCCGCATAATATTGGTAGATCCAAATATAATATCATCCACATATATTTGACAAATTAGAAGATCTTTCTTAAATGTTTTACAAAAGAGTGTTGTGTCCACTTTGCCTCTGATGAAATTTTTCTCCAGAAGAAAATTGCTTAATCTCTCATACCAAGCTCTGGGAGCTTGTTTTAAACCATAAAGAGATTTCTTTAGTTTGAAAACATGTTCTGGAAACTTTTCACTTTCAAAACCAGGAGGTTGGTGAACATAAACTTCTTCTTCTATAATACCATTTAGAAAGGCACTTTTAACATCCATCTGATATAGAGTGATGTTAAACTGTGCAGCAAAAGAAATGAGTAAACGAATAGACTCTAACCTTGCTACAGGAGCATAAGTCTCTGTATAATCAATTCCTTTTTGCTGACTATAACCTTAAGCAACAAGCCTTGCCTTATTTCTTTCAACTTCTCCTTTCTCATTAAGCTTGTTTCTGAAGACCCATTTAGTTCCAATTATGTTGAATCCTTTTGGTCTTGGAACTAAATCCCATACATCATTTCTTGTGAATTGATTGAGCTCCTCTTGCATGTCAATGATCCAGTCATTGTCTTGTAGAGCTTCATCCACAGAAGTTGGTTCAATTACTGGCACCAACCCAAATAATGATGCTTCAAATGATCTGAGGAAGGATCTTGTTCTGATAGGGTCATCCTTCTTTCCAATGATCAAATCCTCCGGATGAGAGGCTTTGATTCTGGAAGATGATCCTCTAACAGTTGATTCTTCAGAAATGTTTAAGTTATTCATCTGAGAAGCTAAAGGAATTGCATCTGGCGTTGCTTCAGGTTCCTTCACTTGAGTTTTGTCTGCCTCTGAGCCTTCAGAGTCTGTGAGAATTACTTCTCTATCTGCAGAACTTTCAAACTACTTTGGCTTTTCAATGCCAAGCTTATCATCAAATCTAACATGAATAGATTCTTCCACAATCTGTGTTTCAGTATTGTATACTCTGTAGCCTTTAGAGCGTTCAGAATACCCAAGCATGAAACACTTATGTGCTTTAGAATCAAACTTGTTCAAATTCTCTTTAGTATTCAACATATAGCAAATACATCCAAAAGGATGAAAATATGAAATGTTGGGCTTTCTGTTCCTCCACAATTCATAGGGAGTCTTTTCCAAAAAAGGTCTTACAGACACTCTGTTCTGAATGTAACATGTTGTGTTTATGGCTTCTGCTCAAAAATGCTTTGCCAGATTAGTCTCATTGATCATGGTTCTGGCCATTTCTTGCAGAGTTCTATTTTTCCTCTCTACAACCCCATTCTGTTGTGGAGTTCTAGGACAGGAAAAATCATGAGCAATTCCATTTTCATTAAAATATTTTTCAAAATATTTGTTTTCAAATTCACCACCATGATCACTTCTGACTTTTATAATTTTGAAATCTTTTTCATTCTGGACTTGTTTACAGAAGTCAAAGAACACAGAATGTGACTCATCCTTGTGTTTTAAGAACTTTACCCATGTCCATCTGCTGTAGTCATCAACAATGACTAATCCATACTTCTTGCCTCTGATGGATGCAGTTTTCACTGGTGCAAACAGATCAATATGAAGTAATTCTAATGGACTTGAGGTTGATACAACATTTTTAGATTTAAAAGAGGATTTTGAAATTTTCCCTTTTGACATGCTTCACAAAGAGCATATGCGTTGAACTTCAGCTTAGGAAGTCCTCTGACCAGATTGAGTTTATTAATCTGAGATATACGTCTCATATTAATATGCCCCAATCTTCTGTGCCAGACCCATTGCTCATCATTAACAGACAAGAGGCATTTAACATTTTGAATTTTAAGTTCTGAAAGATTTATTTTGTAAATGTTGTTCTTCCTCTTTCCATTGAATAGGATGGAGCCATCCTTCTGACTAGCAGCTTTACAACATTGTTGATTAAAGATTATATCATAACCATTGTCACTTAATTGACTTATGGATAATAGGTTATGCTTTAATCCTTCTACAAGAAGAACATTAGATATAGAGGGAAGGTTACCATTACCAATAGTACCAAAGCCAATGATTTTGCCCTTCAGATTCCCTCCAAACTTCATTTCTCCTCCAGATTTATGTTTGGATTTAGCGTTAGATCAATCTCATTTCAAGAAGTTCATAATGTACATAGCCAATAAGTGATCTGGTTGTTTTAGTTATGTTTACACGGTTAAATGATTTTGAGCTATGAAATTGCTTTCTTCTCGCATTTAAGATTGTAGTATACCCTACACACCATGCCTAAATTATTGTAAACTATGACAATCTGAAGGTGGTTGTAATATGGTTGACCTTTGAGATATTTTTAGGATAACTTAGTTCATTGCAAAGAATATCGAAGGTATTAATGGCCAGAGGATGGTTACTGTCAAGTATCACTCTATTCTCACATCCATTTTTTCCTGAGAGCCATAAAAGGGAATAAGCTGGAGCAATGATGAGTTATATATCATGGAATTATATACAAGATTACAAAGACCATAGAATTAAAATTCTGATGTACAAATGAAACAGTGGCAACAACATGTTGTGGTCCTTATTCACAGCCAAAATTATAATTCTCATTGTGAAAAGCGGTATCTATTAGCCTAGAGTTCATCACCATTACAAATTCAAACAAGACTGCATGCATAAATTGAGAGGCAATATAGTCTTAGTTATTGTTACATAATTTTACAAAGGCCATTTTCTAATTTATGTGGTTGTTCGAGACTTTGACTACAGTACAGCAGCCTTATGACCTTGTGGTTTCTACTGTACACCACTTGGACTTGGATCAAAAATCTTGAGATTGCTTGCCAAGTTCTGCAGAAAATCCATTGGCATGGTCGAATATTCCCTCAATGTGAATTGACGATAATGCACAAAAAGGATGAATAATATTTGGTTGGTCACGACAACACTCCAAAGGCGCACGACTGCAAAAGAAATGCCAAAAGATTACAAGCCAACCAACACTAAACTTGATACCAAGATCTGAATGTTGTCATAGCAGTTTAAATTAAGCCAAGTCCAAAAGAGAAACGAGAGTAAGCCATGGCAGATTATTTGAAGACTCATTGCGAGAATTTATTATAATTATTTTGTCACAGTTACCTCTTTGGGCAATGCAGGGCCAGTTGTTAGTCGGGTGTCATAACACAGCACACCACCTCATCCATAAGTGTATCTACTTTGCTGACATCAGTCCTAAAATTTAGCATTCAGTTACTTATAAGAGGAGATAGGAACGAGAATGAATCTTGCTCATATTCCACGCGACTATAGTCCTTCTCCTGATTTTTGAAAGGAGCAATGAACCATAACCTGTGGAAGGAAATTTCAGCAGCATGTCATTCTAACACAAGTAATTTGCATATATGCAGCAGTTTAGTACACCAGACCCAAGTCATGTTCACAGATACGTGAAGCAGAAGGTTCAGTACCTAAACATACAATCACATAATCTAATCCTACAAGTTACTATCAAGCTTAGGCTATGAGCTAAATGATTAAGTTTCCTATTGCTGTTGTTCCTTTGAACTAAACATAAATTGCCGCAAGTCGCATGAAGTTGTTCTAGCCTAAATTCACGGAAATCGTAATGCTACGGTGTGTACATGAAGTAAAGGCGGCACTCACAATTGAAATCTAAGATGTTGCATTCAAAACTGCAGAGTTTACATAAGTAATGTGTTCAATTCACATGATGATTACAGCACCCCAAAGATAACATTGCCACGAGTTTGGTCGTTACAAGGGTGGCATTGGATCTTGGTCTGAAGAGAATCCGTCGGCTGCATCGACGCTTGAAGGTTAGACCAATTCCTAAACAAAGCATTCATCACTTCATTCTTCCACTTGCAGAACATGTGCAAAAAAAAAGAGACAATGAAAAAGTCAGTTAGTACAATGATGGCAGAAGCTTCCACAGTGGGCATTTTTATTCAGCCCAGGCAGCCTCCCTTCCTAATGTAGGACTGGAGCAAGGAACAGTCACTTCCCTGCTCAAAAAGCAAGATACAATTAGAGGTATGCAGTACAAAATAAAAGATGCTCAGGATTTATCAGCATGTGCACCTCTTACCATTATTTGTGATGGTTGTTTCTCAAGCTTGCGTCGTACTCTTTGTGACCCTAAGATAGATGTTCCCTCTGTACCTGCTATCAAAGCAAGATTTGATAAATGATTCAAAATGCAAAATTACAAGATATATACATTATGGAATTTACAGATACAATAACACAGGAGTTGCTATGAGTCTTCAACAGCAATTATGAGGTTCATGAAGGAAAAGAATGTGTAAGGTCAGAAGATGAATGAAGGAAGGATAATCCAATTCAAAACCATGAACTCTATAGAAGTTTCTCTCAGAACCAACTGCAGCAGCTTCAATAGATGTGTCAGAACCAGCAGCCAAATATCACAATAATCAACAGTTGCATATGTCTGATAATCAAATTCTACTTCAGTTGTTACAGAAGCATCAACATCAACAAACAAGAGCAGCATTTTCCGATTCACGATCAAAATCAATCAGTCGATGTGTAACCATCTTGCAGGGTGGTTCCTGCTCAATCTTATGAAGGCTGTAGTTTTGACAGGAATGTCATCATAATCTGCCGTCGAGATTTTCACACTCTACCATAACTTGCAACAATGATCCTGCATAAAAAAAAATCACACAAGATTTCATTAGACATTGCTGCTGTAAAACAAGAATTTATTCAACATTCAATATCAAGCCATCACAGAAAGTTGTGTAAACCAGTTGGCCATAAAAATCCTAATACAATGTCTCGTCAAAAAAAGGACCTTACCGTTCAAATCGAAGTCGCAGCAGGATTCATTACCATCAAGGAGCTGCGATCAAATCACAAGGCAAGGAGATATTAAAAGTATAGGTCACGACACCTTACGTTTTGGCCAAGCTGCATCATCTGTCTCACCATCATCCTCATGAACCATTCTCATTCTTATGTATTGCTAAAGAAGAATAGAAAAACAAAACAAATCACATGCTAAGATACCAAAATATTGAAAGGAGTGAATCTTATAGTGTATAAGAAGTAAAGTATCGAGAATAAAGAAGAATTTTCTATCCTTGAGCCCAAGTTGGACGGAGAATGCGAAAACATACACCATTGTGCCAACCAAGCGATGAATTCCCTCGTCATGCTAAGTCCTTTTCGCCATCCTGAGTATGCCGCTTCCAAACTGTATCTCGATACAAGCTTCAAACTCTGAGATAAAATGGATGCTCTAATCTCCTGTCAAGATCACACGACGCAAAAAAGAAATGGAAACTGGTCAGATTGAGTAGCTAATGATAACATACACAACTAGCCATTAATGATGAGTATGAGATTAAGAGATCCTGTTAACTTCAAATACCTCTTATGGTCTGACTATGGGAACAACATCTTAAGTCTTCGACATTGTCTTAGATGGTTTAAACTGAAGCAACGAATGAAGGGAGTTACACCAAGCTCTTAGCAAGAAAACATTATGGAATGACTTTCTGTTATGAACAAAGTTAGAAAGAGTCAGCAGAGGACAACTTAATTCAACTATTACATTAGAAATAACTTCACCACAGTAAAAACACAGAAATCACAAATTACCCTAGGGTAAAATCAGATATTTTTTAAAACACTACAGACAAAGAAGAAGTCACTATCACCTTGGTCCCCCCACAAAATCCTTGCGCAAAAACCTCTCTAACGGCATTGCAGGTCTACAGCTCACAACCTCACACACTTGGAGGAATATTCCTCAAAATTTCTCCAAAAACTCACACGTATGAGAATGCTCAGAATCCTCCTATAAATAGAACCAATTATTAGCTCAAGAGAGGAGGAGAAAAACCCTAATGTTACCTTGCCAAAATCAATCCCTAAACCCTTACTAAAGCTCGAAATCCTGAAAAGCTTCTTAGAGTTTCACACTAAAACTCTAAGATAGTGAGCTTGGCTACTTAATACACTCTTAGAACGCAACATCTTCGGTGAAGAGGGCCAAAGAATGGCGAAGTAAAACAACACACACGTAGACAAAAAGAAAGTTCAGAAACAACACCTTTAGGTTAGTGTGAAATAAAACTTTATTGAGAAACTCTCTTGATGAATGCTCTTTCCACTTCATTTCTTGTGATGATTGATGGTTTGCTACTGATAATATGAACCTTTAATTTCTGAAATGTCTTGAATAATGTTTGTTGATCTTGATATGAAAGCATGTTAACCTGGTGCATATGTTTAAAAACTTTGATTCACTTCTAGGTTGTGCTTCTCGGTTATGGGGTTTAGAAATCAGGGTTAGGGATTTGCAATTTGGATTAGGTCTGGGTTTGCAGAAACGAGAGACAAAGGGTTTGTTTTGTTGCAGAAGAAAGATCGTGTTTTGTGAGTAGAAGAAGAGGGATTAGGTTTGCGTTTTTTAGAAGAGGTTTAGGGATTTAGAATGCAAGCCGTTCACATTTGTTTTCAGAATTAATAATGGTGAGAAGAACAGATTCATGATAAGGGAGAGTTTTATGCTTCAGTTCATAGCTTTAATAGGGTATTAATGATTTTTCTCACTATCCCATGTTGACAGCACACGGAAGTTATTGACGTGTTATTTTCCCATAGTGTTCTTATCCTTTATGATTAATTTGTATTGACAAGCATGATAGTTGTTTTAATGCTGACTGTTAAGATCCCATATAGTTTTTCAACGTTTTATCTTCCTTCCATGCATGCAACGGCTAGGGATAAGAAGTTCAACTTCTTTAATTTCGTGTGGGCTGCAGGGGGAGAATGGGCCATTAGAGACCCCGGCCCATCATCTTTTTTTTATAGTTTTTGTGGTAGTTAGTAAGATATAGGGCCATTGGGCCAGTGTTGTTTAATTTTGATTAGGTTAATTAAATTTAGAAAGGTTAAGTTTATGAAAGTAATTGCATATAATTCAAATTTAATTAATTATGTTAATGACCAATCATAATATTATATCTAAATTATGCTATTTGATTGATTTACTTTTATTAATTAACTAAATAAGAGAAGTAATTTATTGGAGCATTTTATTATTAATTACCTCAAGTCAATTTATGATCTTCTTAATTAAGTCTTAAATAATCTTTTTTTTCTTTCTATTTTTTAAATTAGAGATATTTAGTATTACCTTAATAAATTCCATGAAAGTAGTGGGCTCTTGGAGTCTAGCACTCCTTGGATCCTTAAGCAACCGCTCTCGAGGCGTACGCCTTGAGTTGTGGTCGCTTCGTCTTTCATCCCTAAAATTATACAACCTTGTTTAAACCTTTCAAAGTAGGCAAACCTTAATTCTAGCAATATGCCTACCCTAGCTTAACCCCTACGATAATATGTTCAAATTATTTTCTTAATTAAATCACGAAAGGATCGAGTTCTTGGAGTCGCGCATTCCTTGAATTCGAGAATGATTACTATCGAGGTGTACGCCTTGAATAGTGTATCATTCAAACTTTCGTTCTTAAGACACCTCCCATAATTATTTGGACAAGTACTTTTGCCGTCCAACAAACATATTTTATAATTAAGAGAACGAAAAAGGTATCGTTGGGATCTAGCATTCCAACGATATCCCGACTAATTGGTTACAAGGCCGACGTCTCGTTTATCGAGTAGTCGTCATTCCTCCTAATTTTTCAAACCATCTAATCTCATTCCTCACCTTCGTGCGATCGAGTCTAAACCCTAGTATGTTTCTAAATCGTATGTTAAGTTCAAACTATTTTCTTAACTAAATTGCGAAAGAATGGAGTTCTTGGAGTCTCGCATTCCTTGAATTCTTGAGTAACCACTCTTGGGGCGTACACTTTAGGTTGTGGATTACTCGACCTTTCGTCTATAAAATACATGCCCCAACTATTTGGACGAATATCGTCATTGTCCATTCAAATACAATTTCATAATTATTCGAATGAAAAAGGTATCGTTGGGATCTAGCATTCCAATGATATCCTGATTAATTGATTGCGAGGCTGACGTCTCGTTTATTGAGTATTCGTCATTCTCCCTTAAAATATTCTATCCAACTCTCTTTTCTCGCCCCGTGCGATTGAAACTTTCTCAAACACAAATTTCGAAGTTAGTCGAATGAAAAAGGTGTCGTTGGGATCTAGCATTCCAATGATATCCCGATTAATTGATTGCGAGGCTGATGTCTCGTTTATCGAGTAGTCGTCATTCTCCCTTAAAATATCCAACCATTCCAACTCTTTTCTCGCCTCCGTGCGATCGAAACCTTAAACCTATTCAAATCCATTCTCTTTCCCAAACCAAAACATCCAATACGATAAACCTAATTCCTCGCCCTCGTGCGATCTCCAACCTAAATACTTTCCCAAAGAACATTGTTTAGTTCATTTTTCCGCGCATAACAAACTAGTGCTTCAGCCTCCCCTAGCGAGCAGACAAGCCAACATTTAGCAGTTAGAATGCGACCTAAACACTCGTTTATTTTCGAGACCTTTTACCGTAGTTAGCCGAACTACGGCTGCTCTGGTTTCTCATTTATCAATGAGAATACGTAGGCACAAGATTGCGATGATCTTGGCGAGCACAATCCCCTCTTTTACCCGTAGTCCCACGACCTACGAATGCTCTGATTTTCCACTTCTTACAAGTGAAGATACGTAGGCACAAGGGCCCCAATCCTTGGCGAGCACCCTATCTTAAAACCACTCATTCCCCCTATAGGAGAAACCTTAGAAGAAAACAAACAACTTAGCTAACTTTACTCTCGAATCGAATCAAGAGGTTCTCGTTGAGTACAACGGACATGAGGGGTGCTAATACCTTCCCCTCATGTAACCGACTCCCAAACCTAGAATATTGGTTGCGATGACCATGTTCTTATCTCCTTAAAGGTTTTATCGATATTTTCCTATTCCTGCCTTGGAATAAATAAAGTTCGGTGGCGACTCTGTTCGAACGTATTTTCCGAGTCCATCGCGAGGATCGTATTTTTCGAGGTACGACAGATGGCGACTCTGCTGGGGAATGTGCATTGCCCTATGCAAGAGAGAGTCAAGCCTAACTTGACTCGATTTGAGAGTGTTAACCTTTTCTTAACTGTTTTCTTTGTGTTTATGTTCTTCTGTTGTTTATTTATTACTTTCTCTTTCTATTATGTGTTATGTATTACATTTTCTTGTTGGATTCCGGGAAAATATCACAAGTAAAGCTCTACACCCGAGCTTTGGAAAAAGAAGAGAGAAAACATAGTTTAGAATTGGTAGTCGAGTAATGTTAGTCCCTAAGGATTCGCTCCTTGTGTGCCTAGCATGAAAGCTCCTCCAGAATAGACCTTTTCGTAGATCCTATCGTAACGCGGCTAGCCTGTTGCACGATTTGATTCATGAAGGGTCCATGACTCTGGGAACCGCTCTTAGAACCAGTTTCTATATTGGTAATCGCGTAGTGTTGGTCTCCGAGGACTCGCTTCTCATGGGCCTAGCATGAAGAATCCTCTCGAGAGAGATCCTTTGGTATTACCATCGTAATGCAGCTCGCCTGTTGCGTGACGGTGGTATCATTGGTATCTATGACCTTGAGAACCCCGTCCGTCAACATAGAAACTATCCCGTGAGTGGGTCATTTTGGGTAAAGAATCTAAAACTATCTTTACACCTATTAGGAGGGTGGGAGATACTTGTGATAGCCTGGATCCCGCACTGTTGCATTCATAAACATTTACATATGCATCATAACTCACACTAGTTTTTATTTTCAGGGAAGCGTTTATATTGACAGGTTGAAATACATTCACAAATGGCCGCAAGTTCAGAAAAGAGAAAGACTATTCAGCTTAAGGCACTCAAACCTGATGTTAGTGTGGTCATGAACTGTTTGAAAGAAATGCCTACAATCTTCAAGAAGACTCTGATAGGAAGGTTTGGCCAGGTGACCGATCTGCTAATGGTTGAAGTACAGGTCCCTGCTATTACGGCTTTGGCACAATTTTATGATCCGCAAATGAGAAGCTTCTTATTTCAAGATTTCTACTTAACACCTGCTATTGAAGAGTTTGAGGGGTTCCTAGGTTTCCCGGTCAAGGGTAGGGCACCTTATACTATGATAGGGCAGACTCCAGAAGTGGAAGAATTGGCCGATGCTCTCAAAATTTCGATTTCAATAGCCAAAGCTGGTTGGAAGAAAAGAGAAGATTTCTTTGGCTTTAGAAGCATTATACTAGAGAAAGAAGCAATTAAGATGTTAAAGAACAAACAATGGGATGCTTTGGTGAATGTATTGGCTCTCCTCATCTATGGGCTAGTATTGTTTCCCACCTTCGAAGATTTCGTTGATTCTGCAGCTGTCAGCGTATTTTGGGCCGTTTGGAAGAAGGAGCAAAGCCCGGTACACCCTCTCTTGGTTGATGTTTTCTACACTTTACACCTTCGCCATGAAAGAAAGGGTTCAGTGTTGACATTTTGTCTCCCTATTCTCTACAAATGGCTCACTTCTCACGTATTCAAACGTCACGCCACCGTCCCTATTTTGAACAGTGGGGAATGGGCTCAATTTCTAGTATCTATCTCTGAAAAGAACATCACCTGGTACCCGAACAAATTGGAAGTGAAATCATCATGAGCTGTGGTAGTTTTTGCAACATACCATTGATCGGATCAAAAGGTTGTATAAGTGTTGCACCCCAAAATTTGACCAACAATTATTTATTCATTGAGTGTTTGGAAGTGGATACCTTCATCAGAAAGTTCAGGAGATCCTCAGAGGAATGGGTTGAAACCAGGGTTGTGTGCTTCATAGTTTGAAAGTTGTGGGTGCCCCTCAGATGGTTCTGAGACTTTGAGAATGAACTTAATGTTTTGGGAGAGCCTATGAGATGTCTTGGTAGCCTTCATGAAGCCCAGAGAAGTCATTATGCAAGGGTTCAGAAGATTCAACCATGAATGATGAATTAGGGTTTTGACTGGGTCAACCCTAGGTTAACAGAAGATTTGGAGAAGGTTGAGACTCAATCCAAGGGCCATGAGATCATGGAATGATGCATAGAGATGATATAAAGATGATTCCTAGGCCAACTCATCATGAGTGAGGAGTTTGAGAAGTTTCAAGTCAGGGTCTTCAAGGATTGTCAGTGAAAAAACCCTAATTTGATCCCTATCTTCCAGGCAGTTTTAGCTCAAGATGTGATTGATATCTCACCTTCCCCATAACATGAATGTTGTAGAGCTTGTTCTAAGCTTTAATTTTAGTGGTGGAAGTCCTTGATAGGAGTTACAGAGCTCAAGTTATGGTTTTGACAAATTACAGGTCAGCAGAGGTGTGTGAATCTGGGTCTTTGAAAGTCACCCAACTTGCAGACAACTTTTGCCCTAGTAGGGTGATTCCTATGGCTTCTTGGTCAACATGAATGTTGAAGAGGATCTTCTTAGCTTTAATTTGAGTGGTAGAAGTCCTTGATTGGATTTGTGGAACTCAACTTATGGTTTGAACAAGACAGGGGTATTTTGGTCATTTGTCAGTTATAGGTCATTTTAGCCAATGCCTAAAACTCCTATTTCCAAGCCTCAAATGGAAAAACTCAAAACATGAAAGTTGTTCAAAATGTGATTTTAAGTCTATAAAGAAGGTCACAAATTGTTGGAAAAGCTCATAACATGAAGTTACATGATTGGTCAAAAATGAACTAAAAATGGCATATAAGTTTGAAAAGTTGAATTTGGAAATTGATTTGGAAGATCCACAAATCCAAAATAGGTCATCCAATATATCATTTTGATTGGAAAAATCATTTTGAGAACATTGGTTTAGCTAGAATTTTGATTTGAAGCTTTAAAATGGGTGATGCTTTGAAAAGTTGTTACTTGAAAAAGAAGGCAATGTTGAAAAACCTTACACAAGCCAAAGATGAGCTTGTTTTTCACTCATCCACACTCAATATCTCTCATAAGGAGAATTTGGCACAAAATGGTAAGGCATAAGGCATGGAATGTGAGATTTTCAATATGTCATCACATGAGATTTTCAAGAAATTTCCACCATGTTCTAGATGAATCTAGAAGCATCTAATGATCATTATAAGAAGAGGGCCATGAAGAGAGTTCAAGGTTGGTGATAGAGAGAGATTTCAGGAGAGAGAGAGAGAGAGAGAGAGAGAGAAACAGCCATTGAAGTTCTTCCTTCAAGTTCAAGCAATCCAAGAAACCTTTCACTACAAGGCTTCTTCTCCAAAACCAGTGCAAACAGAATCATTTCCACCATTGGAGGATCATCCTGAAGCAATTACAAGGCTTGCAACATCCTCCACGAGCACCTACCATCATCTCTTGACAGGTTGGTTTCTCTCCCTAATCCTCTTAATTTATTTAGTTTTAGTTCATTCTTCAGGTGTAGAATTAATGTGCTAGGATAGAGGATCAAATTCTGAGAGTTTGAGAGCTCTGTGTGAGGTTCCATGGCAGGTGAGTGTTTCTTTAATCTTCAAGAACTAGTTGTTTAGAGAGTTTTAAGTAGCATGAATTAGGTTAGAGTAGCTAGGGTAGCATGTAGAGCAAGTTTAGATCCTTAGGTTGAAGCTTCACCATGGTTGATCTCAGGTGAACATGGTAGAACCGTGATCTTAATGTCTTCTGTTAGGATTATCTAGGGAGAGTTAGGGGAAACTATACGTATGGCTGTGTTCCTCTTGAGTAGTAGAAGATTTTTCGTCTTGGAATCGTGGCATTTCGTGGCCTGAGCAGGGAGAACGAGTGAGGGGAAGATGAGTGTATGGAGGAGAGGGTTTCTGAAAACCCTAGAATCGTTGGGGAAGACGACTTGGTAGCCCTTGGATCCAAGTCTGACCCTTGACCAAAGCCAAGATCGCACGGCCACGGTTCAATCTGAAGATGGAGGGAAAAGTTCAAAAAATGAAACGCGGTCGTTTCATTTAATCAGCGCTCTGGGCTTATTTCGCTATCCCCACCCCCCTTTTATCTGGCCCAACTGAAACCAACTAGCGTGTATTGCTGTTTCCACCCCCCCTCCCTTTATTGATTTAAATTCTTTTATATTGTTTTAATATTTTTTCTTGTCTTAGAAAATTCATTAAAAATTGAAAAATAACTCTTTTTTAATTCTTCTTTTTTCTATGAGTAGATAATAATGTGTAGAAAATATTAAAAATAAAAATGGGATTTTATTTTTTAGTTTAGTGTTTTTAATAGATTTTTCTTTTAAAGTAGCTTTTATAATGTTTAGTTTGATATCATGATTTTGTAGGAATTGTTTTAGGACCTTCCTTTAGTCTTTTTAATCCATTCTTTTTTGTGCAATTAGATGATGAATCATAGTTCCCCATAGGATTTATTCTAGAATTTTAGAATTAAATTTTGATTAGTTTAATTAGGGTAGATGTAGGGTATCCTAATTAGGGTTTAGGTTGTGCTTAGGTGAAGAATTCACTTTCTTTGATTGAGTTTTGTCTTGATTTTTAGGTAGAGGCCTATGTAGATGTTATGAATAGACTTTGTAGACCCTTGTGAATAATTGTTAGATTTTTCCCCCTTGGTTTAGTATTTTTAGGTATTTTCTGAAGTTGCCTGTTGATTTTGTCTGCCCTGTGGTTATTTGTTCATCTTTGGGGTTCATTGTGGGGAATTTGTTGAGGGGCTTGTGTTGTCTTGAAGACCTTGATGGAGAGCATCATGAGGAGAAGATTGAAGATCAAGATTCAGAGACCCAGAGCTTGGCTTGTCCCCTGTCTGTGAGGTTTGAGATCCTGAAGTTTGAAGGAAGTTCATGGTACTTTCCTGAGGAAGGCACTATGAATGACTTTCATTCTTTCTTCTCACCTCTTTCTTAAGTATCCAATGATGTTGGAGCCAGCTTGTGAGTTTAATTTCTCCTGAGGAGGAATGTAAACTGATCACATGTTGTTGAGCCACATGGGATACAACTCCTAAGTGAAAGCCTCCTAGTACTTTCCTGAGGAAGGTCCTATGAGTCTATTCACTTAGTTCCATTAGTTTATCTAGGATTTCTCAAGTATCCAATGATGTTGGAGCCAACTTGTGAGTTTAATTTCTCCTGAGGAGGAATGTAAACTGATCACAGTTGTTGAGCCACATAGGATACAACTCCTAAGTGGAAGCCTCCTAGTACTTTCCTGAGGAAGGTCCTATGAGTTTATTCACTTAGCTCCACTAGTTCAGATAGGATTTCCTAAATATCCAGTGATGTTGGAGCCTGCTTGTGAGTTTAATTTCTCCTGAGGAGGAATATAAACTGATCACAGTGGTTGAGCCACATAGGATATGACTCCTGAGTATACACCTCCTAGTGTTCTCCTGAGGAAGACACTATGAGTCTGCTTGCTTAGCTCCCTTTCTTTGGTAAGCTTGTTCTGAAGCTTGAAGACTGGGATTGATTTCTCTTGTTTAGGGTCTTGTTTTAGTGCTTAGATTTGATTCAGATTAGGGCTAGGATTAGAGAGTAGATCCTTTCTTTCTCAAGCATGTGTGTTTTGTTTGCCTGAGGGCACTTCATTTCCTTTATCTGGTTCTTTGCTTGATAGTATGTTGTTTATCTTCAGTATGATTACTGTTATTTCATGACTGGCTTGAGGTCGAGACGAGCTTGTGGAGGCTGAAACCCCACACACATTTCCTCCCTCACTTGCATTGCATGCATTTTACTGTTAAAGCTGATGTTTTTGTCTGTCTTGGTGTATCACTGACATGATCCCTTAGGACTCTCATTTCCTTTGATGAGGATTTGATGATAGACTTTTAGGTTGAAACCTATGCATGACAACTTCTAGGAGTTCCCTGTTCAAACCTCAACCATAGGATGAATCCATGGCATGATAACAGTAGGACTTGATAGTCTCCCTCCTAGTTGAGCCATTTTTTCCCGTAGTTTCCCGAACTACGTTTGCTCTGATCTTTCATACCAGATGAAAGTACGTAGGCATAGGATGCGATATCCTAGCGAGCAACCTTCAACCTTTCCCCGCCTTTCCCCGTAGTTAGCCGAACTACGTTGACTCTGATTTCTCATTCTCTGATGAGAATACGTAGGCATAAAGTGCAATGCTTTGCCGAGTCATTTTCTTTTCTTTTTCAGCCAGCCTTGATAGGTAGATAGATTATAACCAACCCGTCCAAGTAAACAAACAAGCGAGGATCCCATCGAGTACGATGGACGTGAGGGGTGCTAATACCTTCCCCTTGCGTAACCGACTCCCGAACCCAGACAATGGTTGCGACGACCTTGTCTTACCCTTTTTCGTCAGGTTTTTCCGATCGTTTCCTTTCCCGCTCTGAGGGATAAATAACGAAAGGTGGCGACTCTTCTGTCATGCCGGCACCTTATTTTCGAACAAGCGACAGCTGGCGACTCTGCTGGGGACTATAGCATCTAGGGACTTTTCCCATCCCTTATGTTGGGACCGTTTCCCATCCCCTACGCGAGTCAATCCTATCGTTTGTATGTTTGCTTGTTGGGTTGCGTTTATTTATCGCATTTTTACTTCTCGCATCTTTACTTCCCGCATTTTATTTCCAGTTGATATGATTATCTGTGCTGCTGTGGGAGAGGGATGTTACTATGAGTGAAAAGCCGGACCTGGGCTTGAGTACACACCTAGATATAGTTGCGGAGAAGTAGTAGACGAACCTGTCTGCTGAGCAGGCACAGTTCCCTACGAAAATCTGCGCTCAGACGAGATTCTTGCAGAGGTGCTCCTTTCCGGTCCTGAGGATCTGAGGGGAGTCCAGACGTGAGGATTGTCGACTCTGGGGACCGATCATTTGGAAGTCAGCTAAGAGAGGCCTCTTCATGATTTGACGATGCCACTCCTCCTGGGAATCGTATTGTCACTCATGAAAGTCTGTGACGCTGATGACCGCATAGGATGCCGTACCTTTGTCCGTGGATTAGGTCCATCATACCTGTGAGTGGGGTTGGGATATTGCAGGAAACTTTGACCTCCAGACTACCCGGTTTTCTTGACAGTGAATCAGTTATGTTGGGTTCTCAGTTGCAGAGATGTTCTTGACGGAGCGAGAGTTTGATCAGAGGATCTTATCATCGGGTGTTTGTCTGTTCTCGATAGATCAGGCTTTGATCAGTGTATTATCGCCAGTGGTTTGTTCTGGACGGAGCAGATTTTGAGTGGGGTCCGAAGATCTCATCGGCAGTTGTTGTTTGTTCTTGATAGGGCAGATTTTGAGTGGGGTCCGAAGATCTCATCGGCAGTTGTTGTTTGTTCTTGATAGGGCAGATTTTGAGTGGGGTCCGAGGATCTCATCGGCAGTTGTTGTTTGTTCTTGATAGGGCAGATTTTGAGTGGGGTTTGAAGATCTCATCAGCAGCTGTGCATTTGTTCTTGAGAGGGCAGATTTTGATTTGGGGTCTGAAGACTTCATCAACAGACGTTACTTGATCTTGCATCCGGGGTCTTTATTATCAGGCCTTCGTTCTTGTCAGAGCAGAATTCTGATCTCTATCCTATCAGATGGTCATTCACAGCAGATCAGATCAGTGGTTTTACGCCGGGGTTTCCTTCTCATCAGTGACTGTTGACACCGAATCTCCGCAGCAGCCACCTGGATATATTGTTGCATACCTGCATTTTGCATTAGCTTGCATAATCATTCCATTAGCGTGTGTCTGTGACAGGTACCGTTTCCCCGATCCAGGATCTCTCGCCTCTTATTGTGTTACTGCAGCCTCTCTCAGAAAGACTGATGCGTATGAGTTCTCGGTCCTTGATGTGTCGAATCTGACTATTGCTATGTGAGGTTACTATTTCCATGATTGGGCCTGGATTCCTCTCCTTATTATTGCCAGCAGGTGCCAGGATCGGGGGATAATCTCTCAAGCACATAGACTCACGCATGCATTTGCATGAAGCATTCTTGCATGACATACATTCTGTTACCTTTTCCTAACCTTTGATGTTGACAGGTTTTTCAGGTACTCAGGTTCCGAGCTGTTTTCGATCTCCAGGATTGATCAAAGATTCATCCACCGCTACTCAACTCGCGCTAATCAGACGAGAATCATGGACCAGGTACAGTCAGATGTTCAAGAGCTTCGTGAAAGGATGGATCGTTTTATGGAGCTGATGCAAGTAGTTGCGAATGGGCAAGACCAGCTTCGTACTTTGGTTCAACCACTCATCTCCAGGGTTGACAGTAATGGAATACTTCACGGCGGGGCCGTGCCCACTCCTCCTCAAGGGGATACTCCACAGAACGTTGTTCCTGCTGCCGGGGGCAACGGCAGTGCTAACGGCAATCTTATGACTAATCTCGGACTCAACGCGGCTGGCGCCGTCAATGGTGGTTTGGGAGCCAATGTTAACATGGGGCCGGTCAACGGCAATGTTGGTGCAGGAAATATGGTGGTGCCTCAACCGTGGCTGGAGGACCATCAGGATGACATATTCTCCCAGAGAGGTGTAGAGGCGGAGTTGACTGCTGAGGCTCGACTCAGGTTCAAGGCGCTGGAAGATAAGATGAGAGATATAGAAAATCAGAACGCATTGGGCGTTGACATGGCCAAGCTCGGGTTGATTGCTGACTTTAAAGTACCTCACAAGTTCAAGGTGCCTATCTTTGAAAAGTATAGGGGCACTACTTGTCCCCGCGTTCACCTCCGATCTTATTATAGAAAGATGTCCGCTTATTCTGACGATGAGAAGCTGCTGATGCACTTCTTTCAGGATAGTCTTTCTGGTCCACCGCTCGAATGGTATATGGGTTTGGAGCCCGCTGCTGTGCGCACCTGGAAAGATCTTGCAGAAGCGTTTGTTCTCCACTATCAATATAATAGCGACTTGGCTCCCAACCGAGTTCAGCTTCAGAATCTCTCGCAGCGGAGCAATGAAAGCTTCAAAGAGTACGCCCAGCGGTGGCGTGAATTGGCTGCTCGGGTCCAACCACCGATGGTTGAGCGTGAGTTGGTGCAAATGTTCGTGGCTACCCTTCTTGGAGTCTATTATGAAAAGCTGATCAGTGGCATGTCTGGAACATTCTCGGCCCTCATCACTTTGGGCGAGCATGTTGAGAACGGTATAAAGATCGGAAAAATTCAGGGCGAATCATCCTCAGCTGGAGGAGCTGGCAAGAAACCCTATACTGGCAAGCGTCGAGAGGGAGATGCCAGTGCTGTCACTAATGCTAGGAGAAAGGGCAAGGGCCCTCAGCCTCATATCGCTAGCATAAATATCCCAGCTGCTCCACCACAGCCGCAGCCGCAGCAGCAGCCTCAGCAACAGAATAATCAGGGATATAAGAGATATCAGAATCGGGGTCCCCTGGCAAACCGTCATTTGGAAACTCCTCCTATGCCGTATGCACAGCTTCTGCAAACGTTGCTTCAGCTCCAATTGGTTCACAAAAGGACAATGGCTCCCTTAACAGGGGCACCACCACCAGAGTATGATGCTAATGCTACTTGTGAATTTCATTCGGGGGAACCTGGCCATACGGTTGAGAATTGTAAAGCTTTTAAGCACAAAGTCCAGGACTTGGTGGACGCCAAGGTTATCAACTTTTCAGACAACGTGCCCAACGTCACCAAAAATCCAATGCCTCATCATAAGGGGGGCGGAGTAAATGCTGTTATCACTGAAGAGAGTTCAGACTTGCTGACCGATGTCAAAGATTTGAAGACGCCGTTGAGTTTTGTTAAGGCTAAGTTGCTGAAGAAGGGTTTCTTTCCTGGATGTGGAGAGTTATGCATGGCTTGTGCTACACTTCCTGATGGGTGTGAGCAGTTGATCGAAGGTATCCAAAGTCTGATGACCGAGGGTATTTTGCAGTTCAGTCGGAGCGTTGAGAATGCGTCAGGGGAAGTCGTGCTGAAGCAGGCGGACGAAGTTGCTACCATTACTATTCCTCGTCACCCTATTACTATTTCTGCGCCCCGTCCGCCTTCTATCACCATCACCAGGGCCGGACCAATCCCATTCGAGAGTACCAATGCCGTTCCATGGCATTATGGCGCCGAAGTTTATTGTAATGGTCAGAAGATAGAGCTTGAGCCGTCCAGATCGACTGCGCAGAATCTTGCTGAGGTCAGTGGTATCACTAGAAGCGGAAGAGTGTTCGCACCGGCAGAGGTTGCAGCAGAGAAAGTGGTCCGAGCTGACGCTATGGATAAAGGTAAAGGTAAAGCTGTTGAAGAGGTTCCTGCAGGGGCAGAGAAAGACTTGTTGGTTAAAGATGCTGAAGAGTTCATGCGACTAATCAAGAAGAGTGACTACAAAATTGTAGATCATCTTCATCAGACTCCGTCAAAGATCTCGATTCTTAACTTGTTGCTGTGCTCTGAGGCACACCGCAATGCATTGCAAAAGGTATTGAATGCTGCATACGTGCCGCAGGAGATATCAGTGAATCAACTCGAGGAAGTGGTAGCCCATGTCAATGCTGGTAATGGGCTGGGATTTACAGATCTGGAGCTGACTCCCAAGGGAAGAGATCACAATAGCGCCTTGCACGTCTCGATAGAGTGCAGAGGCACGATTATGTCACATGTCCTGGTGGATACGGGCTCCTCGCTTAACGTGCTTCCGAAGAAGGCACTGATGAAGTTGGATACTCGTGGTCTGCTGTGCACGCCCAGTGATCTGGTCGTGAAGGCCTTTGACGGAACCAAGCGCCACGTCTTCGGAGAATTGACCCTGCCAATTCAAGTTGGTCCAGAGACGTTCAATGCAGTTTTCTATATTATGGATATCATGCCCGCCTATAGTTGCCTCTTAGGTCGGCTGTGGATCCACTCTGCTGGTGTCGTAACGTCCACGCTGCATCAGAAGCTTAAATATGCTGTTGGGGGCAGCATAGTCACAGTCTGTGGAGAAGAGGACATCATGGTAAGCCACCTATCATCCTTTAAATACGTTGAAATGGATGGTGAGATCCATGAGACTCTTTGCCAAGCATTTGAAACCGTCAGGGTGAAGGAGGTAGCTCCCGTTGTTGCAGAGAAGCAAGAGTTGAGCCTCTCCTCGTTTAAGGAAGCTAGGGCTGTTGTAGAAGCTGGTTCCACCCCAGGCTGGGGGCATGTCTTGGACATACCAATCAAACAGGATAAGTTCGGATTGGGATATTCTCCGCAAGCTGAAGCTTCATCTTCTTCTGGCAGTTCGTCTCATGGGAAAGGGCCAATCTTATTCACCAAGGGGGGAGTAATTTTCGAGAGTATCAACGCTGCGTCAGAGGACAGCGGAGACAGTGATTGCGATCTTGACGCCTGGATTCAACCGAGCAAACCAGGCGAGTGCCTCCACAATTGGACCATCAAGGAGATTATCAAGCTGACAAGTGAAGAGTAATGATTTGCTTTTTACAATCTTTGTACAACCCTATGTCCTGCCCGGGGCATAGTGGTTTTACTGTCAGGGCCTTGTTGGATTATGTGTATGCATTTTGTTAATAAATAAAATGCGTTTTCTTCGTAATCAAATATTGTGTTCTCTGTTATTCATGTTTTATGTTTGTTTCGAAAAACAGCAAAATGGCAACGAGGTTCGTGCTAACCTGCATATTCTTGCTTTAAACTTAACCCTTGTTATTGCAGGATCCACGTAACAGATGACATCGACTCTGGACCCTCTACGGCTCACTACGACTTTGATTGCCCGATCTATCAAGCCGAGGATGAGATTGATGAAGACGAAGACCTTCCGGAAGAGTTGGCCCGCTTGTTGAGACAAGAGGAGAAGGTTATTCTGCCTCACGAGGAGGATATTGAGATCGTAAATCTGGGTTCTGAGGAGCTCGTCAGAAATGTCAGAGTAGGGGCTGCGCTGCAGAACGATGTCAAGCATAGACTGGTCGAGATGCTTCGAGAGTATAGTGACGTCTTTGCTTGGTCATATGAGGATATGCACGGACTTGACACAGATATCGTGGTTCATCGCTTGCCGTTGCAAGAAGATTGCCCTCCGGTCAAGCAGAAACTCAGGAGGACGAGACCAGACATGGCTGTAAAAATCAAAGAAGAAGTCCAGAAGCAGTTGGACGCAGGATTTCTAGCCGTTACCACTTACCCTCCGTGGGTCGCCAACATAGTGCCTGTACCGAAGAAGGACGGTAAGGTACGTATGTGCGTCGATTATCGGGATTTGAATAGGGCGAGCCCTAAGGATGATTTCCCGTTGCCTCATATCGATGTGTTGGTCGACAATACAGCCCAGTTTTCCGTGTTTTCGTTCATGGATGGCTTCTCCGGTTACAATCAGATTAAGATGGCACCGGAGGACATGGAGAAAACGACGTTTATTACCCCCTGGGGCACGTTTTGCTACAAGGTAATGCCCTTCGGTCTAAAGAACGCAGGGGCCACTTACCAGCGAGCAATGGTAACTTTGTTTCATGATATGATTCATCATGAGATCGAGGTCTATGTTGATGACATGATTGCAAAGTCCCAAACGGAGGAGGAGCATTTGGTCAATTTGCTGAAGCTGTTTGAAAGGCTTAGGAAGTTCAGGCTGAGGCTGAATCCTAACAAGTGCACTTTCGGAGTGCGATCCGGAAAGTTATTGGGGTTTATCGTTAGTAAACGAGGTATTGAAGTTGATCCTGCAAAGATAAAAGCTATCCAAGAAATGCCAGCGCCGAAAACAGAAAAAGAAGTTCGTGGTTTCTTGGGCCGAATAAACTACATTGCAAGGTTTATCTCTCAGCTCATGGCCACTTGTGAACCGATGTTCAAGTTGTTAAAGAAAAATCAGGCGATTACTTGGAATGAGGATTGCCAGAAGGCATTCGACAAGATAAAGCAGTATCTTCAAGAACCTCCAATCTTGATACCCCCAGTGGCTGGACGGCCATTAATCATGTGCTTGACAGTTCTGGAGAATAGTATGGGGTGTGTTCTCGGTCAGCACGACGAGACGGGCAGAAAAGAGCATGCCATTTATTATTTGAGTAAAAAGTTCACTGAGTGTGAATCTCGATACTCGATGCTGGAGAAGACGTGTTGTGCATTAGCTTGGGCTGCCAAACGTCTACGACAGTATATGCTCAATCACACTACTATGCTAATTTCGAAGATGGATCCGATCAAGTACGTCTTCGAAAAGCAGGCTATTTCGGGCAGGATTGCCAGATGGCAGATGGTGTTAACAGAATATGATATTCAGTACGTCTCCCAGAAAGCCATCAAGGGAAGCGTATTGTCTGACTACCTTGCCGAACAGCCAATCGAAGACTATCAGCCGATGAAGTTCGAATTCCCTGACGAGGACATTATGTTTCTCAAAGCGAAGGATTGCGATGAGCCATTGCCCGATGAGGGGCCAGATAGGAAGTCTCAGTGGAAGTTGATATTCGACGGAGCGGTTAATTCCTATGGAAGTGGTATCGGGGCTATCATCACGACTCCTCACGGATCCCACATCCCGTTTACTGCAAGACTGACGTTTCCAGTTACCAACAACGAAGCCGAGTATGAAGCATGTATTATGGGTCTAGAAGAGGCAATTGATTTGAGAATCAAGAATCTAGACATATATGGTGACTCAGCGCTTGTAATCAATCAGATTAAAGGGGAGTGGGAGACTCGTCAAGCAAATCTAGTACCGTACATGAATTATGCCAGGAGGCTGCTTCCGTTCTTTGACCGAGTAGAACTTCATCATGTACCCCGGGCTGAAAATCAAATGGCTGATGCTTTAGCCACGTTGGCTTCAATGTATAAAGTCAATTATTGGAATGAGGCTCCGAGAATTGTACTTTCGCGTCTTGATAGACCAGCGTTTGTGTTCGCAATCGAAGATGCCACTGACGGCAAGCCATGGTTCCATGATATCCAGACCTTCCTTATGACCAAGGAGTATCCTGCGGGTGCGTCAACCCAGGATAAGAAGACTCTGAGGAGGTTATCTGGAAATTTTTACCTCAACCCTGATGGAGTGCTGTATAAGAGAAACCACGATCTCGTGCTACTCAGATGTGTAGATGAGAAAGAAGCAAGTATGCTCATGGAAGAAGTCCATGAGGGCACATTTGGTACGCACGCCGGCGGGCATGCCATGACGAGAAAGATCCTGAGAGCAGGATATTACTGGTTGACTATGGAGTCGGATTGCTTCAGATTCGCGAAGAAATGTCACAAATGCCAGATTTATGCTGATAAAGTTCATGTGCCGCCGTGCCCATTGAATGTCATGTCCTCCCCTTGGCCGTTCTCCATGTGGGGCATCGACATGATAGGCAAGATCGAGCCCACTGCATCCAATGGTCATCGTTTCATTCTGGTAGCTATCGACTACTTCACCAAATGGGTGGAGGCAGCCTCGTACGCTAATGTGACCAAGCAGGTGGTGGCTAAGTTCATAAAGAGGGACATCATCTGTCGCTATGGAATTCCCGAGCAGATCATTACTGATAATGGTTCGAATTTGAATAATAAGATGATGAAGGAGCTGTGCCAGAGCTTCAAGATTGAACACCACAACTCATCTCCTTACCGGCCGAAGATGAATGGCGCTGTTGAAGCGGCCAACAAGAACATCAAGAAGATTGTTCAGAAGATGGTTGTGACGTATAAAGATTGGCACGAGATGCTGCCGTTTGCCTTGCACGGTTATCGTACGACGGTGCGTACGTCGACCGGGGCAACTCCTTTCTCCTTGGTGTACGGTATGGAAGCTGTCCTACCGCTAGAAGTGGAGATTCCCTCTTTACGAGTTTTGGTTGATGTGAAACTTGATGAGGCAGAATGGGTTACGAATCGCTTGAACCAGCTCAGCCTGATGGACGAGAAGAGGTTAGCATCGATTGCATTTGGTCGCCTGTACCAAAGCCGAATGAAGAAAGCTTATGATAAGAAGGTGCGTCCCAGAAGCTTTCAGACGGGTGATCTCGTCCTGAAGAAGATTCTTCCGCCACACTCCGATCACCGGGGCAAATGGACTCCGAATTACGAAGGGCCGTATGTCGTCAGCAAGGTCTTCTCAGGGGGAGCTTTGTTGTTATCCGCAATGGATGGTGAAGATTTTGCATCCCCGGTGAACGCGGACGCAGTTAAAAAATACTTTGCTTGAAAGAGACCCGCTGGACAAAAAAGAAAGAGTCCAGGCAAAAAAGGGCATCCCGGCGAACCAAAAACAGAATAAAAGGTTCGGGCAAAAATTAGGGATATATTGAAAAAATGTACACCCGCGAAGTCGAAAACCTACACTGGGCGGCTTCGGCAAAAAAGGGTATCCCGGTGAACTGAAAACCCGAAAGGGCGGTTCACGAAAAAGTTAGGGATTTGAATAAGCAAATGACTGCGTTCCGCGTATGGACTTTCATTGTTTAGTGGTTCGGAAGACCTGAGGGCCGTTTATCTGAATCAATCTCTTCCAAAGCTGAAGCATCGGAGAAGTATCGAAGTCGAGTGGGTCTTAGAGGGATCAACTCATGGTGTTCGTCTACGCCTCGATTGCCAACATTTGTATATACTGATGTATATTTATGTTTTCTTTTTGCGCGGCTTCCTCATTCCAGGAGCCTGCCTCTGTTGTAAAACATTTTTGCCCGTTCAGGGGTTCATCATCAATAAAATGCACATTATTCAGCAATTCTACTCGACTGCTTAGCATTTATCTGTTTTGTTTGCGAATGAGAACGCCGATGTGTTTTTTGATAAAATGCGCATACATAAACTTGCGGGCCTAGGCCCATTGATTGTTGAAACAACTAATTAACTGAATATTGTCACGAGATAATAACCTGGATAGGCCCCTTTGAGGAGGGTATCTTGTCTATTTGTTTGTGTTGTTGCAGGTATAGCCCTTGCCAGAAGATGTGCCGTGCGTATCCCCGAGGCAGGATGAGTCTTCCTTCCCCAGCAGAGTTCAGTAGTCTCTCCTCCGCAGAATCTGAACGCAGGATGGTGAGCATTGATATGTCTTCCCCGGGTAGAGGTGATTCTCTTCCCCAAGCAGACGCATCCTGAAGGAATGTCACCTCATCGGCTGAGTCAAGCACCGAAGAATGATGTCGTCTCTCCCCAGCACCGGGTCACAAGTGCAGAGTTCATAGAAATGTTTGGGTACTGGAGCTCATGTTTTCCCCAGTAAAGTCACCAAAGCAGGATTATCCCCCGCACCGGGTCACAAGTGCAGGTTTCGCAGGAGGATGTTCGTTAGCCGAAGGATGCAGTAACTGATGGTGCCAGACTGAAGTCTCCAGTGAAATTGAGATTCCTCACCAGAGTCAGGCTCTCTCCTGAAGTTCGATGATTCCCTCTTCCCCAGTAGAGTGCTGGAACAGCTGATGTTGTATTCCCCTGCAGAGTTGTACTCTCCCCCGAAGTCAGATGATTCCTCCTTCCCCGACGAAATTGAGTTTCCTCATCGGAGTTGCACTCTCCAGCGAAGTAGAATGATTTCTCTCCCCGGCTGAGTCCGCAGAAAAGCAGAATCCTTGGAAGTCGATCAGATCAGGATCGATGTTCCCCAGCAGAGCGTGGGGCAGCTAGTGTTGTGTTTCCCCAGAATCGTACTCTCTCCATCGAAGCAGAATGATTTCTCCTTCCTCAGCCGAGTTTGCAGATGTCCAAGAGATCCGAATCCTTGGAAGTTGATCAGATCATGATTGGTTTTTCCCCAGTGGAGTGGTGAGCAGCTGAAGTTGGTTCCCCTCAGAGTGGTCATCCCCAGAAGAGTAGCCGAGACGGCCGCGCAGTTCATTCTCGCGATTGATATCAGCAGATCCAAGTTCTCGTAGAGCTTCGTCCCCTGCAGCAGTCAGCCGAAGTTGTTCCCCTGCAGCAGTTCGCGGAAGATCAATTCCCCAGACAGAGCCTGATTGATATTGGCGTGTTCACGTGCCTCTCAGCAGGACGACTCCTCTACCTGAATGGTTCTTTCTCCTTGACAGGAGGATTTCCCCCTTTCGGCATTTATTTTGCTGACGGGATCGCATCATTGTGCATGATTGCATAGCATTGTGCATGATTGCATGGCATTTAGCATAAACGCATAGCATTTCCACTGTGTGGGGCATAGTGCAGAAGCATACACATCATAAGCATGATCTAGGTCATCATCATCCTTGTTGAACAGGTGTACCACCAAAAGACCGGTTGCTCAGGACGATTCTTAATGTTCTCCCCAGCAAGGTCGCTTGTGAGATGATTCTTAAAGACCCCGGTGTGATCCCCACGGTCGCTCGCTCAAGATGATTTTTGAGATCCCCAGCGAAGTCTTCGGTTCGAGATGATTCTCAAATCCCTCAGCAGGGCCATTTGCTTAAGACGATTCTTAAGACCCCAGTACAGCTTCCCGAGTGGTTCGCCTAGTATGATACTTGAGCTCCCCAATAGCGCCTCTAGCAAGAGTTGCCCAGGAAGATTTCTGGAATACCCAACAGAATGTTTGCTCCGGAAAGGTTGTCAGTTCAGGACGATTCTTGAAGATGCCCGACGGATCTGTTCGGTCAAGATGATTCTTGAAGTCCTCAGCAGCATGATATGTCTGCTCTAACAATGATGTCTAATCTGAAGATGGATTTCGTAAGCGCCCGAAGGCGATATCAGAAGGTTCCTGTGAGTCCAGATTTCCGTGTTGAAGAATCAACGGGTGGCTGAATACAAGGTTCCAGAGTTGTAGATACAACAGAGTGATTCGCGTGGGTCTGAAGACCAAGTCAGTTATCCTGAGGCGATGATTGATTGCGATCAAGTGAATGATATATCTTCTGATTGAAGTCAAAGATGTTTCTCCAGTGGTGACGCAGGGTACTTCGATCGTCCGACGGTGATGTCAGATTTGTTTCTCCAGCTAGTTGTTGAGCAGCTAATGTTGCAGGATTCAAAGGTTTGTTCCCCGCAGAGTACTGTGTGCTCGTGCAGTTGGCAAATTTTCGGGTTTACCGGTATTCAATCGTCTCGCACCTTGATTGGATGAGAGTCGTTCGCTCCTCACCCAGTCAGGTTCAAGCCGTTTGAATAGGGGCAGCTGTTGCACCCCAAAATTTGACCAACAATTATTTATTCATTGAGTGTTTGGAAGTGGATACCTTCATCAGAAAGTTCAGGAGATCCTCAGAGGAATGGGTTGAAACCAGGGTTGTGTGCTTCATAGTTTGAAAGTTGTGGGTGCCCCTCAGATGGTTCTGAGACTTTGAGAATGAACTTAATGTTTTGGGAGAGCCTATGAGATGTCTTGGTAGCCTTCATGAAGCCCAGAGAAGTCATTATGCAAGGGTTCAGAAGATTCAACCATGAATGATGAATTAGGGTTTTGACTGGGTCAACCCTAGGTTAACAGAAGATTTGGAGAAGGTTGAGACTCAATCCAAGGGCCATGAGATCATGGAATTATGCATAGAGATGATATAAAGATGATTCCTAGGCCAACTCATCATGAGTGAGGAGTTTGAGAAGTTTCAAGTCAGGGTCTTCAAGGATTGTCAGTGAAAAAACCCTAATTTGATCCCTATCTTCCAGGCAGTTTTAGCTCAAGATGTGATTGATATCTCACCTTCCCCATAACATGAATGTTGTAGAGCTTGTTCTAAGATTTAATTTGAGTGGTGGAAGTCCTTGATAGGAGTTACAGAGCTCAAGTTATGGTTTTGACAAATTACAGGTCAGCAGAGGTGTGTGAATCTGGGTCTTTGAAAGTCACCCAACTTGCAGACAACTTTTTCCCTAGTAAGGTGATTCATATGGCTTCTTGGTCAACATGAATGTTGAAGAGGATCTTCTTAGCTTTAATTTGAGTGGTAGAAGTCCTTGATTGGATTTGTGGAACTCAACTTATGGTTTGAACAAGACAGGGGTATTTTGGTCATTTGTCAGTTATAGGTCATTTTAGCCAATGCCTAAAACTCCTATTTCCAAGCCTCAAATGGAAAAACTCAAAACATGAAAGTTGTTCAAAATGTGATTTTAAGTCTAGAAAGAAGGTCACAAATTGTTGGAAAAGCTCATAACATGAAGTTACATGATTGGTCAAAAATGAACTAAAAATGGCATATAAGTTTGAAAAGTTGAATTTGGAAATTGATTTGGAAGATCCACAAATCCAAAATAGGTCATCCAATATATCATTTTGATTGGAAAAATCATTTTTAGAACATTGGTTTAGCTAGAATTTTGATTTGAAGCTTTAAAATGGGTGATGCTTTGAAAAGTTGTTACTTGAAAAAGAAGGCAATGTTGAAAAACCTTACACAAGCCAAAGATGAGCTTGTTTTTCACTCATCCACACTCAATATCTCTCATAAGGAGAATTTGGCACAAAATGGTAAGGCATAAGGCATGGAATGTGAGATTTTCAATATGTCATCACATGAGATTTTCAAGAAATTTCCACCATGTTCTAGATGAATCTAGAAGCATCTAATGATCATTATAAGAAGAGGGCCATGAAGAGAGTTCAAGGTTGGTGATAGAGAGAGATTTCAGGAGAGAGAGAGAGAGAGAGAGAGAAACAGCCATTGAAGTTCTTCCTTCAAGTTCAAGCAATCCAAGAAACCTTTCACTACAAGGCTTCTTCTCCAAAACCAGTGCAAACAGAATCATTTCCACCATTGGAGGATCATCCTGAAGCAATTACAAGGCTTGCAACATCCTCCACGAGCACCTACCATCATCTCTTGACAGGTTGGTTTCTCTCCCTAATCCTCTTAATTTATTTAGTTTTAGTTCATTCTTCAGGTGTAGAATTAATGTGCTAGGATAGAGGATCAAATTCTGAGAGTTTGAGAGCTCTGTGTGAGGTTCCATGGCAGGTGAGTGTTTCTTTAATCTTCAAGAACTAGTTGTTTAGAGAGTTTTAAGTAGCATGAATTAGGTTAGAGTAGCTAGGGTAGCATGTAGAGCAAGTTTAGATCCTTAGGTTGAAGCTTCACCATGGTTGATCTCAGGTGAACATGGTAGAACCGTGATCTTAATGTCTTCTGTTAGGATTATCTAGGGAGAGTTAGGGGAAACTATACGTATGGCTGTGTTCCTCTTGAGTAGTAGAAGATTTTTCGTCTTGGAATCGTGGCATTTCGTGGCCTGAGCAGGGAGAACGAGTGAGGGGAAGATGAGTGTATGGAGGAGAGGGTTTCTGAAAACCCTAGAATCGTTGGGGAAGACGACTTGGTAGCCCTTGGATCCAAGTCTGACCCTTGACCAAAGCCAAGATCGCACGGCCACGGTTCAATCTGAAGATGGAGGGAAAAGTTCAAAAAATGAAACGCGGTCGTTTCATTTAATCAGCGCTCTGGGCTTATTTCGCTATCCCCACCCCCCTTTTATCTGGCCCAACTGAAACCAACTAGCGTGTATTGCTGTTTCCACCCCCCCTCCCTTTATTGATTTAAATTCTTTTATATTGTTTTAATATTTTTTCTTGTCTTAGAAAATTCATTAAAAATTGAAAAATAACTCTTTTTTAATTCTTCTTTTTTCTATGAGTAGATAATAATGTGTAGAAAATATTAAAAATAAAAATGGGATTTTATTTTTTAGTTTAGTGTTTTTAATAGATTTTTCTTTTAAAGTAGCTTTTATAATGTTTAGTTTGATATCATGATTTTGTAGGAATTGTTTTAGGACCTTCCTTTAGTCTTTTTAATCCATTCTTTTTTGTGCAATTAGATGATGAATCATAGTTCCCCATAGGATTTATTCTAGAATTTTAGAATTAAATTTTGATTAGTTTAATTAGGGTAGATGTAGGGTATCCTAATTAGGGTTTAGGTTGTGCTTAGGTGAAGAATTCACTTTCTTTGATTGAGTTTTGTCTTGATTTTTAGGTAGAGGCCTATGTAGATGTTATGAATAGACTTTGTAGACCCTTGTGAATAATTGTTAGATTTTTCCCCCTTGGTTTAGTATTTTTAGGTATTTTCTGAAGTTGCCTGTTGATTTTGTCTGCCCTGTGGTTATCTGTTCATCTTTGGGGTTCATTGTGGGGAATTTGTTGAGGGGCTTGTGTTGTCTTGAAGACCTTGATGGAGAGCATCATGAGGAGAAGATTGAAGATCAAGATTCAGAGACCCAGAGCTTGGCTTGTCCCCTGTCTGTGAGGTTTGAGATCCTGAAGTTTGAAGGAAGTTCATGGTACTTTCCTGAGGAAGGCACTATGAATGACTTTCATTCTTTCTTCTCACCTCTTTCTTAAGTATCCAATGATGTTGGAGCCAGCTTGTGAGTTTAATTTCTCCTGAGGAGGAATGTAAACTGATCACATGTTGTTGAGCCACATGGGATACAACTCCTAAGTGAAAGCCTCCTAGTACTTTCCTGAGGAAGGTCCTATGAGTCTATTCACTTAGTTCCATTAGTTTATCTAGGATTTCTCAAGTATCCAATGATGTTGGAGCCAACTTGTGAGTTTAATTTCTCCTGAGGAGGAATGTAAACTGATCACAGTTGTTGAGACACATAGGATACAACTCCTAAGTGGAAGCCTCCTAGTACTTTCCTGAGGAAGGTCCTATGAGTTTATTCACTTAGCTCCACTAGTTCAGATAGGATTTCCTAAATATCCAGTGATGTTGGAGCCTGCTTGTGAGTTTAATTTCTCCTGAGGAGGAATATAAACTGATCACAGTGGTTGAGCCACATAGGATATGACTCCTGAGTATACACCTCCTAGTGTTCTCCTGAGGAAGACACTATGAGTCTGCTTGCTTAGCTCCCTTTCTTTGGTAAGCTTGTTCTGAAGCTTGAAGACTGGGATTGATTTCTCTTGTTTAGGGTCTTGTTTTAGTGCTTAGATTTGATTCAGATTAGGGCTAGGATTAGAGAGTAGGTCCTTTCTTTCTCAAGCATGTGTGTTTTGTTTGCCTGAGGGCACTTCATTTCCTTTATCTGGTTCTTTGCTTGATAGTATGTTGTTTATCTTCAGTATGATTACTGTTATTTCATGACTGGCTTGAGGTCGAGACGAGCTTGTGGAGGCTGAAACCCCACACACATTTCCTCCCTCACTTGCATTGCATGCATTTTACTGTTAAAGCTGATGTTTTTGTCTGTCTTGGTGTATCACTGACATGATCCCTTAGGACTCTCATTTCCTTTGATGAGGATTTGATGATAGACTTTTAGGTTGAAACCTATGCATGACAACTTCTAGGAGTTCCCTGTTCAAACCTCAACCATAGGATGAATCCATGGCATGATAACAGTAGGACTTGATAGTCTCCCTCCTAGTTGAGCCATTTTTTCCCGTAGTTTCCCGAACTACGTTTGCTCTGATCTTTCATACCAGATGAAAGTACGTAGGCATAGGATGCGATATCCTAGCGAGCAACCTTCAACCTTTCCCCGCCTTTCCCCGTAGTTAGCCGAACTACGTTGACTCTGATTTCTCATTCTCTGATGAGAATACGTAGGCATAAAGTGCAATGCTTTGCCGAGTCATTTTCTTTTCTTTTTCAGCCAGCCTTGATAGGTAGATAGATTATAACCAACCCGTCCAAGTAAACAAACAAGCGAGGATCCCATCGAGTACGATGGACGTGAGGGGTGCTAATACCTTCCCCTTGCGTAACCGACTCCCGAACCCAGACAATGGTTGCGACGACCTTGTCTTACCCTTTTTCGTCAGGTTTTTCCGATCGTTTCCTTTCCCGCTCTGAGGGATAAATAACGAAAGGTGGCGACTCTTCTGTCATGCCGGCACCTTATTTTCGCGCAAGCGACAATAAGCTATAACCTTATACTAGCTATACGATAATTTGAGTACCTAATGTTAGGGAAACCTGAAGACAAAGAACTAGAAGAAATGATCCTTCATGAGAGAGGTGCCAAGAATCTCTCACTTCTCTGTCAGATTGTACGATCTTGGCAGAAAGTTCATACTAAAGGATCAGAATTGAGAAGAAGGGATGGTGTGGCCAGGATGCCTTTTCAGCAGTGGGTTCTAGAGAGGGTCAAAATAGTTAAGCTCCCTTTTTCTATTGAGGCACCTCCTAGACCCACCACTCCACAACCTGTACCCGTATCAGTTGAAGAAGTGGAAGAGATGAGAGTCAAGATAGCCCAGCTAGGGAAAGAAAACGAAGATTTACAAGTCAAGCTTCAAAATGTGACTAATGAAAAGAATCACATGAGGAATGAGATCGAGAGAAAGGATAAGCAAATTGAAGAGATGGGAAGCCAAATTAATGAAGAAAAGGGTAAAAGGAAAATGACCAAAGTGTGTATCAACCAGGCTGACAGTTGTTTAGAATCCCTCAAAGAGCAGCTAGAGCACGCTCATAGAAAATGGCGAGAGAATGAACAGTGGTATCTTCTAGCCACTAAACAGAATAAGGAGATCAGGGAGACATTAGGAGCTGAAATCAAGACACTTGGTGCTGCACTACGCCAATCAAGAGTTGGCGAGGATATAGAACGTCAACTCAAGGAAGAAGCCCTAAACTCATCTTGGGTTAAACCAAAAGACTGGTGTAAGATATGTGTTGACATGGATGGGCTCAAGAAGTTTATTAAGTATCAAGAGAATCAGATAGGAGCTATCAAGGAAGACCAAGCAATTTGGTCTGCTGCAAGAGACCAGTTAGCTCGTGATGTTGCGACATATGAGCAATCCATTCACATCATGAAGAATAACCGAGACGCATACCGCAACAAGCTAAATGGGTTGGTGGAATTTTGTAACTGGTTGGCCAAAGATCTGATATGGAAACATAGAGATGCTATGGAAGCCATAGATGACTCTACCGCTCCGGCTATTTATGAGTTCATATGTGTGTGCAAGGAAATGTTGGCAAGATTCAAGGAAGAGCTCAAGGAGCGCGAAGCAAGAAGAAATGAAGCTTGAAGTTTTCTTTGTTTTTCTATTATTTTTCGCAAACTTATATTCCTTGATGGATTGTACTCTGTTTATGTTGGAACAATTTGAATGAATGAGGAGTAGTCTTTTAATTTATTTGTTCTTATGCTGTTTGAATGATTGATAAATAACCGTCGGTATAAATGCTTCCCTAAAAAATAAAAACGCAATCATAATCATAATCATAAACATAAGCATTTTGCACCTTCACCCGACAGTACAACTCATCGGACTTTTCCTTTCTACCTCCAGAATTTGAAAGCTGACTACTCAACATCGCTACGAGACCAAGCGCAACTTTCAAATGACGCTTGAACAAATGGAAGAGACTCAGAACACCATGAGGGGTGACATCGACGCTCTCAATATGAAGATGGATCAGCTGCTGGAGACAATGCTGACGTTAGCCCAAAAAGAAAACAATGCTGAGACTTTTACTGATGCCAAGAAGGTGGCTGACAATATAGGAACTTCTGGGATTGTTAAAACTCTCCACGTGGACCTTGTCGACCGTTCCACATCCGTGCGTCAGGGCTCTGAAGTAGACATGGATGAACAATATGATGCTTTCTACCAACCTCCACCACCTCCTCCTCAACACAATATGGGGGTTACTAATGACCTTGCTGCAGATAGGCTACGAACTGTTGAAGAGAAAATCAAGTCATTGGAGGTCAAAAAGACTCCGGGATTGGATGCTGTTGACATGTGCCTAGTTCCTGGATTGGTGTACCGAAGAAATTCAAAGTCCCAAACTTTGAGAAATACAAGGGAGTCAGCTGCCCCAAAACCCATCTGAGAGTGTACTGTCGCAAGATGGCGGCTCACATTGATAACGACTTGCTCTTAATACATTACTTCCAAGATAGCCTCAGTGGGGCATCATTGAAATGGTATATGCAGTTAGAGAAAGGTCAAATCAGTACGTGGAGAGATCTAGCAGACGCGTTTTCACAACATTATCAGTATAATACTGATTTGGCACCGAATCGCACGCAGCTGCAAGATATGACTCAATGTAATAATGAGTCGTTTAAAGAGTATGCCCAAAGGTGGAGGGAGTTGGCTGCCCGTGTTCAACCACCATTGCTGACTAAGGAGTTAACTGACATGTTTATGGGAACTCTACAACCTCAGTACTTAGATCGCATGCTTGGGTCCAGTTTTCCTAACTTTGCTGAAGTGGTATTAGTGGGTGAAAGAATCTAGAGCACATTGAAAAAGAGCAAGGTTGCGGCAGTCACAGCAAATGGAGGAAGAAAGCCCTTTGTGAAGAAAAGAGAAGATGAGGCTAATGCCGTGATGAGAGGACAAAGGGGCAGAGCTCCGGTGGATATCCAGTATCAACAAGTAGCTGCAGTAGCCCAAGCTCCCTACCAACAACCAGCTCAACAACAGAATCAACAACAGAATTATCAGAGAGTTCCTCCACCGCAATATCAGAATGCTCCAGCTCAAAGACCACAAAGGCCGAGACAGCCAAGAAGACAACTTGACCCGTTGCCTATGTCATATGGACAGATTTTTGCTCAGCTAAATCAGAGTGGACACTTAACATTGCGAGATCTACGTCTGGCAATCTTTCCATATCCTCCTGGGTACGATGCCAATGCTCATTGTGAGTTCCGTAAGGGAGCCCCAGGATACTCCATAGATAATTGTTATGCATTTCAGAATAGAGTGCAAAACTTGATAGAGTCCAAAGATCTCACTTTTACACCTAGAGGTGCCAATATTACGAAGGATCCGTTACCTAAACACGGAGGTCCTTCTATCAATGTTGTGGAAGAGAGTAGTGGTTTGAGACTAATTACAAATATTGAAGATGTCTGTACTCCGATGGCCGTTATTGGAGAACAATTGAAGAGAAGTGGGATGATTCCCCAAGAAGAAGTGGAGAATTTGACTGACGAAGTGGTGAAGAGACATTTACAAAGGTTCATAGAACATGGGATAATACAAATAGAACAAAGAGATTCGAACGTGTCTGCTATTGATATTCAGTATGATGAAACAAGTGCTTATCCGACAAGGCGACTTCGACCAGCACCAGTAATCTTGCAGTATGATCCTTCGGAAGCCTTTCAACAGAGGCCCGCCCGCCCAGCACCCGTGATTATGCAATATGATGAAGATGACGTCAATAGACAAAAAGCAACACGCCTAGCTTCGGTGGTAATGGAGTATTCTATCAATGAATCTGAGCCCAAAGTTTTTAAACAGAGGCCAGAGAGGCTAGTGATTGAGTATGACGCTGCCAAATGCGATGCAATGGTTGGGCCTAGTGGGATGACCCGTAGTGGTCGTTTGTTTGCTGCCAAAACAGTGGAAGCGCCTGCTAAAAATTAAGAAAAATCTGTTGATGCATCAATAGAAATTCCAAGTGTAAAGCCATTTGCTGAGGTATCATCACCAAAGGCAGCGATTACGCCAAAGGAAGCTGAGGAATTTTTGAAAATCATCAGAAAAAGTGATTATAAAGTGATTGATCAACTAAACCAGACTCCAGCCAGAATTTCCATGCTCTCGTTGTTACTTAGTTTAGAGGCCCACAGGTTATCTTTAATGAAGGTGTTGAGCGTTGCGCATATTGCTAAAGACATCACCGTAGCCCAGTTCGATGATGTGATAGTTAGCGTAACAACCGGAAACTTTCTTGGGTTTAATGATGATGACCTGACTGCAGAGAAAAGACACCACAATAAAGCTCTCCATATTTCTATCAAGTGTCAAGACACGTTGATATCCCGAGTCTTAGTAGATACAGGTTCTTCTTTAAATGTGCTTCCTAAGATCACCCTGGAGAGAATGCCAGTAAAAGGAGTTAGCATGAAGCCGAGTGCTCTGGTAGTCAAAGCTTTTGATGGTTCTAGGCGTGCTGTGATTGGCGATGTGGACTTGCCAATAAAAATCGGACCAATTGTCTTCACCATTACTTTCCAAGTAATGGATATCTATCCAGGGTACAGCTGTCTATTAGGAAGACCTTGGATTCACTATGCAGGAGCTGTTACCTCCACCCTTCATCAAAAGCTAAAATTTGTCAGTAACGACAAGGTAGTTCAGATTGGAGGAGAGGAGGATATCTTGGTAAGCCACTTGACGTCCTTCAGGTACATTGAAGTTGAAGGGGAAATGGTGGAAACGCCTTTTCAGTCATTTGAAATGGTGAATACATTAGCGGTGCAGCGAATTTCAGATAGTCAGAGTTCAAGATCAGCAATGGCCTCTTATGAAGAGGCTAAGATGGTTGTAGATGAAGGGAACGCCCAAGGCTGTGGCAAGATGGTGGAAGTGGCTGAAAAGTTCGACAAATTTGGGCTAGGATACCATCCTTCGTCCAACACAGTGACAGTTGCATATGACAAGAAGCAGATTCCTCCTATAGCAGAAGTTTTGAAGAGCGCCGGGCATATCTTCGATCATACCTCCGCCATGGTAATTGAAGATGAGGCTGATGACAAAGAAGTCTCCGCGAGCTGGATCCGACAGGCTGAACCTGGTGAAGAATTGAAGAACTGGAAGACCATCGAAATACCCCAATTCTTCCCTCTTCAAAAGTAAAGTTTTAATTGATTTTCAAAACCCTACGCTCTGCCCAAGGCGTAGTGGAGCTTTGTATCGGGCCTCCTGATGTTTCGAAACACGTTTAACGTGAATAAATTTTGATTTGCATTCAATTTTTTTTGCTCATTTTCTTTTCTACTTTTTCATAATTAATGGCATTTCTTTCACGCACTCACTTTCCTAAATAAGCTGCATAAATCATAAACATGCAGAGACACTACCGAGGTCCTTGATATCGACACTGCTATAGGCCTTTATGATTTTGATTGTCCAATATACCGAGCGGATGAGGAAGACGAGGATGAGCTCCCCAACGAATTGGCTAGGTTGCTGCAGTAAAAAGAGAAGGTCATTATGCCGCATAAAGAGGATGTCGAGGTTATCAACCTAGGTTCAGAAGAAAATAAAAGGGAGATAAAGGTTGGAGCGTCTCTTCAGGATGCTGTCAAGGTAAAGTTGGTAGGGCTCCTCCGAGAATATGTTGATGTATTCGCAAGGTCGTACCAGGACATGCCTGGTCTAGATACGAACATCGTTTTACACAAGTTGCCACTCAAAGAAGAGTGTCATGCCGTCAAGCAGAAGTTGAGAAGAAATCGTCCTGATATGGCTCTGAAAATCCGTGATGAAGTCCGAAAACAATTCGATGCAGGGTTCTTAGCAGTGGCCAAATATCCGCAATGGGTTGCAAATATCATTCCAGTGCCGAAGAAGGATGGAAAGGTCCGTATGTGTGTGGATTACCGTGACTTAAACAGAGCAAGTCCTAAAGATGATTTTCCATTACCTCATATTGATGTGTTGGTAGATAATACGGATCAGTTCTCCGTTTTTTCCTTCATGGATGGATTCTCTGGTTACAATCAAATTAAGATGGATCCAGATGACATGGAAAAAACCATGTTCATTACACCATGGGGCACATTCTGTTACAAGGTAATGCCATTTGGGTTGAAGAATGTTGGGGCAACGTACCAATGTGCAATGGTAACACTCTTTTATGATATGATTCATAAAGAGATCGAAGTGTACGTTAACGACATGATTGCTAAGTCCCAGACTGAAGATGAGCATTTGGTTAATTTGGAAAAGTTGTTCGCCAGACTGAGGAAATTCAAGTTGAGACTTAATCCCAACAAATGTACGTTCAGGGTGTGGTCTGGAAAGTTATTGGGATTTATCGTAAGCCAGAGAGGGATTGAGGTGGATCCTGATAAAGTAAGGGCGATTCAGGACATGCCTGCACCAAAGACCGAAAAGGAGGTCCGTGGATTTCTAGGGAGGTTGAATTATATCGCAAGATTTATTTCACATCTCACAGCCACTTGCAAGCCAATTTTTAAGTTACTCAGGAAAGATCAGCCAGTTGTATGGAATGATGAATGCCAAGGGGCATTTGATGCAATCAAAGAATATTTGCAAGAACCACCGATCTTGATACCACCAGTTCCTGGAAGGCCGCTCATTATGTACTTAACTGTGCTAGAAGAATCCATGGGTTGCGTATTAGGACAACAAGATGATTCATTCAAGAAAGAGCGTGCTATATACTATCTCAGCAAAAAGTTTAACGACTGTGAGACTAGATACTCTTTGCTTGAGAAAACTTGTTGTGCACTTGCGTGGGCTGCTGGACGCCTCAGACAATATATGCTGACACACACCACATACTTAATCTCTAAGATGGATCCAGTCAAGTACATCTTTGAGAAACCTGCTCTTACCGGTAGGATAGCCCGATGGCAAATGCTTTTGTCTGAATATGACATCCAGTATGTCGCTCAGAAGGCTATCAAAGGCAATGTGTTAGCGGACCATTTGGCCCACCAACCCGTGGAAGATTATCAGCCGTTGAATTCGACTTTCCAGATGAGGACATCATGATGGCAAAAGATTACGAGGAGCCAGGGCCAGATGAAGGGCCAGAACCAGGAGAGCGATGGTCTCTTATGTTCGATGGTGCTTCTAACTCTTATGGACACGGAATTGGGGCAGTGATTACATCTCCCAAAAATTTTCACTTGCCGTTTATAGCCAAACTTTGTTTCCCGTGCACTAACAATATGGCTGAGTACGAGGCATGTATACTAGGGCTAGAAGAAGCCATTGACTTGAGAATCAAAACTCTCGATGTGTTTGGAGATTCTGCTTTGGTAATTTACCAGATAAGAGGCGATTGGGATACGAAGCATGAAAATTTAATTCCGTACCGGGATTATATAACCAAATTGCTTCCCTGATTCGATGATATCACTTTTGCTCACATACCTCAAGAAGAGAATCAAATGGCTGACGCTTTGGCAACCCTAACATCCATGTACAAGTTGATATGGCCTAATCATAGACCGTCTATTGATTTACGACGCTTTGAAGAGCCCGCGCATTGCCTGACTGCTGATAAAGACGCAGATGAAAAGCCGTGGTTTTATGATATAAAGCGATATCTTGAAAAGCACGAATATCCCGAAGGAGCCTTGGGTATCGACAAAAGAACTTTGCGAAGATTGGCATCCAACTTCTTCCTCAACGGAAATGTATTGTACAAGCGCAACTATGACACTGTTTTGCTTAGATGTGTGGAGAAACGTGAAGCTGAACAAATTCTAAAAGACATTCATGAGGGCTGCTTTGGAACTCATGCGAATGGACATACCATGGCAAAGAAAATATTGAGAGCGGGCTATTATTGGCTTACCATGGAAGCAGATTGTTATCATCATGCCCGAACTTGTCACAAGTGCCAAATATACTCTGATAAGATTCATGTACCCACCACTCCATTGAACGTCTTAACCTCACCATGGCCCTTCTCGATATGGGGAATAGATATGATTGGGATGATTGAACCAAAAGCTTCAAACGAACATCGCTTCATACTTGTGGCCATAGACTATTTCACCAAGTGGGTTGAAGTTGCTTCTTATACCAACGTTACTAAGCAATTAGTCGCTCGCTTCTTGAAACACAACATTATATGCAGATATGGAGTGCCTAACTGCATCATCACCGACAATGGGTCGAATCTCAACAACAAAATGATGGACGAGTTGTGCGCCAGTTTTAAAATAGAACACCATAACTCGACACCATATAGACCCAAAATGAATGGAGCCGTAGAATCAGCCAATAAAAATATCAAGAAAATCATCCAGAAGATGGTGGTCACGTACAAAGATTGGCACGAGATGTTACCCTTTGCACTACACGGCTACCGTACTTCAGTACGAACTTCAACAGGGGCAACTCCCTACTCGTTGGTTTATGGCATGGAGGCAGTTCTCCCAATAGAGGTCGAAATCTCTTCGCTGAGGGTTTTAATGGAAGCTCAACTTGATGAAGCCGAATGGGTAAAGACGAGGTTTGAAGAACTTAATCTCATTGAGGAAAAGCGCTTGACAGCCATATGCCACGGCCAGCTTTATCAGAGAAGAATGAAGAGAGCCTTCGACAAAAGAGTGCATCCCAGGACATTCACACAAGGAGACTTAGTACTCAAGAGGATCATGGCTATGTATAATGAATCTAGGGGCAAATGGATGGCAAACTACGAAGGCCCATATGTGGTAACAGAAGCATTCTCTGGTGGTGCCCTAAAGCTCGCAACCATGGATGGGGAGGAGTTACCTTATCCAGTGAATGCAGATTTGGTCAAACGATACTTTGCCTAAAAAAATAGAATAATAAAGCCGCTAAGTCGAAAACCTGAAAGGGCGACTTAGGAAAAATTGGCTATCCCGGTGAATCGAAAACCCGAAAGGGCGATTCAGGCAAAAATTAGGGATAAAATAAGAATAGGCCCGCTGAGTTGAAAACCCGAAAGGGCGGCTCAGGCAAAAAAGGGCGTCCCGGTGGATTGAAAACCCAAAAGGGAGATCCAGGCAAAAGTTAGGGGCAAAATTCCGAGGCAAAGTATCCATTATGCATGATCACTTGACCCTAGTACATTATCAAGAGATATAATTGATCCTGCCATTTTTTCTATGAAGTAAGGTGTTGAAAACTTCCAAAGTCATAGGGACTATAGCAGTGTCAAAACTCAAAGGAACTCTGATTTTTGCCATTATGTTTTTCTTGCACTGTAATCACCTCATTAAGGGATTACATCTTTGTATATTTACCCATTCAAGGGTCAAATCAATATAAAGAGAGATTTCTCATTAAATTGTGCTCACTCTTTTACTTTATCTGATTGTTTGCAAATTAATTTTATTTTGATAATTTGTGTTCGAAACTTCAGCTAAAAAATAAGAATATAACTTTTGACAAGGTATAGAACTTGTTTTGATGTTCGAAGATATTGGGGAAAATAGATGGTCTCTAAGAAAAATGTCAATAGGTAGAAGCATTGAATTAGTCGTCAGCTGCCCAAGCTTGTCATCATGAAAAGCTTTGCCTTTCTAAAGGGTTTATATGATGTGGTTCCCCCCAGCATCGAGTTCAAGAACTAAACTGGGGCAATCAATTCCCCCGGTCATCATGGAGTATCTAAATCTGGGATGTCGAGTAGTCTAATCTTCTCACTACCCCACAGAAAGCCTAATCTTTTATTGGCAACTACAAAAAGCCACTCCAATTGGCACCTTAAATTCACCCTAAAAGTCCAGTCTTCATTGGCAACCACTAAAAGTCCACCCTCGTTGGCATCCTTAATAACCGAAGTCCAAACCATTTAGCAACTACCAAATCCAACCCCTGGTGATGTCCCCAACAGGATTTTATCCCCAACATACCTGGTCGCTGCATTATCATAAGCACGACATACAACCTCATATCATAATCATATCAAGCATTAACATATCATTTGCATTCGCATCGTGCACTCCCTAGCAGTTGCATCTTAGTCGCATGTTTGGGCATCGTAAAACATTGCATTGCATAGCAATGTAGCAGGATCCAGGATCAGTTCGCAAGCATCTTGGTCAATCCTCCAGTGAAGTTGGTAGTATGACTCTGAAAAGAGTTAAGACCCCCACGGGTTCAGGGAATTCTACTCCCCAGCAAGTCATTCTTCAACCATGCAGTTGATGATGATAATCCCCAACAACTATTGCTCTAGTAGCTCCCCAAGCAGAGGTTATCTTAGAGAGTTTATGGAAGATTTCTCCCCTGCGGAGTTTGGACAACGTTGTTCCTCTAATAGGAATTTTAGCTCAACTATTCCTCAGCAAAATTATCACTCGAGATACTGCTTTGGTATCATCGAAGAACCTTATTGGATAAGGGACTGCTTCGACCACCCGAAGAATCTCATGTGTTTAGAGATACTGCTTTGGTATCATCGAAGAACCTTATTGGATAAGGGACTGCTTCGACCACTCAAAGAATCTCATGTGTTTAGAGATACTGCTTTGGTATCATCGAAGAACCTTATTGGATAAGGGACTGCTTTGACCACCCGAAGAATCTCATGTGTTTAGAGATACTGCTTTGGTATCATTGAAGTACCTTATTGGATAAGGGACTGCTTCGACCACCCGAAGAATCTCATGTGTTTAGAGATACTGTTTTGGTATCATCGAAGAACCTTATTGGATAAGGGACTGCTTCGACCACCCGAAGAATCTCATGTGTTTAGAGATACTGCTTTGGCATCATCGAAGAACCTTATTGGATAAGGGACTGCTTCGATCACCTGAAGAATCTCATGTGTTTAGAGATACTGCTTTGGTATCATCGAAGTACCTTATTGGATAAAGGATTGCTTCGACCACCCGAAGAATCACATGTGTTTAGAGATACTTCTTTGGTATCATCGAAGAACCTTATTGGATAAGGGACTGCTTCGACCACCCGAAGAATCTCACGTGTTTAGAGATACTGCTTTGGTATCATCGAAGAACCTTATTGGATAAGGGACTGCTTCGACCACCCGAAGAATCTCATGTGTTTAGAGATACTGCTTTGGTGTCATCGAAGAACCTTATTGGATAAGGGACTGCTTCAACCACCCGAAGAATCTCATGTGTTTAGAGATACTGCTTTGGTATCATCGAAGTACCTTATTGTATAAGGGACTGCTTCGACCACCTGAAGAATCTCATGTGTTTAGAGATACTGCTTTGGTATCGTCGAAGAACCTTATTGGATAAGGGACTGGTTCGACCACCTGAAGAATCTCATGTGTTTAGAGATACTGCTTTGGTATCATCGAAGTACCTTATTGGATAAGGGACCGCTTCGACCACCCGAAGAATCTCATGTGTTTAGAGATACTGCTTTGGTATCATCGAAGAACCTTATTGGATAAGGGACTGTTTCGACCACTCAAAGAATCTCATGTTGTTTCAGAGATATTGTTTTGGTATCATCGAAGTACCTTATTGGATAAGGGACTGCTTCAACCACCCAGAGAATATCAAGTTATCTTGTTCATCCTGCTAGCCCATTCATGGTACTTTTCATTTTTCCACCGGACAAATTTTGGGGTCTTCTTGTATCTAATTGACTTCCACCTTAAAATGAACGTCATGCAGCAGCTCATTCGCTCAGGTTTAAGGCAATTAGATAGGGGCATCTGACATACCCCAAATTTGTCCTACCTCGGTAATTAATAAGTTTTTACTATTTCACGACTTCTGGCCATGATTCTCTAAGACTTCATTTAAAAAGACCTTGTGTGTGCTCATTGCGGTTATAATCCGTAGTAAGTTATGATGATTTCTTGTGGGAAGAGCACGCCTCCAGCCCTTATACCCAAAATCATATGTGTCCTCGTTCTCACAATCAGGCAGGTATGATATGGTTAATAGCATCAAGCTATGTTTGGATTCTAAATCAGTTTGTGACAAACTTAGATTTAGCGTTAGATCAATCTCATTTCAAGAAGTTCATAATGTACATAGCCAATAAGTGATCTGGTTGTTTTAGTTATGTTTACACGGTTAAATGATTTTGAGCTATGAAATTGCTTTCTTCTCGCATTTAAGATTGTAGTATACCCTACACACCATGCCTAAATTATTGTAAACTATGACAATCTGAAGGTGGTTGTAATATGGTTGACCTTTGAGATATTTTTAGGATAACTTAGTTCATTGCAAAGAATATCGAAGGTATTAATGGCCAGAGGATGGTTACTGTCAAGTATCACTCTATTCTCACATCCATTTTTTCTTGAGAGCCATAAAAGGGAATAAGCTGGAGCAATGATGAGTTATATATCATGGAATTATATACAAGATTACAAAGACCATAGAATTAAAATTCTGATGTACAAATGAAACAGTGGCAACAATATGTTGTGGTCCTTATTCACAGCCAAAATTATAATTCTCATTGTGAAAAGCCGTATCTATTGGCCTAGAGTTCATCACCATTACAAATTCAAACAAGACTGCATGCATAAATTGATAGGCAATATAGTCTTAGTTATTGTTACATAATTTTACAAAGGCCATTTTCTAATTTATGTGGTTGTTCGAGACTTTGACTACAATACAACAGCCTTATGACCTTGTGGTTTCTACTGTACACCACTTGGACTTGGATCAAAAATCTTGAGATTGCTTGCCAAGTTCTGCAGAAAATCCATTGGCATGGTCGAATATTCCCTCAATGTGAATTGACGATAATGCACAAAAAGGATGAATAATATTTGGTTGGTCACGACAACACTCCAAAGGCGCAAGACTGCAAAAGAAATGCCAAAAGATTACAAGCCAGCCAACACTAAACTTGATACCAAGATCTGAATGTTGTCATAGCAGTTTAAATTAAGCCAAGTCCAAAAGAGAAACGAGAGTATGCCATGGCAGATTATTTGAAGACTCGTTGCGAGAATTTATTATAATTATTTTGTCACAGTTACCTCTTTGGGCAATGCAGGGCCAGTTGTTAGTCGGGTGTCATAACACAGCACACCACCTCATCCATAAGTGTATCTACTTTGCTGACATCAGTCCTAAAATTTAGCATTCGGTTACTTAGAAGAGGAGATAGGAACGAGAATGAATCTTGCTCATATTCCACGCGACTATAGTCCTTCTCCTGATTTTTGAAAGGAGCAATGAACCATCACCTGTGGAAGGAAATTTCAGCAGCATGTCATTCTAACACAAGTAATTTGCATATATGCAGCAATTTAGTACACCAGACCCAAGTCATGTTCACAGATACGTGAAGCAGAAGGTTCAGTACCTAAACATACAATCACATAATCTAATCCTACAAGTTACTATCAAGCTTAGGCTATGAGCTAAATGATTAAGTTTCCTATTGCTGTTGTTCCTTTGAACTAAACATAAATTGCCGCAAGTCGCATGAAGTTTTTCTAGCCTAAATTCACGGAAACCGTAATGCCACGGTGTGTACATGAAGTAAAGGCGGCACTCATAATTGAAATCTAAGATGTTGCATTCAAAACTGCAGAGTTTACATAAGTAATGTGTTCAGTTCACATGATGATTACAGCACCCAAAGATAACATTGCCACGAGTTTGGTCGTTACAAGGGTGGCATTGGATCTTGGCTTGAAGAGAATTCGTCGGCTGCATCAACGCTTGAAGGTTAGACCAATTCCTAAACAAAGCATTCATCACTTCATTCTTCCACTTGCAGAACATGTGCAAAAAAAAATAAGAGACAATGAAAAAGTCAGTTAGTACAATGATGGCAGAAGCTTCCACAGTGGGCATTTTTATTCAGCCCAGGCAGCCTCCCTTCCTAATGTAGGACTGGAGCAAGGAACAGTGACTTCCCTGCTCAAAAAGCAAGATACAATTAGAGGTATGCAGTACAAAATAAAAGATGCTCAGGATTTATCAGCATGTGCACCTCTTACCATTGTTTGTGATGCCTGTTTCTCAAGCTTGCGTCGTACTCTTTGTGACCCTAAGACAAATGTTCCCTCTGTACCTGCTATCTAAGCAAGATTTGATAAATGATTCAAAATGAAAAATTACAAGATATATACATTATGGAATTTACAGATACAATAACACAGGAGTTGCTATGAGTCTTCAACAGCAATTATGAGGTTCATGAAGGAAAAGAATGTGTAAGGTCAAAAGATGAATGAAGGAAGGATAATCCAATTCAAAACCATGAACTCCATAGAAGTTTCTCTCAGAACCAACTGTAGCAGCTTCAACAGATGTGTCAGAACCAGCAGCCAAATATCACAATAATCAACAGTTGCATATGTCTAATAATCAAATTCTACTTCAGTTGTTACAGAGGCATCAACATCAGCAAACAAGAGAAGCATTTTCCGATTCACGATCAAAATCAATCAGTCGATGTGTAACCATCTTGCAGGGTGGTTCCTGCTCAATCTTATGAAGGCTGTAGTTTTGACAAGAATGTCATCATAATCTGCCGTCGAGATTTTCACACTCTACCATAACTTGCAACAATGATCCTGCATAAAAAAAAATCACACAAGATTTCATTAGACATTGCTGCTGTAAAACAAGAATTTATTCAACATTCAATATCAAGCCATCACAGAAAGTTGTGTAAACCAACTGGCCATAAGAATCCTAATACAATGTCTCGTCAAAAAAAGGACCATACCGTTCAAATCGAAGTCGAATCAGGATTCATTACCATCAAGGAGTTGCGATCAAATCACAAGGCAAGGAGATATTAAAAGTATAGGTCACGACACCTTACGTTTTGGCCAAGCTGCATCATCTGTCTCACCATCATCCTCATGAACCGTTCTCATTCTTCTGTATTGCTAAAGAAAAGTAGAAAACCAAAACAAATCACATGCTAAGATACCAAAATATTGAAAGGAGTGAATCTTATAGTGTATAAGAAGTAAAGTATCGAGAATAAAGAAGAATTTTCTATCCTTGAGCCCAAGTTGGACGGAGAATGCGAAAACATACACCATTGTGCCAACCAAGCGATGAATTCCCTCGTCATGCTAAGTCCTTTTCACCATCCTGAGTATGCCGCTTCCAAACTGTATCTCTATACAAGCTTCAAACTCTGAGATAAAATGGATGATCTAATCTCCTGTCAAGATCACACGACGCAAAAAAGAAATGGAAACTGGTCAGATTGAGTAGCTAATGATAACATATACAACTAGCCATTAATGATGAGTATGAGATTAAGAGATCTTGTTAACTTCAAATACCTCTTATGGTCTGACTATGGGAACAACATCTTAATTCTTCGACATTGCCTTAGATGGTTCAAACTGAAGCAACGAATGAAGGGAGTTACACCAAGCTCTTAGCAAGAAAACATTATGGAATGACTTTCTATTATGAACAAAGTTAGAAAGAGTCAGCAGAGGACAACTTAATTCAACTATTACATTAGAAATAACTTCACCACAGTAAAAACACAGAAATCACAAATTACCCTAGGGTAAAATCAGATATTTTTTAAAACACTACAGACAAAGAAGAAGTCACTATCACCTTGGTCCCCCCACAAAATCCTTGCGCAAAAACCTCTCTAACGGCATTGCAGGTCTGCAGCTCACAACCTCACACACTTGGAGGAATATTCCTCAAAATTTCTCCAAAAACTCACACGTATGAGAATGCCCAGAATCCTCCTATAAATAGAACCAATTATTAGCTCAAGAGAGGAGGAGAAAAACCCTAATGTTACCTTGCCAAAATCAATCCCTAAACCCTTACTAAAGCTCGAAATCCTGAAAAGCTTCTTAGAGTTTCACACTAAAACTCTAAGATAGTGAGCTTGGCTACTTAATACACTCTTAGAACGCAATATCTTTGTCGCTACTGCGAAATTCGGCGCCGGCTGAACAGAAGAGTCGCCACCGTGCGTTATTTATCCCAAAGAAGGGAAAGGAAACGCTCGAAGTAAACCTCACGCAAAGACGGGAAAGGAATGGTCATCGCAACCAAATCCTGGATTCGGGAGTCGGTTACGCGAGGGGAAGGTATTAGCACCCCTCACGTCCGTCGTACTCGACGGGATCCACGCTTGTTTTCTAGCTAAGGGTGTGTTATTCTATCTACTCTAAAGGTCTGGGGTTAAAATAAAATGAAATGACTCGGCAAAGTATCGCACTTTATTCCTACGTATTCTCGTCTGGAACGAGAAATCAGAGTCAACGTAGTTTGCCTACCTACTGGAAAGGAGGGGAAGGTTACTCGCTGGGATATTGCATCCTATGCCTACGTACTTTCATACAGCATGAAAGATCAGAGCAAACATAGTTCGGGCTACGGACGACACATTCTGGTTTGACTGTTTTTATCTCCTTATGAAAGGGTTTTCCTGATTAAGAGTCCAAGCAGACAAAAATGACACTTTGATTGGTTTTCAGTCTTTTACGCAAGAACTGTTTTTTATGATGTTTGCAATCTCTGACGCACTAGAGACTATGATTTGAGAGTGACTACGTCGTATGTCACCCTAAGGGTAACACACTAAGCAGTCAGATTACTGAAGAGTGACCCCCCAACAACCTTTCTCAAATAGCTTAAGGCTCGTAGCGTACGACGTCGATCATCCTTATTAATGTGTTTTGAATTATTCTGAGATAGAAGAGAAAGAAGTTCTAAAAAACCTAGGGTTTGAAAATGGGAATTAAAACTACCCTAATGTTGTCATGCATGGATTACAACCTAATGTCTGTCATAATTCCCTCCTGCACAGAGGAAATCAGAGATCTTAGGGGATAAACAGCAAAAAGAAACAGCAAATATACAATAAACAGTAAAATGCATGAGATGCAGCAATAAACAATAGGCAAAGTGAAACAGCTTCACTTCAAACGTAAGGGAAAATCAACAGATAATACAGCAAAGAAAACCACATCTAACACTAGCTCAGACAGCAACACCAGCTCCTTGCAGTAAGCAGTTCAAACAGCACCAGCTCTGGCAGCTACGGTTGACTAACAGCAAAAGGTTGACAGTAACATATCCCATTTTCACTTTCCAATGATATTTAAACTTCAGGTAAGCTCTTGTCTCCAATAATCTTCAGCTTTGGCAAGCCCTGAACTCTAACAGTCAACAGACAGCTTTAGTCAGCAGAAAAAACCCTAATTCCAGCAGACACCCCAGCTTGGATAGGCACAAGCTTAGCTTCATCTTCTCTAGTCATCAATGAATCTTCATCTTCAATAGGCTTCCATCTTCAAGGCAGACACTCACAGGAGAGAACCAATTATCAGGTGAAGTTGGAATGTTAAGAGGCTTAGTGAAAACCCAGGGAAATCACTAAGATCTTAACACAGCAAGGGAAAGGTATCCTCAAGGTTCTACCCAATCAAAGCATGCTCTACATTCCTCCTAAGGAGAGATGGAACTCTTTTAGGGGACCTTGTGTCATAGGATGGGATAGAGGCACAAGAAGCTCTCTATGTTTGATAGAAGAAATTAGTCTATTCTAGAGCTCTCCCTATATCTCTTATCTCCTAAGCCTTCATCCAGCAATCTTCAAGCACAAGCAACTTAAGATCCAAGCATCCTTATTGGTCTTCACTCATCCTCAAGGTCTTCACTAGCTCCACAAGCCAAGAACAAGCCCCAACACCCAAAGAAAAAGCCCAAAACCCATCCAACAACACAACATCCCAAGAGGGAACACACCAATATCAATCATCTTGCAAAAATCAAATAAAATGACAATACTCAACATAAAATCCTAGATTAATTTCTAAGGGACCCTAGCTATGTACCATATACCCCACACAAATCCCAAGGCATAAATCAAACTAAAAACCTAAGAACTATGTGTTGAAATGCACCTATGTCAAGTTTAACCCTAATTCTAATCAACCTAATGTTCCTTATTCAAAACTAATTAAAATTAAATCACAAAAATGTGAAATAATTCCAGGGGGGACCTAATGCTCTAATATAACTAAAACAAAAGGAATTACATCAAAATGTAAAATAAAATGGCTGAACAAAATTCAACAAAATGGATATACAAAATAAAATGCAATAAAAGCAACTAAATGTAAAAATTCACCAGAAATAGAAAAATGACTAAAATTCTAATTTTATTTTTCTATAATTTTCTTGAGACAATTATGAGAATGGAGAAAAAACTTCCATATAAAAAGACCTATTTTTGAATTTATTATGAATTTTCTAAGATCTTGAAATAATGTGTAAAATAAAGGAAATATGATGAAAAAATGAAAAATGTGTGTGCCAGATAGTAATTAAAAATCAATAGAAAAACCAACTGGGCCCAGAGAGGGGGTGGGGATAGCAGCGCGCGCTAGGCCCAATATCAATCAGAAATTAAGTGGAAAATAGAAAGAAAAAATGAAAAATTCGTGGTGTGAAAAGCAATGAATATTAGTGTATTTCCTATTGGGCTTTGGAAGAAAGGTGTGGATATCATATGTTGCACTTAAGCCCAAGCTGCAACTTTAATGAAATGGTGCAATTTGGTCACTCAGAAATCCTTCATAAGCTGAGGGCAAATCGTGGCCAATGGATCTTGATTTGAGTCAAAGTCTTCCTCACATCCAATGGTGGTCAGATCATCTTCAACCTTTTGAATTGTGGAGGGAGAACAACCATGGAAACAGAGCTTGCAACTTCATCTTCTTCCCAATCGTGCTTCCTCAAATCCTCATAAAAACTTAAAATTAAAAACCCTAACTCACTCGATTTTCCACAAGGAATCTAACCATGGCATCCACAATCATTGAAACCTACTCCTCCTCAAAACACGATGGGAAACTCAGAAATTGGTCAATCATCAAAACTCACCAAACTTGAAATTGAGTAGCTCAATCTCTTCACCACTTCACCCTGGTCAATTCTAACTATCAACCTAAGGTTCTATCACAAGATTCATTAAGATAATCGCCTGAACAGAAATGGTGCCACTCGACTAATTGTATCTAACTCGATCCTAAAGCTACCAGAAAGCTTCTACTACTCACCTACAATCATTCTAACCTAACAAAATCTATTGAAACTACTTAAATTAAGTTGTGGGTTGAAAAGTACATACCTGCGAAATCTTGATGCACAGAGGTATGAAATCTTCAAATCAAGCTTTGAGAACTTCCAGACACCTTCAATGAGTCATAATCTTGCTTCTGTATGCAAAAGAATTGGTTGAATCCTCTTGAATTTTGGAACCCGATAGTGAGTTGCAGGTGATGAAATTCAAATGCTAACACTCGATTCTTCACCAATCTTGCTCAATTCTCCATCTGGAATCATTCACCAATGCTAGAGCAAGCTTTTTAGATCAAAAGAATGGCTTGAATGTGGTTGAAACTTGTAACTGAATTCTGTTTTGCACATGGAAGTTTCAAATTGCAATCTCACAAATCTCTCCCAATTCTCTCCAACTCTTGCTCTGAACCTCTTCTGAATCTTATATAGAATGTATTTGAAGACTCTAGAATCTTCTAGACTGATCCAATGAGAAAATCAATTTCTCATGCCATGGAAATCTCATCTCATGCTATGCACATACCATCTCATGATTTGGCTTGCAATTCACTTTGTTCTGAGTTTAAATTCTCTCCAAATGATATTTTGGAGGTGTATGGATGGAAAGGAGCCTTGCATTTGCTTGGAAGTGTGGTTTTGCAATTGTTACTTATGATTCAAGTAACCCATTTAAAAAGCAAGTCATAAAAATAACCCTTAATTCAAAATTGTGGCAATGTCAATGTTCTCAAAATGCATTTTACAATCAAATTGGTATGTCATATGGCTTGGTTTGACTTTGTAGATCAAAAACCCTAATTTTCAACTTTGGTTCATTTAAATTTCACCTTCATTTTAGGCCATTTTGGTGACTTTGTGAAGCAAGCTATTCCAAACCCTCATGACCTCTTATCTAGCCTACAAACATCATTTTGAACACATTTCATGTTGAACATTTTTCCATTTGAAGAGTGGAAGATGGAGATTTGGACCTATGTTGAAAAATGACCTGTAATTCAACTTTCCCAAAATACCCCTGGATTGCCAAGACCATAACTTGAGTTCCACAAGTCATATTGAGGACTTCTAGTACTCATATTAAAGCTAAGATCAATATCTACAACTCTTATGTTGGCCAAGAATCCATTTGAAAACCTCTTGATGGGCAAAAGTTGCTTGGAAGTCAAGTGACTTTCATAGATAAATTTCGATGTCCTCTGATGACCCATAACTTGCAAGAACCATAAATTGAGTTCTACAAATCTTCTTGAAGACTTCTAGTACTCAAATTAAAGCTATTGAGAAGCTCTACAAGTTTAATGTTGACCAAGAATTCATTTGAAGCTTTCATTTTGACTTGTCTGGCTTGGAAGTTAAGCCTAAATTAGGGTTTTTCTACACTGAAACCCTATTTTAGTAACTCCTCTTCTTCTTGATTCCTTTTGATTTCTCCTTGGCACAACACCACACATGTATCCACATATCAATTCATGAATCCCATATCCTTCAAATAAGCCTTGATGCTCTTCAATCACTCAGTTGACCTAGGGTTGACCCAGATGAAACCCTAGTTGACTGTACTTCAACTCTGGCTCTTGTGCATGGTTTAATGACTTGTCTCATCTCCAGGATGACCCTCTAGGTCTTCCATGAACTTTGTGCACCTTCCATACTTCTCAATTCATAATTCACACTCCATTGATGATACTCAATATACTTCAAATTAGGAGAGAAAACCACTGGTTGACCCTCAAACTTCTCAAAGCCTCAAACCTTTCTTGATGACTTGGATGGTCTTGAACTTGAATAAAACCCCTTGATGGGCCTCTTTCTGATAAGAATGGCACTTGTTCCCTTGTCAGATGATTTGTTATGCTATGTTATGCAAATGATTAGACTATGTACATGACTGACTATGCAAATGACAATGCAATTGAAACATAAACCAGGTGAAATAGGTTGAGCAAATTTTAGGGTGCAACAGCTGCCCCTATTCAAACGGCTTGAACCCGACTGGGTGAAGAGTGAACGGCCTTCAAACATTCGAGGTACGAGACGGTTGAATACCAAGAACCCGGAAATTTGCCAATCGTAGAAATAAACTGCACCACTGCTTGGGGAACCTCATTCGTCAATTGAACCTGATTGTTACGGTAACAACTGAACAACCACCTGATACAGATTTGATTTCCACACTAACTGCCTGCGCAGCACCAAACTTGTCAATATATGAATAACTTGGACGACTTCACTGGGGAAGTACTTCTGTCAACAAAACATGACCCTGCCAACGATACAGGAAAATAACTCCGCCATCACTACGGGAAATCACTCCGCCACCACTACGGGAAATAATCTGGGAAAATAACACTGCCATCACTACGGGTAAATAACACCGCCATCGCTACGGGAAATATTCTGCCATCACTATGGGAAAATAACACCGCCATCGCTACGGGTAATACTCCGCCATCACTACGGGAAAATAACACCACCATCGATACGGGTAATACTCTGCCATCACTACGGGAAAATAACACCGCCATCGCTACGGGTAATACTCCGCCATCACTACGGGAAAATAACACCGCCATCGCTACGGGTAATACTCCGCCATCACTACGGGTAATACTCCGCCATCACTACGGGAAAATAACACCGCCATCACTATGGGTAATACTCCGCCATCACTACGAGAAAATAACACCGCCATCGCTACCGGTAATACTCCGCCATCACTACGGAAAATAACTCTGATTACAGCTTCTCCGCCTATCTTTGCAGTAGCTAACTCCATCAATCACATGGGTAACACAATATGAGTCTAGTCTTCCAATTCTCAGTGCGGACATGGCAGCAAATCTGAGAAGGACTCTACTGGGGATTTCCTGAACTCAAACTGCCAGACACCTACTTCGACATAGGCGGCAATTTCCAAAAGTTGATTCACGAAATATTTTGATACTGGCATACCAACAATCTTGAAGAAATACTCCGCTGGAGGGGTAAGAGAAACTTAAACAAGCAACTCTGTGGGGAGTAATGACAAGACGAACATCATCATCACATGTCTCATGCCGAGACGTTGAATACCTGGTAATTGATCTGAGCAAGAGCTCCCTCCACCAACAAGGGAAACAACACTTGAAAACAAAAGGTTGACCAACCTGGCTTATGTTTCAAAATGCGCATGTTTGACAATGGCGTAATGCTCCGTACAGTAGGGATATGCTACGCGTTTTTGGGTAGATGCAAATATGACACTATATGCAAATGCGAATGCAGGCTCAAGCCGCTGGGGAAACCCTGACAAACTTGCTTAGTCAATACGGAATGCTGAAGACGACTACCACCATTTTGGGGATGAACGGGTACCATAAAGTCCTTTGGCAAAATAAATGCCGGACATACAACCAACTCCATCGGGGAGAGATTAAACTTCGATTTCCACTGGGAGGAAAGAATAACATCTGCTGGGGAGAGTAAACCAGCTGGGGAAGAAACGACTCTCTTGGGGAAAGTAAACTGACTGAGCAAGAAATGACTCAGCTGGGGAACGTCCTTCTGGAGGAAACGATGCTTCCTGGGCATAGCTCACAAACTCGGAACTACCACTCCACTGAGGATAATCCTTCCGAACCAACTATGACTTGGTTAAACACTGCGGGCATTCTCCCAGCCGGAGATTGATCATTCACATACTCGACTCTCTAGGGAGTGCAACCTCTGCAGGGGATACTGATCTTGACTGGCTGGGGATATCCTCTGGGGATAAGCTGCGACTAGCTGGGGAAATTGATCTCTTCGGTAAGGGACAAAAATCATCCCAACTTTTGAAGATGATGTGCGACCTGCATGGGGACTAGCGTCGCACAAAGTCAAGTCTTTCACCACGAGCCTCCGGCTGGGGGCCACAATTTCCTGATCGTTTGCTTCAAAGGTGAGGACCCTACAAAACACAAACGAGACAAGACAAATCTATACAACCAAATCTATTCGGGTTAGTGTCTGTGACATTACTTCAGTCAATTCGAATTTTTAGCAATTATTGGCAAAGGCCAGCAAAGTTATGCATATGCAAGTTCATCGGAACATGGGCGTTTTCCACATACAAAATAGTAAAGCACAATCATCAAATACTGAATAACATGTTTTATTAATAACAGGCCCCTGAATAGGCAAAGTTTTGTACATCGGATGCAACTCCTGAAAACAGGAAGTTACGTACACACACATACATATATGCACAAGAAGCATAAAAATATAAAGACAACTCGAATTTGTACACATGTCGGTAACCTGGTGCAGACAAACATCGTGAACTGATCCTCTTATGACTCGCTTGACTCTGGCGCTTTCCCGGTATTCAGGTTTCGGAAGAGATTGTGTTGGATAAACGAACCCTCAGGTGCTCCCAAACCACTAAGCAATGCAGGTGTCGAATTCGGACCGCAGTCATTTGCTTTTTAAATCCCTATCTTTTGCGTGAACCGCCCTTTGTGGGTTTTCAATTCACCGGGATACCCTTTTTTTTCCGAAGTCGCCCAATGCAGGTTTTCGACTTCGCGGGTGCACATCTTTTCAATTTTATCCCTAACTTTTTCCCGAACCTTTTATTCTGTTTTTGGTTCGCCGGGATGCCCCATTTTTGCCTGGACTCTCTTTTTACTGTCCAGCGGGTCAATTTTAAGCAAAGTATTTTTTAACTGCGTCCGAATTCACAGGTGATGTAAAGTCTTCACCGTCCATGGTGGACAATAACAATGCTCCTCCTGAGAAGACTTTTCTGACAACGTATGGCCCTTCGTAATTAGGGGTCCACTTGCCCCTGTGATCTGGTTGTGGCGGGAGAATCCTTTTCAGCACAAGGTCGCCCGTCTGAAAGCTTCGAGGATGTATCTTCTTATCGTATGCTTTCTTCATCCGGCTCTGGTACAATCGACCGTATACTAGAGAAGCTAGCCTCTTCTCATCCATTAAGCTGAGCCTATTCAGTCTATCTTTAACCCATCCTGCCTCGTCAAGTTGGACATCTCGTAAAACCCTCAAAGAAGGAATCTCAACCTCCAATGGTAACACTGCCTCCATTCCGTATACTAATGCGAAAGGGGTTGCCCCGGTTGATGTGCGTACCGTCGTACGATAACCGTGCAAGGCAAAAGGTAGCATCTCGTGCCAGTCCTTGTACGTCACAACCATCTTCTGAACAATCTTCTTTATGTTCTTATTGGCCGCTTCGACAGCGCCATTCATCTTGGGTCGGTACGGAGAAGAGTTGTGATGCTCGATCTTAAAATTCTGGCACAGCTCTTTCATCATCTTATTATTCAAATTTGAACCGTTGTCGGTGATGATCCGCTCAGGGATTCCATATCTGCAGATAATATCTCGCTTGATAAATCTGGCGACCACTTGTTTGGTGACATTGGCGTATGATGCTGCTTCCACCCATTTGGTGAAGTAATCAATTGCCACTAAAATAAACCGGTGTCCATTTGATGTTGTAGGCTCGATCTTTCCAATCATATCAATTCCCCACATCGAGAATGGTCACGGTGATGACATCACATTCAGAGGACTTGGGGGTACATGGACTTTGTCCGCATAAATTTGGCATTTATGACATCTTTTTGCAAACTTGAAACAGTTTGTTTCCATAGTTAGCCAGTAATAACCTGCCCGCAGCAACTTTCTGGTCATAGCATGCCCACCAGCATGTGTACCAAACGTACCCTCATGTATCTCTTCCATGAGCAACTTCGCCTATTTCTCGTCTACACAACGTAGCAACACCAAGTCGTGGTTTCTTTTGTATAGGACACCGTCAGGATTCAAATAGAAATTGTCAGCCAATCTCCTGAGAGTCTTCTGATCTCGACTGCATGCCCCAGCCGGATACTCCTTATTCTTCAGGAAATTCTGGATGTCAAAATACTAGGGTTTGTCATCAGATGCTTCGTCAATAGCAAATATGAAGGCAGGCCTATCAAGCCGAGAGATAACAATCCGGGGAGCCTCATTCCAGAAGTTAACTTTATACATGGAAGACAAAGTCGCGAGGGCATCAGCCATTTGATTTTCTGCTCGCGGTACGTGATGCAATTCCACCTTGTCGAAGAAAGGCAACAATCTCCTCGCATAATTCATATATGGTATCAAATTGGGCTGACGTGTCTCCCATTCTCCTTTAATCTGATTCACCACCCGAGCTGAGTCTCCGTATACATCCAGATGTTTGATTTGCAAATCAATAGCCTCTTCTAGACCCATGATGCAAGCCTCGTATTCAGCCTTATTATTGGTAACCGGAAAGTTCAATCGGGCAGTGAAGGGGATGTGCGACCCCTGAGGAGTAGTGATAATTGCACCTATTCCGCTACCGTAAGAGTTTACCGCTCCGTCAAATATCAACTACCATTTGGAACCCAACTCTGGTCCTTCATCCGGCAACGGTTCTTCACAATCTTTCATCTTTAGGTACATGATATCCTCGTCAGGAAAATCAAACCTCATCGATTGGTAGTCCTCCACAGGCTGCTCCGCAAGGTACTCTGACAAGACGCTACCTTGAATAGCCTTTTGCGAGACATACTGAATATCATATTCGGTTAACACCATCTGCCATCGGGCAATTCTTCCGGAGAGTGCTTGCTTCATATTCTTCTAAAAGCAAAAATGGATCTGAACGTTGAACTATGCAAGGCTCTGAAGCGTCAGAAGCATCTCTTAGAAGACTCTGAATGCTGCCTACAAAAGACTCTGAGTGCTGCCTACAGAAGGATCTGAAGCAGAAGCTACAGAAGCTACTGAAGCATAGACTAAAGACCTTGTATGAAGAGTTTCAAGTATATCCTTTCAGAAGACTCTGATAGTACTATACGCTGCAAGTACTGAGGATCTGATCCCCAAACTATGCTCTGATTTATTACACGCTGAAACACTCTGATACAGCAAACTCTGAAGACATCAAGACTCTGATCACTCAAGACTTTGATGTTAATTGTTGTGTATTAGAAACTTGTTGAAGAAGATTATTTGAAGATATACCCGTTGGTTATGCCAAACGATTCTTTCCTCATTTATGCTAGACACAAGAACTCAGGCAAAAAGAATTTCTCTGAATGTTCTTCTTCTAGGAAAGGTGATAACGCGAAATCATATCGTTTATTTGGCTTGATTTGCATGCATTTATTTGTGACTTTTATTAATTTATCTTGATTTATGTTCTATTATATGATTAATTTACTTTGTTTTGCAGATTGGGGAGAATTTGAACTAAAGAAAGAAAAAGAGAAGAAAAATACAGAAAATAGCAGAAAACAGAATTTGTGACTGTCACGGTCGTCACGGCCATGTCACGACCGTCACAGCCTTCACGATCGTCACGGCCACGTCACGACCGTCACAGCCTTCACGATCGTCACGGCCATGTCACGACCGTCATGCATCAAATAACAGAAGTTCGTTCAAGACAGAAGTGGCCACGACCACTTTCCTCCTTTTCTCCTACTTTTTCTCCACTCATGGCCCACTACTGGAAGTTACTCCCACTCCCTCCATAATTCACCCATGATCTCTGGAAGTTGAAGAATGAATTATTTCCTATAAATAGGCCTTAGATTCAGAGTTTTAAGGGAGGCCTTCGACGTATCGAAGTGCTGCCAAATTTCCCATTGAAGCCAAATTTACGTTCTTGCATTATTTTCCCATTTCCTTTCCTTTTTATTTTCATTTGTATCGCTTTATTTGTTCCTGTACCTTTTAATTCTCACCAAAGTAGAATCATGCCGACATTGTGGAGGACTACTCAAGGATTCGAGATCAGTACGATTTACAGGTTTTTATTAATTGAATTATTATTTTATTTCTGTCAGTATGCATGTTTCATTATTTTGTTGTTTATGTTTATTTTCATTTACGTTAATTATCATGTCTAGCTAAATTAGTTTTATCGGTATTTTCATTTACATTGCAATTTAATTTATTTATAATGTTTATTTATTTTTCTGCCATGAGTACATTATTATTAAATTCCCTGTCTCTGTCTGGTTCAACATCGATGAGTAGCTAAAAACCTTAGGGCGGTATGTAGTTATAACAAACTTAACCGGTGAAATATAACCATAGGCTAAAATAATTAATCACTTAATATTCTGGCTGATACTTTTTAATTGAAATAGACCTTTTCGTTACGAGAGTAAGAAAAGAGTATTAGGTTGGGTCAAGACCACGAGAGTGTGAGATTTTAACCAGATAGCTAAAGTTAGGCATTTAAATTAAATACAGCGAGAGCGCTTTAAGATAAATTAGAATTATTTAGTTTCCAAAAATTATCTCTAAACACTTATGGGCTAGCGAGAGCAGGCATAGGGCTTTGGGGATAAGATCTGATATAAGACCACGAGAGTGTGAGTTGAGGGTATTTAAACTGGTAATCTCTACCGAATAGATTAAGTGAACACCTTTATAAGCCTAGGTTAGATTGACCCACCTAAGTTAGTATAATTACATACCGACCGCCTTAATATTATTTTATTAAAACTTAAATTTAATTCCGCCTTTAATAGTCTTAGAAATCAACAAAAATCGTGACAACCATTCGCCTTAGCTTTACGCCGTAACAATAGATAACGGTAGATTGACATTGGTCTCTGTGGGTTCGACAATCTTTTATATTACTTCGATAGGCTGTGCACTTGCAGTAAAATACCGCTAGACGCATAAGTAGACACGTCTCTAGCCCATCAAAAGGTCAAGTGATGTGAAGACAAAAAGGTTACAGCTACTTTGCAGACACGGTCTTCAAAGTGCAAACGTCTTGGACTTCTGTGCCTATAAAAGCAAGACTTTAACATCTTTCTTCGGTTAACGATTATTGAAAGAAATTCATTGAAAAGCTCTCATACAAATTATTCTCTTCGCTGAATTTATTTCATATGTTCTTAAACTTAAGTGTAAATCACAGTTGTGATATAGCTTTCTTAGAAGCATTCAAACACTTGTTTAATTTTACATTTGATTGTAAAATTTCCTTGAGAAGACCCAGTTGTGGTCAGTAGTTCTTGAGAAGACTAAGAACAGTTGCTCTTAGTGTTTGTTATTGTAATCAGTTTGATTAATAGTGGATTAAGTCCTTGTGGAGAAAGGCAAATCACTCTTGATAGGGTGGACTGGAGTAGCTGAGTTCAACGAACCAGGATAAAAAAACTTTGTGTTTTTATTGCCATAATATTTTCTATATACTTATTCAACCCCTCCCCCCTTCTAAGTATTTTCTCACCTTCAGTTGGCATCAGAGCTCCGGTTCTGTGTGTGCTATCACTTCACCATGAACAGAAAAGATCCAGTGAGAAAACTTTGATATATATTCTTGGTTGTTATTATGGCTGAAGCTTCAACATCTAACTGCAACAACAGATATGAAGAAAGGGATAGAATCTGCACAAAACCCCCTATGTTTGATGGGGAGAAGTTTGACTATTGGAAGGATAGAATAGAGAGTTTCTTCCTTGGTTATGATGTTGATCTATGGGACTTAGTCATTGATGGGTATGTTCAACCCACTGATGGGGATGGCAAGAAAATTGATACAAAATCTATGACTGAAGCCCAAAAAAGGAGTTCAGAAATCATCACAAAGCTATAACAATCTTATTAAATGCAATATCTCATACTGAGTATGAGAAGATCACCAACAGAGAAACTGCATTTGATTTGTTTGAGTCTTTGAAGATGACACACGAAGGGAACTCATAAGTTAAAGAGACCAAGGCTCTGGCACTGATCCAGAAGTATGAAGCGTTTAAAATGGAAGAGTCTGAATCTATAGAAACTGTGTTCTCTAGATTCCAGATCCTCACAGCTGGATTAAAAGTGCTGGACAAAGGCTATTCAACTGCTGATCATGTGAAGAAGATCATCAAAAGCTTGCCTATCAGATGGAGACCTATGGTCACTGCTCTGAAGCTAGATAAGGATCTAAACAAGATCACATTGGAGGAACTAATCAGCTCACTAAGGAGCCATGAAATTGAACTTGAGGAAGATGAGCCTCAAAAGAAAGGTAAGTCAATTGCCTTAAAATCTAACAAATCTGTTAAAGCATTGCAGGTGTTAGAAGAAAGTTCTGAAGAGTCTTCTTCTGAAGAAGAAGATGAGTTGTCCTTGCTGTCCAGAAGAATCAACAGACTCTGGAAGCACAAACAGAGAAAGTTCAAGAACTTCAAGAAGCCAGATCAACGCAAAGAGTCCTCTGGACACAAAAGATCTGAAAAGAAGGATGTTGTTTTCTTTGAATGCAAAGAACCTGGCCATTACAAGAATGAATGTCCAAAGCTTCAGAAGGAAAAGCCTAGAAGGAAGCCTGAGCATAAGAAGAAGGTTCTAATGGCAACCTGGGATGATTCAGATGACTCTGAATCTTCATCAGATTCTGAAGAAGAATGCGCCAACATGGCTCTGATGGCAGGAGTAGAAGATCAGGATGAAGGATCATCTGGATCTGAATCTGATTCTGAATCTGACTCAGAAGAGGTACTTTCTGATCTCTCTAGGGAAGAACTTATTAAAGTTTTATCAGAAGTCCTGAAAAACTATAACCAAATTAAGCTCAAATGCAAGAAGCTTAAATGCAATCTTGAATCTGAGAATAATCTGTTAAAGTCAGAAGTTACTGAGCTCAAAGAAAAAAATTTGAAAATGAAAAACAATTTTGAAAAAGCTCAACAAGACTCTGAATCTGAAACTAAGTCAAAATGCAAAAATATTTTAGAAGAATATAACTTTAGCTTTCAGAAGTTTCTGGCTAAAAGCATAGATAGAAGCAAGATGGCTTCAATGATCTATGGAGTTAGCAGAAACAACAGGAAAGGAATTGGATATGAATCTTCCTCTGGAAAGGATTTAAATCCAATGCATGTTGATAAACTTATCATTAAGAAGACTCCCTTATATTCTCATTTTAAGTTTGGTCATCTGAATAATATTAAACACACACATTTTGATCAGAACGTTCCTGTGTTTAAACCAAAAGTAAGTCAGAACAAAACTGTTGTAAAAAGACAGAAGTTCAGACAAACTTTTAAGGTAACTGACCTAAAAGGACCCAAAAAGATCTGGGTACCTAAGGATAAGATAATCCATGTTGCAGATGTATTTAGCAGAAAAGTCAAGACGCCAGTCATGGTACCTGGACTCTGGCTGCTCACGTCACATGACGGGAGAAAGGTTTATGTTCCAAAGCCTTGAGCTTAAATCTGGAGGAGAAGTGAAGTTTGGAGGGAATTAGAAGGGCAAGATTATTGGCTCTGGTACTATTGGCAATGGTAACCTTCCCTCTATATCTAATGTTTTACTTGTATAAGGATTAAAGCATAATCTATTATCCATAAGTCAATTAAATGACAATGGGTATGACATAATCTTTAATCAACAATGTTGCAAAGCTGTTAGTCAGAAGGATGGCTCAATCCTATTTAATGGAAAGAGGAAGAACAACATTTACAAAATAAATCTTTCAGAACTTAAGGTTCAAAATTTAAAATGCCTTATGTCTGTTAATGATGACCAATGGGTCTGGCACAGAAGATTGGGGCATATTAATATGAGACGTATATCTCAAATTAATAAACTCAATCTGGTCAGAGGACTTCCTAAGTTGAAGTTCAACTCAGATGCTCTTTGTGAAGCATGTCAAAAAGGAAAATTTTCAAAATCTTCTTTTAAAACTAAGAATGTTGTTTCAACTTCAAGACCATTAGAGTTACTTCACATTGATCTGTTTGGACCAGTGAAAACGGCATCCATCAGAGGCAAGAAGTATGGATTAGTCATTGTTGATGACTATAGCAGATGGACATGGGTGAAATTCCTAAAACACAAGGATGAGTCACATTCTGTGTTCTTTGACTTCTACAAACAAGTCCAGAATGAAAAAGATTTTAAAATTATTAAAGTCAGAAGTGGTCATGTGGCGAATTTGAAAACAAATATTTTGAAAAATATTTTAATGAAAATGGCATTGCTCATGACTAAAACACAGATTATGGAGGAATCTATACATGTTAGATTTGATGATAAGCTTGGCATTGAAAAGGCAAAGCAGTTTGAAAGTTCTGCAGATAGAGAAGTAATTCTCACAGACTCTGAAGGCTCAGAGGTAGAAAAAGTTCAAGTGAAAGAGCTAGAAGCAACGCCAGATGCAATTCCTTTAGCTTCTCAAATGAACAACTTGAATATTTCTGAAGAATCAAATGTTAGAGGATCATCTTCAAGAATCAAGGCCTCTCACCCAGAGGATGTGATCATTGGAAAGAAAGATGACCTTATAAGAACAAGATCCTACCTCAGATCATCTGAAGCGTCATTATTTGGGTTGGTTTCAGTTATTGAACCAACTTCTGTGGATGAAGCTCTGCAAGACAATGACTGGATAATTGCCATGCAAGAAGAGCTCAATCAGTTCACAAGAAATGACGTTTGGGATTTGGTTCCAAGACCAAAAGGGTTCAACATAATTGGAACTAAATGGGTCTTCAGAAACAAGTTGAATGAAAAAGGAGAAGTTGAAAGAAACAAAGCAAGGCTTGTTGCTCAAGGTTATAGCCAGCAAGAAGGAATTGATTATACAGAGACTTATGCTCCTGTAGCCAGGTTAGAGTCTATTGGTTTACTCATTTCTTTTGCTGCACAAAATAACATCACTCTATATCAGATGGATGTTAAGAGTGCCTTCTTAAATAAAATTATAGAAGAAGAAGTTTATGTTCATCAACCTCCTGGTTTTGAAAGTGAAAATTTTCCAGAACATGTTTTTAAACTAAAGAAATCTCTTTATGGTTTAAAACAAGCTCCCAGAGCTTGGTATGAGAGATTAAGCAATTTTCTTCTGGAGAAAACTTTTATCAGAGGCAAAGTGGACACAACTCTTTTCTGTAAAACATTTAAGAAAGATATATTAATTTGTCAAATATATGTGGATGATATTATATTTGGATCTACCAATGTTATGCTGGGAAAGGAGTTTGCTCAATGTATGCAGGCTGAATTTAAGATGAGAATGATGGGAGAATTGAGATTCTTTCTGGGAATCCAAGTCAACCAGACTCCAGATTGCACTTACATTCATCAGATCAAATATGTAAAAGAGCTTTTGAAGAAGTTTAACATGACTGATAGTAAGATGGCAAAGACTCATATGCATCCAACAAGAACTCTTGGTAAGGAAGAGGTAAGTAAGAAAGTAGATCAGAAACTCTACAGAGGTATGATAGGATCTCTTCTCTACTTAACTGCTTCTAGACCTGACATTTTATTCAGTGTATGCTTGTGTGCAAGATTCCAATCAGATCCTAGAGAATCACACTTAACAGCTGTTAAGAGGATTCTAAGGTATTTGAAAGGTACTTCTAATGTGGGTTTGTGTTACAGAAAATCTGATGATTTTAAATTAGTTGGATTCTGTGATGCTGATTACGTTGGAGACAGAGTTGAACGAAAAAGTACTTCTGGAAGTTGTCAATTTCTGGGAAGAAATTTAATCTTCTGGTATAGCAAGAAACAACCTACAATTGCTCTATCAACTACAGAAGCAGAATATATTGTTGCTGCTGGATGTAGCACGCAGATGCTCTGGATGAAAAGTCAGCTAGAAGACTATCAGATCTTTGAGAGTAACATTTCTATATTCTGTGATAATACTTCTGCTATATGTTTGTCCAAAAACCCCATTTTACACTCTAAGGCAAAACATATAGAAATTAAACATCACTTCATCAGAGACTATGTTCATAAGGGTATTATAAACTTAGCCTTTGTTGATACAGATCATCAATGGGCTGATATTTTCACAAAACCCCTTGCTGAAGATAGGTTCAAGTTTATTCTAAAAAATAGTGGTATGGAATTTTGTCCAGAATAATATTTATCAGAAGCAACATTCTCAGATGCAAAATGTTTAAGCTCTGAAGTATCTCATCTGTCATTTATTTGTTTTCTTGAATTATTTTTTCTGTGTGTATCTGAACTAACCAATCTTAGAGGATCTGAACGTTGGCTAACGTTTCATTTCTCAAAGAGAATTCAGAAGCACATGCAAGCAAACACGTGCCACTCAAAATCTGAAAAGATGGAGTACACAATACTGAAGAGACATTTGAGGTAACGTTTGAATAGTTGAAATTCTTGATTTTCCCCCCAAATTGTCAGAATCAATTAATGCTTTGAAATGATTATTATTCTTTTCATTAAATGCCATTAATTGCTAATTGAGAACGTGCTAAATGTGTGTCTGTTTGTGTGCCCTAATTATTTCTTCTATAACTACCACAAAATCTCACCATTTCAAACTTTTCACTCTCACAAACACGTATATGCATTTCTATTTGCTCTTTAGCCTCCATCTAAACCCTAAACCTTCATCATCTTAACCAATGGCTACCTCATCTTCAACCTCAGCTCAGTTACAATCGTCAATGGCTGTTGTTTCTTCGTCAAATGTGGGTGCTACTCCTTTTAAGGAACCTGAGAGAACTTTGTTAACCCCAGTTGATAAGCTTGAAGTGTTATGTGAATCAATGGTGGAATTTGACTCCTTGGATGAAAATGGTTTTAATTTATGTCCTATCATTGATGCTAAGGCTGGGTAAAGTACTTTGATAGATTATTTGGACCAGTTTATCCTCACTTAGTGAAGGAATTATGGATTCACGCATCTGTCTACCCAAAGTTCATAATCTCTTCTGTTCTGGGAAAAGAGATTATAATCACTGAAGATTTAATCACAAAACTCATTGGGTATGAGGAAACTGATGGAGTCTCTCACCTGCCAGCTGGGCGTGTTGAAATGGAAGAAGTGTATGCTGAAGTTATTTCATCTGGACAAGCTTCCAACAAGTTCAAGGATCTGAAACCTGATTACAAGATCTGGGCAAAGATTTTTCTGGGCTGCATCAACCACAGAAAATCTGCAAACTCTCCAGATTATGTGAACAATGAACATATTTATTTCATGTACTGCTTAAGTTAGAGTACTAAAGTGGATCTGCCACACATTCTCTTCATGCATCTGTGGAATCACATTAATGCATCCAGAGAATCTGTCAAGACTAAGGGTCAGAAGATCAGAACATGGATACCTTTTGGAAGATTAATTTCAGACATTCTAACGGAGAATGGTCTGGTAGCTGCTCTACATGAAGCTGGAGTGAAAGAAGAACTTGAGTCAATAAATGGAAAACCTTTGAATGGAAAGAGTCTCCAAAGGCTAATAGTTTTGGATGAACTCACAACTGCTCCTAAAAAGCTGAATATTGCTGAAGTCAGTCAGAGGAGGATTCCTGTTAAAGACTTTCCTATCTTTGGTGTTGAGGAACCTATAGATATTATCCTTAGGTACATTGACATGTGCAAGGCAGATGGAACACCTGTACCTGCTGATATTCTGATACGTGCAAGAGAACCTATCCCAGATGTTTATGAGGAGAATATGAAGAAAAGAAGACAGTTAGAGGTAGAAGAAGTTGCTGCTCAGAAGAAACAGAAAGTTACTGAAAAACCACAGAAGCAGATAAAGAGAAAAGCTTCCAGAGAAGCTCCTTCTGTTCCTACCAAACGCATCAAGATAAGAGGTACTAAAACATCTTTACCTTTTATTTCTGAAATTGCAGTAGATTTATCAACTATTAGCTCTGTTCCTAAACCCCCTCTTTCTCAACCTCAAACCATTTCTATTCCATCTCAAACCTCTGAACCACCTACAATTTCTAAATCACAAATTCCATCTGATCCTGTTCCCACAACACCATTACAATCATCTGACATTCCTCAATCAGAACCAACTCCAACACCTCAACAACCTGAAATTCACCAAACTTCTGTACCTGAACCAATACCATCTGAACCCGTTGTATCTGAACCACCAAAATCTATACCTTCCAATCCACAACCTAATCCTCAACCAGAACAACCCAAACCTACTGAATCAAACATACCTGATTCTGAGGTTCTGGACGTCCAACCCCTTAAAATCATGTTTGACATATCTTCCACATCCTGTCACTCAACCACCTCATCTGATTCATCTGAATCTGATGTTCATCCAGATGTAAGCTCACCCCCTCTCTCAGAGAATATGAATATAAACAACCAGATCCACCTATTTCATCTGATGTTATCATTCCTGAACCAATGCCAACACCTAAACCAAACCCATCAGCTTTTGTTTCTTATTTTGATAATCTAAGAGTTGTCATCCCATCCATTCGCAGAATCAAACCGTTCTTTCGCATTATGCCTGCTCAAAAGAAACCAACCTATCCTCGCCCTCTGATCATCATTCCAAAATTTACGATACCACCTCCACCATTTCATTCCAAGCCATTCACTTTGGAAACCCTTCTTAAACCAAAAACTAGGCTAAACATTGATAATTTATTTGTAAATTTTATGAAAGAAATAAAGATAAATTTAGGCTCTGTTAAGAAAAGATGCTTGTCAACCATGAACTCAGCTGAATCTGATGCTATTTAGAATAGCTTCATCTCCAAATTCAATACTGTTGCTTCAAATTTGAAGAATGTCTGTTCTGATGATGCGAAGATCAGATTTGCTGAGACTACCAGAACCATGCTATGGAGTATGAAAAGATCTGCACCTTTTCTCCTTGAGGATGTACCTTAATCTTATGGAGTATCTGCTACAGAAACTATTGCAGAATATACTTCTGAAGAAAATCCATTGGCTCTGACAATTATGGACAAACCCTCTGCATCTCCAATGGAAATTGACTATGCTCCTACTCCTGCATCAGAATCTGCTCCATCTACTTCTACTGAGATCAAGAAAGAGAACCCAAACTTAGAAGATAAGATTGTTGTGCTGGAAGCTGGATAATCTGAGATTAAGTCATGGATGGTTAAGCAAGATCAGAAAACTGAAAACATTGAGAAGTGGATGTCAAAGCAAGAAGAATCTTCATCTGAGATCACCCAACTTCTGAAGATGATTCTTTCCAAACAAACCTAGATTTATGTTTTCTGTATCTGATGTTTGTGCACTTGTACTTGAATTTCTTATCTGATGTTTTGTCTGCTCTGTTTAAGTACTTATTTGACTTAATGAATGACTCTTATGTTTTCTCTACATGAATGTATCTTTTCTCTATGTTTCCTTTATCTGTCTTTAAAAGTTTTCTTTTTGATTATGACAAAAAGGGGGAGAAAATGAAATTCTAACTGTTCAAATAAACTTTACCTGAATGGAATTCAGACATATCAAATTATAACTAACGTGAATTTTTTAGTATTTTAGAACTAATGATAAATATGACAAAATTCTTTAAAGTAACTCTGAGATCCCCAGATCAAGTTTTAACCAATCAGGCTCTGATTCTGAAACGTTCATCCAAGTATAGTTCTATTTTTTTTTTGGAACAGTCAGGCTATAATTCTGAAAAGAATACTCATGCAAAAAGGGGAAGTTTCTAATCTTTCTAAGTATTCAATTCAGGGGGAGATTCATAATCTCAGGGGGAGTTATAATTATTTCTTTATTGAACAAAATTTCTTATGTTTTTGTCATCATTAAAAATGGGGAGATTGTTAGAACACAGATTGGTTCTTAGTTATATCTCTATGTTTTGATGATAACACTTACGAAATTTTGTATTAAGAAATTATCTACTCTAAATTTGTTTAAGTATTTTTGTTGTAGATATTAAATTTAATATTCTTCTGAAAGCAAAAATGGATCTGAACGTTGAACTATGCAAGACTCTGAAGCGTTAGAAGCATCTTTTAGAAGACTATGAGTGCTGCCTACAGAAGACTCTGAGCGCTACCTACAGAAGGATCTGAAGCAAAAGCTACATAAGCATCTGAAGCATAGACTGAACACCTTGTATGAAGAGTTTCAATCATAGCCTTTCAGAAGACTCTGATAGTACTGTACGCTGCAAGTACTGAGGATTTGATCCCCAAACTATGCTCTGATTTATTACACGCTGAAGCACACTTGCTACAACACTCTGATACAACAAACTCTGAAGACATCAAGACTCTGATCACTCAAGACTCTAATGTTAATTGTTGTGTATTAGAAACTTGTTGAAGAAGATTATTTGAAGATATACCCGTTGGTTATGCCAAACGACTCTTTCCTCATTTATGCTAGACACAAGAACTCAGGCAAAAAGGATTTCTCTGAACGTTCTTCTTCTAGGAAAGGTCAAGTGATGTGAAGACAAAAAGGTTACAGCTACTTTGCAGACACGGTCTTCAAAGTGCAAACGTCTTGGACTTCTGTGCCTATAAAAGAAATACTTCAACATCTTTCTTCATTTGACGATTATTGAAAGAAATTCATTGAAAAGCTCTCATACAAATTATTCTCTTTGCTGAATTTATTTCATACGTTCTTAAAATTAAGTGTAAATCACAGTTGTGATATAGCTTTCTTAGAAGCATTCAAACACTTGTTTAGTTTTACATTTGATTGTAAAAGTTCCTTGAGAAGACCCAGTTGTGGTTAGTAGTTCTTGAGAAGACTAAGAATAATTGCTCTTAGTGTTTGCTATTGTAATCAGTTTGATTAATAGTGGATTAAGTCCTTGTGGAGAAAGGCAAATCACTCTTGATAGGGTGGACTGGAGTAGTTGAGTTCAACGAACAAGGATAAAAATCTTTGTGTTTTTATTGCCATAATATTTTCTATATACTTATTCAACCCCCCCCCCCCCCCTTCTAAGTATTTTCTCACCTTCAAATAAGAATATCACAAAAGTTTAAGCATACAAACATGTATTCAAAATCACTTTCAAGACAAAATTCAAGTGTATAAGGATGCATCAACATGGTAAAAGCAACACAAAGGAAAACATTCACATCATGGTTATGTAAACATGGAAAGAACATCTCATGTTAAGGCAAAATAATCAAACTAAAACACAAGGTATGGATAAAGTTAAACATTCACTTACATATGAAGATATACTTGAAAAAATGCATCAAAATCAAGTAATAACAAGAATGCACAAATCCACAACATCATACAAGATTTATGCAAAGTGTATATGGTTCATACAAGTCATTGTAAACAAGGAAAAGCAAAGAATTAATCAAAATAATCAAATAAGTCCTTAAGAAACCCTAAAAATGCCACATACTTTAAGCATACACAAATGCATCAAAAATAAATATTTTTTGGTGTTTTCTTTTCACAAACAGAAAATACACAATGTCATGAACAATTTGCAAAAAGAATGGATTCAAAATGATAAAAAAATATGAAGTTATAATCATGTGAAATTACAAATAAAATGAATAAAATTAAGTATTAAAAATAAAGGGACTGGCCCCCATGGGTGTTGAACCCAGCCCAGTTCGCTTGCCAACCAAAACACTACCTAGTCCAACCACACGCGCGTGGTGATTAAAGGGTGAAGGCAAGGTATAATATATGTTATTCAGTTGAAAAATCATAAAAATAAAATAAACTGAGGCGAGGTGGATTTGAACCCCAGTTTCAATGGTTCAAATTACAAAAGGCGCGCAGGTTAAACCACTGAGGTGGTGATACATCTGTTGTATCACCCCCACCCATTAATTAAAAGTGTTCCTATTTTAAAACACGATATCATCATCCATTTTGGCACATTCTTGAAAGTTCTATGACATATCTTTATACAGTTGCTAATAGCACACAAAAATGGTTCAAACACAACGCATACAACATATCCAACATGTTCCTAATCAATGCACATCAAAGCAATACATATTTCAACAAGTTCAAGGTTATTTGGAAACTTACCTCTTGAAGCTAGCTTGGAACTCTCAAGATAGTTGTTAAATAAATGTATTGATGCTTTGGACACTTAAAATAGACCCCCTAGGAAGCTTTTAGGAAGCTTGAAATCAAAAGGAAATCTCTGGAACAGAAAGTTTCCTCTTCTTGCAAGATGGTCAAAAGTGACCAAAATGGAAACTCTACCAAATGATGTTATAGTTGAGAAACTATTGTTGGAACAGTTTAGGATGTTATTTAAAGGGTGTTTGAAGTGTTGGATGTTTTTGAAAAAGACGGAATCAAGACATGGCTTGTGAAATGCAAAAAGTCAAAGATATGAGGTTTTGACAGTTTACTTTCTGATTCTGGTGTTTGGAGGGTAAAATGAAGGCTTGAACAACTTCAAAGGATGCTTTTTCATGTTTTTGGGTGGTTATTTAAGTGGTTTAAGCTCTAGTTTTGAAAATTTGAGTCTCGCTCTTTAGAAATTTGAATTTTTGAAGTGAAAGAGGAAGAATGAGAAAACAAGTGTTGTGATTGTTTTTATGTGTTTTGAAACATCAGATGTGGTCTTTATTTATAGGGGAGAAAGTTTGTTTTGGAGGAATAGTGATAGTTTGAAGGAAGAGCTCAATGTTTAATGGTTTTTGAAATGTATCATTACTTCCAATTCAATGTAATTTAGCCTAGCTCTTCTTTTGACCAATTCCACATTCTGCGGAGGTGTTTATTGTTGTTTAAGAGTGCATCTTAACTGATGAGAGTGGTTTCTTTGACAATGCACTATTCCACATAAATGCCTCTTGCGTTCAAGGCTTAAAGTGATGATGTTACATCATTTCAAATGGATTCCTCTTGACTTAGTGGCTCTATCTTGCAGGTTTTATATGATTCAATCAGATTCTAGTTGACCTAACTTGGCATGTGTCGTTACTCAAAAAATGCAACGACAGAGAGGCAAGAACGGAAGGACAGAAGAGTCACCATTGAACTTTATTTATCCCGTGAGGGGAAGGGAAAACATCGAGAAAACCCTAAGAAAGAAACGAATAACATGGTCTTACAACCAAGAGAAAGGGTTCAGAAGCCGGTTATACGAAGGGAAGGTATTAGCACCCCTCGCATCCATAGTACTTGATGGGAACCATTTGTTTGTCTATGTGAAGGTATTTGATAAAGGTTATTGCTATGAAGAGTGTTCCAAGGGATAAGGAGAAGGGCTAGAAACAAAGAAATGAGAGATAAAGGGTAAGAAGAGACTCGGTAGGACTTCGCGGTCCTAGGCCTACGTATTCTTAACAGGTATGAGAAAGTCAGAGTCAACGTAGTTCAGGGAACTATGGGTGATGGGGGGAAGTTTTCTTGCCAAGACATCGATGCCTTGTGCCTACGTATCCTCATCTGATATGAGAAATCAGAGCAAACATAGTTTGGGTAACTACGGGAAAGGTCTCGGTCACACTGGGGCGAGAGAAAAGGGTATGGATAACGGGTTGATCTCGATTGTACTGGGGCAAGAGAAAGGGGAAGTTAGTTGTTAGTGTGCTCCTCAAGGATAGAGATCCTCGTGCCTACGTATCCTCATTAGGGAATGAGGAATCAGAGAAGCCGTAGTTCGGCCAACTACGGGGAAAGGTGGAAAAGTGCGCTCGCCAAGACATCGTCGTCTTGTGCCTACGTATCCTCCTCTGGTATGAGAAATCAGAGCAAACGTAGTTCAGGAAACTGTTAACCGGTTTTTTTTATGGATGATAATAACGTGCGCATTCTAGCAGTTAGGTGTATTACAGCTCACTCGTGGAGTCTTAGGCGTTACCTGTTTGCGGTAGAACATACGTAAAATATCCTTTTTGAAAAGATTAATTTTCGCCATCGAGGCAAGATGTCACATTTGATTTGTGAGTTTATTTTAAGGGTGAAATAGATCCTCGGATAGTAACCCCTTGCGGGTAGTATCCAATTCTTTATTTCAAAAGAATTATTGTGAAAATGGTATGGAGAATATGGTGACGTCTTCGTATTGAAAGACAAGTATCGAGATCACACACCCTACAGTGAGTATCCTGACACTCGAAGAGGAAGAAGTCTGCACTTAATCCTCTCTCTTTAGTTCAATACAAAGAGAACTTTATCCTCTTATTAAAGATGTTTTGATCTTGAATGGTAAGTGCTTTGCGACAGTGAACCCTAAAGGTAATGTCAAGCACTCGGGATAGGAGAAGGCCTATGCCTAACCACTCTACAACCATTCAAGTTTTATTGGAAAAAAGTTTGAAAATGGCTTGAGAGTTAGTTGAAGCTAAACCTAAAATTAAGAAAAGAAAAAGTCAAGAAAAATGGCAAAGGTCAAAGCTAGTGTTAAAACAAAAACTTCTATCATCTAAATCTAATTCTAAGATTAATAATTAGGTTCTAAACGAGAGATTAATCATGAATTAATTGGAAATTGATCCTAAGAGTAAATTAAAATTACATCCAAAAATAAATCTAATTCTAGCATAGTCCTAAATCTAATTCAAAATTGATCTTAAACCAAGTTTTAAATAAATTAAGAAAAAATAAATAAAATAAAATAAATAAAATCAAGTTAAAAGAATTAGAAATTAATCCATAAGAAAATAAAATTAAAATAAACAACTAATTCTATAGTTAAATCTAATCCTATGATAACAGTTAGTTAAATGACAATTAATTTCTAATTAAAAAACAAAATATAAACAAAACAATTAACTAAAAATATAATTAATTAAATCTAAAATAAAACTAATAAGACAAAAAACCTAAAATGAAAAGGAGAAAAATTAGGGTGCATTTTTTGGCCATCGAAAGACTTGTCATCTGAGCTTTTTACCCATTGATGACAGTAGATTTCAGAGAGCAAGTCATTCTCCTTGGCCCTCTTGATTCCAAAAGATTGAACTTGTAGCCGACGCTCCCTACCTCAAAGTTACCAGCAGGTACTCGACAAACATGAGGGCTTATCTCTTCCAAAACATCGGTTGGCTTTGGCACATCGACACGATGGCGGAATTCCAACTCCACAAATGCAAGACCTTGATTAATACAAATCGAAGACAACATCCCTTGCTCTTATAACGGCATTTGTAATGTCGGATGACAAAGACAGGTCCAACAAATCAAGAAATTCGCCATTAGAAATGACACTAGTAAGTTCATAGACTAACTGTGACCCTTTTTACCAAGCAAACTTAGCTGATCAAGCATCATTTCTGCATCCCATCGACCAAGACCTTGAGCAGTGTAAAAGCTATAGCAGCTTGAAGGTATTTTTACTTTTTCTACAAAATTCTCACAATGCACATCCTAGTCAGCAGCGTGATGCGTTATGAACCAGCCACAATGTGAACCCAAAACCACCACTTACACCACTTAACTTTCAAACATAAAGGAATTCAGATTAAATAACAAATTATAAACATAACATATAACTGTTTTTTCAAATCCATCTAGCAATTCACCATGAATCCAACTACATAATCCAGACTTTGGAACAAAACAACTTGAATATTTACAAGATAACATATCACTAAAATTGAAAATAACACAACAACTTAAACACACACAAATCAGCCTTGTCCACGAAAATAAAAAAACAGCAGAACATCATTAACAATGGTCAAACAAAGTGACAATCGAACAGTAAAAAGAACCCCACCAACCGTCCACGAAACTGCAATTAGGGACCTGTTCTTGATGCTACTGCGGAAGGGTCATCATTGTTGATGTTAGACTTGAAGCTAGAGCTTTGTATTGTCGGATTTGTTGTGGAACCGCGGGATGAAATTGAGCGAGAATTTGTCAATATTGCTGTAGTCGTACGTTGTCGTTGTTCTAGCTCCTATCAAGTCAAAATCACTGGGCTCGAACCAACGTCGTTACGTTTGCATGATGGTGAAAATTGAAACACCAATGACGTTTTGAGGGGTGATGATGAGGAAGAATGGTAGAGGTATAGAGGGTTTCGTGAAGAGAGAATTGGAAGGTTAAGGTGAATAAAGGAGAAGATAAAATGGTTTGATTGAAGGGAAGAAGAAAAGGGGTTTGCGGTGGATTTGGGATTAGATTGGGGCGGCGGCGGAAATTAGGTTTGGTTGAGGGAGATGATAAACAGTAACAAAGGGGCTAGGGTTTTCTTTTTAGCTCAGCAGTCACTCCCCTTTATACGAATCATCTGTCTCCCTTTCTCCTCCCCAAATTCATTTTTCTTCTCTTTTTTATTTAATTATTTTCTTTTTATTTTTCTTATCTTTTCTCATCAATTAATTAATATATTAACAATAACTAAATCTTAAATTAATTATTAACTAAAAAAATATTTCAATATCTATTAAATAAACAATATTACTACTTAATTACTAATATAAACACATACCCAATATACATAAAAACAATATTATGATTAATATTTTTAAAAATAAATACTGGGAAAATGATGTTATGAACATTCACAAAAAAACACCTTAGGGTCACGTGTCGCACCCTCATCGGACAAAAAAATGGAAAAAAGATCAGAAATAATTACTCAAAAAAACATTCTGATAAAAAGGATAAAGAGAAAAAACTGAAGGATGAAACAAAATAGTTACAATGGAAATGATTAAAGCGGAATGAATATTCCGGATAAATACAACATTTCATCGAATTAATCGGGTGTCTTAAAAAACCAATGTAAAGTATGATTATGACTTAAATAAGATGCAGATGAATGCGAAACAAATGCCAGAAAAAGTTAGAAAAGGGGAGGGTAAATTTTAGGGTGCAACAGCATGATCATCACACTTGGACTCAAAAATCGTGTACCACAAGTAATGCCAAATTTTCCTTGCCAAAATAGCCCCATATCTCCTTGATCCACAATGTTGTGCACTCCATATCTCCTTGCTCAAATGGAATTTGATTGTGTTCTTGGACATTTTCGAAAGATTAGATGTCATAATTCAACTTTGATGTTTGAGGTTTTCCTTGGATCATTGTGGATCATGGAGAAAAATGGCCTCAAAGTTGGCTAAAACACAAAACAGATTTTGTCCAAAATTTTCTAAGTGTCAAGGTTCAAAAAGTCTTGAAACCCTAACTTCATGGCCTTGTATATCAAAATCTATATATTTTTTGGGAATCCACCCTTTGTGACAGTTTTAGTATGTAACAAGCTCTTCAATTTGATCTTTGGATCAATTAAAATGGTTGCTTGGTTTGGAAGTTATGCCTTTGCAAAGTTTGCACCAAATTAGGGTTTACTTCCTAACTTAAAATTTTTTCATTTCTTCATGGTTACCCTTTTTGCAATTAGCCTCACTTTTCTTGATTTTCCTTGATCAATCATGATTCAAATCATATATTATCATCATTCTTGTCTTGAAGAGGCCATGCTTGACCAAAAACTCCAAAAGTCAAACTTGACTTTGACCATAGTTGACGGTTTGTATCAGATGAATTTTGAACTTTATAATTTTTTATGAAATCAAATCCTTTGGCTAAATTAATCATCATGGATGATTTCAAAATATGTTTTTGAATGTCTTGAATCATGCCCCAAGGTTTGATATCAAGCCTTGGACAAAAGTCAGAGGTACAGTTGACTTTTCATCAGAAACCCTAGTTTGTGGTCCAGATGAATTTGAATCCTTGTAGTGCTTATGAATCAAGTTCTTTGGGTCAATCCAATCATATGAATGGATTAATATGAGGCTTTTAAGGTCCTTTAAACATATCTTGAGGTATTGAATCATACCCACATGAAAATTTCACTTTGGAGGCCCTGATCAACCAAAACCTAATTGGTGTACCAGATGAACTTGGGGCTTGATTGACTTGAAATGACCTAAACTTGTACTTGATTCTTGATAGAGGAGATCTCTTGATCTTCATTGTATGAATAAGGGACTTGTTAAGTTGAATATCATGCCCATTCAAATGAAACAAACAATAATCTTTGTATATCCAAATGGGTTAGTGATGTATAGAAGTATACATATGTATGATTTTAATGAAATGAAAATTATGTGGAATCTTAGGATCAAAAATTAAGGTATGACACTAGGTACATCTCTTCTCGCTCTTCACTCGAATGGATTTGTCCTTAAAACCCTTATAATTGGTAGTATAAGCTTAAAGGAAGCTCTTCCCCCGAATCCCACTGAGGGAAACCCGACCTCCTTTTTAAGCTCCTTTCAACTCAAAAAATGAGGGAAAAAATCCTAAGTTAGGCATTATGTCCATTGCGTCACAAACGTTTTCAAAAGCCTTGATGAAACCCCAACCATTTGGGCGTAATTGAAAAGGGGTTATATTTAGGGTTTTGAGGAGATCATACTCAAAATTGGTAAATGGGATAAAGATTTTAAAATCCTCAGTTACTCCTAAATAGAAATATAAGTACTCATCAGACACTCCCTTGGGTCAAGTAATACAGACCCTCTCACCAGCTGGGTTATTAGAACAAAGCTTCAAAATGTAGCAATCACCAATGACACTATGGTCGTAGCTTAGAACCTCTTTGTCTATCAAAGATCTTGTTGCCTCCATCAAAGTATCCAAGAAACCTGAGGACTAAGACTCTGATTCAGTGTTACTAATAGGTGAAAGGGTTTCACCATAAACTTCTCTAATAATTTGGTCAAAGTCTGTTCGGCTTAAGTGACCCTCACACACTCTCATGCAATCATTCTGAATTCTATTTCTATCCTGGGCAGTAAGGTAAATCAATAATTCTCCCGAATGATTATAACCTCGTATAAAAAAACATAATAAAAGAGAGAGAGAGAGAGAGAGAGAGAGAGAGAGAGAGAGAGAGAGAGAGAGAGAGAGAGAGAGAGAGAGAGAGAGAGAGAGAGAGAGAGAGAGAGAGAGAGAGAGAGAGAGAGAGAGAGAGAGAGAAAGAGTGAAAAGGGGAAAGAAAATGATACCTTGGGTTTAAGATTGCAGAAAAATTGAGCGATGGATAAAGTAGAAACTTGCCTTCAACAGTTGGAAGGAAGATTACTAGCTTTTGTAAAATAAGAAAAGTGAAATAACAAGTTCCTTTTTGTTTAAAATAGACTTGCAACAGTCAAGAATTCATACTGAAGAAGAGTAATGATGGCAAGTGGGAGTTCCCATAAAAGCCATCACGACGAGGAGAGAGAAAGATTTGTCATCATTAAAATGACTAACATCCAATAACTTTCCGAATAGAAGCTTGGGTTAAGGAAGAATGAACTCTAAGATTATCTTATCACAACACTTCAATTCAATAGAACCTCATGATCGGGGGGTTTATGTACATTCTGAAATTCCCTGAGGTTGTGCTTTTGGAAAAGCGATTATGAATATACAAGTAGGTCAGGTAACCATAGCCTTACACAAGTTGGAATCCAGTTAGGAGTCACTTAGATACAAAGAAAGAACGTCAGAGCCGGTCTCAAGATAACACTGATAGAGGAACAAGTCGGACCTAACTTCAGCGCTAGAAAACCATACGAATAGTCACAAAGGACGAATGCAAAATGTCCCTATGATTGCATGGGGGTTATAAAAATTTATGGAAAAGATGTTATCTGATAATTACAGAGGAAGGTGGACATTATCCAGAGTCACCTTCATGAGAGATATGAAGAAGCATACCTTTAAGGATCATTGATGAGTCGAGCAGTATAAAAGGAAACTTCCCCCATGCGGAAAAGGCCAACTACTAAAACCTCTTAATCAGATAGGACGATTGTGCTCTCTCCTGACTAGCTTCAGAAAGATTTCCCCAAATAGTGTTTAGTAAGAACACTTTCATTTCAACTTTGATAGTTCTGTTTGAGCCATAGGGGCCTTTAGGTCAAACTCCCATTTGCATCCATAACTTTCAGCATTATATTTTCCATGTGAATCTAAATCTACGTATATTTATTCATCTTTACTAAAGTATATGATCCATAGTGATCAGTTTGAATAAATATGTTTGTAATGGTCCTATTTATTTTGTGGTTTTACCAACTCTCACGTGTAGAGAAGGATACACCATTTGGTGTTTTTCATCTTGGGAATTTTTTATCAATATTTCTTGATAAAAGAGATAAGGGGTGCAAACAATGACAATGGGTAGTACTACAACAACAAAAATCAACATAAGGCCTAAATTGCACCAAGAAGGCAAAAGTACGCAAGCCTGGTCGATTAGAAAAGCTCAAAGCAACTAATTCCATATTAGATTCAAGCTTAATGTGTGCCTAAAGAAAACCAAATCTCAAAATTTATGAAGATATCACAGAATCTTGAGATGTTGGAAAATCTAATCGATTAGATCCATAATCTAATCAATTAGGAGAATTTGGAATTGATTTTTGAGCAGCAGAATCAGCATTAAATGGTTTCTTGGACTACACACTCAAAACCTTAGGAAGCACTCTATAAATAGGTAAACATCTTATTAATTTCTCTTGAATCTCATACTCTCATGTATCTTTTCTCTTTTAAGTTCCTCTTCTTTCCATAAGTTTCACCATGGCCTCCTCCAACAGAATGAATCTCGTCTCTGCCAGAGTAATAAACCGGAAATAAGAAGAAAAATTGATAATCCTATGGAAAAGGGTTATTCAACTTTGGTACCTCGGTCCGAGCCTCCTGAAAAGCCATAAGCCCTACCACCAAATTTTTTAGGCTTTCCTCAAAGAAATATCCACAAACATACCTGGTAGGATCTTTCCAAGCTTAGTAAAAGAATTTGACTCAAACCTCATACTTGTAGGAACACATCTAAGATCATTCGTAAGAGGATTTGAAATTTCTATACATAGAGACTACTTTGGGAGAATCCTTGAGTTACCCTTTTAAGGGATGACCTTCACTCTTGATAGACCAACGGGCTTCAATAACATTAAACATTCTACCTCCATAAACCACATGGTAATTAGCCTAATGGAGAAGAAGAAAGTGTCCTTCAAAGTCACTCACCTAAACCAAAGATCAGAATCCTTCACCACCTTCTCACTAGAATCCTTTTTTCCTATAATAGTAAACCATAGTTACATAATTAAGGAGGACGTGGTACCCTTATGGCTCCTAACCATAGAAATCCCAACTAATTGGATTGATGGCATATTCAACTTCATGGTTTGGTGTAAGGAAAACCTCTCTACAGGGCTACCCTATGGACAACTGATCATAAAACTGCTAGCCACCTTCAGTGTTAACATAATATAAGAGGTAGAGGACCCCACAAACCATAGGATCTGAAAAGACATGAGAATTCACATTAAGTATGGAGAGATAGAAGAAGACTCGTCCTTTAAAAAGAAGATGGTGAACCAACTGAGGACGAGAGCACCAAATGTGATAAAATTCTCAAGCTCTACCAAATTATAGTTGAGGATATAAAGAAATTAATAGCAAGGAATGGTGGAACTCATGGCATAAAATAGTATCACTTATGTGCTTTCATTTGCTTTCTGTTATTTCCTGTTTACTCACAAATTTTAATTCAACACTTTCCTTCTTGTACACCCAAATTCTGAAAATTTCCCTTATGCAATTTATGTTCTTGTAATTTAAATTTTGAAGTAACAATATGAGTGTTTCCCTTTTCAAAATTTCTAAATTACTCTTGTTTGCATCTTCACAATGCATCTTTATCCGCCTTTTTTATTTTGACAATGGGGAAGAAGTATACTCTCAGGGGGGGTGCGGTATATTTTCTATCTAACTCAATAGGAGTTTATCACTCTAAATATATCTATATTATTCTTTTACCACCAGCCCTAAGAGATGTGTTATCATCATCAAAAAGGGGGAGAATGTGGAACCTTATTTTGTAGGTGATAAGATTTTAAACAAGGAGATTAACTTTTGATGATGATAACTAAGTCAAGCATGAATGCTTAAACGGATAAAGATGCAAACCTATATTTAGGGTTTGATAAACTTGACAATCTAATGAAGGAAAACAAAGAATAATCTAAAGCCTCGTCTTAAAGCCACCCAACCACGTGTCAGCACAAAGAGAAAATCCAACAAAGACTTGAAGAAAAAGGACTCCTAATTTAAGTGATCTCCTATTTTGGTAATGAGAGAACACTAAAACATCACACACACACACACTAAAACATCTTTCAAACTATTTTATCAAAATAAAACATCTTCAAAAATGTCTTGAAGTTGTGTCAGGTGACTTGGAAGATACTAGAGAGAAAAACTTTAGTTTATCTAATCGATTAGATTAGTTCAAACTTAAACCCCAAGAAATTTAGACAGCGCCTTAATGATGTGCAATAGTTATATATATTTTATTTCCTTTCTAGAACTTATAATTGATTACATTTTAAAGATCTATTTGATTAGAAATATTATCTAATCAAATAGATAACGGTAAAAATAATTAATTTCAAATTCTTTTTTTAGTTATCCTTTAGGCTATAAAAAGAGGTATGACTTCTCATTTCAAAGCATCCAGAATTGTGTTTTGACAATTTCATTTCTCACTCCCTCTCTCTCTCTCTCTCTCTAAACATTTCTTTTAACTTTATCTCAATATGTTTTAGCCTAAATGCTTTTGTTAGAAAAGTCCTATTGTGAGTGAGATCATTTTGTAATTTTGGAATGGGTATAATTGTAAATTTCAATTAAAGAATCTTTTGTGTATACTTTGGTCGAATATTGTCCAATTAGATATTTGTTTGGGATAAAGTTAAACCTATAAAACATTTTTGTTTGAGATTGGGTATGCCAATCCTAGTTTAGGTTGGAGATTATCCTATGATAAAATTTCCAAGATTCTTGGTTAGCTTGGAATTAAAACCAAGATCGGTTGAAGCTTAGCCTGGTACTTAAAAGCTTCACAGGTTGGAGATTAGCCTAGTGTTAAAAACTCATAGTTTTTTGGTTAGCCAGTTTAAAACCAAGGTATTGAGCTCAAAGGTTATGGAACTTGAATACTAATCGTTCCAAGGTCCGTGTTTGTGGAAAGAAGACTAATTGTTTCAATCCACCATTTGGGAAGGAAGATTGGCCCCTTCACTCTCAAGCTTATTATGAAGAAAAGACACAAACTCACGCATCCATCGTCTTGTCTATTGTGATTGAAGATTAATCACAATTTCCTTATATAATGGGGTTCGTGAATATTTCATACTAAAGGATCTCAATGTTTAATGGAAACACTCAAGATCAATTCTCCGGGAGAGGAGTAGGTTCTTTTGTTTTGACCAAACCTCTAAAACTCTTGGAGTTTTTCTTTTCCCTTAACTCATTTTATTTCCGCAATTTATTTTTCTCCTGCTTAGTTTTAAATGGTTTTAAACTCTGATTTTATTTCCCAAAATTTTTTAAATTTCCAAACCATACAACTCACACCCCCCCCCTCTTGTGTGTGAAGTTTCAAGTCTAACATATTCAAATGATAATTAGAGGCCTTTGTAATTATTCCCTCACTACACTACTACTACTAGTATCTAGAGTAGGAAACTCCACCTCAAATTAAGCTTTCTCTGCCATAGTTTCTAAAAGCTTCATCCCTTGGTTTTCACTCTTTTTCCCCTGACATAACTCTCTACCAACTATAATACCCTAAATTTTTCCCTAAGATTTGTCGTTTCATCCTGCATCTCATTTCATGTTGCATTGCGTTTAACTAACCACTAACGGGTTATGCAATTGGCTAGTTTTTGCAGGAAAATATCATGTGGTGCGCTCTCTAGTTCATGGAGGGTAAAATGGTCATTTGTGTGCAGTCGGCTGTCAGTTTGCGAACTTTTGAGCCGTGGTCAGAAAAGTTGGGCCATTTAGTTTGATTTATGTGAGTCAGTACCAAGGTGCAGTTGGGAACGTTTGATTGAGGAGGATTTGGATCTGTTTCGAAATTAAAAGGTTTGACTGAAATTGGTCGGAGATTGTTTTTCAGGAGGAGTTTAATCGAAGGGTGGGGTTTATTCCAAGAAATTGGTTCGTTTGAGTTGCCAGGGAGATTAGTCGGAAGTTCGCATCGGAAGCGGGAGTAGTCGGGTAAATTGGATGAATCAGAAATTATTGAAAAATAGAATTTTAGTGGTGTTTTTTTTCATTTCATTTTTTAAAAAAAAAATCAAAAGAACCCCAAAATAGTTTCATTTCAATTTTATTTTTATTTCATATTTTAAAATTAGTTTCGTTTCATTTTTTAATCAATTATATCTCATTTTTTAAATTAATTTCATTTTTCTTTAAATCAATTATTATTTCATTTTTGTCAAAAAAATCAATTTCAATTTTTTTTCATTTCTAATTTTTATTTTCTCTTCATTTTTAAATAGGTTTAGCTCATTTTTCTCAATAATGTTTGTCCTTATTCTTCATTTTAAATTAAATTAATTTTATTTCATTTTTTAACAGTATTCATTTTTATATTTTAACCAAGGCATATATTTTATATTAGTTTTCATTGTTGCATATCAAAAACAAGAATTTAATAAATAAATAATGTTATTTATAATATTAAGTTCTTTACAAAAAAATATAAAAACAATAAATTACAAAAAATAAGAATTACATTTTTCCTAAAATAATTCCTAAAGGTTTCCGACTCCTTCCGATTATTCGACTTTTCTCCATAAAGTACCTGTAAAAATTCAACAAAACAAAAAATTTAATCGGTTAGTTTTGACACCCTCAGAGTAATATCATCATCGGGTGTCGGGAGGGTAACGGATTACTCCGAAACCGGCTCCCGATTCGATTCTCGGCCAATGGCCAAAACCGGCAGCATTTCGTTCGTGTTTCCGAGGCAACTGAGAGAGAGAGAGAGAGAGAGAGAGAGAGAGAGAGAGAGAGAGAGAGAGAGAGAGAGAGAGAGAGAGAGAGAGAGAGAGAGAGAGAGAGAGAGAGAGAGAGAGAGAGAGAGAGAGAAATAAAAAAAATTCTAGGAAATTGCTTATCCAAAAAAGTGATTATTTGAAAAGTGCTTTTGGAAAAAGCACTTATTCAAAAAGCGCTTTTAGCCAAACAGTTCCTAAAAAAGAATCTGGGTCGTATGGATCAAGCCAGTTGCTTCGCAACAATTTCTCAACAAGTGAGCAATAATCTCGCAAACAAACAAGTGATTCAAACTCCACAGCAGCTATCAGTCAAAAGACATCCAACAAAACCGCAAACGGAAACAATCCTTCCGAAAATCAAGCCAACAAAGTTCCAACTTCATCACAAATTCACAGCCCAAAATCAAATCAAAAAGGGGATATAAAATACGCATCCGAAAGATCGAAGAAAGGGAGAACCCTAGAGAAGAAAAGCGGCGGTGCACGAAGAAGAGAGGTTCAGAAGAGCTTCAACACACTTCATCATCACCCGCGGAACTTTATCGAAGACGGAAACCCAAGCATCACCGGACCAGCGACAATAATCAATAATCAATTTAATTTTTTTTATTTAACCATTAATAAATTTAAAAGGAATTTTTTCCTTTTCTTAAAACTTTAAAACTTAAAAACCTTTTTAAAAATAACAAAAAAAAACAATTTCTTTACCACAAATTGAGAAACAAAATGTTTTGATCAAAATAGTTTCTTTAATTAAATTTAAACAATTTTTTAAATAAAAACATCAAGTTAACATAATTTCTCCTTCAATTAACCTTTCTTTTAAATAAAGTTAACAAAAATAAAATCTTGGCCCAGCCGTTTCATTTTCGACTAACCCCATTAAGTTTGTTCGGTGCAGTTCCTCAATATTTCATTTGCTCGTACTATTTTGTTTCATGGATGTAATTTATGCGAGGTCATGGTCGCAGTTATTATTTTTGCATTTGTTTTTGGGATTTGTAATGTACACGAGTGATCGTCGCGATGCTTTCTTTTACCGCTTTCATTACTTTTTGTACTTTAGTTTTTGCCATGTAATAATTTTCCGTTTTTGCATGTTTTTTCCGTCAAAATCCTCCTAAGGAATTAGATCTAGCCGTTTGACCGCCGAGTCAATAGTCCTAACTTTTTGAACATTTCAAAACCTTAATAGCCTAGGTGTCCCGCCGTGGACGAAAATGCCCTTTACCCTAGCTTTAGATCAAAGAGTCGCCGAACTCTGTTTTAGGGTTTCCCGCCATGGAATCCCTAATCTTAACCCTAATTTTCAATTGAAAATTTCAATGTAGCAATAGGAGTCGCAAAACTCCACATAAGCGTTTCCTTAAGATACGTTTACTCCCTATTGAAACCTTGACCACAATCAAGACGTTTCTAACCTCCCTCTCGAGAGGAACTACGATTACTCTAATTCCATTCCCTATTTAGGATACATAGGCACAAAATGCGAATCTTGCCGAGTAAACTTAGGACTAACTCTTAGGTCTTTTAGGTCACTCTATCCCCTAGCTCAATATATATTTCAAACAGATAATAAAACAAAAAGCATACATTAAACAAAAGGTTCCTGTAAAGTACTACAGAAGTTTAGGGTGTTAGTACCTTCCCTAAGCTTAACCAACCCCTTACCTAGAGTTCTCCCCGCATTGTGTTTACGATGCAAAAATAGATTTTTCTTCATTTGACCTTTTCCTTCGGATAAATCAAAGTCGATTGTGAATCAAAAATTGTGATTCAAACTAATTAATAGTTTGATATCCTATTTCCACCGCAACAGAAAATGGCGACTTCATTGGGGATTGCCATAATTTTTAAGGGTTATCCCTAACTTGTTCATGTTTAATATTTGCTTTATTATTTAATTGTATATATATTGTGCCTTGCCTGGGGATACCTGTTGTTGTGAAATAAGTCCTAAACCTGGACTTGAGTGACCTTATTATAGGATGGTGATATATTCAACGAGACTTATAGGGAGTGAGTCCCGACTAAGTTGACTTGGGAATCACCGCTCAGTTGAGACCCTTTCGAAAATGGTTCGGTTGAACGAGTAGTCGTGAAAACTTTTACTATTTTCGATTGGAGTCTGTGATACTGGGGACCGTAGTACCTTAACACCACCTTGGCCTTATATAGGACGTAGTGCGAGAACTATGAGGGAGTAGTCCCAAAATAGTTGATGCGCGATGCTATACTCAAAAGATGTTCTCTTGAGAATATTATTAACCCCCGAGTCAGTCGGAAAGTTGATAATACCCGAAAGATGGGCTGATGACTTTGGGCACCTCTTTAGAACCTTGTTCTGAAGGTACAACTAACCTTAGAACATACCTTATTGGGATGGGTAGACCTTAACTCCTTGCACATACCTTTAACCTAGGACTTTGTATATGTGCATTGCATCCATAAAGCGTCACATTGCATTACATTTCATGGAATTCAAACCTTATTTATGAATATTGCAAGATACCATGAATTACAAAAAAAAACACTTTGAGATATTCTTTTAAAGGTCTTAAGTTGGATGACCTAAGGAAGTTAGGAGCTTTAGTCCAAGATCGAGAAGGATTCCGAAACAAATATGGAAATTTGCTATTTTTGGTGAAACTTCAAATGGACAAAAGACTTCTTTCTGTTTCGCCACAGTTCTACGATCCAGATTATCTTACCTTACATTCCCCGATTATCGGCTATTACTTACTTCGGAAGAATATTCTCAGTTAGTAGGGCTACCTATGTTGGATGGATCTCATTTCCCTTTTCTTGGAGGTGAACCCTAAGAACAAGACATTGCTAAAGCCATTTGCTCAAAGTTACCCGACATCAAGGACATTAATCACCGACAGTTGTGGAGACTTTTCCAACATACCCTTGCTTGGTTCTAGTGGAGGATTTATTTTCCTCCGACCCTTAATATACCTTTCGAAGATAGGCGCATCCTCAAAAAGGCCCAGCTAGAAGAGCAGAGCAAGAGACAGAACAGGAAGCTTCCTTAGGGTCATTAGTAGCTTTTATTTAGCTATTATGCCAAGATTTTTTTTAAGAATATTATTTGTAATTAATTTTCAAATTAATAAATAAAGCTATGGTATTCCGCAATATTCGTAAATATTTGAATTCAATGAAATCATTTCATTCATTTTAGCATCATATTTTGCATTACCTGTGTCTCCTGGTTTCTCATTATCAGTTCTCTCGCCTTCCAGTTTCGTCACCCTGGGTCCTCCGCATCAGTACAACACTAGAGCCCAAGCTCGAAAAAGGTTGGAAGAGCAAAATCAAGAGATCTACCGTGTCAGCCATGAACTCGAAGATCCTCGAGGAAGTGTGGGGCAGATTATGGAGATGCTACAAGCTCTTAATGCGAAGATGGATACTCAGTTCGTTATTGTTTCTGAGATTACCCATACTGTTGTAGGTCCTCAACCAGCCGTTACTGTTGCGAATGTACCTTCTCATGGTGTTCAACCCAGTTTGATGAATCCTATTATCGCTCAACCAGTTCGGCGAGTTACTCCTCTAAAGTGAAAAACTCCGAGCTTTGACCACCATAAAAGAGCTACGCGTCCGAGGAATCGCTTGATGGATGCGCTTCAACATCAGCAGAGGTATGTTCAAGGTTATCTGGTTCAGTATGCTCAACAACCCTATGTGGCTACTGTTGCAACTCCTGTCAATCAACAGTTTCCTACATATCAGCCTGTGCAACCGGCTCCGGTCTATCAGCATCCGGTTTATCAACAGCCTCCTGTTTATCAGCCGTCACAAACTTTTGTCAACTGTCAACGAGCGCCCAACGCCCCTGATTATCAACTGCCTAAGGAGCAAGCACCCCGCCAGAATGCTCCGATTATGAGGCAATACAAGCTTTGTCCACTGATTCTGATGACGTTCACCGAGTTGTATCCTTACTTAGTGCAATGAGGTTTGATCACCACCCGAGCAATGGGTCCACCTCATAATCCTTTGCCTGCCAATTACAACGTCGCCGCTTATTGTTTATTTTATGAGGGGCACCCGGACATGATTTGGAAGATTGTTATGCTCTGAAAGATATCGTCAGAGATTTGTTGGAAAAGAAGATATTATCTTTCGATGATCCTCCGCCGAAGATCAAGACTCCTCTCAAGGTTTTCAACATATCTTAGCCAGTTACTTCTACAGTGAATCCACCGAAGCCGATAGTTATTCAAAAGCCTAGTCCATTTCATTTCAGCAGTTCTCAAGATGATGTGACCCCGATCGACCAAGAATCTGGAAAGGTTAGTCTGAAGGAAGATTCGAATACTGATAATGAAACAATGACAGATCTAGTTAGGGCAAGCAAGACGACTCATTCCAGTGAGGCTCCGCTAGAGGAAACCACTACTACCATGCCGGTTTCGAGTACAAAGACTTCATAAACATTTAGAAGAATTTGTCCGACAATTCGTTTTGTTTATTTATATGTATTCTTTGATTAAGCATAATTAGCATGTACGAACTTTTTTATTTTGGAATAATTAATGCATAATGTTTGTCTTGAATAAATCCATTTGTTTCACTCACAAAAATATTTTCTCATAAACTCATAATGCCAACTTTACCCGATCTCTTGCCTTTATAGAGAATTGGGAGGAGGAGGATGAACCAAAAACGTCAAATTTCTTGTCGTATGCTGTCGATTGAAACCTGCTGATGATGTAAGGCATTGTTTCAAATCCCAAACAAGGGAGATACAAGGAAGGCAATCCCTCTTTACCCTCTTTGAGCCTGGAAGTAAGAGTTTCCTTCTTTTCCAAATTAAAACCCTCATTTTAACCTGGGGCAGGGTAGTTTTCCAGTTAGATTGATCGAGCGCTCAGACTCTCAAAAAGGAGGAGCGAACCTTCGAGAATCTATCCTTAACATCTTACGAAGTTAAAATGTAATGACTATCCCTCTACGACTAAAAGAGTGGGGGCAGTCACGAGCCTTTCGATAGAGTCACACAACTTAGTCAACAAAAAAATAAAGTAATATATATATATATATATATATATATATATATATATGTGTGTGTGTGTGTGTGTGTGTGTGTGTGTGTGTGTGTGTGTGTGTGTGTGTGTGTGTGTGTGTATGTGTGTGTGTGTGTATAGCCCGCTAAGTCAAAACCTGTGAAGGAGACTTAGGCAAAACTGGGGCATCCCGCTAGACTCCAAAGTCGAATCCAAAAGACGTCGTCCAGGCAAAAGTTAGGGAATGAAAAAATATAATAAAAACAAGGGATTACAATAAAGAATCTCCAATTAAGAACACAGTCATGTGACCAAAATATAATAGGTGAGTGACTGCCATGTCTAAAGCCTTAACGAGTTCTCGACTATATCAACTCCGATTGAGATATGAGTGCTCGCATTCGGTTAACTGAATTAGGTTTGGAGCACATCACGAAGAGTGGGTGGGTACAAATAAAACTTTGAGCCTTTATCTTTTGTTTCTTAAAACCGTGAACCAAGCCACGATACAACCATTAAAAGACCTAATTGAAGTAGGACTTCGTTTGAAAGCATACTCGACGAGATAAACTTTCCTGACTCCTATGAGCTATGCTCAATGTTGGCATTAAAAATCAAATTCATATCCTAACTAATGATTTCGGTTACGAGCTATTGCGATATCTTTTTCAAAATAAAAACAAAACTTTTCAAGACAAATATTGTTGCATTGATAGTTTCAAGATAGCATTTCACGCGTGTCGATTTTGCCTAACATCTTAGAAATTTACACACAAGCGTCGACAATGGAACTCGAAGATCCTGCTAAACAGGGGCATGTGGTTTCCAAATCATGTACTGATGCGAGCCAGACGTACTTAAGGGTTATTCTTGTAGACTCAGTCGTAACACAGTTGATTTGTGCCAGTTACGTCGAGATCTGACAAATCTCTCCAAGAGTTTGAAAATAGTGGGGCAATCGAACCCTACGTTCTCTGTAAAATCCTCTCGAGATGACTTTCTCACAAATCAGGTACTCTGGGGCATGATATTTTTCAAAATGGAGACTACTACAAAGTCCATTGAGATCAAAATTAGCTTTACAACATTCTTCATGCACCCGATAGATTTCACTCCCGGCGGTCTTCATTCCCCAGTAAATCTCATTGTTGCAGAATCTACGTCTTAGCCATTGCCTCAACACAGTCTCCAGAGAGACTTTAAGATGACACAGTCCCCAGCGAAACTATAAGTTGACAACCCTTTGGACCAAGCCGGTAATTTCCTAGACTACAGAGATCATGTCAGCATCGTCTCAGTGATAGTCCCCAGCGAGACTTTAAGCTGACAACACTTTGGATCCATCCGATAAATCCCCAGTGACTCTCAAGACTGCAGAGATATCCCTGATATCGTCCACGTGATATATGTTCTGGAAGATCCATTCTCAGTGGAATTATTTGTTCCTCAGTGAAGTTGCCTTACCATTCCTCAGGAATACTCCCCAGGAGATTGCCATGTTTTCCCCAAGAAGTCAAGATATTGTCCTCAGGAATGTCTGTCGATTTCTCCCCAATAAGTCCGAAGAACTCTCCTCAGGGAAGTTTTGATATCTTATATCCCCAGTTGGATGTACCTTGTCCCCAGGAAGTTGAGTATTATTCCCAGGAAGTCACTACGCGTTTCTCCATAAAGCTGCCTAGCTTCTCACATTTTCCCATGAAGCGGATATTTATTTTATCCCCGGAAGTCTCTGATCCTAGGGTTTTCGTTGGTTGATTATGGTTCATGATAGAAATCCCTCACGTGAAGTCATGACATCGTATCTCCATGCAGAGGTCAGGGATCCCCAGTTGAAGTTAGGGCATCATACTCTCCAGGTGAAGTCGTATCGTATCCCCATAAAGAAGTCAGGATGACGTATTCCCCCAAGTGGATTATTTTCTCCCCAGGAAGTTAGAACTTTGAGGCCAGATTCGGTTCTCCCGTCAACTCTTCTTATCCCTCGATAGACTTACTGTTGTAGAGGTCGCAGGGTATTCCCGTCGGGATGTTTATTTCATCTCATGGTTCCTCCTCTCGTCTGTTTTGTCAGCATATGCATGAGCCTAAGCATCGCATACTCATTGCATGACATTTTTATATACGTGAACATACACATTCGTATACACTTGGGCATATGCATTAGCATTTGCATGTTTGCTATCTGTGTCATCCTTTGTCGTTACCGACGAGTAACTGGGTTCGTCCACTCTCTACAAGTAGATTGTCATCCCTAAGCATAAAATACTATTTATTTCCAGCTAATTCCCATAGAGTTCAACCCTCGGGGACGATGGTTATTCCAGTTATCTTTCCTCGATAGGATAAGATAGTTCCCATGTGAGCTCCTTTCCTCCATGGAGTTTTGTTTGGCAGTTCTTTCTAGCCCTGTTCTAGATCGAACTTCGGTCCCGTCGGTCACTGAACCTACCTGGACGTGAATTTATTTTGCACTATCTTTCAAGGAAAGCATTTACAATCCTTTGCATACAAGCGACAGTTCCCAGCCGAGGAGCTTATCACCTACATTAAACCTTAAGATGTTGAGTCGCCGTACTCATTCTTGGGCGTCCCGCCATGGACATATCATTTAAACCTTAAGACATTGAGTCGCCGCACTCATTCTTGGGTGTCCCGTCGTGGATACATCATTTAAACCTTAAGAGTTGAGTCTCCACACTCATGCTTGGGCGTCCCGCCGTGGACATATCCTTTCCTAAACCTTGAGAAGTTGAGTCGCCGTACTCATGCTTGGGCATCCCTCCGTGGACATATCTTTTCCTAAAATTTAAGACGTTGAGTCGCCGTACTCATGCTTAGGCATCCCGCCTTGGACCATTTTATCCTTTAGTAAAAGAAGGAGATGAATCGTATTCAGGAGAGTGTGAATCTTGAAGTATGAAGAAGTTCATTTTATCCTTTAGTAAAAGAAGAATATGAATCATATTTCGGGCGCCGACCCTAGATATGAAGAGGTTTATTTATCAAATAAGCGACAATTTCCTCCATTGGAACTTATCAATCAATTATCCACAGATAAGCGGCAATCTCTTTATTTGAGAGCTTACCCAGTTTGGCATATAAGTCCCTTCCGACGATAAGTGGCAGTTCTCTCTCGAGAAAGCTTATCAGGGTGTTTCGCATTTAAGACCATTTATTTTGGCATACAGCCGGTTTTACCCTGTATATTTTTTACGGATTCCTGAAAATTTCGTTCGATCCTGTCACGAGGGAGAGTTTCCAGAAGCTCGGATGTTATTCTTTGCTCAATGCTTCAGCATTCTGTTAATCGATTCTACAGTCTTGCAGATCCAGTTTTACTTTTTACCCTAGAGTATCAGCCGGTCACGCCTGAACCTGCTGAATAATTACTCTCAGATATTCCCCAGTGGAGGTCGTCTCATCGGTGCCATCTCCATTGAGGATCCTGTTCTTACTTTTTCCCTCTAAAGGTGACGATTAGGCATGCTAGCGCCAGTTGGCCATCACTTTAGAAGTCCCCAGTGTCGTGTTGTTTCCCCAGTGCGTCATATTCCCCAGTGTGGTTCGTTCGTCGCGTCTGTCCCCTGTGTCGTCGTGTCGTCCGCATATTCGCATTTACCATTCATCATACGCATCATACTAGATTCATAACATTGTCAACATTATCTTTTGTTTTGTCCATAGCATTGCATATCACTACATCTAAGGGCAAAATTTTCGGTTAACTATATTTAAATCTTTTTCACCATGATTTCTCGAGCCTTCGTCGCTCAAATCATCCGGTGAAGCTATTTAAATAGGGGCAACTGTAATACCCCAAATTTTGCCCTAAGATTAGTCATTTCATCCTGCATCCCATTTCATGTTGCATTGCGTTTAACTAACCACTAACGGGTTGTGCAGTTGGCTAGTTTTTGCAGGAAAATATCATGTGGTGCGCTCTCTAGTTCATGGAGGGTAAAATGGTCATTTGTGTGCAGCCGGCTGTCAGTTTGCGAATTTTTAGGCCGTGGTCCGAAAAGTTGGGCCGCTTAGTTTGGTTTATGTGAGTCAGTGCCGAGGTGCAATTGGGAATGTTTGATTGAGGATTTGGATCTGTTTCGAAATTAAAAGGTTGGACTGAAATTGGTCGGAGATTGTTGTTCTGGAGGAGTTTAATCGAAGGGTGGGGTTTATTCTGAGAAATTGGTTCGTTTGAGTTGCCAGGGAGATTAGTCGGAAGTTCGCATCGGAAGCGGGATTAGTCGGGTAAATTGGATGAATTGGAAATTATTGAAAAATAGAATTTTAGTAGTGTTTTTTTTCATTTCATTTTTTAAAAAAAAATCAAAAGAACCCCAAAATAGTTTCATTTCAATTTTATTTTTATTTCATATTTTAAAATTAGTTTCATTTCATTTTTTAATCAATTATATCTCATTTTTTAAATTAATTTCATTTTTCTTTAAATCAATTATTATTTCATTTTTGTCAAAAAAATCAATTTCAATTTTTTTTCATTTCTAATTTTTATTTTCTCTTCATTTTTAAATAGGCTTACATTTTTCTCAATAATGTTTGTCCTTATTCTTCATTTTAAATTAAATTAATTTTATTTCATTTTTTAACAGTATTTTCATTTTTATATTTTTAACCAAGGCATATGTTTTATATTAGTTTTCATTGCTGCATATCAAAAACAAGAATTTAATAAATAAATAATGTTATTTATAATATTAAGTTCTTTACAAAAAAATATAAAAACAAAAAATTACAAAAAATAAAAATTACATTTTTCCTAAAATAATTCCTAAAGGTTTCCGACCCCTTCCGATTATCCGACTTTTCTCCGTAAAGTACCTGTAAAAAGCCAACAAAGCAAAAAATTTAATCGGTTAGTTTTGACACCCTCAGAGTAATATCATCATCGGGTGTCGGGAGGGTAACGAATTACTCCGAAACCGGCTCCCGATTCGATTCTCAGCCAATGGCCAAAACCGACAGCATTCATCGTTCGTGTTTTCGAGGCAACTGAGAGAGAGAGAGAGAGAGAGAGAGAGAGAGAGAGAGAGAGAGAAATAAAAAAAATTCCAGGAAAGTGATTATTTGAAAAGTGCTTTTGGAAAAAGCACTTATTCAAAAAGCGCTTGTAGTCAAACAGTTCCTAAAAAAGAATCTGGGCCGTATGAATCAAGCCAGTTGCTTCGCAACAATTTCTCAACAAGTGAGCTATAATCTCACAAACAAACAAGTGATTCAAACTCCACAGCAACTATCAGTCAAAAGACATCCAACAAAATCGCAAACAGCAACAATCCTTCTGAAAATCAAGCCAACAAAGTTCCGACTTCATCACAAATTCACAGCCCAAAATCAAATCAAAAGGGGGATATAAAATACGCATCCGAAAGATCAAAGAAAGGGAGAACCCTAGAGAAGAAAAGTGACAGTGCACGAAGAAGAGAGGTTCAGAAGAGCTTCAACACACTTCATCATCACCCGCGGAACTTTATCGAAGACGGAAACCCAAGCATCATCGGACCAGCGACAAACAACACTGACGGCAGAACCCATAGGGCTTCACACCAGCTACAACCGCAAAGCCTCAGCCTCGTCGGACATCATCGGCCCCAGAGGAGCTCAACAGTTTGTTTCGTCACCGAAAATCGCGGCGGCCGTGGACTTTCCGACCGTCACTACCACCGACGGATTCGGAAGCGGAAAACGTAAGAACTTGGTTGAAGTCATTTGTTTTCTTTGACAGATTTTGTGTTTCAGGTATATGCATCGGAAAGAAGAAGACGGAAGAAACTCCGTAGGAGCAACAATGGCTGTCGGCATCGCAAGGAAGAAGAAATGGAAAGTGGCAACATAAAATTAACCAACAGCCAAAATGTATCCCTTTATCCCGTTCTTTTCTTTCACTTTTCACTTTTCACTTTTTTTTAGTTTATTATTTATTTTCTATTATTAACTAACCATTAAATAATTTTAGAAATTTGTAAATCAACTATTTTAATATCTCTGATTAGCAAATGTTAATAAATTGTAATTACAATGTTTAGACATTGGTGCATATTTGTAAATAATCAATAATCAATTTAATTTTTTTATTTAACCATTAATAAATTTAAAAGGCATTTTTTCCTTTTCTTAAAACTTTAAAACTTCAAAACCTTTTTAAAAAGAAAAAAAAAACATTTTCGTTACCACAAATTGAGAAACAAAATGTTTTGATCAAAATCGTTTCTTTAATTAAATTTAAACAATTTCTTTAAATAAAAACATCAAGTTAACATAATTTCTCCTTCAATTAACCTTTCTTTTAAATAAAGTTAACAAAAATAAAATCTCGGACCAGCCGTTTCATTTTCGACTAACCCCATTAAGTTTGTTCGGTGCAGTTCCTCAATATTTCATTTGCTCGTACTATTTTGTTTCATGGATGTAATTTATGCGAGGTCATGGTCGCAGTTATTATTTTTGCATTTGTTTTTTGGATTTGTAATTTACGCGAGTGATCGTCGCGATGCTTTCTTTTACCGCTTTCATTACTTTCCGTACTTTAATTCCTGCCATGTAATAATTTGTCGTTTTTGCATGTTTTTTCCGTCAAAACCCTCCGAAGGAATTAGGTCTAGTCGTTTGACCGCCGAGTCAATAGTCCTAACCCTTTGAACATTTCAAAACCCTAATAGCCTAGGTGTCCCGCCGTGGATGAAAATGCCTTTTACCCTAGCTTTAGTTCAAAGAGTCGCTGAACTCTGTTTTAGGGTTTCCCGTCGTGGAATCCCTAATCTTAACCTTAATTTTCAATTGACAATTTCAACGTAGCAATAGGAGTTGCAAAACTCCACGTAAGCGTGTTCTTAAGATACGTTTACTCCCCATTGAAACCTTGACCACAGTCAATACGTTTCTAACCTCCCTCTCGAGGGGAACTACGATTACTCTTATTACATTCCCTATTCAGGATACGTAGGCACAAGATGTGAATCTTGCCGAGTAAACTTAGGACTAACCCTTAGGTCTTTTAGGTCACTCTATCCCCTAGCTCAGTATATATTTCAAACAGATAATAAAACAAAAAGCATATATTAAACAAAAGGTTCCTATAGAGTACTACAGAATTTTAGGGTGCTAGTACCTTCCCTAAGCTTAACCAACCCCTTACCTAGAGCTCTCCCCGCATTGTGTTTACGATGCAAAAATAGGTTTTCCTTCATTTGACCTTTTCCTTCGGATAAATCAAAGTCGGTTGTGAATCAAAAATTGTGATTCAAACTAATTAATAGTTTGATATCCTATTTCCATCGCAACACCAACCTTACTCCATAAACTCAATAGCAACTCGGTGGTCTCATGCGTTTTTATCCCTTGTCTTTTGCAAAATTCATTAAAGTGTTCCAAAACAACCTTCTGGAAATCATCATACTTTGACCTCAAGACCCATAACTTTTTCTCGTCATGAAAGTCTCCACTAGATGATAATGAATGAACAACAAAATTTAAACCTTCTAAAATATATAGAGCACATATTTTAGACTATTTAGTTATGATCACTTCATCATACAATATCTTCAACACCCCACCCTCAACTCTGGTAAAATAGCCTGGATAATCAAATGTACTTATGGATAACAAATTTTTCACGAGTTCTAGAACATATCTCACATTGTGAATAAGAAACTCACAATTATTGAACATTTTAACTACGATCGTACCAATTCCATGAACCTTGAAAGACTTATTGGCACCAAGGAGAAATATTCCACCTTGCTCCAACTTCAAATTCTCAAAGTATTCTTTTCTTGGACACATGTGGTAAAAGTAACCTGAGTCTAAAACCCAACTATCTCCAGTCTTCAAACTCGACACCACTAGTGCACCAGTTGTAACACCTCAACTTTTAAATAGAGTATTTTATTTAATTGTTCATGTGACTTATTCATTAAATGTACATATAATACATCAGGTATGTTGGCCTTCTGACATTTCTTCTCAATACAATTATGTTTCTTCTTCTCTATGATGTGATATGCCTGCCATCTGCAAACTTGGTCACTTTCTTGACTGATTTATCCAACTTGGTAAGCCATATTTAATTTTCAGTTATGGGTTACTACATTCTAAATCTAAATACCTCGCGTTGGTTTGTTCATTGTTTGACAGAGTATTTCCCATGAGCAACATATCATCAGAGTCGCTATCTCCAGCATGTGCATATTTCCTTTCATCGTGATCTTTTTATCTAGATTCCTTCTTTCTTCGACAATCTCTAGCATAATGACCAAATCATTGACAATTGTAACACTGCACCTCCTTCATGTCAACTTTCTTCCTTGATAATTATTGTCGATGACTTTATTGATTGGATCAGAGTGGTTCTTTGAATTCTTCCTTGAATTCTAATCATTAGCAAGATTCTTTCTCTACTTCGCCTTTTCTTTCCCATATTTCATGATGAATCTTACTTGTAGTGCCTCTACAGCCACTTTCTCCCTTTCTGAGTTCCTCTGCTTCAGTCTCATATCATGAGCCTCCGGTGAAGCTTGAAGTTCTTCCACCTTCATCTAAGTCAGATTCTTGGACTCTTCAATAGACGCAACAATTGATTGATTCACCATAGGCCTTCATCTGGTTCATTAACAGCACCATACGTGTAATGAATTCTAAGACTGACTCGTTTTCCTTCATCATAGTCATCTTGAATTGCTTTCTCAATGTCTGCAACTTTACCCTTTTTAGTTTATCATCTTCATCGTGCAAGTTCTTTAACTTGTCCCACGCTTCTTGAGCAGATTCTTTTTTAATGATCTTCTCGAACAAGTTTGTATCCACACATTGATGAATCAAGATAGAAATTTTCTATCTTTCTTCCTTTGTTCCTTGTGTGCATCCTTTTGAACATCATTTGCATTTGCTTCCAATGTTGGTACTCCATCATTCATAATTTCAGCTACATCTTGAAATCTGAAGATGACATTCATTTGTGCAACCCACCTTTTGTAATTCTCACCTTCGAAAACTAGTACATTCATATGGAATTGTGTTGATGTTGTATTTTTTTTTCCATTTCAAATTCTATCTGTATCGTAATCTAGGCTCGTTGATACGAATTTGTTGGAACAATTAGGGTTTCAAGACGATTGAATGAAGAAGAAAGAAAGAAACAAAGAAAATAGAGAAAACTGTATTTTAAAAAGGGAAAATCTTACTAAATGTAAAATTGTATTTTGAATTACTACTTTATGCCTATTTATAGGCAACCAATGCTCAAGCCCAAAACATGCAAAATTACATTTTGGCTTCAACACAACAACTATATGATGTATTCGACTAGGTCGAACACGAATTCATAAACATTGAATTATAACTTATAACAACTCTTAGGAATTTACTCTTGCATTTTTAAGATTACCACTAGGATTTGCAACATCTTCCCTCTGTATTGAGCTCTAAAGCTATAAAGGTTGTGAAGACAAAAATGAAAAAGATACATATTTATAACTGTTGAAATCCAGCAGATAAAACAGATCCATAAACTGAAATAAACAAGTTCGATATACAAAAACTTCTTTGACCGGATTTGATACACGACAAACTTGAATCTCCTACTGGAATCGACCCGACTGGTGTATTGACCCGTTGGCGACCAAACCCACCATAGGCCTCACCGCACCTACTGTGTCGTAGTATCGGTCTTTATCAACTTTCAAACTCATTTTTAGTTTTTACATTCTCAAAACATTTTTTGTGTTCATCCCCTGAGGTTTTAAGGGCATACCTCAACATTTTATTTCACTACTAATGGGTAATCATTTTACTATGATACTAGTTGTCCCATTTTTTAATACTTTATTTTGTAGTTGATATATCTTTTGGAATTGGATCGTGTAGTATGCACTCAATTATGTTTGTTATATTGAGAATTTCTTATTGCGCCCTAGATGTTTCTAATGCACCATGTGAATTTCCACATATGCCCCCTGATTTCAAAGATACATCTTTGGACGCACCTATTTCTGAATAAACGTTGACATATTCCAGAGATATACCTCTGAAACAATTTTAAACATTCAAAACATGCCACTCAGAAACCATTTACATTTGAATTATTCTAGAGATGCATCTTCTTTAATATTCCGGAGATACATCTCCGAAGTGTATCAGAACAGTGTTTTTTGCTATAAGTTGTGTATTTGTTTTCAGATGAAGTATGAAGCACAATCTCGAACAAAAAATAGACGTACAAAATAATAAGATACTAATACTTGATGTGTCGAAAATGATATAGTAATATATGTAAAAAAAATGACATACAATCGAGATCCAAAATGTAATAAAACCGTAAAAATAAAGTAGAGAGTATAGTACTGCAAAAAAAAATAACAGCCTATTACTGTGTGTGCCTAACAACACCTCATCTGCCTCCTCTTCCTACTCTTCCTCCTCGGCTATCAATCTTCCACGTCCTTCGGTGATGTCTCTACTACAACATTTCCCCTTGTGCCTCCACCATGATGGCATCCAGGACTCGCCTGACAGCAGACCCATTAGGGAAGATAACCTCGTTAATGCTTGATTGTGCAATCTCCACTATGTGACGACACCTAGGAAAGACATTATTAGTATGATCTAGTTGAGTCCGCTCCTCCTCTAGTATCTCCTGATGAGCTGGTTTCGACGGATCTCTTGGAGCAGTTTGCACCATGTACGGATGTGACATCCTGAAGAACTGTGTGATGTACCCCTTAACGTAGTTCCAATCATTCGGTGATATGGTAGCTTGTGCCTCCTCCGGTACCAGATGATTCATAATCAGCAAACATCTCCTCTATTTGTCTACGAGACAAGGAAGGAGCAGAGAAGCAGGGTGTGTAGGAATCGTCTGGGTGTACCTGGACTGCACATAACGTGCTCAGGCAGATGAGGATTGGTGATACGCAATCAGGAGCCCAACCATCTAGAGTATAGCACTATCTCGTAAATAGTTGCTTTTAACGGTGATCCACGTAGATATTGAAGTGCATGTCCTCAACAACCAAACGGTCAAGACAGACTCTAAAAGACCTGACCGCCTGTTCCCTTTGAAAGGGACAAAAGCACTAGCATGCGGCATATCCTCAATGTACTCATACACACTCGCCTAGTCAGCGATGCGCGGGAAGTGCTGGAGGATCTAAGCCTAAAATGAAAATTAAAAAAAAATCATTCAAGGATCAAGAATTATTGGCAATGGTTTCGCAAGTATGAAATGAAAATGACAAAAAAAACATTCAAGGATTAAAAAATAGTGTTCGCTGCCAGTGGCCTGCTTTGTCTTCCACCGATATCTCTCTCTCAACTTCGAATAAAGATAGGCCAGGAAATCCGCCCCCTAGTTGTACTCATGGATCTGAATGAGATCCAAGAAGTACCAGAGGTATGCAACGTAAATATAAGTGGCACTCGTGTCCATAAAAATGCAAGTACCAACCAAAAAAAGAAAGTATGCTCTCAAAGCACGAGCCCTACGTACCACCACCTGCTCATCATCACCATTAGCCTATTGTACCTTAAGGATCTCATCATCATAGGTCTTTCTCGTGAACTCAAATCTAGCATGAGCACCCCTGGTCCTATTCACCTCCTTCATCTCCTTCTCTGGATCAGCTTACATATGCTCTACCATCATCTCGACTACCTCGTCTTTGGTCATCTTCCCATGATTGAGGAATCTCCCCCTGATCGGAAGATATAACAAACACGAGACATTGTCCAATGTGATAGACATCTCATATCCGATAATATCCTGCAACATCCGATATAATAATGCCATTTATATATCAGATTCCATTATTATATATCAACCCGACACCCAATCCAATCCGATCCATTTATAAAAAAAGACAATATCGATAAGAACTAAATTGACACTAAATGCAATAATACAAGGACACCTTTGATAGACTTTGCATTTAAGATAGTACTAGTACATCTTCTACGTCATGAATTGTGATTATAATAATGGAATTCTGAAAATAAATTTTAAAAACACCTAGCAAAGTACAATAGTTGGTTAAAGATTTCAACATTCTTAACTCAATTCTTAAAATTAAACTTTATTCATCAATTGAGTCTTCAAAACCTCTTCACTTCCATTGTCATTAACTAAGGAGACAACTTTGTCCATTAACATTATGCTCGAAACCTCTTCAGTTCCACTGTCCTTAAGAAATCCTTACTTACACTCCATACATAAAACTTACAGTCACAACAAAATATCATCAAAATTCAGAAAAGAGAATAATCGGCTATGCTTCAATCAATTCAGGGTTGATTGAATTGTAATATACAGTAGGAGTTCGTCCACAGTAACCACACTGTTTGAACACATACAACAAAATTTCTACACTAAAGAGAAGTGAAGATGCTACTAAACTTTAACTAGATTCAAACTCAACCAAACTTTAACTTTAACTAGATTCCATCATCACTTGAGCAAAATAACTACATGAGCCACAAAATCCAACACAACCCTTACAGCCAAAACTCCTTCAATAGCACACGACCTTCAAATGGCATTATATGATATATAGACACGAGTTCTAAACAAATCACAAACTAGAGTGACAATCTAAGTTCCTGCCAAATGATTTTTCATCAAAAAAGATAGGTTACATTTTAAATGAAACTTCTCCAAAGCTGTTCAAATATAGGCATCAAATGAACCAAGTAAATCTAATATTCATCCTCGCTATTTTCTTCAATATGGGAATGCATCATCATTGATATCAAGGCTGCCTCCATAGGATCCAATTCATCGAAATCATCTGGGTCGAAATCATCTGGGCCAAAATCATCTGGACCAAAATCATCTGGGCCAAAATCATCCAGGTTATCTAGAGCCTCTGACATAGCAGCCCTTCGAAAAAATTCGAAGGTCTCCCCCTCATCATCAGACTCAAAAGGACCCAAACAAGGAACTGAACCACCAGCCAGAGAATCTGATAAAGCCATCATCTCTAATGGATCCACCTCATCAAAAAAATCTGAGTCCCTCATGATGGAATAAAATTCTCCGCTTGATAGATCGACTTCACTGAGCATGTCCAACATGTCATACATATCAAAATTGTTTTCTTTACGTTGAGGTGGTGGCCTGTGGTGTATCCATGTGTATGAGCCAGGCTTCACTGTATGCTGAAAGTAACAAATATGAAAATCATTAACACATTATAGGATAGGTAATCCTAGCTAGCTACTGAACAAGCAATGCAAATCAAATATTTATATTCTCAGATCTATTTCAAGGCCCGAAAACACAGGTTTGCCTGCATTGCGAATATGGGCACAAGCCATAGCTCAGTCTAGCATCATTTCCAGTTAACCAACAGCTCATGCATCACAAAACAGCTCAATTGGCATTGATTCCCCCTCTATGGTCTTTGTTTTGTTCATGTCATGTAATAATGACAACAAGAAGGGTTTGGATATATGAATGTGCATATGATAATAGTTGTTTCCATACTGACATTTTTCAAAAATATTCATCAGATAACAACATAAACACAAGTAAGCTTTACACATTGGCTACAGCAATTTGTTAATCTGAATATCGTTTACAATAATTCATTGGTTTGACAAAATGGCAAAACAAGAGTGACATTCCCAAGTAAGTTTGGTTGGTGAGCTAAGGAACATTAAAGGAAATTTTAAGTTCAAGGTTCAAACCATAGAAACTAACATAATCACTAACTTGCTAATATTTCAGTAAAAAATAAAAGAGGGATGTTACAATACTAACAATACTTGCATACATAACAACTTCAATACACATACTCTTACAAACAACCTGCATTTATTTTAATATGAATTTGGTTTCCAATAATGCATATTTACAAATTGTCAAACAAATGTAAAATTGGAATGCATGGCACATAGAAAATAGGGTATATAATCAAGGTTATAACTAGAGCATGTACTAATCATGAATGTAAATCAGATTGGTTGTGTTAACACAACAAAATCCTTTAAACTCATTTTCCCTTTATTAATTAAATAATCGTAGTTGATAGAAGAAATGGGTAGTGAAGTGGGGCAGTGATGGAGAAGTTAAAGATCAAACGTATTCTTGATAATGACAGATTTAAGGAGTTGTTCCTATTGTAATTGACAATAATTAATTTGCAACATATACTAGGCAGTTGGCACCAAACAAGATTGAAGAAACTACTTCTAGGCCTTCAAAAGCTCTAAATGATTGGAACATACAGAAGATGAAGTAAGAGATGCTGTAGAAATGAAAGATGGGGGAGAAAGAGATCTACAGATCTAGTGAAAGCAATGACGGTGAAAGTATGGTATAAATTTTTTTATAAAGAAAGAAATACTGGTTGAAGATAAGAACAAAAGTATAGTTGTAGATATTGTAATCCAGATGTACAAAAGTCAACAACAGCTAAAAGGATTTGGAAAGAACATACAATTTATCTGTGGCATCATGCTGAATTTCAACAAATAATCTAACAAAAAGAGAGGAAAAGCACTGTAGAAAGCATTTTATCGCCCAAAAAACACATCATGTTTACTTATATTAGTCAAGTCATGCTTACTTATATTAGTCAACAACCATCAAACTCGACCGAGAAAAATGTAAAAGAAAGCAAGAGACATAAGAGAGATGTACCTTGTAAAAACAACTAGCCCCAAATGGACAATTCCCATTACCAGATTCAAAATGTTTGCAATCAATCAATCTGAAAGGGGAAAAAAAAGGTGAAGTCAAAATTCAAATACCAAACATCCAGGCTTAATTCTTTCAGCATACACAACAGTAAATATATGTTAAATTACCTGCAGTTTGCCTTGTAGTTATCAATAATGTCCTGTTTTTCTTCCTTTGTAGTATACCAAATACCACTTGGAATGACAAAATATGATAGTTGGCGGCAAACAGGGCAGGTTCTAACTGTATTGACATTATTACCCGTTTCCAATTCAGAGGCTGGGGCACTATTACGCCAATTGCGGATACATGACAAACAGAAAGCATGGTCACATTCTGGAAGCAACCCAAACTTACGTTCTGATGGTTTGGGTTTGGAAAGGACACGCTCGAGACAAACATTGCATTCAATCTCTTCGCTATTTTTCAAAGCCAGAATGTACTTTTCCTTTTTGTCACAAGTCTTCAAATGATTTTCCTTTTCTCTTTTATCACTAGGATGTAAGCAATATTTTCTACAGTACAAGCATTGGTTTCCATGAACACGAGAACATCCATGTCCAAAGGGGCAGTTTGCTGCGGCAAATTTACAAAACAAATGTCCATGCAGTCTAGCACTAGTACCGGTACTACTAGATTCACCAACATCGCTAGAGTCCTGATGGTTGTGTTGAAAACTCCTTACGCCATTCTTGCAAGGTGGAGGAGGAACTCTTGTAACCTTCGGAACCCAACTTGGTGCTAGTTTAACACCGTGAGGCACAGCACAATTTGGAACCAAAGATGCTGAAGATGATGCTTGAGAAGGTTTGACATGCTTATATCTGCACCGACTACCATAAGCACAAGACCCTTTCTGATAATAGGAGCAAATCTGTTTCTATACAAAATAAATAAATAAACAAAACTAGTAAGAAATATATAAATGCAAATCACAATCATCAATAACAACGAAGAGAAATCAGAATTAAAATTTACATCAACCAGAGTATCCTTTCTTTGATGAGTATCCTTTCTTTGATGAGAAAAATCACATTGATCCCCTTTCAAGCATATCCCTCGGGCATAGAACTTGCAAACCCTGAAACTCATAAACTTAAGTAACTAAATTACAGAAGAAAAAAACCTTTGAAGCACAGACCCGGTAACACGACACCGACATTGACATGTCGACAACGGGAATACGACACCGACACTGACATGTCGACAACGGTAATACGATAGGACACGACGTGTCGACACCGGTAATACGATACGACATGACACTGACATGTCGACACCGGTAATACGATACGACACGACACTGACATGTCGACACCGGTAATACGACACCGACACTGACATGTTGATGCCGGTAATGCGACACCGATACTGAGATGTCGACGCCGGTAATACGACACCGATAATAATTTTAAAAAATGAATAAATTAAACCCCAAAATTGAATTTCAAAAAGTTCATCTTCCAACCTTGAACAGAGAAAAGCTGAATAAACTTCATTTTCATTCAAAATTTCCAATAAGTAAAAGCTCCAACAATCAAATAGATGTTTGAGGCTGAGCACATCAAGAACAGCTCACAATACATAAACTATCATCTATGATCAAACAGCAGAAACCATGAAACCCTCTCTACAAAAACCTAAAAATTGAAAGCCATACAAAACAGCGAAATTGAAGCAGCAGCAGCAACAATAGCAGCAGAGAAATCGAGAAAAAGTGAAAAAGGATCGAGAAAAGTTGTTAAGATTTACCTGGTGGACATGGCGGAAGAGGAGAATTTAGGGAATGTGAAAAACGGTGGAATAAAAATTAAAGAGGGAAGAAAAAAGGTGAAGGTGAATTTGTTTATTATATATGTATGACCTCATTTGAAAACCGGGTACGGTAAAAAAGGGTTTTTTTTGGTTGTATACGTTATCTTTCTTATTATTATTAGTACAATACAATTTACGTGTGCATTTGTTGTAATAATGTTCAGATTTGACGTGTAATAAATTTATTACCATCTCTTCCAACTTAAATATAAATTGAATTAATTACATTTAAAATTTCACGCATTTACATATTTAGAGTATCGACTGTTTAAAATTTCAAGCGTTTGTATATATTTAAATTGAAATGATTTAATTAGACATGACAAAACCCGGACACTTCCATCCCAAATTTAACGGAAAAATTAATTTAACTAGAAGTTGGGATAGTAGAAAACTCAACTTTTAAATATGGGGTTGTCTCGCCCTATTAAATTTAATTTTTAATCTTTATTTTAATAATTTTACTATTCATTAATTTTCTTAATCTTTTGATAACAAATTCAATAGAATTATATTTATTTTTTAAATATAGATTAAAAAATACTAAGTATTATCATTATTATTAAATAATTAATTATTTAATTTAGTTATTGATTTTTATTTTTATAGAATAAAATATACATTTTAAAAAATATACAATTTTGCAAGTGGAAGTGGAGTAGGCAAAAAAATCCATTTAATGTTAGGGACGAGGGTGGGTGGTAATTTGCTACCCTATATTTGAAGCAGCGGCAAAAACGAAATTGATATATAAAAATCAAAGCGAAACTAATAATACTTAACGAAATTGATATATATAAACAGAAGCGAGACTGATAATACTTAAATTCATCTCGCTCACTTTGTGCCATAAGTTTAGAATATTCTTTTTATTAGAAAAAAGAATATTAGTTCAAATTTGAAGTTTTTTCTTGATTTCATAATTATTTTGGTGAAACACACTTAGCTTTTTCAGTTAAAATCAATAGATAAAAAATTGTTTGGTTTAGCTTTTAGTTTATATTTATTTTATTAATTTGTATATTTTTTTAAGTTATAGAAGTAGTTATTGACTTGTCACTTTTTATTTTAATATACGCAAAATAATTTTTTTGGTCCCTTAACTTTAACTCGGGGTCCATTTTGATCCCTTATCTTTAAAAAGTGTCAAATGGGTCCTTTAACTTTTAAAATAGTGTCATTTTAGTCCTCACCGTCAGTTGCCCCCAAACGTCCGTTTGTTTTGTATATCTGGCAGATGAGGTGGCAATCTTGTTCATGATGTGTCTTCCTTCTCTCTCCTCCTTCGGTTGAAATCCCTAAAATAATCTCAAATCCCAAATCCCAAATCTCAATTCCAATCACGAATCCGTAAATTAATCTAGGGCAAACATGAAATCTGGATGTTCCTCTTCCATTTCAAAAACGAAAAGTCGGGATTCGAATGTTTGTACTGGTCACGATGGAAGCCCATGTGCCATTGTGGAGACATGGTTGTTCTTCAAAGGGCAACTACTGTTAAGAATATGGGGAAACATTTTTGGGGTTGTCCAAATTATAAGGTATGCAACCTGGTTTTGTTCTCTGTTGAAGTTATGTTTTTGTGTAAATTATGTTTCTGTTTCTGTTTTTTGATGTTTCTGTTTATTATCCATCATCCTCTAAACAATGAATCTTACAGGGAGGTATGCAAGCTGGTTGTGGCTTCTTCGATTGGTTTTATGAAGAGATGGGTGATGAAAATGAGCAATTTTGGATCCATAGGATGGGTGTGGTTGTTAGAACACAGATTGGTGTTTCTTATATCTCTATGTTTTGATGATAACTGTTATGGAATTTTGTAGTAAGAAAACATACACTCTAAAATTTGTTCAAAGTATTATTGTTTCAGGTATAAAATTAAATACCCTTAAAGAAGCAAAATACATAAGTACAAAGAAACTATGCAAAGCTCTGAAGCATCAGATGCAAGACTATCAGAAGATTCTGAAGCGCTTCCAGAAGGATCTGAAGCAGAAGTTACAAAATGATCTGAAGTGTTAATGAAAGAAGTATACAAAAGCTAAAAGCTCTGATCTTATCAGACTCTGAAGTTCTTTTCACTACAAACTCAGAGGCTTTGATAACCAGACTCTTATCATTAATATTCACGCTCAAAGCACATACTGCTGCATACTCTGATGAAGACTCTAATCAAGATTGAGACTCTGATACATCAAAGATCTGATCATCTATCAAGACTCTGAACTTATCATTCATCTTAAGCTCTGATCATCTTAAAGCATTCCATACCTTTTATGCTTACTACAAGTTCTGAAGTGCAGATTATGAAGACTTCATCTTGAAGGAAGCTTATTAAAGAAGTTGTAAACTTGATTAGACGTGGTGCTACTTCCAAAGTAACCAACGACTAATTTGTCCAAAGAAGTGACGTGGTGCAAATCCCAAGGCTTCTACAACCATACCTTTCTGCAGAAAGCATATCTCTGCCCATACTTTTGGTGATGAAAAGTCATGCAATCAAATATTATATTCAGCTGCACATCACTCAAAGCATTTGAAAAAGCTATAAAAGGAGAACTACTTCAACATTTTGAGGTTGCTAATTCACTACTCACAGTTGGCTCATTGCTAGATCACTCAGAAAGAAATACACGCTTGATTCATAAAAGAGAAAATCTCACAAGATCTTACTCATTTGATCTTTCATAAAACCATATAGTTTTTGTTGTACTTAATCTTAAGTGTAAACATCACAGTTGTGATACAGCTTATTAGAAGCATTCAAACACTTGTTAGTTTACATTAAATTGTAAGAAGTTCCTTAAGAAGACCAAGGTGTGGTCAGTAGTTCTTGAGAAGACTAAGACAGTTGTTCTTAGTGCTTTCTATTATAATCAGTTGATCAATAATGGATTAAGTCCTTGCAGAGAAAGGCAAATCATCTTTGATAAGGTGGACTGGAGTAGTTGAGTTCAACGAACCAGGATAAAAATCTTGAGTTGTTTTTATTGCCATATTTCTTAAAACTCTTATTCAACCCCCCCCCCCCCCCTTTTAAGTGTTTTTCTCACCTTCAGTTGGTATCAGAGCACCGGTTCTGTTTGTGCTATCACTTAACCGTGACCAGAAAAGATCCAGTGGGAAAAACTCTTGATACTCTTGGTTGATATACATTATGGCTGCTGAAACTTCAACACCCAACAACAACAAATATGAAGAAAGAGTCAGCACAAAACCTCCCATGTTTGATGGAGAGAAATTTGATTATTGGAAAGATAGACTGCAAAGTTTCTTTCTAGGATTTGATACTAATCTTTGGGACTTAGTTATTGATGGATATGTTCATCCCACTGATAGGAATGACAAGAAAGTTGACAAAAAATCAATGACTGAGGAGCAAAAGAAGGAATTCATAAATCACCACAAGGCTATAACTATATTGCTAAATGCTATATCTCATACTGAGTATGAGAAAATAACCAACAGAGAAACTGCCTTTGATATATTTGAACCCCTGAAGATGACTCATGAAGGGAACTCTCAAGTCAAAGAAACCAAGGCTCTGGCGCTGATCCAGAAGTATGAAGCTTTCAAGATGGAAGAATCTGAATCTATTGAAGCAATGTTCTCCAGATTCCAGATTCTCACTGCTGGCCTAAAGGTTCTGGACAAGGGTTACTCTACAGCAGATCATGTCAAGAAAATAATCAGAAGCTTGCCAACCAGATGGAGACCCATGGTCACTGCTCTGAAGCTGGCAAAGGATCTGAACAAGATTACGCTGGAGGAACTAATCAGTTCTCTAAGGAGTCATGAGATTGAACTAGAGGAAGATGGGCCTCTAAAGAAAGGTAAGTCAATTGCGTTAAAATCTAATAAAGTTGTTAAAGCATTGCAGGTATTAGAAGAAAGCTCTGAAGAGTCTGCTTCTGAAGATGAAGAAGAACTATCCTTGCTATCCAGAAGAATCAATAAACTCTGGAAGAATAAGCAAAGGAAGTTCAAGAACTTTAGAAAACTAGATCAACACAAAGAATCTTCTGGGCACAGAAGATCTGGAGAACACTCTGGATACAGAAGATCTGGAGAATCCTCTGGACACAGACGATCTGGAAAAAGAGAGGTTTTTTTGCTATGAATGCAAAGAACTTGGGCACTACAAGAGTGATTGTCCAAAGCTTCAGAAGGAGAACCCAAAAAGAAAGTCAGATCATAAAAAGAAAGTTTTGATGGCTACCTGGGATGACTCAGATGCATCTGATTCATCATCAGAGTCAGAAGAGGAATGTGCAAATGTAGCATTCATGGCTGACATTGAGGACAGTGTTGAATCATCTGGATCAGAATCAGAATCTGATTCTGAGGAGGTATTTGCTGAACTTTCTAGACAGGAACTTGTTGAAAGTTTATCTAATATTCTTGAAAACTATAGTAAAGTTAAACTCAAATACAAAACGCTTCTAAAGCATATTGAATTTGAGAGTAACAAGTTTGAATCAGAAATAGCTGAACTAAAAGCTGAAAATCTTCAATTGAAAAATAATTTAGAAACTGCTCAACTAAACTCTGATTCAAAATATGAATCATGCTCTAAAAATATTTTACAAGAATATGACTATAGTTTCAGGAAGTTTCTAACTAAAAGCCTAGATAGAAGCAAAATGGCTTCAATGATCTTTGGTATTAGCAGAAACTATAGAAAAGGTGTTGGATATAAATCCTTCTCTTATGAAGATTCAAATCCAAAATCTGTAGATAAACTGGATATCAAGTATCCTCCTTTATATTCTCAATTTACATTTGGTCACTTGAATGATATTAAATACACAAGTTCTAATCAGAACATACCTGTGTTTAATAAATCTAAAGCTAATCGGAACAAGTCTTATGTTGAAAGACAGAAGTTCAGAAAAAGCTTTAAGGCAACTAACCAAAAAGGACACAAGAAAATCTGGGTACCTAAGGATAAGATAATCTATGTTGCAGACATCCTTAGTAGCAAAGTCAAGACTCCAGTCATGGTACCTGGACTCTGGATGCTCACGACGTATGACGGGAAAAAGGTCTATGTTCCAAAGTCTGGAGCTTAGATCTGGAGGAGATGTCAAGTTTGGAGGGAATCAAAAGGGCAAAATAATTGGCTCTGGAACCATAGGCAATGGTAAACTTCCTTCCATAACTAATGTCTTGCTTGTTGAAGGGTTAGCTCATAATCTATTGTCCATAAGTCAATCAAGTGACAATGGTTATGACATTATCTTTAATCAAAAGTGTTGCAAAGTTGTTAGTAAAAAGGATGGCTCAATCCTCTTTAATGGTAAAAGGAAAAACAACATTTATAAAATTAGTCTCTCAGAACTTAAGATTCAGAATGTTAAATGCCTTATGTCTGTTAATGAGGAGCAATGGGTCTGGCACAGAAGATTGGGTCATATTAATATGAGACGTATATCTCAGATTAATAAGCTTAATCTGGTCAGAGAACTTCCTAATCTGAAGTTCAACTCAGATGCTCTTTGTGAAGCATGTCAGAAAGGAAAATTTTCAAAATCATCTTTTAAATCCAAAAATGTTGTTTCAACTTCAAAACCATTAGAGTTACTTCACATTGATCTGTTTGGACCAGTGAAAACTGCATCCATTAGAGGCAAGAAGTATGGATTAGTCATTGTTGATGACTACAGCAGATGGACATGGGTAAAATTCCTAAAACACAAGGATGAGTCACATTCTGTGTTCTTTGACTTCTGCAAACAAGTCCAAACTGAAAAAGATTTCAAAATTGTTAAAGTCAGAAGTGATCATGGTGGTGAATTTGAAAACAAACATTTTGAAAAATATTTTAATTAAAATGGCATTGCTCATGATTTTTCCTGTCCTAGAACTCCACAACAGAATGGAGTTGTAGAGAGGAAAAATAGAACTTTGCAAGAGATGGCCAGAACCATGATCAATGAGACTAACATGGCAAAACATTTTTGGGCAGAGGCAATTAACACAGCATGTTACATTCAGAACAGAGTGTCAATTAGACCTCTTCTGGAAAAGACTCCTTATGAATTATGGAGGAATAGAAAGCCAAACATTTCTTATTTCCATCCTTTTTGATGTATTTGTTTTATACTAAACACTAAAGAGAATCTTAACAAGTTTGATTCTAAAGCACAAAAGTGTTTCATGCTTGGATATTTTGAACGCTCTAAAGGCTATAGAGTATACAATACTGAGACACAGATTGTGGAGGAATCTATACATGTTAGATTTGATGATAAGCTTGGCAATCAAAAGCCAAAGCAGATTGAAAACTCTGCAGATGGAGAAGTTATTCTCACAGAATCTGAGAAACCAGAGGTAGAGAAAGCTCAAGAAGAAGCTACGTCAGATGCAACTCCATTAGCTGCTCAGATGAATAACATGAATATTTCTGAAGAACCAACAGTTAAAGGATCATCCAGAATCAAGGCTTCTCATCCAGAAGAAATGATTATTGGGAAGAAAGATGACCCTATAAGAACAAGGTCGTTTATCAGATCATCTGGAACATCACTTCTTGGATTGGTGTCTACTATTGAACCAACATCTGTGGATGAGGCTCTGAGTGACAATGATTGGATACTTGCAATGCAAGATGAGCTAAATCAATTTACAAGAAATGATGTGTGGGATCTGGTTCCTAGACCAAAAGGTTTCAACATTATTGGAACAAAGTGGGTATTCAGAAATAAACTAAATGAGCAAGGAGAAGTTGTTAGAAACAAGGCAAGGTTGGTAGCTCAAGGGTACAGTCAACAAGAAGGTATTGATTACACTGAAACATATGTTCCAGTGGCAAGGTTAGAATCTATACGCCTTCTTATTTCATTTGCTGCACAACATAACATCACTCTATATCAGATGGATGTTAAGAGTGTCTTCTTAAATGGTATTATAGAAGAAGAAGTTTATGTCCATCAACCTCCTGGTTTTGAAAGTGATAAACTTCCAGATCATATTTTCAAACTCAAAAAATCTCTTTATGGTTTGAAACAAGCTCCCAGAGTTTGGTATGAAAGATTAAGTAATTTTCTTCTGGAAAAGAACTTTATCAGAGGCAAAGTGGACACAACCATTTTCTGTAAAACATTTAAGAAAGATTTACTAGTTTGTCAAATTTATGTGGATGATATTATTTTTGGATCTACCAATATTATGCTGGGAAAGGAGTTTGCTTTGTCTATGCAGGCTGAATTTGAAATGAGCATGATGGGAGAACTTAGATTCTTTCTGGGAATCCAAGTAAATCAGACTCCAGAATGCACATATATTCGCCAGACTAAATATGTCAAAGAGCTTCTGAAGAAATTCAATCTGAATGAAAGCAAATTGGCAAAGACTCCAATGCATCCTACAAGCACACTTGGTAAGGAAGAGGTAAGTAAGAAAGTTGATCAAAAACTTTACAGAGGTATGATTGGATCTCTCTTATATTTGACTGCTTCAAGACCTGATATTTTATTCAGTGTGTGTCTGTGTGCTAGATTCCAATCAGATCCTAGAGAATCACACTTAATAGCTGTTAAAAGGATTCTAAGGTATCTGAAAAGGTACTACTAATGTGGGTATGTGTTACAGAAGATCTGATGAGTATAAATTAGTTGGATTCTATGATGCTGACTATGCTGGAGACAGAGTAGAACGTAAAAGTACTTCTGAAAGTTGTCAATTTCTTGGAAGTCATCTGATCTCTTGGTTCAGCAAGAAGCAACCCACAATTGCACTTTCGACAACAGAGGCAGAATATATTGCTACTGCTAGTTGTAGCACCCAGATGCTCTGGATGAAAAGTCAACTGGAAGATTATCATATCTTTGAGAGTAACATTTCTATCTTCTGTGATAATACTTATGCTATATGCTTATCTAAAACCCCCATTTTACACTCTAAAGCTAAGCATATAGAGATTAAACATCATTTCATCAGAGACTATGTTCATAAGGGAATTATCAATTTAAACTTTGTAGATACAGATCATCAATGGGCTGATATCTTTACAAAACCCCTTGCTGAAGATAGATTTAAATTTATTCTGAAAAATATTAGTATGGACTTCTGTCCAGAATAAAATATTCATCAGATGAAATTTTTTTTTCATATGATAAATGTCTAAACTCTGAAGTATTTCTTCTGTTGAATTTTGTGTTTATTTCTTTATGTGTAAATCTGAACTAACAAGGCTCAGAGGATCTGAACGTTGCCTAACGTTTCATTTCTCAAAGAGTTTCAGAGGCACATGCAAGCAAACACGTGTAGCTCAGAATCTGGAAAGGTAGAGTGCACCATACTGAAGTGACATTTGAGGTATTGCTTTGAAAATCCAAAATCTCTTGATTTTCCCCCCTTCTGTCAGAATCTTAAATGTTTGATATGATGTTATTCCTTGCATTAACTGCTTGATTTGATTATGTTTCACTTCATTCAATGCTTGTGCATGCTTGAGAGTGTGTGTCTTTTTGCATGCCCTAAATTTTTTCTATAAATTCTCACAACACTTCACAAATCACACTTTACACTTATCATCTCTCATATGCATTTCTGCCTTCTCTATTGTTTCCATCTCATTTCAAAACCCAAAAACTCTCGTAAACCCAGACGCATCTCAAGAACTTCAATGGCTTCACCTTCTTCAACACCTGCTCAGATGAAAACTTCAACTGTTGTTGTATCATCTCCTAATGCTGCTGGTTCATCCCAAACTGCTGTTGTGTACAAAGCACCTGTAAGAACTCTTCTCACTCCATTCAAAGAACTTGAAGTTCTATGTGAGAACTTTGTGGATTTTGAATCCATCAAAGAAAATGGTTTTGATCTCCTTTCAACCATCAAAACTCAGAACTGGGAAAAGTATTTTGACAGGATGATGGGTCCTGTTTATCCAACTTTGGTAAAAGAGTTCTGGATACACGCTCAAGTTTGCCCTAAGTTCATTCATTCATCTGTTCTTGGGAAGGAAATTATCATCACTGAAAAATTAATCAGACAACTACTTGAGTATAAGGAAACTGAGGGAATCACAAGTATGGCTACTGATCGTGTGGATTTGGCTGAAATTTTTCAAGAAGTTTGTGTTTCTGGAGAACCATCCAATAAGGTCCGAGATCTGAAGCCTGTTTACAGAATCTGGGCTAAGATCTTCATGAGTTCAATCTTTCATAGGAAATCTTCTAACTCACCAGATTATGTAAATTCAGAGCAAATGTACTTCATGTTCTGTATGAGTAAAGGAAAGAAGGTAGATTTACCTTATCTTCTGTTCAGTCATCTTCTGAACCATATCAAAGAAACAAGAGAAGAAGTAAGGGTTAAAGCTGGAAAAATCAGAACTTGGATCCCTATGGGAAGACTGATATCAGACATTCTAACAGAGAATGGTCTTGTGAAACATCTGTTTGATGCTGGGGTGACAGAGGATCTGTCCTATGTTATAGGATCTGTCATAAATGGGAACACTCTGAAGAGAATGAAGGTCATTTCAGAGCTTGCTAGAAAACCCAAGAAATTTCACTCTGAAGACGTCAGCAGAAGGAGAATTCCTTTAGTAGATTTTCCTATGTTCAGTGTTGATGAACCTAGGCACATCATTCTGACTTACATTGCTGAATGTTTAAGAGATGATATTCCTCTGCCTGCTAACATAGTACAGAAGGAAGGAGAAGTATTTCCAAATCTTCTGAGAGAAAGGCGCAGGAAGAGAAAGGCTGAGGAATGATCTATTGCACAGCCCAAGAGGAAAACCTCTGATGCTGGTGACAAGCCTGAGAAGGACAAGAAGCAAAAGGAAAATCCTCCAGAAGCTACTGTGGAAGAAATCAGAGAAACAATTCACCAGGTATTAACATCTGATCCCAAACCATATGTACCTTCACTCTCACCTTCACTTCCACCATCTCCTCCTAAACAATCTGAACCTAAATCATCTGAACCTCATTCATCTGAACCCATTTCATCTCCTAACAAACATTCTCAACCATCTTCTGTTCAACTACCATCTGAACCCCCTCAACAAAAACAATCTGAACCACAACAACAACCATCATCTAAATCACAAAAACAACCATCCTCTGAACAACAAACACAATCAAAACAACAAAAACAATCTGAACCACTCTCTTCTACTCAACCACCAGAAGAACAAACCATCAAAAATCCTGAACCATCTGTCCAACAACCATTTGAAGACATTATGGATGTATCACCACTTGCAACCATGTATGTTCTCTCTTCAACTTCATGTCATTCAACTGAATCATCTGATTCTGATGAATCTGAAGTCCCCTCACCAACTAGCTTACAAATTCATGATCCCTATAAACCACTACCATCTGATCTACCTACATCTGACAACCCTCTTCGCTTCAAATTCAACTTCACAGATTTTCTACCATCCTCATCTGATGTTGTTACATCAACACTATCTGATGCTGACATCTCCATACCTCAACTCACCATACCACAAACATCCATACCCCAACCATCTGAACAACCACCATCTGAACATCCATCATCGAATCACCCACCTCCTGAACAAACTCAAACACCTCCTGAACCATCACAACCTGTCACCATAGAGGACTTTCTCAACCCAAAACCCAGATCAGATGTTTCTACTCTGTTCAAGAATTTCAAGAAGGAACTACGTATGGGAATTGCTTCTGTGGAGAAAGAGTGCATGGCTAGTCTGGATCCTGCTGAATCTGAAGCTTCTTGGAACAGACTCATATCAAAATTCAACTCTGCTGCATCTGACCTCAGAACATTTTGTGCTGATGATGCAAAGGCTAAGTTTGTTGAAATGGTCAGACAAACTCTGCTGAACATTATCACAACTCCCGTGCTTCTTCTAGAAGATGCTCCTGCTGAAGATTCTGCAATGATAGAAGATACTTCTGCATCTGACATGGAGATTGATCATCTAATGGCAACTGCATCTGCTTCTGAACCTTCTGCATCTGAGATGAAGACTGAGATTCTATATGTTGTCCATGAAGTCAAGGAAATCAGAACATGGATGATAAAACAGGAACAGACTACTGAAGAAATTAAGACTTGGATGGCCAAGCAAGAAGAGTCCACTGCTAAGATTACGGATCTTCTGACCTTCATTGCTTCTCGCCAGCCCTAGTTTTCTTTTTCATATCTTTGCATTCTTGTTTTGCACTTGTTTTCTGTTTGCTCTATTTTCTATCATCTGCTGTATGAATTTTTTTTGCTGTTGTGCTATTTTGATCTGACTGAATCTGGCTATTTTGTCTTTCATTTATGTGTTATGTTTTTCTCTTCTTATGCTATCCTTTTTGTCTTTAAAATTCTTTTTGATTATGACAAAAAGGGGGAGAAAGAGAATTTGACTATTTAATCCATAAGCAAATACTAAAAATGAAATTCAGACATTGTTTTAATCTAACATTGAATCTTAAGACTTTCAGATCTTATTATTTCATCTAACAAAATGATCTGAAGTTACCCTGAGAATTATCCAACCAGGCTCTGATCCTTGAAAGCAAATTTTGACTCTGATTCTGGAAGATACACCAGACTCTTCATTTTGAAAGAAATTATCAAACTCTAATTCTGGAAAGCATCCAAGCTCTGATTCTTTCTCTCAACAAGGATTTCTACCAGGTTCTGAAATATACTCAAACAAAAAGTGAAGTGTTCTCTTCTATTAGAGTATTCATTTCAGGGGGAGATTCTTAATCTCAGGGGGAGTTATTTCTTTTATTTCTTTTTTATTGAACAAAATTCCCTATGTTTTGTCATTGTTGCGGTGGAAATAGGATCACAAACTATTAATGAGTTTGAATCGCAATTCAATTCACAACCGCTCTTTGATTTATCCGAAGGAAAAGGTCAAAAGAGGGAAAACCTATTTTGCATCGTAAACACAATGCGGGGAAAGATCTAGGGTTCGGGGGTTGGTTAAATTTAGGGAAGGTATTAGCACCCTAAACTTCTGTAGTACTCTACAGGAACCTTTTGTTCAGATGTTTACTATTTGCTTTATTTATTTGCTTAAGGTATATGTACAAAAGATTAAAAGTGAGAAAATAAACCTAAGGGGTTAATTCTAAGTTTACTCGGCAAGACATCGCATCTTGTGCCTACGTATCCTTACGGGAGTGGAATCAGAGTAATCGTAGTTCCCCTCAAAAGGGAGGTTAGAAACGTCTTGACTGTGGCCAAGGTTTCAATGGGGAATAAACGTATCTTAGGGACACGCTTACATGGAGTGTGGAAACTCCAAATCTCTACGTTGAATTGTTAAGTTGTAATTAGGGTTAAATTAGGTTAGGGATTCCGCGGCGGGAAACCCTAAAATGAGCGCGGCGGCTCTTTGACCTAATGCTAGGGGTAAAATTGTAATCTTGCCTGCGGCGAGGCATTTGTGAAAATTTAGGGTTGAAAGGGTGTAAGGGTTGAAGGTGAGGACTATTGACACGGCGGTCAAACGGCTAGACCTAATTCCTTCGGAGGAGTGAGATTATTGGTAAAGACGCGATAAACATACAATGGCAGAACATAAAGTGCGGAAAGATAAATGCGACAATTGTCTCGCAAAATTACATCCCATAAGCAGTTACAAATATGATAATTGAATATTTAAACTGAAAATAAAATCAATTGAACTTAGTCAGCTGCAAAAAACCAAAACAAACCGAGACTGTTATTATACGGGGTTAGACAAAAAATTAGACGGGAATGTTAGGAATTTAAGTAGAAAATTATAATTAACGAAACAAGAAAAAAAGTTAGAAATTTGGATCTTAAAAATGAGGATGTTAGCGAAAAATTAATAAACAATGAAAATTAATATGCAAAGAAGATGACGATAATATACAAGTGATAATGGAATATGAAATAGCAACGATGATGTCAGATTATGTACAAATATAAAAATAAATACAAAAATAAATAAATAAATATTAGTGAACAGGTTCATGGATAATCAAGAATATTGTTAGGAATGAAGGATGAAAATTGGAATTGACAATAATTAGAAGTTAAGTGATGAACGTTTTGAGACGATGAGAATTTAGGTAATAAGAAAAGAGTTAGAATGGAATTAGGTTTTTTTTGTGAGATTTGGAAAAGTTAGAGTTTTTAATGTGATTAAGAAAAAGAAAATAGATTAAAAGTTAGAATTAAAAGTTAGCAAAAAAATTAGAACTTCGAAAATTGGTTTTTAAAAAAAAGGTTAGAAAATAAAAATAAAAGTTTGAAAATAAAAGAGAAAAGGTTAGAATTTTAATAAAAAAAAGAGTTAGTTACTTTTGATGAAGACTGTAAGAGTTTTTGATGCTTGTCGATCCCCCCGTTTTGTTGCTTCTGAGGGTCCTTTTATACTTGATTTTTAAATCTTTTTCAATCTCAGATTTGATTTGAATATCTCAATCTTTTTCAATCTCTGATTTGATTTGAATGAATTTTTATGATGATTTCAGATTTGATTCAATGATGGTGATGTTGATATTTAGATCTGATTTTCTTATGATGATGATATGATCTGATTGATTTGATTTTGCTCCATCTGGAATTCATTGGGATTGGATTTGATTAAAAAAGTGTTGAGATTTAAATTTAAAAAGTTAGCAAAGAAGATTAGAGTTTTAAGTTTAAAAAAAATGAGTTAGAATTTTAAAATAAAAAACATTTGAATGTTGATTTTAAAAAATGTTAGAATTATTTTGAAAACTGTTAGAATTTAATTTTAAAAGGAATTTAGATCTTAATTTTAAAAAAGAAAATAAAATGGCATTAGAATTTAATTTTAAAAGGAATTTAGAATTTTAATTTGAAAAATGATGGTGTCAAAAAAGATTTAGATTTAATTTTAAAAAAAAGGATAGATTTAATTTATAAAAAAGTTAGGAAAAAAAAATTAATTTTAAAAAGAAGTTAGAGAAAAAAAGATTTAATTTTTAAAAAGAAGTTAGAGAAAAAAGATTTAATTTTATAAAGGGAGTTAGAAAAAAATATTTAACTTTAAAAAAGTTAGAAAAAAGATTTAATTTTAAAAAGAAGTTAGAGAAAAAAAGATTTAATTTTAAAGAGAAAAAAAGATTTAATTTTTAAAAAGAAGTTAGAGAAAAAAGATTTAATTTTTAAAAAGAAGTTAGAAAAAAGATTTAATTTTAAAAAGAAGTTAGAAAAAAATATTTAACTTTAAAAAAGTTAGAAAAAAAAGATTTAGTTTTAAAAAAGTTAGAAAAAAGATTTAGCTTTAAAAAAGTTAGAAAAAACGATTTAGCATTAAAAAAAGATAGAAAAAGATTTAACTTTAAAGAGGTAGTTAGAAAAAGGATTTATCTTTTAAAAAAAAAGTTAGAAAAAGATTTAATTTTAAAAAGGAGTTAGAAAAAAGATTTAAAAAAAGTTAGAAAAAAGATTTAATTTTAAAAAGAAGTTAGATTTTTATTTTAAAAAAGGTATTAGAATTTGATTAAAAAAATGTGTTAGAAATTAATTTAAAAAAGGTTATAAAAAAAAATTTACTCTTAAAGAAAAGAAAAAAAAAGTTAAATTTTAATCTAAATCCTAAAAGTTAGTAAGAAGAGCTTAAAATGATTTAAATAAATAAACTAAATAAAAAAAAGTTAATAAAAAACATTAGTAAAGTTATAAAAAAAATTTAATTAAATTATTATTAGTTAAAAAAACAAGATTTTAAAAAAGAAGGTTAATTTATTAAGTTAATCAGAATTTAAAATAAAAATAAAAAAGAAAGGGTAAAATTTGGGGTATTACAGTTGCCCCTATTTAAATAACTACACCGGATGATTTGAGTGGCGGAGACTCGAGGAATCATGGTGGAGGGATTTAAATATAGATAACCGAAAATTTTGCCCTTAGATGCAGTGATATGAAAATGCTATGGATAACACGAAATGAAATGTAATGCTGACACACTGTGAATATGGTATGATGCGTAAGATGCAAGTGATAAATGCAAGGATACAGACGACATGACGGCGCATGGGACGGACATGACGACCAAACACTGGGGAAAACGACGCGCTGGGACAGCAGCACAACACTGGGGAATCCTAAAATGATGGTCAACTGGTACGGCTACGTCCAATTGTCATTTTTAGAAAAGGAACGAGATTCTCAAATGGAGATGGTACCTATGAGACGGCCTTCACTGGGGAATCTAAAAGTAAAACTGGATCATGTACGACTGCAAGATCGATCACAGAATGCTGGAGCATTGAGTAAAGAATAACATCCAAGCTTCTGTAAACTATCTCTCGTGACAGGATCAAACGGACTTTTCGGGAATCCGTAGCAAATATACAGGGTGAAAAGAACCGGCTGTATGCCAAAATAAATGGACTTAAAGTGGTTAGAACATGATCCTAAATGGAGATGGCGCTTATGAGATGGCCTCCACTTGGGAATGTCTAACAATAAGACTGGATCTACACGATTGCCAGATCGATTATAGAATGCTGGAGCATTGAGCAAAGAATAACATCCAAGCTTCTATAAACTATCCCTCGCGATGGGATCGGACGGACTTTTCGGAAATCCGTATCAAATATACAGGGTAAAAACCGGCTGTATGCCAAAATAAATGGACTTTAATGGGAAATGCCCTGATAAGCTTCTCGAGGGAGAACTGTCACTTATCGTTAGAAGGGACTTATGTGCCAAAATGGATAAGCACTCAAATAAAGAGGCTGTTGCTTATCTGATAAATAAATCTTCTCGCATTTAAGGTCGGCGCCTGGAATACGATTCTGATTCTTCTCTTACTGAAGGATAAATAAACTTCTTCATGCTTCAAGATCGTGCTCTCCTGAACATGAAAAGGGTAAACTGAACTTCCTCATACTTCAGAATCGTGCTCTCCTGAATATGATTCGGCTCTTTCGGGTAAATGAAATTCTTCATACTTCAGAATCGTGCTCTCCTGAATATGAAAAGGGTGAACTGAACTTCCTCATACTTCAGAATCGTGCTCTCCTGAATATGAAAAGGGTGAACTGAACTTACTCATACTTCAGAATCGTGCTCTCCTGAATATGAAACTGGATGACTGAATATGCTCATACTTCAGAATCGTGCTCTCCTGAATATGAAACTGGATGACTGAATATGCTCATACTTCAGAATCGTGCTCTCCTGAATATGAAACTGGATGACTGAATATGCTCATACTTCAGAATCGTGCTCTCCTGAATATGAAAGTGGATAATCGAACTTCCTCATAACTCAGAATCGTGCTCTCCTGAAAAAACGGCCAAACTGAACTTCCTCATAACTCAGAATCGTGCTCTCCTGAATATGATTCCGCTCCTTCTTTTACTAAAGGATAAATGAACTTCTTCATAACTTCAGAATCGTGCTCTCCTGAATATGAAACTGCTCAAACCTCCCCGTAACTCAAGATCGTGCTCTCCTGAATACGATTTGGTTCAAACCTCAAGACGGCAGGTAAATGGAAGCCCAACTGCTCCATGGAGATGGCCATTTGCTGCGAGTCATAACGAGGATATGATCGACTTCTTAGGTGAGAAATGTCGTATGTTGATGCTGTAAAGTGTAAAAGGTTGTAACATGTAGGATTGTAAAGTGTTGTACTGATATATTTTCCAGGCGCGAACTGGCGTGTATCTGTAAATGATTGTAGTTGATTTTCTTGAAAGATAGTGCAAAATAAATGCACGTCCGGGTACAGTGATAAACTTCTCAAGCGAGATAGTCGCGTATCTGCCAATGTATGGTGAAAATTTTTAGATGGTGCAAAATAAATGCACGTCCGGTTGGGCTCGACGACCGACAAGACTGAGATTCAATCTAGGATCGAGCTAGAAAGATCAAGACTCCACCGAGGGAATGATCTCGAAGGGTAAATATCTAATCCTGGCGAGGAAAGATAGCTGAAGTAACCGTCATCCACGAGGATCGAGCTCCGTAGGGAAACTTGGAAACACATATGTATTTTATGCTTAGGGCTGACAATCTATTTGGAGAGAATGGACAAACCCAAATACTCGGTGGTAACGACCGATGGTAGAGACACAATGAACCTGTGCATGCTAACGCGTATGTTAATGAATATGTTAATATGAATGTATGTTAATGTCTATGTATGTTAATGTCTATGTATGTTAATGTTTATGTATGCAAGATGTTATGAAATGAGTATGTAATGAGTATGTAATGAATATGTAATGAATATAGGCATGTGATGCTTATGCCCTTGCATATGCTGACGAAACAGACTAGAGACGGGACGAGAGATGAAATAAACATCTCGACGGAGATACCCTGCGTTCTCTGCAACCAATACGTCAATCATGGGTAAGAAAGATCAATGGTAGAACCGGATCTGGTTTTAAAGTTCTGAATTCTCTGAGGGAAGGTAATCTGCTTGTGGTGTACAGTATCACGCCTTCTTATGGGGAGAAGAAAACCTGAGGGACACTTTTGAGTTACCCCAAGAAGAAGTTGTCAGCTTATAGTCTCTCTGGGGACTGTGATGAGGCAATAGTTTAGGAGCCTGTTGCACGCTGAGATTTACTGGAGAATGAAGGCCGCCGTGAGTAAAATCCATCGGGTGCATGAAAAAAATTGTGAAGCCACATAGTTTTGATCTTGAAGGACCTTATAGTAGTCGCCATTTGTTTCTTCAAAAACATGGTGCCCCAGAATACTTGTGTTGTGAGGTATGGTCATCTCAAGAGGATTTTATAGAGAAACATGGAGTCTGGTTGCCCCACTGTTTTCAAACTCTTTGAGAGATTTGTCAGGTCTCGACGTAACTGGCACAAATTAATCGTGTTATGACGAAATCTTTGAGAAACAGCTCTTGAGAACGTCAGCCTCGCGTTGGTGAGCGAACTGGGAAACTGCTTGCCCCTGTTTTGCAGGATCTTCAAGTTCCATGAGTTATGTCCATATGTAAATCTCTAAGATATCAAGCAAAGTCGTCATGCCTGAAATGCCTATCCTGAGCTGGTCAATGTACACATATATTCGTCTTGAATTTTTGTTTTGAAAAAGATATCGCAATGACTTGTGACCGAAATCACTAGTCAGGATATAAGTTTTAATTATAATGCCAACATGAATTTTTTTCTGAGCATAGCTCGTAGGAGTCAGGAAACGTGATCTTGTCGAGTATGTTTTCAACCGAAGTCCTACTTCAATTAGGTCTTTTAAAGGTTGTATCGTGGCTCGGTTCACGGTTTAAGAAACAAAGGATATAGGCTCAAAGTTAATTTGTACCCACCCCTTCTTCGTGATGTTCTCCAATCCTAATTCAGTTAATCGGATACGAACGCTCATATCTCAAGCGGATTTGCTATGGTCGAGAACTTATCAAGGCTTTGGACATGGCAGTCACTCACCTATTTCTAATGGCAATTGTTCACACGATTTTGTTCTTTACTAGGGATTATTTATTGTACCCTCTAGTTTTGCTTTTATTCCCTAACTTTTGCCTGGACAACGTCTTTTGATCTGACTTTGGAGTCCAGCGGGATGCCCCAGTTTTGCCTAAGTCTCCTTCATAGGTTTTGACTTAGCGGGCTCTTATTTTTTTGAATATTCTTTTATGCACAAGTCGTGTAAATCTTTTGAAAGACTCGTGACTGCCCCACTCCTTAGGTAACCGAGGGATAGCCATTGTATTGGACTTCTTAAGATGCTAAGGATAAATTCTCGAAGGTTGGCTCTTCCTTTTTAAGAGTCTAAGCGCTCGATCGGTTTAACTGAAACCTACCCTGCCCCAGGTTAGGATGAAGGTTCTTAAAAAGAAAGAAAAACTCCTACTTCAAGGCTCAAAGGGTTGACTAGGGATTAACATCCTTATATCTCCAGTGTTTGGGATTTGAAACAATGCCTTACATCATCAACGGGTTTCAATCGAAAGCATACGACAAGAAATCTGACGTTTTGGGTTCGTCATCCTCCCCCCAATTCTCCATCAGAACAAGAGATCGGGTAAAGTTGGCATTATGATTTATGAAAACGTTTTTTGAATGAGTGAAACGAATGGATTTATTCAAGACAAACATATGCGTTGCATTAATTAATCAAAGATAAACAAGTTCGTACATGCTAAATATGCTTAATCAAAGAGAAATGCATATAAATAAACAAATGAACTGTCGGAAAAATCCTTCTAAATGTTTATGAAATCTAAGAGAAACAGTTTCCTTTGGCGGAGCCTCAATGGAAAGGACGTCTGGTTTACGATCATTGTGAGTCGTCATGGCTTGCCCCAGTTACGCTGGTCACATCTTCAACAGTTTTCAGTCGTTGCTTCAAAATAATTTTCCCAGATTCTTCGTTGATCATAGTCACGTCATATTTCCAAGGCACAGCTTTAGGATCACTGAAAGGAAACGGACTCGGTCTTCGAATAACTATAGGCTTAGGCTGATTCACTTCAGGGGTATACGACCTTGGTATATCGAACACGAGGTTGGCGGAGCCTGCCCCTGATAAATTAAACACTGGTACCTCACCCTTTGATTCAGGCTGATGGAAAACAGGCTCAACCACAGCGACTACATCCTTCTTGGCTTGGCTTGTCACTTGTAAAACACCCTCATTAATCAGCCTCTGAACATCGTTCTGAACTAACACACAACCCTTAGTACTGGCTTCACAACTTACACATGCAACGTGGGAAGTATCTACTAAACCAGCTTCAAACAGTTTCGAATGGAACATCTTGAGAGGAGTCTTAATCTGTTCAATGTCAAGGGCATAACCTTCCTCCGAATCAGCACCAATGGCATTGACACTCTCATGGTTAGGAAAAGGGTTCTTCTTAACATTTGGTTGAGGATCTTCGAATGACAGAATCTTCTTTTCCAATAAATCCCTGACAATATTTTTGAGAGCATAACAATTTTCCAGATCATGACCAGGCGCACCCTCATGAAATAAACAATGAGCGGCGGCGTTGTAATTGGCGGGTAGAGGATTAGGAGGCGGACCCAAAGCCCGAGTAGTGATGAGACCCTGCTTGACCAAAGAGGGATACAACTCGGTAAAAGTCATTGGAATCGGCGGACAAGGCTTATACGTTCTTCTATTCGGCATATTCTGGCGAGGAGCCGGACTCTTTGGCTGTTGAGGAGCAGGAGTAATGGGTGCCTGTAGGTAGTTGACAGGAGGCGGATAAACAGGAGGTTGTTGCATAGGTTGATACATGGGAACCTGTTGATTGAAAGAAGGTGTAATAGCTGCCACATAGGGTTGTTGAGCATATTGGACTGGGTACCCTTGAGGTTGAGCATAACCTTGCGGATGTCGATAAAAGCGTTCCCTTGGTCTACCAGAGGATATAGCATTAGTCTCACTCTCCTTTTTCTGGGAGCTATACGGAGGTTTCTTCGGCTGATCCTTAGAAGCGCCATGATTATTTGTCATTTTACCACTCTTCATACCCAATTCGATCTTGACACCCACAGCAACGATGTCGGAGAAATTTGAAGTCACACTACCCGCCATTCTCTCGTAAAATTCTGGACGGACCGTGTCGACAAACCAATCAGCTAACTCTTTCTCGGTCAAAGGAGGTTCTACCTGCGAAGCAGTCTCTCTCCACCTTTGAGCATACTCTTTGAATGACTCAGAATTCTTTTGTGACATACTCAGCAACTGTCTTCTGTCAGGAGCCAGATCCATATTGTACTTGTAGTGTTTGATGAAAGCGTCAGATAAATCTTGAAAACTCTTAACGCGAGACTGGTCTAAAGTTAAATACCACTTGGAAGAAGCACCCTTCAAACTGTCTTGGAAGCAATGAATCATCAGTTTATCATTCTCAACATGGGCAGCCATTTTGCGATAATACATGATCAAATGACTCTTAGGACAGGTGGCACCTTCATAACGATCGAAGTTCGGAGTTTTGAACTTCGGGGGAATAACTAAACCCGAGACCAAACAAACATCCCTTGCGGCAGTCCCAAAAATTTGATCACCCTCTACCTTTTTCAATCTCTGGACGATAGTGTTTACTTCCTCACGAAGCTTATCATGTTTCTCATAACCCTCAACATTCTCATCAAGATTATCAAAAACTGTCTCACTGAAGTACGGTTGCGCATGAGTGTGTACAACAGGTGGTGCAAAGATAGGAGCCCCCCTAGAAACTTCAGAAAACAAGGGCACGGCTTGCTGAACAGGTTGATTAATCGGAACAGTGTCTTGAGGAGGTACAAAACCGGGAGCAAGACCATAAGGTGGGTCCCTTGCTACGGTCACACTTGGTGGAGGGTCCACAGTAACGCCGGTAATCTCAGAAACAACAGTGGGCTGGGTATCCATCTTAGCATTCATGACATGTAACAATTCCATCATACGCCCCATACCCCCTCGAAGGTCTTCGAGTTCATTGCTAAGGCGATCAATCTCTTTTGCCTGATCCTCCATTCTTTTCCGAGTTTGAGCTCTGGTGTTGTATTGGTGCCGAGAACTCAGGGTGACGAAACTGGAAGGTGAGAGAACCGAGGGTGAGAAATCGGGAGACACATGCAATGCAAAAGTATGATGCTAAAATGTGAATGTAAATGAAGATTTCATGGAATTCAAAACATTTACTAATGCCGTGGGGTACCAAGGAAATCTTTCCCTTGTTTTTTCATTTTATATTTTTTTTTTATTTATGGTATCCCGCGATATCCATAAATGATGTTTGAGCTCCATGAAATACAATGCAATGAGATGCTTTATGGATGCAATGCATGAAAATACACAAAGTCCTAGGTTAAAAGCTTGCATGAGGTTCAAAGGCAAATACCCTCCCCTGAAGTTAGATGGTTCATCCTGTCCTACAAAAGTAACCAGGTTCTAAGGGATCTCAATATCATTGATCCTTCACAAGGGTGGTTGTTCAGAAGGCAACTTACTTGCCAACCAAAACCCTCCAAGTTTAAGATCTCAATGAGCGTAGTATCGAGTGTCAACCAACTTCAGTCTGCACCAAAGCCGGTTACCTCACTACTTTCTAAAGGCTAAGATGAGTTAACTAGGGTTCTAAAAGTCAGTTAGTGCATTGACAACATATGGCAGCCTCAATATTATCCTCAACTGGACTTAAGGAATATAAGCACCAACCAAGAAGTCGCACTAACTATGGCCACCAGATCAACCGTATCGATATACGTCGTACAGTTTCCTTGGTCTATTGCCATTTACCTAAGGTACACTAGATCCGGGTGTAGGACTCATCTCACGGCACAAGGAACAGTCCCACAATCAAAGCACAAATATATACATACAAATGAATAATAACACAGATAGTAATAAATATGAACAAGTTAGGGATAACCCTCAAAAGTTAGGAGTCAGTCCCCAGTGAAGTCGCCATTTTCTGTTGCGGTGGAAATAGGATCACAAACTATTAATGAGTTTGAATCGCAATTCAATTCACAACCGCTCTTTGATTTATCCGAAGGAAAAGGTCAAAAGAGGGAAAACCTATTTTGCATCGTAAACACAATGCGGGGAAAGATCTAGGGTTCGGGGGTTGGTTAAATTTAGGGAAGGTATTAGCACCCTAAACTTCTGTAGTACTCTACAGGAACCTTTTGTTCAGATGTTTACTATTTGCTTTATTTATTTGCTTAAGGTATATGTACAAAAGATTAAAAGTGAGAAAATAAACCTAAGGGGTTAATTCTAAGTTTACTCGGCAAGACATCGCATCTTGTGCCTACGTATCCTTACGGGAGTGGAATCAGAGTAATCGTAGTTCCCCTCAAAAGGGAGGTTAGAAACGTCTTGACTGTGGCCAAGGTTTCAATGGGGAATAAACGTATCTTAGGGACACGCTTACATGGAGTGTGGAAACTCCAAATCTCTACGTTGAATTGTTAAGTTGTAATTAGGGTTAAATTAGGTTAGGGATTCCGCGGCGGGAAACCCTAAAATGAGCGCGGCGGCTCTTTGACCTAATGCTAGGGGTAAAATTGTAATCTTGCCTGCGGCGAGGCATTTGTGAAAATTTAGGGTTGAAAGGGTGTAAGGGTTGAAGGTGAGGACTATTGACACGGCGGTCAAACGGCTAGACCTAATTCCTTCGGAGGAGTGAGATTATTGGTAAAGACGCGATAAACATACAATGGCAGAACATAAAGTGCGGAAAGATAAATGCGACAATTGTCTCGCAAAATTACATCCCATAAGCAGTTACAAATATGATAATTGAATATTTAAACTGAAAATAAAATCAATTGAACTTAGTCAGCTGCAAAAAACCAAAACAAACCGAGACTGTTATTATACGGGGTTAGACAAAAAATTAGACGGGAATGTTAGGAATTTAAGTAGAAAATTATAATTAACGAAACAAGAAAAAAAGTTAGAAATTTGGATCTTAAAAATGAGGATGTTAGCGAAAAATTAATAAACAATGAAAATTAATATGCAAAGAAGATGACGATAATATACAAGTGATAATGGAATATGAAATAGCAACGATGATGTCAGATTATGTACAAATATAAAAATAAATACAAAAATAAATAAATAAATATTAGTGAACAGGTTCATGGATAATCAAGAATATTGTTAGGAATGAAGGATGAAAATTGGAATTGACAATAATTAGAAGTTAAGTGATGAACGTTTTGAGACGATGAGAATTTAGGTAATAAGAAAAGAGTTAGAATGGAATTAGGTTTTTTTTGTGAGATTTGGAAAAGTTAGAGTTTTTAATGTGATTAAGAAAAAGAAAATAGATTAAAAGTTAGAATTAAAAGTTAGCAAAAAAATTAGAACTTCGAAAATTGGTTTTTAAAAAAAAGGTTAGAAAATAAAAATAAAAGTTTGAAAATAAAAGAGAAAAGGTTAGAATTTTAATAAAAAAAAGAGTTAGTTACTTTTGATGAAGACTGTAAGAGTTTTTTATGCTTGTCGATCCCCCCGTTTTGTTGCTTCTGAGGGTCCTTTTATACTTGATTTTTAAATCTTTTTCAATCTCAGATTTGATTTGAATATCTCAATCTTTTTCAATCTCTGATTTGATTTGAATGAATTTTTATGATGATTTCAGATTTGATTCAATGATGGTGATGTTGATATTTAGATCTGATTTTCTTATGATGATGATATGATCTGATTGATTTGATTTTGCTCCATCTGGAATTCATTGGGATTGGATTTGATTAAAAAAGTGTTGAGATTTAAATTTAAAAAGTTAGCAAAGAAGATTAGAGTTTTAAGTTTAAAAAAAATGAGTTAGAATTTTAAAATAAAAAACATTTGAATGTTGATTTTAAAAAATGTTAGAATTATTTTGAAAACTGTTAGAATTTAATTTTAAAAGGAATTTAGATCTTAATTTTAAAAAAGAAAATAAAATGGCATTAGAATTTAATTTTAAAAGGAATTTAGAATTTTAATTTGAAAAATGATGGTGTCAAAAAAGATTTAGATTTAATTTTAAAAAAAAGGATAGATTTAATTTATAAAAAAGTTAGAAAAAAAAAATTAATTTTAAAAAGAAGTTAGACTAAAAAAGATTTAATTTTTAAAAAGAAGTTAGAGAAAAAAGATTTAATTTTATAAAGGGAGTTAGAAAAAAATATTTAACTTTAAAAAAGTTAGAAAAAAGATTTAATTTTAAAAAGAAGTTAGAGAAAAAAAGATTTAATTTTAAAGAGAAAAAAAGATTTAATTTTTAAAAAGAAGTTAGAGAAAAAAGATTTAATTTTTAAAAAGAAGTTAGAAAAAAGATTTAATTTTAAAAAGAAGTTAGAAAAAAATATTTAACTTTAAAAAAGTTAGAAAAAAAAGATTTAGTTTTAAAAAAGTTAGAAAAAAGATTTAGCTTTAAAAAAGTTAGAAAAAACGATTTAGCATTAAAAAAAGATAGAAAAAGATTTAACTTTAAAGAGGTAGTTAGAAAAAGGATTTATCTTTTAAAAAAAAAGTTAGAAAAAGATTTAATTTTAAAAAGGAGTTAGAAAAAAGATTTAAAAAAAGTTAGAAAAAAGATTTAATTTTAAAAAGAAGTTAGATTTTTATTTTAAAAAAGGTATTAGAATTTGATTAAAAAAATGTGTTAGAAATTAATTTAAAAAAGGTTATAAAAAAAAATTTACTCTTAAAGAAAAGAAAAAAAAAGTTAAATTTTAATCTAAATCCTAAAAGTTAGTAAGAAGAGCTTAAAATGATTTAAATAAATAAACTAAATAAAAAAAAGTTAATAAAAAACATTAGTAAAGTTATAAAAAAAATTTAATTAAATTATTATTAGTTAAAAAAACAAGATTTTAAAAAAGAAGGTTAATTTATTAAGTTAATCAGAATTTAAAATAAAAATAAAAAAGAAAGGGTAAAATTTGGGGTATTACAGTTGCCCCTATTTAAATAACTACACCGGATGATTTGAGTGGCGGAGACTCGAGGAATCATGGTGGAGGGATTTAAATATAGATAACCGAAAATTTTGCCCTTAGATGCAGTGATATGAAAATGCTATGGATAACACGAAATGAAATGTAATGCTGACACACTGTGAATATGGTATGATGCGTAAGATGCAAGTGATAAATGCAAGGATACAGACGACATGACGGCGCATGGGACGGACATGACGACCAAACACTGGGGAAAACGACGCGCTGGGACAGCAGCACAACACTGGGGAATCCTAAAATGATGGTCAACTGGTACGGCTACGTCCAATTGTCATTTTTAGAAAAGGAACGAGATTCTCAAATGGAGATGGTACCTATGAGACGGCCTTCACTGGGGAATCTAAAAGTAAAACTGGATCATGTACGACTGCAAGATCGATCACAGAATGCTGGAGCATTGAGTAAAGAATAACATCCAAGCTTCTGTAAACTATCTCTCGTGACAGGATCAAACGGACTTTTCGGGAATCCGTAGCAAATATACAGGGTGAAAAGAACCGGCTGTATGCCAAAATAAATGGACTTAAAGTGGTTAGAACATGATCCTAAATGGAGATGGCGCTTATGAGATGGCCTCCACTTGGGAATGTCTAACAATAAGACTGGATCTACACGATTGCCAGATCGATTATAGAATGCTGGAGCATTGAGCAAAGAATAACATCCAAGCTTCTATAAACTATCCCTCGCGATGGGATCGGACGGACTTTTCGGAAATCCGTATCAAATATACAGGGTAAAAACCGGCTGTATGCCAAAATAAATGGACTTTAATGGGAAATGCCCTGATAAGCTTCTCGAGGGAGAACTGTCACTTATCGTTAGAAGGGACTTATGTGCCAAAATGGATAAGCACTCAAATAAAGAGGCTGTTGCTTATCTGATAAATAAATCTTCTCGCATTTAAGGTCGGCGCCTGGAATACGATTCTGATTCTTCTCTTACTGAAGGATAAATAAACTTCTTCATGCTTCAAGATCGTGCTCTCCTGAACATGAAAAGGGTAAACTGAACTTCCTCATACTTCAGAATCGTGCTCTCCTGAATATGATTCGGCTCTTTCGGGTAAATGAAATTCTTCATACTTCAGAATCGTGCTCTCCTGAATATGAAAAGGGTGAACTGAACTTCCTCATACTTCAGAATCGTGCTCTCCTGAATATGAAACTGGATGACTGAATATACTCATATTTCAGAATCGTGCTCTCCTGAATATGAAACTGGATGACTGAATATGCTCATACTTCAGAATCGTGCTCTCCTGAATATGAAACTGGATGACTGAATATGCTCATACTTCAGAATCGTGCTCTCCTGAATATGAAACTGGATGACTGAATATGCTCATACTTCAGAATCGTGCTCTCCTGAATATGAAAGTGGATAATCGAACTTCCTCATAACTCAGAATCGTGCTCTCCTGAAAAAACGGCCAAACTGAACTTCCTCATAACTCAGAATCGTGCTCTCCTGAATATGATTCCGCTCCTTCTTTTACTAAAGGATAAATGAACTTCTTCATAACTTCAGAATCGTGCTCTCCTGAATATGAAACTGCTCAAACCTCCCCGTAACTCAAGATCGTGCTCTCCTGAATACGATTTGGTTCAAACCTCAAGACGGCAGGTAAATGGAAGCCCAACTGCTCCATGGAGATGGCCATTTGCTGCGAGTCATAACGAGGATATGATCGACTTCTTAGGTGAGAAATGTCGTATGTTGATGCTGTAAAGTGTAAAAGGTTGTAACATGTAGGATTGTAAAGTGTTGTACTGATATATTTTCCAGGCGCGAACTGGCGTGTATCTGTAAATGATTGTAGTTGATTTTCTTGAAAGATAGTGCAAAATAAATGCACGTCCGGGTACAGTGATAAACTTCTCAAGCGAGATAGTCGCGTATCTGCCAATGTATGGTGAAAATTTTTAGATGGTGCAAAATAAATGCACGTCCGGTTGGGCTCGACGACCGACAAGACTGAGATTCAATCTAGGATCGAGCTAGAAAGATCAAGACTCCACCGAGGGAATGATCTCGAAGGGTAAATATCTAATCCTGGCGAGGAAAGATAGCTGAAGTAACCGTCATCCACGAGGATCGAGCTCCGTAGGGAAACTTGGAAACACATATGTATTTTATGCTTAGGGCTGACAATCTATTTGGAGAGAATGGACAAACCCAAATACTCGGTGGTAACGACCGATGGTAGAGACACAATGAACCTGTGCATGCTAACGCGTATGTTAATGAATATGTTAATATGAATGTATGTTAATGTCTATGTATGTTAATGTCTATGTATGTTAATGTTTATGTATGCAAGATGTTATGAAATGAGTATGTAATGAGTATGTAATGAATATGTAATGAATATAGGCATGTGATGCTTATGCCCTTGCATATGCTGACGAAACAGACTAGAGACGGGACGAGAGATGAAATAAACATCTCGACGGAGATACCCTGCGTTCTCTGCAACCAATACGTCAATCATGGGTAAGAAAGATCAATGGTAGAACCGGATCTGGTTTTAAAGTTCTGAATTCTCTGAGGGAAGGTAATCTGCTTGTGGTGTACAGTATCACGCCTTCTTATGGGGAGAAGAAAACCTGAGGGACACTTTTGAGTTACCCCAAGAAGAAGTTGTCAGCTTATAGTCTCTCTGGGGACTGTGATGAGGCAATAGTTTAGGAGCCTGTTGCACGCTGAGATTTACTGGAGAATGAAGGCCGCCGTGAGTAAAATCCATCGGGTGCATGAAAAAAATTGTGAAGCCACATAGTTTTGATCTTGAAGGACCTTATAGTAGTCGCCATTTGTTTCTTCAAAAACATGGTGCCCCAGAATACTTGTGTTGTGAGGTATGGTCATCTCAAGAGGATTTTATAGAGAAACATGGAGTCTGGTTGCCCCACTGTTTTCAAACTCTTTGAGAGATTTGTCAGGTCTCGACGTAACTGGCACAAATTAATCGTGTTATGACGAAATCTTTGAGAAACAGCTCTTGAGAACGTCAGCCTCGCGTTGGTGAGCGAACTGGGAAACTGCTTGCCCCTGTTTTGCAGGATCTTCAAGTTCCATGAGTTATGTCCATATGTAAATCTCTAAGATATCAAGCAAAGTCGTCATGCCTGAAATGCCTATCCTGAGCTGGTCAATGTACACATATATTCGTCTTGAATTTTTGTTTTGAAAAAGATATCGCAATGACTTGTGACCGAAATCACTAGTCAGGATATAAGTTTTAATTATAATGCCAACATGAATTTTTTTCTGAGCATAGCTCGTAGGAGTCAGGAAACGTGATCTTGTCGAGTATGTTTTCAACCGAAGTCCTACTTCAATTAGGTCTTTTAAAGGTTGTATCGTGGCTCGGTTCACGGTTTAAGAAACAAAGGATATAGGCTCAAAGTTAATTTGTACCCACCCCTTCTTCGTGATGTTCTCCAATCCTAATTCAGTTAATCGGATACGAACGCTCATATCTCAAGCGGATTTGCTATGGTCGAGATCTGATCATCTATCAAGACTCTGAACTTATCATTCATCTTAAGCTCTGATCATCTTAAAGCATTCCATACCTTTTATGCTTACTACAAGTTCTGAAGTGCAGATTATGAAGACTTCATCTTGAAGGAAGCTTGTTAAAGAATCTGTAAACTTGATTAGACGTGGTGCTACTTCCAAAGTAATCAACGGCTAATTTGTCCAAAGAAGTGATGTGGTGCAAATCCCAAGGCTTCTACAACCATACCTTTCTACAGAAAGCATATCTCTGCCCATACTTTTGGTGATGAAAAGTCATACAATCAAATATTATATTCAGCTGCACATCACTCAAAGCATTTGAAAAAGCTACAAAAGGAAAACTACTTCAACATTTTGAGGTTGCTAATTCACTACTCACAGTTGGCTCATTGCTAGATCACTCAGAAAGAAATACACGCTTGATTCATAAAAGAGAAAATCTCACAAGATCTTACTCATTTGATCTTTCATAAAACCATATAGTTTTTGTTGTACTTAATCTTAAGTGTAAACATCACAGTTGTGATACAGCTTATTAGAAGCATCTAAACACTTGTTAATTTACATTAAATTGTAAGAAGTTCCTTAAGAAGACCAAGGTGTGGTCAGTAGTTCTTGAGAAGACTAAAACAGTTGTTCTTAGTGCTTTCTATTGTAATCAGTTGATCAATAGTGGATTAAGTCCTTGTAGAGAAAGGCAAATCATCTTTGATAAGGTGGACTGGAGTAGTTAAGTTCAACGAACTAGGATAAAAATCTTGAGTTGTTTTTATTGCCATATTTCTTAAAACTCTTATTCAACCCCCCCCCCCCCCCCCTTCTAAGTGTTTTTCTCACCTTCAGTTGTAACTAAGGGACTTGTTGAAGCAAAAAAGGACATTGAAAAAGCGATAATGGAAAATGAAGAATTAGGAAAAAAGCTGATGAAACTTGAAATTGAGATGAAGAATATCATGAAGTGGAAAAAGATTTTGAATTTGATGTTTGTGATGATTATCATTGTATTAGTTGTTAGGGGTAGTTAGGTTATTACGGTTTGTTTGGAAGTATTATGTTTAGTTAAAGTTTGTATGACTTCAACATGAATGTAATAGTTGGATTTTAATATATGGATTGTATCAATTTAGTTAATTTCAGTTTTTGCAGTTCAACATGAATGAATATAACATTTTTGGATTATATCATGTCAATGTGTTTTTTATATTTGGTATATAACAGTTTGGATTATGTTTGGTATATAACAGTTTGGTATATAACAGCAACATACATATAACAGTTTGGACTGCTTTTAGGTTATGCTTTTAGGTTAAAGTGTTTTACCCAGTTTTGGTTATACATATAATAGTTTTGGTTATACATAAAGCAGCATCCATAAAAGTTTGGATTATATGTTTGGCATATAACAGTTTTGCAGCATACATGTTTGGTATAAGCAGCATACATATAACAGTTCTGCTTTTAGGTCACAGTTTTGCAGCATACATATATACATATTTTGCAGCATACATGTTTGGTATAAGCAGCATACATATAACAGTTCTGCTTTTAGGTCACAGTTTTGCAGCATACATATATACATGTTTTACAGCATACAGTTTTGCAGCATAAAAGTTTGGATTATATGTTTGGTATATAACAATTTTGGATTATATGTTTGGTATAAGCAGCATACATATAACAGTTCTGCTTTTAGGTCACAGTTTTTTATGTTTGGTATATAACAGTTTAGATTATATCACAGTTTTAGGTTCTGCTCTTTGGTATATCACAGCAGTAAGGTACAACATGTTCAAATTATAAATCTGTAATACTTTCCAATATAACATGTTCATGACAGCAGTAAAATACAACAACTGTAAAACTTGTTCATGACAGCAGTAGAGTACAACATGTTCAGACTATAAACTTGTTCATGACAGCAGTAGAGTACAACATGTTCAAATTATAAACTTGTTCATGACAGCAGTAGAGTACAACATGTTCAAATTATAACACATAAACTTGTTCATGACAACAACAGTAGAATGTAATAGACTTGTTCCAAAATGACAGCAGTACAATACATAAACTTGTTCTAGGTAACTAAACATGTTCCACAACTTAGAGTTTCTTCTTTGGCGTGGTCCTCTTTGTTGGAGTAGACCTCCTTGTTACTGGGCCAACAACATTCTTCGCAACACTCAACATAGTTGTAGGACCAGGTGGCACAAAAGGTCTTGTTGGCTTCCTTACAGGAAGCTTTTGTGTCTTGCCCTTAGCAGCCTTTCCATTAGAAGTCTGAGATGCTTGGCGAGATTGTTGAGTAGGCTGACTTGTTGAAGTGTGGTGACTAGTTTGTTGAGCAGTCTGAGATGGAGTGTGTTGACTAGTTTGTTGAGCAGTCTGAGATGGAGTGTGATTGAGTTGGGCTGATTGTTGGCTAGGTTGTTGTGTCCTTACAAGTAGATTTGTAATGTCCTACTTTCTTACACCTACTACACTTCACCAGAAAACCTGTTCTTCTCAATTTGCGAGTAGACCCATCAATTTCACCTTGTTCTAGATTCCTCTTCTTTTTAGGTCTACCTGGCATCTTCCTGAACTTGGGTGGTTGCACATCTGGGTATGGTGTCTTAACCTACAAGTTTGCTCCATTAACAAGGTAGATCACATGCTTATAACCTGCCTTGTACCTTCCTACCCTGTAATAATCTGGAATGTAAGTATCCAGCTTGAAATTCCTACCCTGTAATAATAATAAATAACTTATAATATATATATATATATATATATATATATATATATATATATATATATATATATATATATATATATATATATATATATATATATATATATATATATATATATATATATATATATATATATATATATATATATATATATATATATATATATATATATATATATATATATATAGCCTTAGACTCTCTCTTCATTCACAAAATTAAGCAATTTGGGACTTCTTTAAAATGTATATTTTCAATCAACCCCAACAATCTCCACCTTGATTAAAAATAATACATAAGCTTTCATTGTCTTCACCGACAATCATACTCCACCATAAAGAGTATAATCACTTGAAGCTACACAACTCCAAGAATTCCACATTGTCTTCACCGACAATCATAGTTTTAAAAAATTGTCATACTCCACCTAAAGAAGAGTATACTTCACTTGAAGTTAAACCACTTCGAGAATTTTTCCATGTCGAAAATCAGGTTGAAACTTTATGGTGCAACTTTCTTGTTGACAGGAAGCTCTTTAATCATAGACATAATGTCACAGCATACTTTGCATTAATGCCCATGTGTTAATCCGCTAGCAATAACTTGTCCTTTTCCATGACAGCGGAAATGTCATGAGAACACACTTCTCAATTTTCAGAGAAGATCATCCTCTCTCACAGCGAGAGAGACATTGCTAGCATTTGACTCAGAGCCCTTCTCTGACGCAGCCTAATCAGGACACTTATACTTTATATGTCCAAGTTTTCCATATTTCCAACATCTCACACTCGTTTCATTGTTTTTCTTCACATACGACCTTCCTCTAGCAACCAACACTGAGTTTGATGAAGTATTCTCCTCACCTTTCAATCTTCTTTCTTCAGAAATAATCTTACTAACAACTTCTTCAAAGCTCAAAGTTTCCTTCCCATATATTAAAACAGGTTTAATATGCTTATAGGAAGATGGAAAAGACTATATGAGTCTTAAAGCTTTATCTTCATCATCAATCTTGACTCCAATAGTTTCTAATTCAGAAACATTACCATTTAGAACACTTAAATGATCAGATACTTTTGTATGTTCATTCATACATAAGCTATGAAACTGCTCCTTCAACAATAAACAATTTGATATACCATTTCCTTGATATAGCCCTTCAAGTTTCTCCCAAAGCTCTTTGCCTAACGACGTACCAAGAACATTCACAAGAATATTCATAGCCAAAGACATGTGGATTGTACTCAAAGCTTTCAAATCTAATTCCTCCCACTTCTCGTTGTCCATGTTGGAAATGTTTTCTTTCAATGTCTTGTGTAATCCTAATTGTATCAAAACATCTTTAACTTAAATTTTCCACAAGGCAAAATTAATTATTCCATCGAATTTCTCTAAGTCAATTTTCACTGCACTTGAAAATTTTGACATTTCAACCAAAACCTTCCCTGCAACAAAACAAAATTTTTCAACCAACATATTATAAAATTTCTTTTCTGATGTGGATGATCAACCAAAACTGCAACCACAAAGCATACTAAAATATTTATACCCCATCAAGCCAAGGCTCTAGTTACCATTTGTTAGGAAAAAACAAAGCATAGAGAAAAAGAGGAACACAATAATAACACGAGAGATTAACGTAAAAACTCCAAAATCGGTGAAAAAACCATGACCGTTGTCAAATGACAACCAGAGAATAAGACTATGTGAAAATTGTTACAACACATAGATTACCCCAACCACCCCAAGGTCCCAATACACTCACACTCTTCAAAATAAATATTTAACTACCTCTCACAACACTTTAAAACGGAGACTATAAGAGAAAATATAAAAAAAAGTCAAATACAAGCTTAAAGTGCTTTTGACTGGTACATCTTGGAATAAAAAACTTGAATCCTATATAGCATTGGACTCTCACTTCCTTCACAAAACTAAGCAATGTGGAACTTCAAATAACTTGTATTATATATATATATATATATATATATATATATATATATATATATATATATATATATATATATATATATATATATATATATGTATGTATATATATTTAACTACCTCTCACAACACTTTAAAACGGAGACTATAAGAGAAAATATAAAAAAAAGTCAAATACAAGCTTAAAGTGCTTTTGACTGGTACATCTTGGAATAAAAAACTTGAATCCTATATAGCATTGGACTCTCACTTCCTTCACAAAACTAAGCAATGTGGAACTTCAAATAACTTGTATTATATATATATATATATATATATATATATATATATATATATATATATATATATATATATATATATATATATATATATATATGTATATATATATATATATATATATATATATATATATATATATATATATATATATATATATATATATATATATATATATATATATGTATATATATATATATATATATATATATATATATATATATATATATATATGTATATATATCTATATATATATGTATATATATATATATATATCTATGTATATATATATACATACATATATATATATATATGTATATATATATATATACATATATGTATATATATATATATACATATATATATATATATATATATATATATATATATATATATATATATATATATATATATATATATATATATATATATATATATATATAATCTTGGACTCTCTCTTCATTCACAAAACTAAGCGATATGAAACTTACTTTTTTAGCATGTGTGTTTTCAACCAACCCAACATCATGTTCACAAAATCCTAAATTTAAAAAAAAAAATGCATAGGCAAAAACAATAGAGGTAGAAGTAACTAAAGCTTAATCGACCACATGGAGAGAGAAAACAATGATTCAATTACAAGATATGTATTTCTTCTTTGTTTTTTTGTTAATTGTTTTACATTGATTAATCTTCTTCTTGTTTTTCGTAGAAAGAGAATTTTTTCCAAACAAAAAATTGAAGAAAAAGGCAAAGACTTTTCAATTCTTTTTAGATCTAAAAAAAAATATTTTCTCATCATCTTTTTCTTTAACATTAATTGAGGAAAAAGGAAAAGGTTCACTAATCTTTTGTAGATCTAAAAAAATGGTTTTTCTTCAACGTTCTTCGAGAAAGATGTCAAGGGTTCTCTAATTCTTTGCAGATTCAAAAATATATATTTTTTCTTCAACATTCTTCACACATTCTTCTTTTGATTTCTTCTTCATATTTTACTATTCTGTTGGAAAAAACTAAGAATCTCGTTTGGTTAAACAACTGCTATGTTGCAAAAAAAATTGGTGAAGTGGATACGAGATATGAGATTGTGGTCGTGTTGGTGATGGAGGTGACGTTGTCGTTTTTGGGATGTTTTCGTCTTGAACATATTTTTTAATATATTTTATTTAATAAATATACTTAAATGACTTGGAAAATATTATTAATAAATTTAAATTAAACAAATATATTTAAATGATATGGAATATAAGATTAATTAGCTGGAAATAAGCATGTCACATCAATAGAGTCACATATTTTTTAAAAATGATACATAATCATTTTTGTAATCAAAATTGATAAAGGAGATTAAAACTGATTAAAAATAAAACAGGGGGATTGATTTCGTAAATTGACTAAAATAAAGGGATCAAAATTGTAATTTAGTCAATATTTTTTTACACATTTATTTTTTATCATGTGCGAATTGACTAACTAGATTAGTTAATTTAGGATGAATGAGATATTATTTATTTAGATTGATTTTGTTAGAAGGACCTAAAGAATTTCAAACAAACAAAAATTTATGTTGAAAAAATATTTTTAAAATAAAATACATAATTTTAAAGATAATATTCAATTTATTTTTTATGCACTTTTAGTTTACTAGGATTTACACTTACACTACATATTATTTTCCGTTGAATGTTAGCTAATATTAATTGTTTTCTTCGATTGCTAAAAGAAAAATAAAAGGGGTCGCAAAAATGTTTTCATTTAGGTGTTTGACAAGATTCGAGTCTTGCTCCTATGTATCTTCTGGTACAATGAGGAACTTAAAGCTTCATAATTCGGGGCAAAGACGAAATGTAATTTTGGATATTTTGTTATAGTGTTTAACAAGACGATGAATATCGCTCCTACGCAACTTCATGTGCGATGGAGAACTCAAAGCTACGTAGTTTTTGGTATCCAAGAGTGTTGGTTGGTTGATTTTAGTAAATGAATGTTTAGGTCACATTCTAACGATTAAACATTGGCTTGTTTATTCACAGTGGAGGCTTAAGCCCTAGTTTGTATACGCATTAGAAAGGACTAAACAATGTCCGTTTTTGAAAAGTTTTTGATCGCACGAGGACGAGAATAGATAAGTTTGATTGATTTCGGCCGCATAGGAGCGAGAAAAGACAAGATTTATGTGTTAAGTAGTTTGTTAAATAACGATTACTCAAATAGTAGAGTAAGGAAACTCATATCCAAACAATCGAGGAGAGGAATCAAAGGTTGTAGACCATCTCCTTTTTCGTCCTTAACTGCAAAAGGCTGATGCTCTGCAAGTACACGAAAATATCGAAGTAATATAAAAGATTTTCGAACCCACAGAGACCAATGTCAACCTACCGTTATCTATTGTTACGACGTAAAGCTAAGGCTAATGGAATTTGGAAAGTTAAATGCGAACGAAATTAAAAACAAAGGAAATAAAGATTTTTAGTTTTAGAAATATATTGATAAGGGATATCGGTATGCAATGCCTTAGTTATCGGGGATTAGACAGGTCGCCGGTGGTTTTTAGTTTTTGCAAACACTCTTCAGAAGAAAATACTCGTTTAAAGACCTTTGTCTCACGCTGGTTATTGACTCTGGTCATAATTCTAAGGCAGAATGTATGCTATCGCAGTCCCATTCGGGGTTTAAATTACTCTTTGAAAATAAGTAAGTTCTGATTTCTTTTAAAGCGTTTTCGCTGTGTTTAAAATCAATGCCTAGTTCTTACTATCCGGTTTGAACCCCAGCTTTCGCGTGTCGGTTCGTGCCTTAATGAATTTCCCACTTTCATGGCAAAACTACTGTAAATAATTTCTCGCTTTCGCGACGAAGGTTTATTTAGAAATTTAGATTAAAAACTACGGCCAAAAATATTGTTTGTAAAAAGGGAAGGTGCACTGGGTATTATCGAATCCCATCCTACTAATTCGATTACATACCGATAAAACTAATTTAGCTAGACATGATAATTAATGCAAATGGAAATAGACATAAACAACACAAAAATAAAATATGCATTATGACGGAAACAAAATAAATATTCAATTAATAAAAACCTGTAAATCGTACTGATCTCGGATCTTCGAGTAGTCCTCCACAATTTTGGCAGGATTCAACCTTGGCGAGAAGTAAAGGTACAGGAAGAAATTAAAGCGATACAAATGAAAATAAAAAGGAAAGGAAATGGGAAAATAATGCAAGAACGTAAATTCGGCTTCAATGGAAATTTCGGCAGCTCTTCGATACCTCGAAGGCCTCCCCCCAATGCTGTGAATCTCAGGCCTATTTATAGGAGATATTTCATTTCTCAACTTCCAGAGATCATGCATGAGTTATGGGGAAAGTGGGAGTAACTTCCAGTAGTGGACAGTTAGTGGAGAAAGTGTAGGAGGAGATTAAGTTGAACGTGCTCGTGGCCACTTCTGTGTTTGACGTTATTATGTTTTTGAGAGCATGACGATCGTGATGAATATGTGACGAGCGTGACAAATGTAACGACCGTGTTGCTCTGTGACGACCGTCATGTACGTGAAGACCGTGATGATGCTGTGACGAGCATCACACGCGCAAATTCCATTTCTCTGTTATTTTCTGTTTTTCTTCTCTCTTTTCCTTCCTTTAATCCAAATTCTCCACAATCTGCAAAACAAAGTATATTAACCGTATAATAGAACATAAATCAAGATGAATTAACAATATTCAAAAATAAATGCATGTAGATCAAGCCAAATAAACGATATGATTTCGCGTTATCAAACACCCCCACACTTAAACCATTGCTTGTCCTCAAGCAATCAACCAACATGGTAAAAAGAAATAAGCATAGTTCGAAACAAAGACACGATGAGACTCTAATCATACGTGGCTGCTAGGCTAACGTTAGATGGATAGGTACTAAATATCAATATCAAGGATACCGTAACGACACAATTTCAAAAACTCCCTACTTATGCAAACCAATCGGAATCATGCCATTATAACTCAACCTATATCTCATGCTCTCTTTCACCCCATTTCATTCTAGTGCAATCACATTAAGCCCGTTATCCCATACACATTCATGGAAAGTGAACCTGTTAGTGACTATGATCTCATTGTTATTTCATTTTTTCTGTAAATATGCTTACGCATTGATTGAATTTAAAGAGTTTGTATCGTTGGGCTAAGTGATCGGGTGGGGAGCACCTAACTTAGAAGGAACATGTCTTTTTATTCATAATTTTTTTTCTTTCTTAATTTCTTATTTTAAACCAGAGATCATACACTTATTTGCATCGGTTTCTTGCTTAGTGTGTTTAGGATGGTGCTGACTGCTTAAATAAACTACTTAGGGATTACTAAAAGAAACTGGAGCTTTAAGGTTTCGGCATAATGGGTACTCAAATTGATTTTGCATATTTAGGGGGTTAAGGGTGTCAGGATGATATCGATTTTATCAAAACTTTCCCACGTTTTTCTAACATAGCCTAAACAGCCTATATACTCTCAGAGTACCATGTCATGAATCGAAGCAAAAATTTGTTGGAGGTTAGAATTTTGAAATTTTGAAATTTTGGGGAGATTGAATAACAAGCGAAAACCACGCATAAAGACTCGACAGCACATGCAAAGACTTTGACATAACGTTAAAAATAGATTTAAAAAAACAATAAATCAAACTAAATAGCGATAAAATCAAAGCGGTAGAGTTCCTCCCCCACGCTTAAACCAAACATTGTCCTCAATATTTTAGTAAAAGGTGGAAAAAGGAAAGATAGAACCTGTATGAATGCTACTGCGTGCCAAATTCTCTATGATCTTGCTCTTGATGTCCATTTCTTTGTTGATCATTTCTACTTCGGCGGCGGGAATTTTGAGATACCTTCGTTTGTGTAAGTCTAGAACTTTCACCTAAATGTGGGTAAAACTTAGCAAGAGATACATTTCTTTATTGTCTGCAAATTTAAACAAACAAATTAAAATAAAGACCTTGTGGGTTGCCTCCCACACAATGTTTTGTTTAACGTCGATAGCTCGACGGCCAAGGAGTGCAAGCACTCATGGTGGTTCCTTCAAGAATGATTTATCGATCGAACTTTGAATAGTCTTTGGTTTCCATTGCCACTTATCAAGCCATCTCTCGTATCCCTCACCTTTTCTTTTCTTTCTTCTGTAGGGTGGTTCATTGTTTTGAACTTGTGGTGGTGGTTCTGGATCTATCCTGAGTATCAGTTTTTTTCAAATTTGGGCTTAGTTATTTCATCCACCACCTCAAAGGTTAATCTTACCCTTTTAACAGTAATGATGACCCTAGTTTCATGGTCTTCAAATTTTATTTTCTTATGAAGGACCTTAGACAAAGGTGTATTGGTGTGGATATTTTCCAATACCTCCATATATGTTTTGGATTGGGAGTCTACCTTAGCTTCCACAACCCTTTGTGGGAAAGAAATAGGTGGGGTATAGGGAGGAGGAGAAACAAGAGGTGCAAGGAACTTTACCTCTTTGACAACCTCCCTTTCGGGTGGTGTCGGTAGATTTTTCTCAATATGTATGCTTTTCTCACCAAAACTCTCCTCAGGCTCATGATCACTCTCCCTAGGATTTTCTAATCGTTCTTCATTAATGGTTGTTACAACATTCACATGTCCTTCTGGGAAAGGTCCTAGAGGTGTTAGTGTAAGCAGGGAGGTTTGAATCTCCAAAGTCTCGCTGTGAGCTGCGAGGGAATCGACCATATTGCTCATCTGCTTGAGATTTTCATTAATTTGGAGATGTTATTTTTTAAAATCTTCATTTAGGAGAGTTTGTGTCTCCACAAAGTGTTCCATCATAGATTCTATCCTAGAGTGAATAAGCGTCGCATCGAATTCTTCTAGTAATAGTTCGAGGTTGGATGTCTCGAAATCTTACGGTTCCTCATAATATTGAGAGTCTTCATTGTAGAGGGAATTTGGGTGAGAATGCGTCGAATAGAAATCTTCTAATGATATTTCAAGGTTAGATTTAAGCGGATCTCGTGGTTCCTCAAAATATTGGGGCTGGTAGTTATAATATTGGGGGTGGTATTTATAAGGGAAATATGGGTGATACATAGTGATTTAGATAAGAGTGCCTTAGTCTATACTATGCAACAACGGAATCACAATATTGACTGTTGGTCCCCGACAACGGCGCCAAACATTTGATGCTCCGCAAGTGCACGGAAATATCGAAGTAATATAAAAGATTGTCAAACCCACAGAGACCAGTGTCAACCTACCGTTATCTATTGTTACAACGTAAAGTTAAGGCTAATGCAATTTGGAAAGTTAAATGTGAACCAAATTAAAAACAAAGGAAATAAAGATTTTTAGTTTTAGAAATATATTGATAAGGGATATCGGTATGCAATGCCTTAGTTATCGAAGATTCGACAGGTCGTCCGGTGCTTTTTGGTTTTTGCAAACATTTTACAGGAGAAAATACTCATTTAAAGACCTTTGCCTCACGCTGGTTATTGACTCTGGTCATAATTCTAAGGCGGAATGTACGCTCTCTCAGTCCCATTTGGGGTTTAAATTACTCTTTGAAAATAAGTAAGTTCTGATTTATTTTAAAGCGCTTTCACTGTGTTTAAAATCAATGCCTAGTTCTTACTATCTGGTTTGAACCCCAGCTTTCGTGTGCCGGTTCTTGCCTTAATGAATTTCCCACTTTCGTGGCAAAACTACTGTAAATAATTTCTCGCTTTCGCGACAAAGGTTTATTTAGAAATTTAGATTAAAAACTACGGCCAGAAAGATTGTTTGTAAAAAGGGAAGGTGCATCGGGTATTATCGAATCCCATCCTACTAATTCGATTACATACCGATAAAACTAATTTAGCTAGACATGATAATTAATGCAAATGGAAATAGTCATAAACAACACAATAATAAAATATGCATTATGGCGGAAACAAAATAAATATACAATTAATAAAAACCTGTAAATCGTACTGATCTCGGATCCTCGAGTAGTCCACCACAATGTCGGTAAGATTCTACTATGCGAGGAGTAAAGGTACAGGAAGGAAGTAAAGCGATACAGATGAAAATAAAAAGGAAAGGAAATGGGAAAATAATGCAAGAACGTAAATTCGGCTTCAACGGAAATTTCGGCAGCGCTTGGATACCTCGAAGGCCTCCCCCCAATGCTGTGAATCTCAGGCCTATTTATAGGAGATATTTCATTTCTCAACTTCCAGAGATCATGCATGAGTTATGGGGAAAGCGGGAGTAACTTCCAGTAGTGGGAAGTTAGTGGAGAAAGTGTAGGAGGAGATTAATTTGAACGTGCTCGTGGCCACTTCTGTGTTTGACGTTATTCTGTTTTTGAGAGCATGACGATTGTGATGAACCTGTGACGGGCGTGACAAACGTGACGAACATGTTGTGAAGGCAAATCGCCACACACCACACGAGTTTGCAAGATATCACTTGATATAGGTTTCGATGATGACGAATTACAACCATGGATGAATTGGCAATTGTAAGTTCCACCTCTACCAAACAAATGCAACGTATCACCTACCGTATCCTTTTATATTTGTCTAAAAACTGTTATAATTAATATAACATGTGTAGATAAGATGTGGTTGTGACAAAAGGCATGAAAAACCACAAGAATTTCAGTTTTTGCAGGTTTGCAGGGTATGAGTCGACCATATGGTTGGTGCATACATCAGTGTGTTTTTCCACTGGTCAGCGCATGAAGATTTGAGTCGACCGCAGGGTCGGCGCATGAAGAAATTACTCTTCAACGGGTCAGCGCATGCCGACTATATGGTCGACACATACTGATAAATTTTGCAGATTTCTAAAAGTGCAGGCTATGCGTCGACGCACGGACCTGCTGTGGTCGATCATTCACGCAGAAATGCTGTTTTTTTAAAATGATTCCCACTATCATTTGAAAAGCTGTTATGTCTTTGGTTGGTCTGGTACTATATATACAAGTTCAACCACTTATGTCAAAAAACATTTGATAAAAACTGATTCATGTGTTCAAGAATAAGAAAGAGTGAAATAGGTGTCCGAGATTCATCATCTTCATCTTCAACGTCTCACAACACATCAATTACACACAGCCATTTTTGAAGTGCATTGTGAGTGATTAAAGGTGATAAGGTTCGAAGCTTAGATTGGGTAATCTAGTTCAGGTTGAAGCTTGTGACAGGTTCTTTCTTGAATAAAACCGTTAGGGTTTTATCCTCCAAGATTGGTTTGAATTTTGGGGGTTTTTGGACGAGATTCTTCATCAAGGGTCAGTTGAGCGAAGGTGATTGTTAAGAGGTGTTCTTCAACAGTCTAGTAGTGGATTCAGTGATATTGAGGGGAAGATCTCGGGTTCGATTCGTTGTAGTTGAGATTAGCCGGGCTGAAGGTTTGAAGAACTAATGGTTATTCAATAAGGTGGCTGGAATCGGAGGTCTATCAACAACGATTGGAGGACTTGATTCATCTTGAATCAAGGGGCAAGGAGTGGAAGCAACATTCAACGTCTTGAGAATTCTATTGTATTTTTGCTATTCAATCGTTGTATAAACTGTTACATTCAACAGGTGATATCTATTAAATCTATCTCAATTCTAGTTTTAGAATTGAGGGCAGACGTACCCCGAAGCGAGGACGACGGGGGAACTGCCTCACCAAATACTTGTCTTCTCTATTTTTCAGCATTTTCGTTTTAGTCTAAAAATAAGTGATTTTTGTATAAGCACTATTGTCAAACTGTGATATCAATTGAGTAAGAGGTTAAAACTCTGTTTTTGAATCCAAAGTACAATAAGACATTATACTAGGCCAGTTGGAATCACTTACTCAACATAAATATCACTTGGAGTGTTTTTCACACCAAGTGTTTGACAAATTGCCTAAACCAAAATTATCTTACTTGTGTATCTAGTTTTGGTTTGCTCTTTAAATCATTGGAACTAGGAATCCTAACAAGTGAATTAGATCATTGATAAGTGTGATTAGTGTTGTGATTCTCTTTTCCATATTGTCATTAATCCAAAGGCTTATCGCATATCCAGTTTTCCAATAACCGTTCGTTTTAGACTATATTTTCCTCGGCCGCTTCCGCACTTAAAACATATTTTCAAAACAACTTTTAAATTGGTAGCGCCGACTCAAATTTTTAATTGGGATCTATTCAACCCCCCCCCCCCCTTCTAGATCCGCGCCATAGTCTAACAAGTGGTATCCAGAGCTCCGGTTACTCGGTGCTTCAAATACAACGTTGATAGAAAATGGCTAACAAACCAAAAGGGGTGTACAATAGAGCTCCCGTTTTCAACGGTGAAAATTATAGTTATTAGAAAGACTGTATGCGGGTGCACATAAACTCCATAGACAGAAAAATATGGAACGTTATCCTCAATGGTCCAATAGAAATTACTATGACCAATGCGGATAATGTAGTTATGCCAAAGCCCGAAGCACAATGGACCGATGACGATGAGAAAAAATAAAATTATGATTGGAAAGCCCAAAATATCCTAATCTCCTCATTAGGTGTAGATGAATACTATCGTGTATCCCATTGTCCTACTGCTAAGGCCATGTGGGATTCACTACAAATCGCCCATGAGGGGATGAACGATGTTAAGTTGGCTAGAATCAACACATTAACACAAGAGTTTGATCTCTTTTTCATGGAGCAAGGGGAAACCATTGCTGACATGCAAAAGAGATTTACTCATCTCATCAATTGTTTACATTCATTAGGTAGGCCTGTTTCCAATGATGTTGCTACTAATAAGATCTTGAGATGTCTTAACAGGGAATGGCAGCCGAAAGTGACCGCCATCAAAGAAGCACATGATCTTACCTTATTAGACTTGACAACATTGTTTGGAAAACTACAAGAGCATGAACAGGTACTCTTGAGCCTAGACCAACGCGAAAAGAAGGAAAAGAAGGACAAAACGAAGGTGAGTGAAAAGAAATCGATAGCTCTTAAGACTTCCTCCTCGAAGTCTCAAGCAAAAGAGCAAAGTGATTATTCCTCAAGCGACGAAGAAGAAGAGGACAAGAGCAAAGATATGGGGTTGTTCGTTAAACGGTACAACTATTACGTGAGAAAGAACGGCATCCAACATTCCGAGAAGAACTTGGTAAACTTCCGGAAATAATCAAGGTACTCCAAAGATGATGACTCAAAAGGTAAAAAGACTATAGGGACGTGCTACAAGTGTGGGAAGCCCAGTCACTACAAACCGGACTGTCCGATGAACAAAAAGGCAAAGGAAAAGGAATCATCAAAGTCATACAAGAAATCATCAAAGCCAAGGAGAGCGTACATAGATTGGGAAAGCGATAGCGACTCTTCCTCCTCTGATGAAAGCTCTAGTGATGAAGAAGAGTCCGTGAATCTATGCCTTTCCGCACATCAGAAAAATAAGAAAAAGCAGGTACGTCACTCTAAATATGAGAAGTCCTCAAATATGTCGCATTCAAAATTACAAACCGCATTTAATGCTTTACACAATGAAGCAACTGAAGCCTTTAAGAGACTTGCCTCTAATAAAAGAATTTTTACTTACTTAGAGCACAAAGTTAAAGAGTCCAAAAAGAAATTAGAGGACCTTAAGGCTTCCATTGTGGAAAGTAATAAATCAGATTGTGAGGACCATAGAAATCCTTTCGACTTTGGATGTGATACTTGTCATATTTGGCAAGGTGAAGTTAGAAACCTTAAGGCCAAATTAAATAAGGCACTTGAGCCTAAAATTACATTTCCTATTGATAGAAAGGATTTTAGAAAAAGTATGGTAAACCCATATCAAAAATATGCATATGTAATTAGGGATCAAGCAAGTAAAAGTGATTCTAAAGTCGGTTTTGCATGCTTATATTGTTGCAAGAAAGACCATTCCATTGCTAAATGCCGATTTAGGAGATTTTTGGTTCCTAAAGGCATCTATTAAAACGCAACCATATTGTCGCTAACATATTAGGACCTAATATGCCATTGGGTACCTCCTTTTGCTAATTATGTTTTGATAGGTGAAATGTGTCGAGACCACCGAGAGAAGATGGGTTCTCGACAGTGGATGCTCAAGACACATGTCTGGAGACATATCCTTATTCATAGACTTCGTGGCTAAGAAGAAAGGGTATGTAACTTATGGTGATAACAACCGTGGAGCAATACTAGGTAAAGGTAGTGTAGGTAACCCCTCTTCCACTACGATTTCCAACGTGTTGCTTGTCGAGGGCCTTAAACATAATCTTCTTAGCATTAGCCAATTATGCGACAAAGGATACAATGTATCATTTTCAAAAGATTGTTGCAAAATTGTGCATGATAATGACAAGAAGAATATGTTTAATGGTTTTAGAGTAAACAACGTATATATACTTGACTTAAATGAAGTATCGTTAACAAGCGACAAATGCCTCATAACAATGAGTGAAGACTCATGGTTATGGCATAGGCGTTTAGCGCATGTTAACTTTGACTTACTAAATAAGGTAGTCTCAAAAGACTTAGTCTTAGGACTTCCCAAAATGAAGTTCACCAAGGATCACCTTTGTGATGCTTGTCAAAAAGGGAAGCAAACGAGGATCTCATTTAAATCCAAAAAGACCATTTCAACAACGAGACCACTCGAACTTCTTCATATGGACTTGTTTGGACCGTCTAGGATTAAAAGTCTAGGAGGAAACTATTACGGGTTCGTAATAGTGGACGACTTTTCTAGGTTTTGTTGGACCATCTTTTTAGTAAGTAAGAGTGATACATTCGTCGCTTTTGAAAGGTTTGCTAAGCTTTCCCAAAATAAGTTAAATACAAACATTGTGTTAATTAGAAGCGACCATGGAGGTGAGGTTGAAAATCACTTATTTGAAGAATATTGCGGTAACCATGGTATAGATCATAACTTCTCCGCTCCACGCACCCCTCAACAAAATGGGGTTGTGGAGCGTAAAAACCGAATTTTAGAAGAATTGGGAAGAACAATGATTAACAAAAGTGGTTTACCGAAATATTTTTGGGCCGACGCCATTAGTACGGCGTGTTATGTTTTGAATAGGGTGCTCATTCGCCCCATTCTAAATAAAACACCGTATGAGCTTTTAAAAGGGCGAAAGCCAAATGTTTCTCACTTGCATGTTTTTGGTTTCAAGTGTTTTGTATTAAACAATGGAAAGGAAAACTTTGGCAAATTTGATTCCAAGGCTGACGAAGGTATCTTCCTCGGATACTCTCAATCGAGTAAAGCATATAGAATATATAATAAACGATTACTTGTTGTACAAGAGTATGTGCATGTTACTTTTGATGAGTCCTATCCGAGAAATGTCGGAAAGGAGAGTGTTGTTCATGGTGCAGGTACATCTACGGAAGACATACTCAAAGGGGGCGAGACGGAGATTGATCAACCTGACGAAGACAAAGTTGAGGAGGATAAAGATGTACACCATGAGGTAACTGAGGAAGCTCATCCGCCTTCAAACGATGATCTCCCTCAAGCTTGGAAGTCTCCCAAAGACCATCCAATTGACAACATTCTCGGAGACATCACAAAGGGTGTAACAACTCGATCGAAGCTAAGTAATTTCTGTTATCACTTCGCGTTCGTTTCACAAATGGAACCTAAAAACCCTAAGGAAGCCCTACTCGATGAACACTGGTTTTTGTCAATGCAGGAGGAACTAAATCAGTTCACTAGAAATGAGGTTTGGGACCTTGTCCCTTCTCCGCGAGTTCATCGAGTAATCGGCACCCGATGGGTGTTTAGAAATAAATTGGACGAAAACAGAGTAATAACTCGTAACAAGGCGCGTTTAGTCGCGCAAGGGTATAACCAAGAGGAAGGCATCGACTATGAGGAAACTTATGCGCCGGTTGCCCGATTCGAGGCTATACGCCTTTTGCTTGCTTTCACCTGTGCGAAGGATTTTAAGTTATTTCAAATGGACGTTAAGAGTGTGTTCTTTAACGGGTACATAAATGAAGAAGTCTATGTTGCGCAACCTCCTGGGTTTGAGTCTCATGAGTATCCTGATCATGTCTACAAACTGAAAAGGGCTTTATATGGTCTCAAACAAGCTCCTAGAGCTTGGTATGAGAGACTAAGTAAATTTTTACTTGATCAAGGTTACTCAAGAGGAAAGGTTGACACTACTCTCTTCATTAAACGTCAAGGAAAGCACTTAATTCTTGTACAAATTTATGTTGACGATATCATATTTGGATCTACTAACATGAATCTCGTGAGAGAGTTTTCTGAGCTTATGCAGGGTGAATTCAAGATGAGTATGATGGGTGAACTCACATACTTTCTCGGTTTGCAAATCAAGCAACTGAAAGAAGGAACATTCGTGAGCCAGACAAAATACTGTTTGGAGCTTCTCAAGAGATTTGACATGGCAAATTCAAAAGCCATAGACACTCCTATGCCAACATGTGTAAATCTGAGTAAAGATGAAAGTGGTAAGGACGTTGAGATAAAAAGGTATAGAGGTATGATTGGCTCTCTTCTCTATCTTACTGCTTCTCGTCCCGACATTATGTTTAGCGTGTGTATGTGCGCAAGATACCAATCATGTCCTAAGGAATCACACCTAAAATCTGTTAAACGTATACTTCGATACCTATCTGGTACTCCGAAGTATGGACTATGGTATTCCAAAGGTAATGATTGCTCATTGGTAGGTTTCTCCGATTCCGATTTTTCCGGATGCAAATCGGATAGGAAAAGCACCAGCGGTACGTGTCACTTATTTTCAAATTCCTTGGTCAGTTGGCACAGCAAGAAACAAGTGTCTGTTGCTTTGTCAACCATCGAAGCGGAATACGTAGCCGCCGATAGTTGTTGTGCGCAAGTCCTATGGCTTAAGCAGCAACTATTGGACTTCAATTTAAAACTAGAACGTGTTCCAATATTTTGTGACAATACTAGTGCTATTAACCTTACCAAAAATCCTGTGTTACATTCCTGTACCAAACATATCGAAATTCGACACCATTTTTTGAGGGATCATGTAGAGAAAGGTGACGTTGTCTTTGAACACGTTGACACCAAAAATCAGGTAGCGGACATTTTCACAAAGCCGCTAGCCACCGAACCTTTCTTTCATATCCGTCGAGAACTTGGCATTCTCGACATTTCTGATCGGGTTTAATGATTGCTAGTTTCATATTACTCTGTTTACAACTATACTCTTGTACTTCTGACAAGTTGAGTTGTGTTGCAAGCACAAGTATGTTGTTATCAAGCGTTGTCGGTATAGAGGTGATATTGCTCCTTCTCTCTCTCTCTCTCTCTCTCTAAACATTCATGATTTAAACTAGTATATCGTTTGACTATCATGGTATCTATACATATGAAATTTGCTACAAATACTATGTGTTTTGGATGCAAATTATGTTGTGAAATTGTAAAATAGGCATCAAGTGTGGCATTCTACATGACATAAAATGAAAATTTGAGTTTTTGATCACTATGAGTCGACCAAAACAGGGCAGCGGTCGATGCATGCTGTACACTTTCAAAATTATCAAAAATCACACAGTCTACGTCGACGCATGTAGGGGTTACGGTCGACGGCTCGCGCAAAAACCCAGAATTTTTTTTCGTTTGAAAACCGTTCCATCTCTTTACATTCTCCATTAAATGTGCAGTAAACATTTACTATAATTTGAAAGTGCATTTTTCTTGTAACTTGCATCTAGTCATCTATTGTGTCCCCTTGTCTCCTCCCTCTTACCAAAACCCTAAACCTTCTTCTATAAAAAGGGATAGTCCTCATCTTCTCCAAACTCATCTCCAACTACCCTCTCCAAAGGCATTGCAGTTAACCTCTACAAAATCTCTTAAAATCATCATCCATGGCTTCTTTATTTCGCAAAAATACCAGAAAGAGAACAAGGGCCTCAACATCCGCTTCAGTACCCGTTACTGCTGTCTCACTAGTTCCACCACCTGCTGTTGACAACTTCAACACGAATATCAGCAAGAGAGCAGTTGTTCCGCAGCATGCATTCTACAAGGCAACGGTGGAGCGCATGCATCTCACCCAAATTTTATCTCTGCTGGAGTTTCAGGGGTTTATCAACTTTCTGGAGTGCAACACAAAATATAGTGAGGATTTAGTCCGGGTGTTCTACACTAGCCTGCGTGACAATTTTCAAGGTCAATATTTCCACACCTCTGTCGAAAATAAACTGGTAAACGTAAATTCTGAAGTCTGGAATAAGTATTTTGATTTGACCGTAGCTGCTGATGCACAACCTCTTCATGAGGTAACGGACTCTCGCACTGTGCTGGGATACGAGTTTAAGAGTGCTCTAAATGACATGCTCAAAAGGCCCTATTCGAATTCTATTTTCAATAGTGATGCCTTTCCTAGAACGGTTACGGCAGGCAAACTCCAAACAGGGGAGCGCATCCTTCAGTGGATTGTGGCTCGCATCCTGCAGCCGAAGAAATGGGGTCTGTCCCGAGTTGAACAGGCTGAGGTACATCTCATTTACATTTTGAAACATAAGATCAAAATAAATTGGCCATATTATATTGCAAGCAGGATTTTTGCTTTGAGAGATTCAGGAAGAGGAACTGCTCTAGCTTATGGGTCGTTTATTTCAGAGGTTCTCACCACAGCAAATGTTGTATATCCATCGTTTCCCTGTATTTCAGTATCCTCTGACAAAGAATTCAGTACTAAAACCTTCGCCATGATGGGATATTTTTGGTGTGATGAACGACAAACATACAAGTTTGTCCGTCGAGCAAACATTCCTCGGGTGACTCATGACTCTGATGAAAGTTCTGAACAGGAAGGAGACGAACAAGATGAACAGGAAGATGAAGAAGAAAATGCAGCGGAAGAGGTATAAGAACCTGTATACGAGACGCAAGACCATTATCAATCACCGGACCAACATGAGGATCCAAATACTGATTGGCTCCAGCACTCAGCTCCATCTGAAGAACAGGAAGAAGGTTACACAAATCAGGGATAGGGTGAGTGGCAGTACACAGCATGGACCACCCTGGGTAGATTCTATGATCCATACCATGGCTACCCTCAAGATCATCAACCTCCTCAGTACTCATCATCTCCTCCACCATCGGACAACTCTGAAATCCTTAATATGCTGCAGTCCATACAGTTATATCAACAGACCTTTATGAGGAGTCAAGATACGCGGATGGAACAAATCCGAGCTGAGCTTCATACTCAAAATGAACGGTTAAATTCATTTTCAACTAGGATGGATGCCCGCTTTGAAGCTCTCGTTGCATCCAGTGAGAGGCAAGACATGGAAATCACTGACAGTCTCCATCACCTCAATATGTTCGTGGAAGCATTTGTGGACTTCTCAGATCCTCACCGCAATCCAGATGTTGCATACTGGGGGAGGGGCCGAGGTCGGGGCGGGGGATATTAGTTACATAGTTGCGTATTCTCACAGTGTATTTTCTGTTTTTTTGTGTTATCTTTGTTTGAATATTTAGCCCATTTGCATGTATTCACTTCGTTATCTATTAATTCCAGATTTTTTGTTCATTATCATTCTTATGTGTGAAGTTTGGTAATTGACTAGCTATCACCTACTGTATGTTTTTGTTAATTGACTAGTTCTCTTTCTCTTTTTGATGTTGTCAAAGGGGGAGAAGAACATGTAGCAAGTACCAAAACCAAGCCAGGATGTTCACAACAGTTAATGGTTGTTTGTTTCTGCAGCCTCAAATTACAAAAGAAAGGGGGAGTTTGTGTATACATTGCATTTTGTTGTGTTTTTGGTTGCTTTGGTTGTATACAGGTTGTCATCATCAAAAAGGGGGAGAATGTGAAGGCAAATCGCCACACACCACACGAGTTTGCAAGACATCACTTGATATAGGTTTCGATGATGACGAATTACAACCATGGATGAATTGGCAATTGTAAATTCCACCTCTACCAAACAAATGCAACGTATCACCTACCGTATCCTTTTATATTTGTCTAAAAACTGTTATAATTAATATAACATGTGTAGATAAGATGTGGTCATGACAAAAGGCATGAAAAACCACAAGAATTTCAGTTTTTGCAGGTTTGCAGGGTATGAGTCGACCATAGGGTCGGCGCATACATCAGTGTGTTTTTCCACTGGTCAGCGCATGAAGATTTGAGTCGATCGCAGGGTCGGCGCATGAAGAAATTACTCTTCAACGGGTCAGTGCACGCCGACTGTATGGTCGACGCATACTGATACGTTTTGCAGATTTCCAAAAGTGCAGGCTATGCGTCGACGCACAGACCTGCTGTGGTCGACCGTTCGCGCGAAAATGCTGGGTTTTTTTTTAAATGATTCCCACTATTATTTGAAAAGTTGTTATGTCTTTGGTTGGTCTGGTACTATATATACAAGTTCAACCACTTATGTCAAAAAACATTTGATAAAAAATGATTCATGTGTTCAAGAATAAGAAAGAGTGAAATAGGTGTCCAAGATTCATCATCTTCATCTTCAACATCTCACAACACATCAATTACACACAACCATTTTTGAAGTGCATTGTGAGTGATTAAAGGTGATAAGGTTCGAAGCTTAGATTGGGTAATCTAGTTCGGGTTGAAGCTTGTGACAGGTTCTTTCTTGAATAAAGTCGTTAGGGTTTTATCCTCCAAGATTGGTTTGAATTTTGGGGGTTTTTGGACGAGATTCTTCATCAAGGGTCAGCTGAGCGAAGGTGATTGTTAAGAGGTGTTCTTCAACAGTCTAGTAGCGGATTCAGTGATATTGAGGGGAAGATCTCGGGTTCGATTCGTTGTAGTTGAGATCAGCCGGGCTAAAGGTTTGAAGAACTAAGGGTTATTCAATAAGGTGGCTGGAATCGGAGGTCTATCAACAACGATCGGAGGACTTGATTCATCTTGAATCAAGGGGCAAGGAATGGAAGCAACATTCAACGTCTTGAGAATTCTGTTTTATTTTTGTTGTTCAATCCTTGTATAAACTGTTACATTCAACAGGTGATATCTATTAAATCTATCTCAATTCTAGTTTTAGAATTGAGGGCAGACGTACCCCGAAGCGAGGACGACGGGAGAACTGCCTCACCAAATACTTGTCTTCTCTATTTTTCAGCATTTTCGTTTTAGCCTAAAAATAAGTAATTTTTGTATAAGCACTATTGTCAAACTGTGATATCAATTGAGTAAGAGGTTGAAACTCTGTTTTTGAATCCAAAGTACAATAATACATTGTATTAGGCCAGTTGGAATCACTTACTCAACATAAATATCACTTGGAGTGTTTTTGCACACCAAGTGTTTGACAAATTGCCTAAACTAAAATTATCTTACTTGTGTATCTAGTTTTGGTTTGCTCTTTAAATCATTGGAACTAGGAATCCTAATAAGTGAATTAGATCATTGATAAGTGTGATTAGTGTTGTGATTCTCTTTTCCATATTGTCATTAATCCAAAGGCTTATCGCATATCCGGTTTTCCAATAACCGTTCGTTTTAGACTATATTTTCCTTGGCCGCTTCCGCACTTAAAACATATTTTCAAAACCAATTTTTAAATTGGTAGCACCGACTCAAATTTTTAATTGGGATCTATTCAACCCCCCCCCCTTCTAGATCCGTGCCATAGTCTAACACGTGTTGCTCTGTGACGACCGTCATGTACGTGACAACCGTGATGATGCTGTGACGAGCGTCACACGCGCAAATTCCATTTCTCTGTTATTTTCTGTTTTTCTTCTCTCTTTTCATTCCTTTAATCCAAATTCTCCACAATGTGCAAAACAAAGTAAATTAACCGTATGATAGAACATAAATCAAGATAAATTTATAATAGTTACAAATAAATGCATGTAGATCAAGCCAAATAAACGATATGATTTCGCGTTATCAAACACCCCCACACTTAAACCATTGTTTGTCCTCAAGCAATCAACCAACACGGTAAAAAGAAATAAGCATAGTTCGAGACAAAGACACGATTAGACTCTAATCATACATGGCTGCTAGGCTAACGTTAGATCAATAGGTACTAAATATCAATACCAAGGATATCGTAACGACACAATTTCAAAAACTTATGCAAACCAATCAGAATCATGCCATTATAACTGAACCTATATCTCATGCTCTCTTTCACCCTATTTCATTCTAGTGCAATCACATTAATCCTGTTATCCCATACACATTCATGGTAAGTGAACCTGTTAGTGACTATGATCTCATTGTTATTTCATTTTCTCTGCAAATATGCTTACGCATTGATTGAATTTAAAGAGTTTGTACCGTTGGGCTAAGTGATCGGGTGAGGAGCACCTAACTTAGAAGGAACATGTCTTTTTATTCATAATTTTTTCTTTCTTAATTTCTTATTTTAAACCAGAGATCATACACTTATTTGCCTCGGTTTCTTGCTTAGTATGTTTAGGATGGTGCTGACTACTTAAATAAACTACTTAGGGATTACTAAAAGAAACTGGAGCTTCAAATTTGGGCTTCGTTATTTCATCCTCTACCTCAAAAGTTAATCTCACCCTTTTAACAGTAATGATAACCCTAGTTTCATGGTCCTTGAATTTCCTTTTTTTATGAAGGACCTTAGACAAAGGTGCATTGGTGTGGGTATTTTCTAATACCTCCATATATGTTTTGGATTGGGAGTCTACCTTAGCTTCCACAGCCCTTTGTGGGAAAGAAATAGGTGGGGTATAGGAAGGAGGAGCAACAATAGGTGCTTCCTTCTCTACCTCTTCGAAAACCTTCCTTTCGGGTGGTGTCGGTGGATTTTTCTCAATAATTATGCTTTTCTCACCAAAACTCTCCTCATACTCATGATCACTCTCCCTAGGACTTTCTAATTGTTCTTCATTAATGGTTGTTACAACATCCACATGTCTCTCAGGGAAGGGTCCTAGAGATGTTAGTGTAAGCAGGGAGGTTTAAATCTCCAAAGCCTCGCTGTGAGTTGCGAGGGAATCGACCATATTGCCCATCTGCTTGAGATTTTCATTAATTTGGAGATGTTGCTTTCTAAAATCTTCATTTTGGAAAGTTTGTGTCTCCACAAAGCGTTCCATCATAGATTCTATCCTAGAGTGAGTAAGCGTCGTGTCGAATTCTTCTAATAATAGTTCGAGGTTGGATGTGTCGAAATCTTGCGGTTCCTCACAATATTGAGAGTCTTCATTGTAGAGGGAATTTGGGTGAGAATGCGTCAAATTGAAATCTTATAATAATATTTCGAGGTCAGATTTAAGTGGATCTTGTGGTTCCTCAAAATATTGGGGGTGGTAGTTATAAGGGAAATATACATAGTGATTAGATAAGAGTGCCTTAGTCTATACTATGCAGCAACGGAATCACAATATTGACTATTGGTCTCCGGCAACAGCGCCAAAAAACTTGATGCTCCGCAAGTTCACGGGAATATCGAAGTAATATAAAAGATTGTCGAACCCACAGAGACCAATGTCAACCTACCGAATACTATTCAAAGTTCGATCAAGGAACCATTCTCGAAAGAACCACCATGAGTACCTGCATTCCTTAGCTTTACGTCGTAACAATAGATAACTGTAGGTTGACATTGGTCTCTATAGGTTCGACAATCTTTTATATTACTTCGATATTTCCGTGCACTTGCGGAGCATCAAGTTTTTTGGCGTTATCTATTGTTACGGCGTAAAGCTAAGGCTAATGGAATTTAGAAAGTTAAATGCGAATGAAATTAAATACAAAGAAAATAAAGGTAATTGGTTTAAGGAAAAAGCGGTAAAGGGATATCGGTATGTAATACTTTAGTTTTCGAGGATTCGACAGGTCGCTGGTGCCTTTTAGTCTATTGCAAACACTTTTCAGGAGAAAATGCTCGTTTAAAGACCTTCGTCTCACGATGGTTGTTGACTCGGGTCATAATTCTAAGGCGGAATGTATGCTTTCGCTGTCCCATTCGGGGTTTAAACTACTTTTTGAAAACAAATAGATTCTAATTTCTTTTAAAGCGCTTTCACTATGTTTAAAATCAATGCCTAGTTTTTACTATCGGGTTCGAACCCCAGCTTTCGCGTGTCGGCTCGATCCTTAATATGGTTCCCCACTGTCGTGCCAAAACCACTGTAAATAGCTTTTCACTGTCGTGACAAAGGTTTATTTAGAATTTAGATTAAAAACTGCGGCCAGAAAGATTGTTTGTAAAAAGGGAATGTGCACCGGGTATTATTGAATCCCATCCTACTAATTCGTACATACCGATAAAACTAATTTATCTAGACATGATAATTAATGCAAACGGAAACAAACAATTGCAGCAGATTAAGATAACATGCATACTGACAGAAATAAAATAATAATTCAATTAATAAAAACCTGTAAATTGTACTAATCTCGAATCCTTGAGTATTCCTTCATAATGTCGGCAGGATTCTACTTTGACGAGAAGTAAGAGGTACAGAAAGAAATACGGCAGTACAAATGTAAATAAATAGGAAAGGAAATGGGAAAGTAATGCAAGAACGTAAATTCGGCTTCAATGGAAATTTCGGCAGCACTTCAATACCTCGAAGGCCTCCCCCCAATGCTATGAATCTCAGGCCTATTTATAGGAGATATTTTATTTCTCAACTTCCAGAGATCATGCATGAGTTATGGGGAAAGTGGGAGTAACTTCCAGTAATGGGTAGTTAGTGGAGAAAGTGTAGGAGGAGATTAAGTTGAACGTGCTCGTGGCCACTTATGTGTTTAACGTTATTCTGTTTTTGAGAGCATGACGATGTCGATGAATCTGTGACGGGCGTGACAAACGTGACGACCATCATGTATGTGACGACCGTGATGATGCTGTGACGAGCGTCACACGCGCAAATTCCATTTCTCTGTTATTTTCTGTTTTTCTTCTCTTTTTTCCTTCCTTTAATCCAAATTCTCCACAATCTGCAAAACAAAGTAAATTAACCGTACAATAGAACATAAATCAAGATAAATTAACAATAGTCACAAATAAATGCATGTAGATCAAGTCAAATAAATAATATGATTTCGCGTTATCAAAGGGTTTGAATATTGTTAAGGCATCTTGGACAGATGATGAATACTTGAATGGTCAAGTAAGGCAACTTGTTTCCAAGTACTCGGGGAAGGGAATAGTATGCTTTAGACCACCTCCTTTTTTGTCCAAGTTACGAAAATGAGTTTGATAAGGTTTGAGTGTTTTGAAAGTGGTTTAAGATGAATCAGATTGGAAGTTTTTTAATGGAGGACAATTGCTCTAATGGTCGAGTGATGCAACTTGTATCCCAACAATTGAAGAGAGGAATCGAAAGCTCTAGACTATCTTTCTTTTCACCCTTTAAAATGGTGTTTAAGTATATATATATATATATATATATATATATATATATATATATATATATATATATATATATATATATATATATATATATATATATATATATATATATATATATATATATATATATATATATATATATATATATATATATATATATATATATATATATATATATATATATATATATATATATATATATATATATATATATATATATATATATATATATATATATATATATATATATATATATATATATATATATATATATATATATATATATATATATATATATATATATATATATATATATATATATATATATATATATATATATCTGTGTGTGTGTGTGTGTATCTATAAAATGAAACTAATACAATAAAAGGCCAAATAAGATGGACTAGTTACTAGTACAGTGGTTTGGATTGAAATTGAACGTGACAAAGGGTGAACGGTCAGTGTGGTGACATCGGAGGGAGTCTCGATTTGAAGTTGCAAAGGTGGTTGTTGGTCGGAGCTTAGTTGCCAGTGGTTGTTATTTGAAACAAGGTGGAAGGGAATGCGTGGGTTGAACAGAGGGTTAAGGTTGTAGAGGTTGAGGCAAGTTAGAGTGGAGTTGGATGAATGTTGTATGGCCAGAGATGTTTACATGCTCATAGTGGTAAGGTGATGAAGGGGATCTGTGTAGCCGGAGGTCCGGTCACGATTTAAATGAGTCTAGTGGTGATGGTAAATTGGATGAAGTTTAAGGTGAAGATGTTTGAGGCGTGACGCAAGGAAGCTCGTGGAGGTTCTGTTGAAGAGGGGTGTGTTGTGGTTGTTATGGTTATGTGGAAGATGAAATGAGAAGAGGTCGAGGGAGTTTATAGATTGTTAAGGTTTGGTAAGTTGGAAATAGGTTTAAGAATGTCATGGTGGCTTGGTTGTTTTGTGTAAATGGTTTTGGGGATATGAAGAAGATGAATCAAAATATCAGAAAGAAGAAAAAGTTTTCTCCCTTCCTCCTTGAGAGCAAGTTGCGGATTGAATAAGAGTTGTGGAAAAAATAGAAGTATGTTTGTCTGCATTTTTTTGTTTTTTTACCTTTGCATAAAAAGTCATAGTTTTCACTTAATAAGAGAGAGAAAAATAGCCAGTCTTTCTTAATGAGAGGGAGGGTATTGATTTGTGTATGAGTAAAATGCTTTTTTAGAGAGAGAGAGAGAGAGAGAGAGAGAGAGAGAGAGAGAGAGAGAGAGAGAGAGAGAGAGAGAGAGAGAGAAAGAGAGAGAGAATAACCGAGTTTCCTTTTTAAGTGTGTGTCTGGATCAATCAAATAAAGCAACCTCTTTATTTCTTATTTTTTAGTCTCATTGTCAGCATGAGAGCAGAGAGATGTTAGGGGATTTCTGAGGGTGGTCCACGTGGCATGTTATGAATGGATAGATGGAACTCTCATGACAAAAAGCCCCCAATTAAATGGGGACGCGTGACACATGTAAGGTAGGGGGAATCTTCTCTCAACGACCAATTTCCCTTTATTATCCAATATTAATTTCAATTCTCACTTTTTATTTAACCTATTTCTTGATTTTAATTAGTGATAAAAATGCACATGGATAGCCAATATGGACCCTTGATCAATGATCTGCTGTCGCGCACGGATCAAAAACGAGTATTTTTGAAAATATATTTAACGATAACGACAACTTGAATATCGTTCTCAAGGATTCTTGTATTATTATTAACCAACTGATTGGACAATGAGGGGTTGAGTTTCGATTAACAGAAAAATAGTGCAAATAAGTGATTATCAAAATAAGTTGAAACGGTTAATCTGCTGTTTTGGTTTCCCAACTTATCATCGACCCAAATAATTATCAATTCCTAAGCGCACTCTATTCCCCTTTCGATTATAATAACAACCAAACAAGCACAATTGATATTATACGATAGATATTCCTAATTTTTAAATTAAGCAAACAGATGAGATATATCAATCGTGAATTAAGCAAACACGATAAACAGACGCAGATTAAGCAAATGCGATTAAAGTATAGGAACATGGAATCATCTAAATAAATCAATCAACTCTAAGATAAATCGAATTAAGCAAACAAGATATCAAAAAGAATAATTGAAAGGAAATAGATTTTATTGGAAATTAAAAGAACCTCAAAGTGTCGGCGGAAACCGATTACAGCAGATTAATCCTTGGGATTGGTTCTCCATCGTAATCGTACAAAGCTCTGTATTTTTTCATGAATAGTGTAAAGAATGGTAAAGATGAATAGTGTGTGACTGCTAGGTATATGAAAACCTCACAAATTCGCGTTCTAATCCAATTGGGTCAAAAAACATTAAAAAAAACGGCCTAAAACTAAATATTCCTCAAGGCAAAATTCGGGTCCTGACTTCAAAGAATTATTTGACCATCTTTAACTCTGAATCATCTCTTGGCTTCAGCACAAAATTTGTAGCTCTATGTCTTAGCTTTGTAACGCATATCAGAATGCGTAAAACAACATCTCGTAGCTCCAGTTATGATCCGAACAGTGGACATGTATCAAATAACCGTTAAAGCTGAAAGCAACATACAAAAATAGATTAAAGGCAAACAAAGACTAAATTCTAAAAAACATAATAAAACAGTAGAATAAACAAAACAAACTAAGGAAATTGCTAAGTACAAATATAAGAGAATGTGCATTAAAATGTACTGATCAATCAACTCGATTTAACTATTAGGATTAAAGCAAAAAAAAAAATTTGTTTTAACCAATCTAAAATTTCTAAAATACCCCTTCTAGATGCCTCAAGTGATTTAAATAAGATTGAATCAATTAAATCAAATAAAATTCACATTGTTTAAAATAACCAAGATAAAATAAAAATGAAAACATGGGAAATCATATTTAATTTTTCTAAAGAATTTGACAAAATAATAAAAATAAAATGACTCAAAACGAATAAAATTTGGGAGCAAAAGTGCTCGAAAAATTAAATTGAACGCACAAAAATAATCAGCATGAAATAAACTTCTTGGAAACACATACGCTTTGATCAATTTTTGAAATAAAAAATGATCGGTTAAAAAGCTCAGGCTGATCAAAGTGCGACCGAAAAAGTTGTCGAAAAAATCAAATAAGCATGTTAGGTTAAACTACAGGAACCTTAGATTAATAATACTGACGTTTGCAAACCCGGTCTTTAAGTTTTTCGCCCCCTAATTTCACATATATTTAAAAATTGATCCAACTGATCTGTTTATGAATCTGAAAGTTTATTTCGTTCGACATTTTAGGCATAATGCATGATAAAATGCATGTTATACTATACACACGATGCAAAGTGAAGTAAAGTCGGATGAATAAAAAGTTTTAAAATGTCCGTACAAAATCGGAGTATGAAACATACATATTAATATGACTATTTGAATTGAAATTATACATTTTTTAGCAAGCTTAAATGTTTTAACCTCTATGGTGGCTAACCTTTTTCATAAAAAAATTGGATTGAAGGTTGGCATTTCAAAGATTTTTGACACACTTAATCAAACTTCTAACTAATGATCCTTCACAAATTTGGCTTCAATATTACTTTTTGAAAATGGATTAAATGCATTATCAATTTTGCACACATTTTTGTCTCCATCAATGGTCTACAAAGAGGTTACGTCTAATGTGAGAAGAGGAAAAACAAGGTGATTGACTTTCACCCCCCCTCTTCCAAAAATATTTGAAATGAATATTGACATTTCAAATATTTTTTACACACTTAATTCGGACTTCTAACTAATGATCCTTCATAAATTTGGCTTCAATATCACTTTTTGGAAATGGATTAAATGCATTATCAACTTTACACGCATTTTAGTCACCATCAATGGCCTACAAAGAGGTTACTCCTAATGTAAGAAGGGGAAAGACAATGTGATTGACTTTAACCCTTCTCTTCTAAAAATATTTGTAATGAAAATTAACATTTCAAAAAAATTTTACACACTTAATTCGGACTTCTGACTAATGATCCTTCACAAATTTGGCTTTAATGTCACTTTTTGCAAATGGATTAAATGCATTATCAACTTTGTACACATTTTAGTCTCCATCATTTGTCTACAAAGAGGTTAATCCTAATGTAAGAAGGGAAAAAACAAGGTGACTGACTTTCACCCTTTCTCTTCTATCTGGTTGAAGAGATTCTCAATAAAAGCGTAACTAAGTTAGCCTCAAAACATAAGATTAGCCTAATTAGTGCTTCTAGAAATCAAAAGGTATCTTCACACACTTTATATATCGATGATATCCAGATATTCTCTAAAAGGGACATGACTTTCATAGATGATGATATCATGATATTCTCTAAAAGGGACATGACTTGCATAAATGTTATTAACATTCTCTTCAAGAGATATACTGGTTAATCTGGCCAACATCCTTCTAAATTCATCATTTATGACGGCTTCATGACTCCTCACAAACACACTTTAACAGCTAGTAGAATTAAATTTTGCATAGGTCAGCTCTTGCTCTTTAACTTTGGTGTCCCCGTTTTCACAGGAAGAACAAAATATATTTCAGACATAATAAGGATACAACTAGCTCCTTGAAAAGCTTCTCTCTTGTCTATAGCTGGAAGAATTTTGTTATTAAAAAAAGAGATATGTTTATGCATACTCTAATGGTACACTTCATACATATATATCTCTTAAAGAAAATTGAGAAATACATAATTTTTTTTTTAGAGTGAAGACACCTCAAAAAGGAAACTTGTGAGAACTGCTTAGAGGAAATGTTGTAAATACTTGTCATGTGGTAGTTTAAGGATAAGGTCTCTAACCTCCATAAATGAGACCTCCAGCTTGGTTCAATGCTAGAACAAGACCAACTCTCAGGATCATTGGACCATTATCCTTTAAGTTAGAGTTTATAGGCAAAGAGTAAAAAAAACATCATATTACATCCTCTATTTAAAGCGATTTGAATTGTTGTATATTTGACTTAAAATTTCGATTACATATCACTAGGAGTGTTCAAAATCGAAACAACCAAATAGAAAACGCAAACCAAACCAATCCAAATTGAAACCGTAAAAAATCGCATTTAGTTTGGATGTGTTTGTGTCATTTTCTAACAAAATCGTGCGGTTTGGTTTGGTTTATGGTTTGTATTTTGCAAACCGAAATAAACCAAATCAGACCGCATTATGTTACAACCCGAACTTCACTTATCCCGCATCCAACCCAAAACTCAAATCTATTGTGTCTTACCCTGACATATATTCTCTTACTCACACTTAGGATTTTTTATTCAACCTTCTCAAATCTCTTCTAATAGTATTGCGCACTTTTCTCATATTTTTTGCCATATACGTCTCACCTCTTTTACTCTAATATCTCATCTCTTATGTTCTTTCTTTTTAATCTTTTCATTTTTATGTTATTGTTTTCTCTTCCAATTATGTTTTCATCGCACATTTCTTTTATAATATTGCATCTCTTATGTTCTTTCTTTTTCATCTTCTCTAATCTCTCATCTCCTATATTTTTTCTTTTTTATTATAATATTTTTGATATTATTTTATGCTACCTTTTTATGTTTTTTATTTCACTTGTCTAATCTTATTTTTGTATATTGAATGAGAAGTTTTTGTCTAAATATGATGAGTTTTATTGTTATTTGGTAATGTATGAATGACTAAACACAGTTATGTTGTTCTTTATAGGTGTATGTATCGATCAATAAAAATCTTGTAAAAAATCGAAACAGCCAAACCAATCCAAATCGCGTTGGTTTGGTATGGTTCGATTTTATTTTCAAAAGTCAATCGAATCAAACCGAATCACATACTTATTTATCTTACAGTTTGAATGATTTTTAATTTCAAAACCGTTCAAACTGCACTGCGAACATCCCTACATATCACCTACTAAAAATAGTAATTGTATTTTTGAATTCACTATTTATTTTTTCTATTTTGTTACATTTTTCTCACATTCGTCTCCCAATTTAATTTTTTTTTTTCTTTTTTTATAATATAGATTTTTATTTTTATGCTATTTTTTATTATTTTTAATTGAACCGAGTATCAAAGTTTACTATCCGGTGGCACTCTTCTATTGGTAGTGATAAACTAATCCAACCATCCACTTAACCCAAACCTTCAAATTACTCTATCCTCACTAGATAAGAAAAAAATCCACACATTATTCTTTCAAATTTCAATGGACAACAAAACATAACACAACAAACATATCCAAAAACAATGGCCACCATTTTCTCATCATCACCGCCCATTTTCTCCTCCTCCTCCACCACCACCACAACCACCACCATATCAAAACCACTCATCTCTTTCAAACACCAACACCCATTACTAACCACCACCTTAACAGCAGCCACAGCAGCAGCCATAGCCACCATTCTCACCACCTCACCCCCCTCTATAGCAGCAGAATCACCCTCACCTCCCTACAATCTCTACTACGGAACCGCCGCCAGTGCCGCAAACTACGGCGGCTACGGCGGCAACTCAAACAAGAAAGACTCGGCTGAATACATCTACGACGTTCCAGAAGGCTGGAAGGAGCGGTTGATCTCGAAAGTCGAAAAGGGTACAAATGGAACAGACAGTGAATTCTATAACCCAAAGAAGAAAACAGAGAAAGAGTATCTAACTTACCTTTCTGGGTTTCGTCAGTTAGCACCAAAAGATGCTGTTTTGAACAACTTGGCTCTTTCTGATGTGAATTTGCAGGATATCATTAGTACTGCTGATAATGTCAGTTCTGAGGAAGTGAGAGATGATAAGGGTCAAGTTTATTATGTTTATGAGATTGATGGTGTTGGTTTTCATAGTTTGATTTCTGTTACTTGTGCTAATAATAAGCTTTATGCTCATTTTGTCAATGCTCCTACTCCCGAGTGGAATAGAGATAAGGATGTTCTTACTCATGTTCACAAGTCTTTTAAGACTGTTGGGTAATTGTTATGTGTTTTTGATGTATAGATATTATGGTTGTTCAATAATGGATAATGTTCTATGATGATGAGGATGGTGTTTTGTGATTAATTTGAAATTGAAATTTTCTTTATCTAACAACTTCCTTGCATTTTGATATGATTCTGTAGTGGTTATGAGAGTTTGTTTCCATGATCCTTTTGGTCATTACCTATCAACAACGATTTTGGGTTTATCAGCCAAATCCTTCTTTTAAATTTGTGTTTCTTTTAGATAAACTTGATTTCAAATACATAATGTAATTTCATCCATGAAATTATGCTTACACACAATGTGCCATAATAAAGGTGAAATTTTCTTTAACAAAACTGAAATAAAATGAAAGTATTTAACAATGAAATGAAATATGGAAATATTATGTACAATATCTTCATCACTACATAGTTAAGACTTCAATAATAGGAATAGTAATTGCAATGAAATTTAAAAATGACATGAGTTGGAGAAAATAACAAAAAATAGAACTAATATCTTCCCCAAAAAAACTTGTATGCATTTTGAGAAATGCAACTTAACCGCTGGTTGGCTAAAAAGCACGTAAAAGAAAAACAACAGCAAATACACACAACTGTAACATTACATAAAGAATAAAATAATTATATTAACGGGAGCAATGAAGTAAATGAAGTCTGTCAAATGAAACACAATTTTTCCTTTTTCCTTTTTTTTTCTTATATTAAATCTTTCATCAATGACACTTACAAATCAAAGCAAAAACCAGAGAAACAGACTCTCCAGCAATAAACATCTTCCTCTTCTGTAGCTTCAGCCGAAGACCAAAAATAGATATTATTAAATGCAGTCTACCTAAATAGATATATTGGGTATCTAAACATTCAAATATCTTCCATGTACAGAAGAAATATTCAGAAATTAATCCAGGTGGTGTCTCCTTACATAAATATATTTTTTTTTTACGGATTTTTGTGCTATAAGACATGAAGACTCTGGTTTAGCATATCCGGTTATCACCATCATCATCCCAATATTTGAATTATGTCATACCCGAACCCAAGCCTTCTGGCTTAGATTGTGTTCTAATGTAGGTGAGACCCCGAGGAGCAGGCATGGTGGTAAAATTTCCGGTATTCGCTGATGAACCACTGTCGGCCGAATTAGTCTGAGCACCTCGCTTCCATTGCATGCTTCTTGCACCCAGTTTCATTGGGGGACGAGCTCTAAATGAACCAGGCATACCTCTTGCAAAGGGAGGTCTGGGAAACCTAGGAGTAGGAAATGAAGTTCCCCTAACAACTCGTGGCCATGTCGTGGTTGGAGCAGATTCTTGATGGGCAGCACTTTTCTTTACGACCTGCAATGAAACAGCAAGTGCAAATAATTTAGTTCATGGAAGGCTATTGTGATACCTGATATTTAATCCTTCCAGTATAGACTTAAAGGAAAACAAATGGAAGTTCATGCTAATTAAAAAATTTAGTTATCAGCAATTTTCTTAATCTAATCAGTTATTGTATTCTGCAATCTGCCCTTCATAGAAGCTAGTTCAATGAAAGAAAGACATTGTTGGCACGCATGGTCTTAGGAAAGAGATTGAAGGGCCACGTGAAAGTCATCTAGAAACAAAAGACTAGAAAGATATTTGATATATGGGGAAAAAGCAATGTATTTTAGGCTGAAGATTGCAACCTACTACACCTGCAGCTTGTCCATGGCAGAAGAAACCTCTGATTTGGAGTGATGTAGAGCAAGTCTCATCCATTGATCTATAGTACAATCCCATCAAAGGGTGTGGAGCAGAAGGTTCAACAATCAGAATAACAACAGAGCTTTATCCCACTAAGTGGAATCGACTGCATATCCAACTCATTAATCTCAAAATCTATCTCAACAATAGTTTCTCTAATAGATTTTCTAGGTCTTCCTCTACTTTTATCCCACTAATGGGTTGAATTATTTGAATACATTAGAAACTAATGTGAAAAAATATTTTTAAAAAATTTCTAATTTACATTAACTAATTTTCTATGATAATATTAATTTTTTAATTTTTTTCATTTCTTCATATAGGTTGTGAAAGTCACAAATGACATTTCATTTTTCTTCCTTCTTAAAGTTGAATATCTTATACTAGTTTCCATGAGAATGATATAAATGATATGAATTAATATGGTTGGTTCGGGTCATCGGGCTCGCGGGTGGAATTTGGAAATTCATTGCACGAACCAATTAAAACCGGGTTTCATTGGTTCGGTTCGGTTTTTGCCCCGACTAAAAAATTGTCCGACCCAAACATCATGGTTTGGTTTGGATTCCGGTTTGATTCGGATTTACCCGAACCAATGAACACCCCTAACTCCAACTCTCTCTTTCTCTAATGTTGTCATCTATAATCCTATCTCGTCTAGTTTTACCACAAACCCAACTAAACATCTTCATCTTTGTTACACTTACGTTGGTTCTTTATAGAAAGACATTTTGTTCCGTACATCACCGGTGTTACAGTTATCCGATAAAATTGTCCCTTCAATTTGAATGGTACTTTTGTATCACATAATCACACCCTCCTCCATTTCAACCACCCAACTTGAATTTAGTAGTTTAAACTTGTGGTACCACCCAACTTGAATTTAGTAGTTTAAACTTGTGGTAATAGAAAATTAGTTATCCCACTATGGACCAAGATATATAAAAATAAGGATAAAGCATGCAAAACTACGAAGGTGAAAAACCCTCCTTAACCAAAGGCCCCAACTCACAGTGGTTAGATGTTCTCTACTTAGATAGAGGTAATAGATAGGGTATAACCTGAGTACACAAGTACCTGTTTCCATACCCGTGTTTAAAAAATAAAATAAAAACTACATGTCTCCTCAATACTCGCATGTATAAAAACTTCAATAGGGATTGCAAACCCCGGTGGATTATTTGCAATGGGACAATAGGAACTTGCTACAAACACTCTTCAACTTAGACTCATTCGGAAAAAAAATTCAAAGATTAACCAATTCTTAAATGTCAAAGAACATAAATTAACATAATTCAAATATCATAAAAAAATATCTAAAACTTTTACACACAAAACATAAAATAGTGTCGACATAGGTGGATTGGGTACTACAGTACCCATTTCTATAACCCCGGCTATTTAGATTGGTACAAAATCTTAATTGCGGACAATGTTTTCGATGCCTGTCAAGTCTGAGTGGCATCCCTTTTCCTACTATAAAAGGGTAACATCTTAGTACCCTACCTTCTAACTACTTAAACCTACTATTCCGAGTGACTACAAAGACTGGGCACCTCAATAAAATGGCAACCATAGAACTTGACAATCTCTAAAATGAAAAAGATACTTAATAGTGAGAAAATTGGAGGGAAGAAGTATAACCTCTAGATAACTAAGTGTGTCTGTTTCTCAGGTGGATCATGTTCCAAAATTGTTTTACAATTTACAACAAAAGTAACACATAATGCATATGTGAAAACACGTTTATTCCCGTAGGGACATTAATTCAAACATGTGCCAAAGTAGCAAGCTGAGACCAATACCTTGAGAAGTCGTGACATGAAAGAAGTGCCATCTAGAGATAGTGCACTATCTGCTGCTTCTTTTAGCATGAATTCAACCAAAGCCGCCCTGCTCAAGTAAACACAAATTAAAATACAGCTGCAAACAAAATGTGCTGAATATATGATGAGCAATGCAAACTATCAAAACATCTTACCCTTTTGGCTGCCCAGTTGCAGCATCAGTAACTATGATCACTTTTGACACTTCCCCAAACTTGTTAAAATGCCGAGACAGGCCATCTTTAGTAGCAGCAAAATGAACCTACAACAACCAATATAATAAAACTTCAGAAATCAAACAAATCCAACCCAAAACCAACCTTTGAGGCCTCCCCTCACCCACCCAGAATAGAGGAGCAAGAGTTATTACATTGCTAACAAAAATGGTTCTGGAATCCACATCTTCTGAAGGACGACCAGCAACACTAGAACCTGAGAATGCACAATATACAATCAGTTGTACATCTGATAAATGCATGAAGTTTTCAAGTGGTAAATAACAATACAAGATTAAAGATATATACATTGTATAACAAAATGTTTTAACTATACAAAATACCCTTCATCATTAAAAAAATCATTTCACCCACCAAAAATACTATTTGTGTGTAGCAAAGGTAACAAGAGTTTCCATTACTGAAGATTTAAAACTCACCAGTAGTACAGTGTGCCTTGCTAGACTCTTTCTGAACATCAGGAGCAATGTTTACCTATCATATGTCATAATATCAACTGAAAACAATCAATAACTATACAACCACACATGTCATACTTTTAAACAGAAAACCAAGTATCTTAGAAAGTAAGCATAAATGAGCTTCTCACATTTCCATTACTAATTTTCATAGCTTGTGTATTCTCCTTCACCAGTTGCACGTTAGATCTGGGATTTCCAGTTCCATTGTTTAAAGTTTTATGACCATTAAATTCTGCAACCACTCTTGGTTCCTGATACTGCTCCGGCTTCCAAGTATTTACATTAACAGAAATATTCACTACTTTACGGGAAGTGTTGCGTGCAGCAGCAGATTGGTCCTGTTCTCGATTCTGATTTAGACGCAAACTATCACCAGCATATTTTGCTACACTATGCTCCATGAGTGAATCACTGCCCCTATTTCCAACAGAGGAACTGACCTGAGAAGGTCCTGTCACCCCATGGCCTATGACATTTAAATTATGACGCCCTTCATTATCTGAATTAGAATCAGAAGGAAAACCAGTTTCATGTTCAATCATAGTGGTATCTGAAGCAAATTGCCGATCGTAATCAGGTCTCTGAAGATACATTGATTGATTTTTCTCCTGCTGTTGATAATCAAGTTGGCTGTTATCGGCTGATGAATCCATACCACAACCAAGTCTATCAAATACACTTCCTGAGGATTTGGACTTCACATCCTCTGCAGCTTCTGCCACAGCCTTAATCACTGTAGCCATTGCATTTGGCACCCGGGCAGTGGACTGCACACGCTGATGATGTTCAACCAGAGCTGAATCACCGGAGGATGTAGAAACTACAGATCGAAGACGTTTCAAGGAAGGCTCCACTGATGTGCCAAGATTGGTTGTCCTTGAAGTACCCACTGCATCTCGAACTGCAAACTGAAGCAACCGTCGAGATGCTGCAACATTTAGTTGTGAGGCAACATTTAGTTGTGAGGCAACATCCCGCTGTTGAAATTACCCAATTAGAATCCATAAGTACTTCATTATTTTATCGGAGAAAAAAAACATATAAAATGAAGAGGAACACTGGAAGAAAAAAACTTCAGTGATTTTATTTGAATAAGAATAGCATCTTTTTTCTCTCAGTTTATAGTCATTGAAAGAGACACTAGAATCCATCTATGTGAGCACAATCTAATCACTTGGGAAAGTACAAGAGCAGTGACGTGGACAATAAGTGATATAATAGTTAAGTCAACTATAAACTTCACCCTTCGATTGCATAAGGTCTCTCACTTATACAAACTAGGATAAGCTCTATTGAAACCCTATTTAATGAACTTTAAGTTGAATAAAGTATGTGTATATAATATTGCAGCAGTAGCTCAAACCTTTGTCCTATGTTTTTCATCAGTTCGGCCCCTTTTCCTCTGAACTGTGGGTTCAGGTTGTGGAGATGGTGACCTTGGACCATGATCAACTTTTGGTCGAACTTTTTCCTCTAAATGAGCCAGGTCAACCTTTGAGCTGCTGATAGTAGGTGCCCTTGCTTCAGCTTCTCCCCTCACCAAACCTTTCCAATCTTTGTTATGCCGAGTTCTAGAAGACTTATTAGAATTTCCTCTTTCTAACTTTGAATTCGAATCACTCCTAGTTTCAATTTCCGATGTAAGCTTCCTTTTGGGAGCTTCATCCTGCAATTTTTTCGGTTTTACATACAAAGCTAAATTCAAATGTAGATGATCCCACAACCTGTTAACCAGATATGAATCTGAATCAGCACATAGAATTTTAGTGTAAAGACCGCATTTCTTACAAAAAAATTAATCTAAAAAAAGTGAAATTACCAACAAACGAATGCATCACTTTTATCTGCCAAAAAAACATCCAACTCAGTCTTTGCTTGTTCTTTGCTCTTACCATTCCTCAATAACACAATAACATATTCCTGTTACATCATATAAGATATAATTCAGTTAACCTGTATACTTAATAGTCAAAATCAATTCATCACGAGAAACTTTCAGTACATCTTATAGTAACTAGCATTGCCTATGATACATAGTTCGTGTTATGTAACCAGCATGTACAATAACAACCACCATAACAGCAATAATAACTCCCATACATATTAAACAAGCTTCAAATCTTTTGGATACTTGTGAAGATTAATATTTAGCTCAGGTTTTTAGATTATAATTTAACTTTTTTTGTTGTTTGTTGTACAAATATCGAATAGTTGTCAACTCTAATAAATTAACAAACTTAGCATCAACCATTAGACTTAGAACATTTTGTTTTAACACTGTATTTTAATGTCCTAAATTTTGAAAGGAAGATAACAAAATAATAAAACAAAAATGCATCACTTTTTATTCTTTTTGTAAAACAACATCACAGTAAGTAACAAGGAATTTTCAATTTCAACCTAACTCTTTCCATCATACAACTCCTCATACCACAAATCTCTAGGAACCACAACCCAAAACTAAGCAATCAACACTAATCATATACATCTATAGGACTTAATCCACATTTCACACTTCAAAATACACAATCTCATTACATAAACCCTAACAATGCAAATAACAACAGATACGAATACAGAAATTTTCTACATTACTCCGCTACTGCGAGAATGACGATTAATCACTCATATCACATTACAACAATCTACCAACACTGTATTCAATCCAAAAACGTACCACAAAAGTATCATCCGAGTATTCACCCATGAATTCCTTAAGCTTCTCCTTCACAATATCTCCCAACTTCTTCGCCCCATCGGTACTAAAATTAGCCTCGAAAATCCGATTATCGTCTCTATCAACACTCCCCATAGTCAATCGAAGAAGAAAATAACCACCAACAACAACGAAACCCTAACAAAAAATCCCTATCTGGCAATCCAAACCGAAACCCTAACTCTCTCGAGATTATCAAAAAAATAAAGCGATGTAGATTATAAATCACTAATTAGCGAAAGATAAAGAAGAGATCGAATTTCGAATCGAGTTTTTTTTTTCTTTATAAGGAAAATGATGGAAAATATTTGGAGAATTGCAAAAAAGAAACCCCGAGTTACGTACTCGCGAGGAGAGAGTGATGAAAAACTATGCAAGGTTTCATTATATAGAGAGTGACGAATGTGATCTATTTAGCAGAAAAATAGGAATCTCTTGAGTCGGTTAATGACACGTATCACCGAGAAATCACCCTAATAACCATGATTTCCCCCTAATTTCCATTATACCCAACTTTTTATTATATTTATCAATCTAACCAACTTTAAGTTTTTTTTTTAAACTACAAAGGGGCGTCATTCGCCTTGACTCCTCCCTTATAAATTATAGGGGGCGCAATTCAGGTTGGAGGCACCCTATAATTTAATTTATAAAGGAGGCGTCATCCCCTTTGCCTACTCCCTTAAATTCGAATTTTGAAAATAATTTTAAATATATATTAAGTTTAAAAATATTTAATAAATAATATTTAATAATTAAAAATATTTAAAAAATAATAATTTTATAAATAATAATTTCTGAATAATTTTTATATATTTAACAATTAATAAATAATTAATAATTAATAATTTCATTAATAAATTTCAAAAATTATAAATAAAAATTATTCACAAATAATAATCTCAGTTGTATCCAGAAATATTCAAAATTAGAAAAATAAGAATTTATATTATGCTATTAATAGGGTTATTTTTATGTCCGGATACAAGTGGTAACGTTGTTCACTCTATGTACTTAGCTTTATTAGATGATATAAATAAAATAAAAACATATAGTTGGGGGTCCGCTACACTAGCGCACCTATATCGGTTTTTGTGTAACAATGCAATAGCAAATTCGAGAAATTGAACCAGATGTGGTGTTCTTCTTCAAGCTTGGGGTTGGTCAAGAATGACCAATCTAGCATATATCCAACAAAATAATTTTGAATTCCCATTCGCTAAAAGGTAATTATTTTTCTCAATTATCACTTCTCTTTCATAGTCTTTTACTTAATTAATCCCATTATTAATAAATGTTTTCTTTTCGATTTGTAGGTGGTCTTCGCTTGGAATGAATTACGACAACTGTCTCCATTTCAGTATAGTACAGAAATCTTATAGATCATTTGGATCAAGATGATGTACACTCACTAACCTACTTATTTAGAATATACTCTCCTTGAATATTATTAGAAAATACTAACTATTATTTTTGAAGGCATGGGCAACCCTTTTGATTTGGATGACTTTACGGATATGGACACGTCTACATGGGTCGAAGTCATGCAATTGCTTGATGACGAAACAGTGGACCCGACTCCACAACAAAGACCACCAAGAAACGTACGGAATCGAGGATGCGGTACGGGCGAACATTTAAACCGACCTAGTCGTAGAAATTAGTGTACCATATCTCTCATATGTACTCATTTGTAATTAAATGAAAATTGTAATTATTATTTAATATTAAATTTATTAAATACAATTTAATTTTTATTTATTATTTGGAATTTATTAATGAAATTATTAATCATTAATTATTTATGAATTGTTAAATATATAAAAATTATTCAGAAATTATTATTTATAAAATTATTATTTTTTAAATATTTTTAATTATTAAATATTATTTATTAAATATTTTTAAACTTAATATATATTTAAAATTATTTTCAAAATTCGGATTTAAGGGAGGAGTCAAAGGGGATGGCGCCCCCTTTATAAATTATAGGGTGCCTCCAACTTGGATGGCGCCCCCCTATAATTTATAAGAGAGGAGCCAACACCAATGGCGCCCCCTTGTTATTTTAAAAAAAAAAACGTGAAAGTTGGTTAGTTTGCGATATATGTTGAAATGTTGGGTAGTTTGGGATATATGGTGTGAAAACATGGTTATTTGGGTGAAAAATTCACAAAGCGAAGTGCTTGTTGATTGTTGTGGTGGAAATATAAGATGCACATGGTTTTGTAGTGGTAGTTTTTTTTTAAGAGAGACGCGGTATATTTTGTAGTTTTTTTTTAATTTATTGAATACCTAAATCGGAAACCAAATTATAAACATATTAAACCAAAATATAAACATATTCAAAAGAGGAATGAACTCTGACCAAATTCTAAAACCTATTATGTTATCAACACCCACTAAATGATTAGCTTTAACAATCGAATATATGCCTATAAATATGACAGACGCTTCTTTGAATTCCTTTAACAATATAACACAGTCTAGTGTTATTAGCTCTACCTCTACGATACCACTAACATTGCATCAAAGTGAACTTTGATTCTCCCCAACTTCAAGTCTAAAGCCAGCTGAATCCCCCATTTGATCGCTAGAGCTTCTGCCACGAGAGATCCTGCAGAGCTCGTTATTCTCTTGTTGGCAGCCTGGACCATTTTCCTATCATGATCTCTTATGAAGCATGTCATTGCCACAAAGCCACTTGGAAAACAGCCTACGTACACCTGGATAGTGTGGAAACCAGTTTCACAGAAGAAGAGTTCACATGTACCAACTAGTTTCTTCTTATATTGCAATTTCGGGTTAGCTCTATTGAATTTCAAAATGTGATCCACCGCACTGCAAGCAACCACATCAAGGACAGAAAAATCATTTTTGAAGACCCTAAGGTTTATAGCGTCCCAAATTTACCCAGAGAATGGTGTAGAGTAATTGAACTGTGTAGGCCTCTTACATATCCAAATCATTTTTCAGCCATTGGATAAGTTTCGAATTATCCCGTGTTCGATGGCCAAGTGTTAGCTCCTAAATTCGACGCCTCTTACAAAATAAAGGAATTTAAGGGGGAAAAAATACCAAAAACAAGTTGAAAGCAAAGGTTGATCGAAAGGTGTGAGGCAGCTGTCGAAGAACTCACTAAGATTGAAGGGAAACCACAAGGGCTTCGACCATTTTTGATGTTTGATGATTTGTTGAAGATTTAAAATTTGAAAGTTTGGAGGGAACGGTTTCATTTTCCAAATGCCTAAGAGGACACATGGCACCTTATGAGCAGTAGATCCATGCATTGTGACAAGTGGCGAAAGGTGGTGATGTTGGAGGTTATTAGAAGTTATTTTTTACTATTATAAATAGGATGTCTTAGACATGAAATAAGGTGTGTTGTAATTTACCATTGTACAAATTACTCTTAGAATTACTCCAAGTATCCGAGCGTAGAGAAAGTGAGTATTACAGAGAATGACGTGATGTAAACACACCATCTTTTATCTTAATAAAATTTGCTTTATTTGCTTTAAACTTTACAAAGTCTTTTATTTTTCTTTGCACATTTCTTCCTTATTTTCTTTCTTTCTTCTCTTTCTATGCAATTCCTTTCTCTTCGTCCTTAATCTAATCTTTCCTCTCCAAACAAACTTTGTTCTCTTCTTTATTAAAAGCTTTATCTTTTAACTTGTCCCGTAGTCGAATAGATGTTTCTTTAGATGCTTTTACCCCGATATTGCCTAAGTGTGAAACTTAAATAGATTTCCAAAATAAATAACTTTTAGCACATGTCCTAGGATCAACCTGATCGATCCTGTGAGTCACCAAAGTTAGATTTGGAAGATCAGTGGTTGTTTTCCAATTTTCAAGAGAAACAAAATGGCACGCCCAGTGGGACAGTGCTAGAAAATCTTTTTGTGCAAAACTAAATTTATAGAAAGTTGCAGTCGTGTTGGTCCCTTTGTGGGAAGTGCATTTTATGTTACTGAGAAGTGGTAGAGTTACCGCTGTAAACGAAGAAAGACGACCAAGACGAAACATTAGGAACATGGCTACAGATACGAACCAGCCAGATAACCCTAACCGTCAAGGAGACGGTTCCAGTGAAGGAATAAGAGACGATGGAGTTCCCCTTCTGATACCGTCGACCGGAGAACAAACGGTGTTTCCTGTGAGGCCAGTACCGACACCCTCCGTACTTGGGACTGGATTGACGGTGATAAGACCTTATAGTCAACCAGTGTTGGAATATATTGGCCTTTCAACGCCAAATCCTCAGATATTGTTAGGGGGAAGTTCGACTTCCGGACAGTTTATTCCCTTTGGGTTTTCACAGTCACCAAGAAATCCCCCATATGGGATGCCCACCACTGTAATGCAAGGGCTCCAAAGTGCGCCCCCCATATTCTCAGATCATGCAATGGCTTCGCCATTACAAGGGTCAGGGTCTGGTGTGAACATGGGTCGAAATCCCCAAAGCCAGAGCTTAGGGTATTCGACGCAAGGCCCCAATTTGACCAACACCTCAGTTGTCTGTTTGAGACAGCAGATGGACGAAAGTAATTTACAAATGGTTCAGACCTTGTCATAAACCATGGGTGAAATCTTTCAACCATTAACCCAAAATACAACCCAGACCAATCAACAATTGGCGGTACAACTGACAAGATTGGCTGAATTCATGGGGGTACCCCCCTTAGCCAGAAATCAGGCTCCAATAGCGGACATCCCACGAGAAAACCTGGGAAATACGGCAGAAACCGATATAGGAAACCAAGGGAGGATGGCCCCTTCTGCAGTCGAAGTGCTTAGGGAAGAACCATTGCGAAATCAGACCCGTGTTCTGGGAGAAAGAGACCCAGAAGTGGTTATCGTGAATCAAAACCAGGACGCGGACAATATAGTCCAACAGGTTCGACGAAATAACATGGCCGTTGATAATAATCTAGCGGCCATGGTCGAGAGAATTATGGCCAGAAATGGTTTGAACACTGGGTTCACCAGGCCAAATTACACTCACCTATAGTAGATTATATCCTTCAGGCAGAGTTACCCCCTAGGACGAAAGTGCCCAAGTTTACTAAGTTTTCAGGAGATACGACGGAGTCCACTGTCGAACATGTGGCCCATTATCTAATCGAGGTTGGACCCAATTAGAGCGTTTATTCCATGAACAGTTCTATATGGGCCAGACTAAGATTAGCTTAAAAGAAATCGCTAGTGTGAAGCGTAAGTTTTCTGAGCCAATTGAAGAATACCTTAATAGATTATGTTTGCTTAAGGCCAGATGTTTCACACAGGTCCCTGAACATGAGTTGGTCGAAATGGCCGCTGGGGGCCTCGACTATTCCATTAGGAAGAAGTTGGATACCCAATATCTAAGGGACATGGCCCAACTAGCCGATCGAGTTCGGCAACTAGAAAGACTCAAAGACGAGAAGGCTAAGTTTAATAAGAATAAGAAGGTAGCTTTTATAGAATATAATGAGAATGTCAAAGGGTTGTGCGATGATCCTGTGTGCTTTGACGAAGGCGAAGTGGATCTTGCTGAACTCAAACAAGGACCACCTTACTCATGTAAAGTACTAGCTCCCCCACAGGGGAAAAGTTGTGTCGAATCTGAAAAGAACGATAGGTTCCCAAAGAAAACATATACTTTCGACATCACAAAATGTGATGAAATCTTCGATTTGTTAGTAAAAGACGGACAAATGATAGTGCCACTTGGTGCTAAAATGTCGTCCATAGAATAAAGAAAGAAAAGAGGGTTTTGTAAATACCATAATTTTCTGGGTAATAAAACATCTCAATATTTTCTTTTCAGGGACCTTGTTCAAAATGAAATTAAGGAAGAAAGTCTGAAGTTTGGAGAGAAAGCTAGCGGCCAGATGAAGGTCGACACAGACCCTTTGCAAATGACGGATGCACATTATACAGAGTTAGTGGAAGCTGTCGCTACTCGAAAAATGCATCGTGCAACGACGGGGAGGCGAAAAGAAAAATAGACAGAAGAGTCGCCACCGAACTTTATTTATCCCATGAGGGGAAAGGAAAATATCGAGAAAAACCTTAAGAAAGAAATGGATAAGATGGTCTCGCAATCATGAACGGGTTCGGAAGCCGGTTATGTGAGGGGAAGGTATTAGCACCCCTCGCATCCATCGTACTCGATGGGAACCTTTTGTTTGTCAATGTGTGAATTTATATGCTAAAATATTATGCTATAAAAGTGTTTCACAGGGTAAAATAAGGGTTAGAAACAGGAAAGTTAGGAGGAAAGAGAGAACAGGGAAAAAGAGAAAGAACAGACTCGGTAGGACTTCGCAGTCCTATGCCTACGTATTCTCAATAAATGTGAGAAAGTCAGAGTCGACGTAGTTCGGGGAACTATAGATATGGGGTGAATGTGCTCGACAAGGATTGTGGCCCTTGTGCCTACGTATCTTTACTTGAAAAAAGTAAAGAATCAGAGCAGCCGTAGTTCGGCCAACTACGGGTGAAAGGTGAAAAAGGGAGCTCGCCAAGACATCGCCGTCTTGTGCCTACGTATTCTCATCTGGCATGAGAAATCAGAGCAAACGTAGTTCATGCTAACAGTGTGTTGATGTTTTTTATGGATGATATTATCGTGCGCATTCTAGCAGTTAGGTGTTTTGCTGCTCGCTCGTTGGAGACTTAGGCATTACCTGTTTGCGGTAGAACGGACGTAACATATCCTTTTTGAAAGATTGATTAGGTTTTCGCCACGCGAGGCAAGAAGTCACATTTGATTTGTTGAATTATTTTTAGGGGGCGAAACAGGTCCTCAGATAGTAACCCCTACGGGTAGTACCCAATTCTTTATCTCAAAGTTTTTGTTATAAAAGGGTGTGGCGAACGAGGCGTCTTCGTATTGAAAGACGAGTATCAAGACCACACACACTACAGTGAGTATCCTGACACTCGGAGAGGAAGAAGACTACACTCAATCCTCTCTCTTTAGTTCAACACAAAGAGAACTTCATTCTCTTATTAAAGATGTTTTTGGTTTTGAATGGTAAGTGCTTTGCAACAGAGAACCCTACGGTAAACGTCAGCACTCGGGATAGGAGAAGGCCTACGCCTAACCACTCCACGACCATTCAAGTCTTTTGTTATGAAAAGAAGTTTGAAAGTGCACTCGGTACGGGACCGAGGTTTTAGGTGAGAAAGGTTAAGGAATGAAGTTGCAAAAGTGAGATGTGGTGGATAAAGTCGCGTCTTCGTATTGAAAGACGAGTGTCGAAACCACCCTCACTACAGTGGGCATCCTAACACTCGGAGAAGAAGAGGTCTACACCCAATCCTCTCTCTTTAATTCAACATAAAGAGAAAATAGTTTATTGAAAGTGTGCTCGGTATGGGACCGAGGTTTTAGGAGGAAAAGTTTAGAAGCGTCTTCGTATTGAAAGACGAGTGTCGAAACCACCCTCACTACAGTGGGCATCACAACACTCGGAGAAGAAGAGGTCTACACCCAATCCTCTCTTTTTAATTCAATACAAAGAAATTGTTTTAAAAAATGGTTTGAAAGTGGACGGAAAGCGTTGAAAATAAATGGTCTCAGATCCAACGTTATTTATCAACAGTTTGACTTAATAACGGTTTACGGAGGTCTCGTCATCGACCAAAACGGATAGAAGTGAAATAAAGTCGAAAAGTGAGAAAGAAGAAAAAGGCGGTCTCAGATCCTTCATTTCTCATCAATAATTTGACGGGGAATCGAAGGAAACTACTTCATCGACCAAAAATTCGATAAAATTAAATAAAATCAAAAATGAGAAAGAGGAGAGAAAATCGGTCTCAGGTCTATCGTTTCTCATCAATAATTTGACAGAAAAACAATAGAGGTCTTGTCATCGACCTAAACAGATGAAAATGGGACAAAATGCCCAATGAAATAAAATCTATCTTTAAAATAAAAAGTGTAATCTAAAACTCTAATAAGAAAATATTAAGAAATTTCAAATAGAAAAATAATAAAAACTTCTATAAGTTATATATAAATTCTAAAAGAAAATGAAATTAGAAAAATATATATAATATAAAAATATAATAATAGTCTGTATATAATATATAATAACTAAGAATATTTACATAATATATTCAAAAAAACTAAAATATAAAAAAAAGGTAATTACAAATTATTTCTTAAAAAAACACAAGACAGGGGGTTAGAGACTGAAAACGGGTGATGTAGGGGAGAAATGGGCCCTCGGCCCAAATCACAAACAACACAGTAATCAAAAAAGAAAAGAAAAAAAGAATCCTCTTTGTATTTTTTTTACGTACATCAGAAACCACAACACGACGGTGAGGAAGAGCAACCACACAACATCTTCTTTCTGATTCAAGCTTTCCCCCTTCAATTTGGGTTGCTTCAACTCGTATCTTCTAGTTTCGGTCTATTTGAATCTCGATTTGCTTCGGTTTGTGAAGTTTTGCTGAAGGTTCGAAAATGGGTCGGAGGAGTTCGAAGTTGAAATGGTTTTTTTTTGAGTGGTTGGTTTCTAGCGAGACGAAACGATGAGTTTGGAGTTGTTTGTGGTTTTGACGGAGAAGAGATGGTTGAAGGTGACACGGTTCTCCTTTTGTGTGGTGGGTCGCGATCTGGGTTTATGACACAAGGTTTGAGATCTGGGTTTTCGCATTCTAGAAGAAGGTGCAGTTTAATGGAGTTTCTGGGTTGGGAAGAGGTTTTGTTGTGGATTTTGAGTTGTTGAAGATGATGATATTTACAGCGGAAATGGGTTTCTGTGGGGCTTGTTCAATTTCGTTTTGGAGTGGTGAGTAATGGGTTTTGTCTGGGTTAAACTTCTGTGAAGGAGATGATTTTCTGGAAATGGAAGATGAAGGTGAAGCCGTATTTTCTGGGTATATGGGTTGTGGTGTGTTGGCTGGGTTTTGCTTGATTTTGTTGATGAAATTTCTGGGTTCATACGGTGGAGAAATTTGATGTTTTGAGGTTGGTTTAGTGTGAATGGAGTTTGAAGGAAGGAGAAGGTTGAAGGTTTTCTGGGCTGTTGATGTTGGTTTGTTGAAACAGATGACGTTGAAATGGGTTGTAGGTTTGAAAACGAGTTTTTGGAAGTGATTGAAGAAGATGATGCTGTTTGAAGTGGAGGTGGGAGGTTGTGTTGAAGTTGACGGTATGGGTTTCACGACAGATTGAGGGTGATGTTCATGTTTCCGTAAGAAATTTTGGATTTGGGAAGAAAATGAACAGTGGCGGCTCAGAGTTTTGGGTTAGGGTTCCCTTCTGAATAGGGTTTGGAGGCTGCTGAAATTAGGGTTTCCTCTCTGAAGGGATGATGAATAGTGGCACACCCTATATAGGGCTGCCACGTGGCACTTGGAGTGGTTAAAGGAAAATAGAACATTTTCTATAAAACATAATAATATATACAAAAATTAAAAAAAAAATGATATATATGCAAAATATAAAATAATAAATATATATATAAAATATAAGTACAGTTTATGATAAAAAAAAAAAAATAAAATAATAACAAAAATGCTGGGGATGGGATTCGAACCCCACCCCTCAGGCAAAACACACACACGCCTTACCGCTGTGGCAGATATATATATTTGTTAATGAAATCACATAAATAACTATATGTACAAAACAAAAATAATAAAACGAAACAAAACAGAAAAATGCTGCAGATGGGATTCGAACCCCATACCTCCAGTATAAACACACAAAACCACATCCGCTGGGACGGATTTCCTTTTGTTAAAAAATACGCACAAACAAATATGTATTACATGAACATTAAAAAAATTAAAATTAATTAATAAAAACTATTTCAAACTAATTAATAAATGAACAATAAGAATAACTAATATATATTCTATACTAAAACTAATTCTAATGTAATAAATAATAAAATGATAATAACCTTTTAAAAAAGAAAAATTCTAACAAAAACTATTAAATAAAATTAATTACAAATAAATCCTAATATTAACAAAAATCTATTTAATACATAAATCTAAACAAAACTATTTAAAAAAAATACTAAAATAAAATAAAATAATTTCTATATGAAAATAAAAATCTATTCAAAACTATTTAATATTCTAAAATATCTCTAACATTACTAATTTAATTTTAAAATCCTAAAATATCTCTAACATTAAATCAAATCTAATTAATTCTAAAATCCTAAAATATCTCTAACATTACTAACTTAATTCTACAATCCTAAAATATCTCTAAAATTAAATTAAATCTAATTAATTCTAATATTAAAATAATTCTAAAACAAATTAAATCTATGCTATAAAAATAATCTATTTCTATTCTAAATAAATAAAAACTATTTCTAATAAAAATTCTAACTAAATTAAAAAATCTATATAAAAACTTATAAAAATAAAATATATTCTAAAGAAATAAATAACTATTCTAAATGATTAAATAAAGCAAAAAAAAAATAAATGCAAAATGTCATGGGAAAACGGGCGAGCACCGAAATGTGCTGATATTATCAAACATGGATTGAATTATCAAGAGGAGAGCGACTTTCGCTCGATTTTGACACTGAGCTTTTCGTTTGAATTAATTTGATTCGCCTGAAACGCGAGCAAAGCGGCTAAAATCCTGACAAATTCAATCCGGCTGATAATACGGGCAAAATGCGAAAATGATATGCAGATGAAGAACGAAGCAAAAGCCAGTCAAAGTCGGAAAACCGGTGGGCAAATTTTGGGGTGCAACAGCTGCCCCTATTCAATTGACTTGGACCAGAAGGGATGAAAAGCGATCGCTTTCAGACATTCAAGGTAGAAGGTGATTGAATACAAAAAGAACCCGGAAATTTGCCAACCGTAAAAAGAAACCTCTGTCATCACCGTCAATCATCAATATCTAGTAAAAGCACCTGACTTCGCCGTCAAAACTCATCATCAAATTTGTAAAACATCTGACTTCGCCGTCAGAACTCCACATAAAATTCCTCTGGCATTGCCGCCAGTCATTCAAAAATAATTAATCGGTAAATCACATCTGACATCGCCGCCAGTCATTCAAAAAAATAAGGTGTCCGACATTGCCGCCGGACAACCAAAACAAACAGCATCGCCGTTGGAAAACTAAATCACCTGACATCGCCGCCAGAAACAAACATCCAACCTCGCCGCTGGGAAAACCAAATATTTGACATCGTCGTCAATTCTCAACATCGTCCAATGATGGACAGAGAGAAAAATCATATCCAGAACTCACATCGTCTAATGGTAGACAGGAAGAACAATATCCAAAATACTCACATAGTCCAATGATGGACGGAGAGGAAAATCATAACCAAATCTCGCATCGTCTAATGATAGACGAGAGGAATATCAAAACCAAATCTCGCATCATCCAATGATAGACGAGAGGAACATCATCCAAATCTCGCATCGTCTAATGATAGACAGGAAGAACAATATCCAAAATACTCACATAGTCCAATGATGGACGGAGAGGAAAATCATAACCAAATCTCGTATCGTCTAATGATAGACGAGAGGAACATCATATCCAAATCTCGCATCGTCTAATGATAGACAAGAGGAACATCATCCAAATCTCGCATCGTCTAATGATAGACGAGAGTAACATCAAAACCAAATCTCGCATCGTCTAATGATAGACGAGAGGAACATTAAAACCAAATCTCGCATCGTCTAATGATAGACGAGAGGAACATCAAAACCAAATCTCGCATCGTCTAATGATAGACGAGAGTAACATTAAAACCAAATCTCGCATCGTCTAATGATAGACGAGAGGAACATCAAAACCAAATCTCGCATCGTCTAATGATAGACGAGAGGAACATCAAAACCAAATCTCGCATCGTCTAATGATAGACGAGAGTAACATCAAAACCAAATCTCGCATCGTCTAATGATAGACGAGAGTAAAATCTGCTGGGGATGTAATCAACAGAGGGTTGATGGACAAAGTACGACCGACGTATGATCTGGAACCCAAAAGTAAGTAAGCGGATGAGCTGTCTGAACAAAGCTGTTGATATACCACCGTCTTGATTGAAGAGTGATTCAGGTTGCCACAGAAGGCTAACAAAAACTGGCTTATGCTTCGCATGCACATGTTTGAATTTTATGGCGTAATGCTCCATACGAAATGGAAATGCTACGCATTTGAGGATGAAATGCAAAGATGATGCAAATATGATAACTATATGCAAAAATGCAGATGCAGGCTCGGGCTGCTGGGGAAAACTGGATCTGAAAGAATCACTCCAGCAAAATAAATGCTGAAGAGGTGAAGCCAACTCTGCTAGGAATAACCGGATGTGCCAAGTATGATTGGACTCTCCTGGGGATGGCTTACACACGCCAATGACGATTGGGCTCTTGCTGGGGAAGACAGGTGAAGGGTTACGACTTCCCGACATTCATCTTGAACTTGAAGATTGACTGCACCTGCTTGAATAGCTCTGAGTAGCTCTGAAGATATAGAGAGGAACAATTCCTTTACTTCTGATTTTGCCCCAGCCTGTGGGATCTCTGTGGGGATATTTCTTGAAAGGAAATCATAAATCTCTGTACCCTGATGGTTTGATAGGAACTGCCTCAGCATCATGAACCTTAGAAAGGTGCTTCCGATTAGCTGCCTTCTGGGTAAGGATAATATCTGTGCTCTTGGGGTGACCTGCCCCATCCTTGAAGTGATTTGCCCCTGATTGGCCGATTTGTAGAGAAGTTCCCCTGGCTGACTTCGAGAGATTTATCGAATCTCGACCTGATTGCCCCAGATTAACTGATCTTCGGATGGCTGACTCCTTTGATGATCATTTAATATGCCTTGCCCCTGCTCAACGGAGTACTCAGGCGTTCTGCATCTTATCTCGATCGAACTTTCCACTGTAGGAACTCTCCTGATGTCAAGTGCTTATTCACAAGTAAAACAAATTGCTTTGCCAAGATAATATTAATGCAATGTATATGATAGTTTTGAAATCCCAGTCTGTTCACTAGAAAAAAGTTGTGATGTATAGTGAATGAATCACTTATCGGAATGTCAATATCAATACCCTTAGGGTAAGAAAAATCCTTTTAGGAGTCAGTTTCGACGCGATCTTTACCAAAGTATGCTTTCGAAACAAACTTGCTTCAATTAGGACTTTTGAAGGTTGTAACTTGGTCAGGTTCATGGTTTGAAAGGAAAGATATAAGGCTCAAAGTTCTGTTTAACCCACCCACTCTTCTTAATGTTCTCCAATCCTACGTTCAGCTAATTCGACACTCGCTCGCCTCTCAGAGGTTGACTGACAGGAGTGATGGTTCAAGAAACCATAAGTTTTCGGAGTGGCAGTCACTCGCTTTTCGTCTTTGGTGTCTGGCTCACACGACTTGTTCTTCGTCATTTTTCAATTTCCCTAATTTTGCCTGGACTGACTCTTTGAGTATATATTCTGATCTCAAAGTCCAGCGGGATGCCCTAATTTTTGCCTAAGCCACTTGTTTTCATGTTATCGACTTAGCGGGCTTCTGTTTTTTCTTTTCTTTTTTCGGAACAAATCAACGTGACACCAGCTGGTCTGACTTGTTGAAGGGATTGTGACTGTCTCACTTCTCGGCTTTTTAGGTACGACCTCTACGGGTGTGATTGATCCTCGAACGGGGAACACTCCTTCTGCAATTTGGATGCTCGGTCAAATTAACTGACATCTACCCTACCCTAGGTTAAGATTGAGGGTTTTTCGTTTTCAGAAAGAAACTCCTACTACTAGGCTCAAAGGGGTTGACAAGGGATTAACATCCTTATATCTCCTGTGTTTAGGGATTTGAAACAATGCCTGTACATCATCAGCAGAGATTTTATTCAAAAGCATACATTCGGAAGCTTGCGCGTCTTTCAATTTCGTCATCCTCCCTTAAGGAATTCCGCTTAAACAAGCGTTTGACATTAATGGAAAAGCAATATTGAGTGAACACGAATGGATTTAATCAAAACATGCATATCCATTTCATTATCATTATCAATCGAAAACAAACACGTCTTACAAATGAAATTTGCAAATAAGTTCACACTTAAACAGAAAAGAAACTACAAATGCAAAGGAAAAACATGATTGAGAGATTGCCAGCTTCGGGGAACTGGGCTTTCATTCTTGACTTGCTGCCGAACCAGCCATCTTTAGAATTGCTCATCGAAATCCGTCTGATACTCCTCTGAACATATGCTCTCGGTGAATCCCCTCATGACATTAGCTGCTGTCAAACCCGCACGACTGGATGAAGGAGAAACGTTGATCTGAATACCCTGAGGTGTAATTGAGAACATGTTGGAGTCAAGCAGCGTCTGAACCTGGCTTCTAAGCACCTTACAGTCTTCAGTTGAATGCCCCTGTGCCCCAACATGGTACTCACAGCGAGCGTTGACATCAGAATCTAACGGATGTGGAGAAGTCTCTGGATCAGTTTGCTTCGGCACAATCAAACCACCTCTGATCAAGTCTGGCAATATCTGACTGTACGACAATGGCAACTGAGTGAAATGTCTCTCTGGCTTCTTCGGTCTTCGTCGAGCATGCTGACGCGGCTGATGACGGTATGAATGTTGACTCTGAAGGGGAGCAAATATCTGATACACAGACCTAACAGATTGCTGACTCTGAATACTTGAAACGTCTGAAAACTGAATTTGAGATAATGGAGATTCTGGGATAGCATTACTTTCTTTCTCCCATTCCTCTTTAGAGCTGACAACTGATTCTCTTTCATAAACTGAGGTATCTGAGACGTCTCGGATCTTTCCACTCTTGATTCCGCTCTCAATACGTTCTCCTGCTATCACTAAGTCAGCAAAGTTTAACGTTCCACCACTAATCAATATATCATAGTAATGGCCTTTCAAAGTACCCAAGAAGATGTCAACCAATTCTCTATCCTGAAGCGGTGGTTGAACACAAGCAGCAAATTCTCTCCATCTCTGCACATACCCTCTAAAGGATTCATTCTCCGCTTGAGATAATTCTTGCAACTGCATGCGGCTGGGATTCATGTCGAGATTGTAGTTGTACTGCTTCACAAAGGCATGGGCTAAATCTGACCATGATTTGATGCAACTACTTTCCAACTGCATGTACCAACTCAGAGAGGCCCCACTCAGACTGTCTTGGAAACAGTGAATCATAAGCTTGTCATTGCAGACATACGAAGTCATTCTTCTGCAAAACATCACCAAATGCTGCTTCGGACAACTATCCCCTTTGAACTTCTCAAAATTGGGCGCCTTAAACTTCGGAGGCATCACAAGACCTGGCACCAAACACATGCTCGAAGCATTCAAATTAAGAGTGTTTTGACTCATCAGGGCGTCAAGCTTTTCATCCAACAGACGATATCTTCTCATAAACTCAACAGTCTGAGGGTCCTTAGGAGTGATCTTCGGAACAACTCTTTGGGAATCTGGCGCAGAGAAGGTGAAGTTCTGATAGTCCGAGTCATGGAGAGAAGATGAATCTCTATCTCTAACAATAGTATGCTCTTGATCTTCGACAGGAATCTGCACATGCTGAGCTTGAGCAACATTGTTCACTGGAGTCCTTTGAACATTGGTCTCTCCTCTTGTCATAGCTGACATGGCCTCCATGAGTTGATCCAACTGATTCTTCATCATCTCAAACTCTTCCCTCGTAACAACCAAATTCTGCTCCTCTGAGTCCATGATCCTTCCAGAAGCTAACTCAAATCCAATGTGAATGTCGGGAAATCAACTGCGGGTTGGACAAAAGACTGGTAAGCTCTCTGCTCCGGTTGAGGATGGATATGCAAAAATGAGATGCAAATGAAATGCAATGCAAAATGCTAATGCAACACACAAAGGATCAAAGTCACAAATCCTGCAACACAACACAACGAGATATCTCTCACCTCGGGTGGGCAATCTATTGGTTTATAAGAGGGTATCCCAAAGGCTTTTCAAACAAAGTCCCATGCACTAACCCTCAAAAGTTTCCCATCAAAACGACTACTCGTAAGACGGTAATCCTTTCAAAAGGATGAACACAGAGTTATGTTTTAGCAACCTTCAGAATAAGGTTCTACAAAAGGTCCTCAGAATCGCGGACTCCCAAGTTGGAAATAAAGACGTCGTTACGACTACACGTAAGACATAATCATCCCAAAGGGGTCTCATCTGAGCGGTGGAATTCGATCCAACTCAACGAGTCCTAAGTCTCGCAAATCAGAAAGAAACCACCTTCTAACTTAGTGCATACTCGAAAGCTCGGGTAGAAAGCTTTATCCTCACAAACCAAATCAAATAAACCCAACAGGTTAGAAAGAAACACAACCACAAAATAAATAGCAAAACAAATAAAGCACAAATGTGACAAACAAAATAGGCGTGGCTTGCTAGGGTGTCCCCAGCAGAGTCGCCAGCTGTCGCTACTCGAAAAATGCATCGTGCAACGACGGGGAGGCGAAAAGAAAAATAGACAGAAGAGTCGCCACCGAACTTTATTTATCCCATGAGGGGAAAGGAAAATATCGAGAAAAACCTTAAGAAAGAAATGGATAAGATGGTCTCGCAATCATGAACGGGTTCGGAAGCCGGTTATGTGAGGGGAAGGTATTAGCACCCCTCGCATCCATCGTACTCGATGGGAACCTTTTGTTTGTCAATGTGTGAATTTATATGCTAAAATATTATGCTATAAAAGTGTTTCACAGGGTAAAATAAGGGTTAGAAACAGGAAAGTTAGGAGGAAAGAGAGAACAGGGAAAAAGAGAAAGAACAGACTCGGTAGGACTTCGCAGTCCTATGCCTACGTATTCTCAATAAATGTGAGAAAGTCAGAGTCGACGTAGTTCGGGGAACTATAGATATGGGGTGAATGTGCTCGACAAGGATTGTGGCCCTTGTGCCTACGTATCTTTACTTGAAAAAAGTAAAGAATCAGAGCAGCCGTAGTTCGGCCAACTACGGGTGAAAGGTGAAAAAGGGAGCTCGCCAAGACATCGCCGTCTTGTGCCTACGTATTCTCATCTGGCATGAGAAATCAGAGCAAACGTAGTTCATGCTAACAGTGTGTTGATGTTTTTTATGGATGATATTATCGTGCGCATTCTAGCAGTTAGGTGTTTTGCTGCTCGCTCGTTGGAGACTTAGGCATTACCTGTTTGCGGTAGAACGGACGTAACATATCCTTTTTGAAAGATTGATTAGGTTTTCGCCACGCGAGGCAAGAAGTCACATTTGATTTGTTGAATTATTTTTAGGGGGCGAAACAGGTCCTCAGATAGTAACCCCTACGGGTAGTACCCAATTCTTTATCTCAAAGTTTTTGTTATAAAAGGGTGTGGCGAACGAGGCGTCTTCGTATTGAAAGACGAGTATCAAGACCACACACACTACAGTGAGTATCCTGACACTCGGAGAGGAAGAAGACTACACTCAATCCTCTCTCTTTAGTTCAACACAAAGAGAACTTCATTCTCTTATTAAAGATGTTTTTGGTTTTGAATGGTAAGTGCTTTGCAACAGAGAACCCTACGGTAAACGTCAGCACTCGGGATAGGAGAAGGCCTACGCCTAACCACTCCACGACCATTCAAGTCTTTTGTTATGAAAAGAAGTTTGAAAGTGCACTCGGTACGGGACCGAGGTTTTAGGTGAGAAAGGTTAAGGAATGAAGTTGCAAAAGTGAGATGTGGTGGATAAAGTCGCGTCTTCGTATTGAAAGACGAGTGTCGAAACCACCCTCACTACAGTGGGCATCCTAACACTCGGAGAAGAAGAGGTCTACACCCAATCCTCTCTCTTTAATTCAACATAAAGAGAAAATAGTTTATTGAAAGTGTGCTCGGTATGGGACCGAGGTTTTAGGAGGAAAAGTTTAGAAGCGTCTTCGTATTGAAAGACGAGTGTCGAAACCACCCTCACTACAGTGGGCATCACAACACTCGGAGAAGAAGAGGTCTACACCCAATCCTCTCTTTTTAATTCAATACAAAGAAATTGTTTTAAAAAATGGTTTGAAAGTGGACGGAAAGCGTTGAAAATAAATGGTCTCAGATCCAACGTTATTTATCAACAGTTTGACTTAATAACGGTTTACGGAGGTCTCGTCATCGACCAAAACGGATAGAAGTGAAATAAAGTCGAAAAGTGAGAAAGAAGAAAAAGGCGGTCTCAGATCCTTCATTTCTCATCAATAATTTGACGGGGAATCGAAGGAAACTACTTCATCGACCAAAAATTCGATAAAATTAAATAAAATCAAAAATGAGAAAGAGGAGAGAAAATCGGTCTCAGGTCTATCGTTTCTCATCAATAATTTGACAGAAAAACAATAGAGGTCTTGTCATCGACCTAAACAGATGAAAATGGGACAAAATGCCCAATGAAATAAAATCTATCTTTAAAATAAAAAGTGTAATCTAAAACTCTAATAAGAAAATATTAAGAAATTTCAAATAGAAAAATAATAAAAACTTCTATAAGTTATATATAAATTCTAAAAGAAAATGAAATTAGAAAAATATATATAATATAAAAATATAATAATAGTCTGTATATAATATATAATAACTAAGAATATTTACATAATATATTCAAAAAAACTAAAATATAAAAAAAAGGTAATTACAAATTATTTCTTAAAAAAACACAAGACAGGGGGTTAGAGACTGAAAACGGGTGATGTAGGGGAGAAATGGGCCCTCGGCCCAAATCACAAACAACACAGTAATCAAAAAAGAAAAGAAAAAAAGAATCCTCTTTGTATTTTTTTTACGTACATCAGAAACCACAACACGACGGTGAGGAAGAGCAACCACACAACATCTTCTTTCTGATTCAAGCTTTCCCCCTTCAATTTGGGTTGCTTCAACTCGTATCTTCTAGTTTCGGTCTATTTGAATCTCGATTTGCTTCGGTTTGTGAAGTTTTGCTGAAGGTTCGAAAATGGGTCGGAGGAGTTCGAAGTTGAAATGGTTTTTTTTTGAGTGGTTGGTTTCTAGCGAGACGAAACGATGAGTTTGGAGTTGTTTGTGGTTTTGACGGAGAAGAGATGGTTGAAGGTGACACGGTTCTCCTTTTGTGTGGTGGGTCGCGATCTGGGTTTATGACACAAGGTTTGAGATCTGGGTTTTCGCATTCTAGAAGAAGGTGCAGTTTAATGGAGTTTCTGGGTTGGGAAGAGGTTTTGTTGTGGATTTTGAGTTGTTGAAGATGATGATATTTACAGCGGAAATGGGTTTCTGTGGGGCTTGTTCAATTTCGTTTTGGAGTGGTGAGTAATGGGTTTTGTCTGGGTTAAACTTCTGTGAAGGAGATGATTTTCTGGAAATGGAAGATGAAGGTGAAGCCGTATTTTCTGGGTATATGGGTTGTGGTGTGTTGGCTGGGTTTTGCTTGATTTTGTTGATGAAATTTCTGGGTTCATACGGTGGAGAAATTTGATGTTTTGAGGTTGGTTTAGTGTGAATGGAGTTTGAAGGAAGGAGAAGGTTGAAGGTTTTCTGGGCTGTTGATGTTGGTTTGTTGAAACAGATGACGTTGAAATGGGTTGTAGGTTTGAAAACGAGTTTTTGGAAGTGATTGAAAAAGATGATGCTGTTTGAAGTGGAGGTGGGAGGTTGTGTTGAAGTTGACGGTATGGGTTTCACGACAGATTGAGGGTGATGTTCATGTTTCCGTAAGAAATTTTGGATTTGGGAAGAAAATGAACAGTGGCGGCTCAGAGTTTTGGGTTAGGGTTCCCTTCTGAATAGGGTTTGGAGGCTGCTGAAATTAGGGTTTCCTCTCTGAAGGGATGATGAATAGTGGCACACCCTATATAGGGCTGCCACGTGGCACTTGGAGTGGTTAAAGGAAAATAGAACATTTTCTATAAAACATAATAATATATACAAAAATTAAAAAAAAAATGATATATATGCAAAATATAAAATAATAAATATATATATAAAATATAAGTACAGTTTATGATAAAAAAAAAAATAATAAAATAATAACAAAAATGCTGGGGATGGGATTCGAACCCCACCCCTCAGGCAAAACACACACACGCCTTACCGCTGTGGCAGATATATATATTTGTTAATGAAATCACATAAATAACTATATGTACAAAACAAAAATAATAAAACGAAACAAAACAGAAAAATGCTGCAGATGGGATTCGAACCCCATACCTCCAGTATAAACACACAAAACCTCATCCGCTGGGACGGATTTCCTTTTGTTAAAAAATACGCACAAACAAATATGTATTACATGAACATTAAAAAAATTAAAATTAATTAATAAAAACTATTTCAAACTAATTAATAAATGAACAATAAGAATAACTAATATATATTCTATACTAAAACTAATTCTAATGTAATAAATAATAAAATGATAATAACCTTTTAAAAAAGAAAAATTCTAACAAAAACTATTAAATAAAATTAATTACAAATAAATCCTAATATTAACAAAAATCTATTTAATACATAAATCTAAACAAAACTATTTAAAAAAAATACTAAAATAAAATAAAATAATTTCTATATGAAAATAAAAATCTATTCAAAACTATTTAATATTCTAAAATATCTCTAACATTACTAATTTAATTTTAAAATCCTAAAATATCTCTAACATTAAATCAAATCTAATTAATTCTAAAATCCTAAAATATCTCTAACATTACTAACTTAATTCTACAATCCTAAAATATCTCTAAAATTAAATTAAATCTAATTAATTCTAATATTAAAATAATTCTAAAACAAATTAAATCTATGCTATAAAAATAATCTATTTCTATTCTAAATAAATAAAAACTATTTCTAATAAAAATTCTAACTAAATTAAAAAATCTATATAAAAACTTATAAAAATAAAATATATTCTAAAGAAATAAATAACTATTCTAAATGATTAAATAAAGCAAAAAAAAAATAAATGCAAAATGTCATGGGAAAACGGGCGAGCACCGAAATGTGCTGATATTATCAAACATGGATTGAATTATCAAGAGGAGAGCGACTTTCGCTCGATTTTGACACTGAGCTTTTCGTTTGAATTAATTTGATTCGCCTGAAACGCGAGCAAAGCGGCTAAAATCCTGACAAATTCAATCCGGCTGATAATACGGGCAAAATGCGAAAATGATATGCAGATGAAGAACGAAGCAAAAGCCAGTCAAAGTCGGAAAACCGGTGGGCAAATTTTGGGGTGCAACAGAAGCCAACATAGTCGAAGTTACTGATGGCTCCGATTTTTCAACCAACATGGTCGAAGTTACTGATGGCTGCGATTTTTCAACCAACATGGTCGAAGCTACTGACGACTCTGATTTTTCAACCAACACGATCGAAGCTACTGATGGCTGCGATATTTCAATCGACATGACATAAATTACTGATAATCACGGCAAAAGTCAACGTGGGCTTCTGACAAAAGGGTTGTGTGGAAATGGCAATTGATGACCACGCCCAAAGGGATGAAGGTATAAGTTCAAACAACAAAAGCAATCTAGGGTGGGAGATAGTGACCAAAGAAACTGCTGATAACTTCGTCAGAATTGACCAGGCCACTAAAGGCGTGGAGCTAGGCCTAAGGAAGCTTAATCTAGTCGAAGAAGTTGAGATTAATATGGTAGATATCACTCAACACGAATATGTAGGGGATAATGAAGCAAATTACCAAGGGGCGCACACTAGGGAAGCGTACCTAGAGCAGGAAGAATCGATTGTTGCTTTCCTCCATCGTTGCCAAGAGAGAGGATCTAGTATGATACTATGTCCTCGATGCAGCGCCATTTTTGACAAAAAGGCCGCACAGAAGCTAGAGGGAACACGGAGGCTAAGACAAGATAAGGAAAGGCCCATATTCGACCCTCGAAGAAGTCTTCAAAAAAGATCTGAGCCTCGCACAAGGCCTCCGATAAACAAACCTACTAGTTTTAAACCCAACGCTGAGGCTACTAATGGAAAGTGGACAAAGCTTAATGAGAATAGACAGCGGGGGCAGCAGAGGTGGAAGAACTTTGAAGTACAATGAGGATCTTCATTAAGTTATTGAAAGGAGTTTTAGTCTTCAAAAGCTTCCCATGTATCTGAAAACTATAAAGGAAAGAATCCCATGTCTCGATCACAATGGAGACAGGAACAACATAAGAGAAAAGCACTTAGGGAAAGCGCACAAAGGGACCAGCCAGAATCCAGTACCAATATTCCTATCGAAAATGAAGAAGGACGAACGAGAGCTTTTGGGAAGACACCTGTAGGACGAAAATTGTTTCCGACACAGGTCGAAGAACAGAGAAAACCGGTTGGGGTCGATGACGAAATGACCGATAATTTTGATTCAAACTCTGACGATACTCTGGATATTTTGGTTAATGTAGTATCGGTGATGCCTATGGAATTTGACAGAATTTCTGTGGTTGAAAACCTGGACACCTATACGGACTGGGAGATGGCGGCTCATAAGCCTGTGTGTTACTATGTGATGAATAATGGTTGCGTCGAGGAGAAAAACGCATTCTTCGAACGTCCCACAGAGGCGATGAAGAATCAGATAGCCAACAATTTGGCATAAGTCGCGTCAGGATATAGGGTCTCGAAGGAAAAATTGCAAGAAGCAATCGAGGCTAGGGGTAAGGTTGTGTCCGTAGGCTTGAGACCGTCGAAATTTGAAGTTACAAAGTTTGGCTACGCTGACGAGGAAACCTTCGAAATTTTTACGGTCGAAGGTCTGACAGACAAAGATTGGAGGAAACCTTTGGTCGAATACCTTCAGAACCCTTTAGCAACTACAGAACGAAAAATAAGGTATCGAGCGCTAAGCTATGTCCTTTTAGGGAATGAGTTATTTAAGAAAACCTCTAAGGGAGTTTTACTTAAATGCCTCAGCGAATCTGAGATATACTTGGCATTATCATCAGTCCATGGTGGGACATGTGGAGAGCACCAGGTAGGCCATAAGATGAAATGGCTATTATTTCGCCAAGGGATGTACTGGCCCACGATGCTGAAAGATTGCATTGAGTTCGCCAAAGGTTGTCAGGAATGCCAAGTCCAAGCTGGCATACAACATGTTCCAGCAAGCGAGTTACAGTCCATAGTCAAGCCATGACCATTCAGAGGTTGGGCTTTAGACTTGATAGGAGAAATTCGACCCGCATCTTCCAAAAACCAGAAGTATATTCTGGTGGGGATAAACTACTTCACCAAGTGGATCGAAGCTATACCTCTACCTAAAGTAGACCAAGAAGATGTCATTGAGTTCATTCAGAAATACATCATCTGCAGATTCGGGCTACCAGAAACAATAACGAGAGACCAAGGGTCAGTGTTTACGGGTAGGAAGATGCAGAAGTTCGCCAAAGAGATGAGATTCAAACTTCTTACTTTGACGCCTTATTACGCCCAGGCCAATGGCCAAGTCGAAGCAGCAAACAAAGTGATAATTGGCATGATAAAAAAGCAAATTAGAAGTAAGCCTAAAAACTGACATAAGACGTTGGATCAAGTCTTATGGGCGTGTCGAACATCCCCTAAGGAAGCAACCAATACTTCCCCTTATCGACTGACCTTCGGCCATGATGCAGTATTGCCAATCGAAATATACATACTGTCAGTCAGAATTCAGAGGCATCACGAAATCCCTCGAGAAATCTATTGGGACATGATGCTTGATGAGTTAGTAGATTTAGACGAGGAAAGGCTAAAAGCTCTAGAACTCTTGAGAAGACAGAAGAAAAGAGTGGAGAAGTCATATAACAAGAAGGTTAAAGCAAAGGCTTTCCTGGTCGGGGATCTAGTGTGGAGAGTAATCCTGCCCATGGATCAAAAGGTGAGATCTTTAGGAAAATGGTCCCCAAAGTGGGAAGGACCATTCCAGGTGTCGAAGGTTTTCTTTAATGGGGCATACGAAGTGACAAAGTTGAGTGAAGACAAGAGAATATTAAAAGTAAATGGCAAATATTTAAAAAAAATATAAGCCTGCACTTCAAGAGGTAAAAATATTAACAGAGTAACAACCGAATATAAAGCGAAGCCATAAATGGTGATTAGCAAATACGCCAAAATGGCCCAGTGTCTTACAAACAAAAGTTAAAATGACTTACAAAGGCCAGTAAAGATGTTCTATTACAAAAATCTAATAAACTAAAAAGGGAGAGTTGCCTTCATTTTGAGGTAGTTCGACTTTTGGAGTTCAAGGCGGTTTTGGCATTGAGCTTTGTCTATTCTTAGTTGGGCAACCTCAGCTTCCAAGCGACGGGATTTCTCGGCGAAATTAACGGCATGTTCGAACTCATTTGATAGGGAGGAATCATCCAAAGAAGATAATTCAACATTCTTTTTCTTAGCTTTCGCTATCTTGTTGCGAAGTTTTTTGATCTTGCGCTCCCAACAGGCAATGTTCGCCTCATTAGTAATAACCTCTTGCTTATTCTTCTCCATTGTCTCCTCCAATTCTGCGATCTTTTCTTCAGATTCGACAACAGCAGTCCAAGCAGCAGCTTCACTACCTGTTTTCGTCTGAATGTCATTCTCAATCTGGGGCAATAGTCGAAAGTCTTTATGTACTTGGTCAATTAAGGTGCCAACTTCTTGAATGACGCTCGTGACCTCAGGAGAAATCGATTTAAGATCCACTTGTTGGAGAAGAGCTTTTAAGGGAATATGGTTGACTGGGCCCATCTGCAGAAGGGAGAAAAGATCCCCTCTGAAGATCTTTTTCGTAATCTTTTCAAGAGCATTGTCAGCTGGCTGATTCGAGGTTTGGCCTTCAGATGTCGAAGTGCTGGGAGTTCTGCCAGAGGAATGACTTCACCTGCTCAAGAGAAGCCTAATGTATTGTCGAGGGTTAGAAACCTTCAATGCATCAAGTTCGGCTGTGATAAGCTGAGCTTCGCCTTGGAAGGAGATTGTTTGAGTTTCCTTGGAGGTAGAAGCAATAGGAGTCTTTATCACTTCAGCAGTGGTAGTTTTCTCGACGGAAGTTTCCATAGGTTTTGATTCTTTGTCTTGACCCTCCTCTGCCTCTGCGCCATCCTCTTCCATTTCGTCTCTAGTGCCTTCATCGCTGGACTCGTTCGGCTCAGACTGATGCATGACTTGATCTTCAACAGCGTGATCACCTTCTGCATCCCTTTCATCTACAACCATCGTTCGACCCAAGGGATAACTGTTCGTATCAACCAAGTTTGTGCCCCCTCCAAAATGTCGACTTCATCATCTGCTACAACAGGATCGACCAAAGTATTATTCTCTTCGTGGTCAGATCCATCAGTTTGATACTGTTGAGTTGTTGTCTTCGCAGGTGAAGGAGGGATTGTGACAGGATCAAGCTTATTAATCGCGCCAAGAGAACTCATACCAGAACCCAAATCAGAGGTTGGATGGTAAGTAGGCTCACCTTGGCTATTCAAGGGATAAAGTGATAAGGGAAGCTTGGGTGGATCAGTTTTCAGAGCCCTAACATCAGTCTAGAAAAAAAAAACAGACATCAAAAAGAGTTAGACCAAAAATCAGTACAAGACCGAAAGAAAGAAAAGTAGGGGCACAACATACCTTGGCATTTTCATCAGCATGGCTAGAGTTGCCACTCTCCATAGGAACAACAGTTTGGATCGAGGCATCACCCGTGGGAGCCTTAGTAAGGTCTTGAGAGGAAGTACTGGTTTGAAGTATTTTGGTTGCAGGGGGAGCGGATGGAGCGTCAGAAGTATCCACGTCATGGGTGACTTTTCGCTTTCTTTTTTGAAGATTCTCGCGAGGAGATCCATCTTCGTCATCTGAGTCAATGATAATCTGAGCAAAAGCCCTTTTTAGCCTCTTTTGTGGGGTGGGTGGTTTTCGACTAGCCTAAAAGCAGCATAAGGTGTTAAGAGTAATTAAGGAAGTCGAAATAATAGAGGGTTGCGGGAGATTACCTTCTGGTCTTCGACCTTGCTTTCAGTCTTAGGTGTTGGGGCAACGCGTTTTGGAGCAGCTAAAAAATAAATAATAACAATGCTACTTAGCAATAATAAAGCTCAGGGAGAAGAGTCCAAATGGAAGGAGGATGAACCTTCAAGAATGTCGGATTCGATGCGAACATCTTTGATACTAACATGAAGGTGCCCTTTAAAAGTACCGAGTGTATGTTTAGTCGGAACCACCCGCTGTGTTTTGGGCTTCGACTGCTGTCGAAGGATTTTTATAGGGTCTCCACAAATGAACTAATCTAGGAATTGAGGGGAAAGAGCCACGCCAAAACCATCAGTTGGTAATCGATGGACTTTTGGGGGAAAGAGTTTAAAAGCAACCTCGTACCGTTTCTCACGAGGAACAGAAGAGGGAATCTTTAAATTTTCCAATTTTTTAGAAAACTTTTCCTTCAAGGTAACAGCAGCCTTACGGATGGTCCGACTAATATCATCTGGTTGATAGGCAGTTTCGAAGTACTTCTGGAAGGCTTGAATCTCTTTGATATGGGTAGACGTACCTTTCTTGATCTTCTCCTGCACATCAACGAAAGCTTGGTCAATCAAGCGAGCAAAGCTCGAAGCATCAAGGAACTCTGAGGCATAATGTTTTGACCACCAGTCGTAGAAATCTGGGGAGCAGAAGTAAGAGGGTTCAAAGTGGACAGGCGTAAGAAAGAATTTATGGGCATGGCGCGCCAATTGTGTCGAACAGTCAAGGGGAGAAAGCACCGCGAGAGGAAGTATGATGTGTGATTTCTTATCATATAGACACTTGGGCAAAGTTTGTATTAACCCAAATTGCCTGGACACCAAGTTTGGCTGGTAGGCTACTAAGCTGGCCTGACCTCTAAAAAGGTTTAGTTTGTGAACCAGCAGTTGAGGTATGAGGAATCGTTCCCAAATTAGCTTCGATTCCTCTGCTTGTTTCTTTAGTGGAGCAGGGAAGGACCTGGTGAACCACTCAGGGCTGCATCTTCTTTCTACAAAGGGAGTCATCCTCGAAGTGAAATCGTACCGTTTGGCGAACATGTGAATGAAGTTGGATAGGTTGGCTCGAAGAGTATGTCCTTCTTCGCTGGGAGTGAGCTGGGCCAAGCGAGGCCATTCGACTCGTCTCTCAGAAACTGAAGACGAACCTTCATCGACTTCACCTTTGTTGGAGAGGTTATGTTCAAAAGTAGCATTAAGCCACAATTGGAGGAGCCAAAAAGGGCCTGATAACAGCAAGTTGTCATGGCTTTCAGGGTCTTTCAATTTGGCAGCACCTTCGCCCAAGGCCTCATAGAGACTGGCCAAAATCATCTCGCTCAGGCAAATACCTCTCTTCAAGTGCAGCTGGTTTACCAGAACAAGATATTTTCGTGCCACCTGCAGAGATTTTGTACAAAATACGCAGGGAGATAACCACATGGCCAGAAAGGCTATATGTTCCTCATTTTCGACAGAAGTGGTGGTTTTGTTATGGTAGTGTTGGACGAAGGCTGTATAAGTATGTTTTGTGCTGGCGAATCCTATAGTGTCTTGGCTATCAACGTCAGGGTCGTAAACAAGGTCGTGAGGTTTTAGGCCCACAATAGCAGCTACATCAAACAATGTGGGTGTCGTCATCCCACAAGGAAGGTGGAAAGTATTATGGGTACTGTCCCAGAAAAACAAGGAAGAAGCCAGCATAAGGGGGTAGTAAGTAGGGCCTACCTTCGACATCATTATAAGGTCGTAAATGCCAATGTCCTTCCATCCTGGGCTTTCACTTTTTCTATTTTTTCCAACCAATTGAGATAAAGTTCACAATCTTTGAAGTAAGGGGTAGCTCTAAATAATCTGGCTCCATCGTGGAGATACCTAATTTCTACGTCAAAGAGAGTTAGGTTATCAGGGCCATCAACGGGGACTTTGCTAGAATCTTTTTGCCCTAAAGGTTTAGTGACTCTGTAGGAGGGAAAGAAGTCTTTAATGCTAGAGTAATCAAGACCTAAAGGAGATAAAGGGCCAGACATGGCCAGGGGTTTTACCTGCAATAGTAACTGGGATGATTACCTGTGATTCATAGATGAGGAGTTTCTCTTCTAACAAGGGTTCACGAATGAACTGCTGGTTCTTCACTACCTTAGGACTGCTTAAGCTGGCAAAGGGTGGGAGAGTTGATGCAGAAGTTTGCCCTTTGGGTTACGTCTTCTTCTTCTGATGATCGGCCATTATTGAAATTAGTGAAAGAGTTTTTTTAAGAAGCAGAAAAATTGGGGGAAGAGGAATGCAAGAGTAGTGTTAAGAGTTGAAAAAGTTGGGAAAAAATGACAACACTGGAGGAGAATCACTTATATAGAGCATGAAAGCATAAAAGTTTTCATCATTAAGGGGCTAGAGTTAGTGGGCTACGTGTGCGCCTGAAGTAGGGTGGCAGGTGTAGCAGTTGCAATTCACGTCCCCTAGGCTGAAAAGGTGATGATGACCCACGATTTTGGTGGTTCCCGAGAAAATCGCCATGATGAAACATGACGTCAGAAACGTGCATCAAGGTGGCGAAATAATGTCTTGCATGCTCTCCTCTATTTTTCTTTTCTCTTTCTTCCCTTTCACCTTCCCAGACATGTATTGGGTGAAAGAACATTAGCTGACACGTATGAGGAAAACAAGCGGCGTCGAAATCAGACGCTGTCAAAAAATATGCTTTTCCACATCAGAAATCGAAAAGACATTTTTGGGGGGCAATTTGTTAGCTCCTAAATTCGACGCCTCTTACAAAATAAAGGAATTTAAGGAAAAAATATCCAAAACAAGTTGAAAGCAAAGGTTGATCGAAAGGCGTGAGACATCTGTCGAAAAACTCACTAAGATTGAAGGGAAACCACAAGGGCTTCGACCATTTTTGTTGTTTTATGATTTATTGAAGATTTGAAATTCGAAAGTTTGGAGGGAACAGTTCCGTTTGCCAAATGCCTAAGAGGACACATGGCACCTTATGAGCACTAGATCCATGCATTGTGACAAGTGGCGAAAGGTGGTGATGTTGGAGGTTATTAGAAGATATTTTTTACTATTATAAATAGGATGTCTTAGACATGAAATAAGGTGTGTTGTAATTTACCATTGTACAAATTACTCTTAGAATTACTCCAAGTATCCGAGCATAGAGAAAGTGAGTATTACAGAGAATGTACGTGATGTAAACACACCATCTTTTATCTTAATGAAATTTGCTTTATTTGCTTTAAACTTTACAAAGTCTTTTATTTTTCTTTGCACCTTTCTTCCTTATTTTCTTTCTTTCTTCTCTTTCTCTTCGTCCTTAATCTAATTTTTCCTCTCCAAAAAAACTTTGTTCGCTTCTTTATTAAAAGCTTTATCTTTTAACTTGTCCCGTAGTCGACTTTAGATGCTTTTACCCCAATATTGCCTAAGTGTGAAACTTAGATAGATTTCCAAAATAAAGAACTTTTAGCACATGTCCTAGGATCAATCGGATAGATCCTGTGAGTCACCAAAGTTAAATTTGGAAGATCAGCGGTTGTTTTCCGATTTTCAAGGGAAACACCAAGAGGGGGCACAAACCAATACTAATTTTGCAAAAACACGGTCCAGAAACAGATGGGGAATGGATTCAGGATGTTGTTGAAAAAAAGGGCAAATCTTATCAATACACGTACCTTTCTTTTCCATGTTGCACCTCGTTGGAAAGATGTTTTTCCCCAAAGGCCAGATGAAATTCTTGGTACGTACTTGCACTAAGGCTTTCCAATTTTTTTCCACAACCTTGTGAATGGTGGATGTCGCAACTGCGAAAAACACCCGTCGGAAAAACATAAGAGTCACCACCGAACGTTATTTATGTCGACGGGGAAAAAGAAACAATAGAAGAAAACCTCAAAAGGGGAGAAGACATGGTCTCGCAACCAAATCCTGGGTTCGGGAGTTGATTACGCGAGAGGAAGGTATTATCACCCCCTCGCGTCCGTTGTACTCAACGAGATCCATGCTTGTTGTTCTAATCAAAGGGTGTGTTATCTAAAGCTTACTGTTAAACGAAAAAGAAAAGGAGAGAAGGAGACTCGATAGGACTTCAGCGTCCTAGGACTATATATTCCCTCGTGCAATGGGAAATTCAAAGTCAACGTAGTTCGAAAAACTATAGGTGAAAGGGGGGAAGGTTGCTCGCCAAGACTTCGTCGTCTTGTGCCTACGTATCCTCATCTGGTATGAGAAATCAGAGTAGTCATAGTTCGGTGTACGAGTCGATAAGTGTTTTTTATGAGCAATGATAAGTTTGCGTTCCAACAGTTAGGGTCGATGCCTGTTTGCGGTAGAACAGAAATAACACACTCTTTTTAAAAATGATCGCACAAATAATCCTGAAGGATGAAAATGATTTGAGTTTGTTTGTGATTTTTAGAGAAGTGAATTGATTTAGGTTGAGATTCACATTGCACTAAAGTCTATGATATAGGAGCGAATGCATCGTATGATCGCCCTTGGATGAAACGTACGCTAAACACTCTAGATGAAGTAAAGAGAGACTCCTCACTCATTATTTCCCATATACTTAAGGCTTGTGGCGCACAATATTTCATCATATTTATTACGTGCTTTAATGTTGTTTTGAAAGAGAATAAGAGAAAGACGCACGGAAGGTCTAAGGGGAAAACTTGGCCCTAACATTGTCATGCAAAATGGTCTTAAAGGTCGAGATGCGAAAGGAAATTTTATCCTAATGTTAGCATGCAAAAGTGGACCTATAATTGAGGTTAAGAAGGGACTAGCCTAATGCTATCATGCATGGATTAACTCCTAATGTTTATCCTACTTCAAGCTTAATCAAAAATCAAGTTGGACTAGGAGGCCTTAAGAGAGCATGCAAGAACAAACCAAAACAAGGGAAACAAACCAAAAACAGTAGCTACTGCAACGCTTCAGCTTCAAAACAACAGTAAAAACCCAGTAAGTAAGCAAAACAGTAGCTACGATAGCGCTTCAGCTTCAGAACAACAGTAAAAACCCAGTAAGTAAGCAAAACAACATTTAGCAACTCATATTTCAGCATATAGCAGGTGTAAAAAGCAGCAGGTAATGCTCAATTTTCACAAGTATACGAATAACGTCAGAGTAATACAAAAGATTATCGATCTCATAGAGACCAAGCGTCAATCTATCGATTATTATTGTTACGGTGTTTATCTAAGGCAAATCAATCGGGAGTTCGTGCGTGCAAAGTAAAAGTAAAGTGCGAGAATAAATTTTATATTAAAACAACATGCTTAGATGTAATTCACATAGTTGGGTAGTATTCCAAGTGCGTGTAAATAAAACTTTTTGTAGCGTAATGTTCTCTACTCGTGAAAAGAACTAATTTAACAGGAACTGTCGATATCGCGTATTCAGAACCGTGTTTATCCCCTAATCGATCCCTTTTATTGTCACTTATAAAAAGGTGCGCATTGCGTTGAAGTAATAAACCTATTTTTAAGAAATATAGTTTCTTAACTTAGTTGAAAAGTATTTTGACCTGGAAATCTTAACAAAAAGAGGTTCATGCGAATCGAACTTTAAACCCATAAACGCGTCCAAAAATAGTTTTAAAATCGTTTTTCTAAAGTATTAAAGGCTTCTGCTTAACTAGACTAAGCGCTTTCACTTCCTTTGAACAGTTAAGACTAACCAAACTTAACTAAAGGTTGGACGGCTTTCGATCTTACCCAACAGATTTTAAGTGCAGAAACTTTGTGTTAAAAGTCAAAATAACTCCTAAGTAATTCTATCGACAGTTGTATGGAATACCACTCTAACTATGATCCTCACATCCTAACCTTTAAGATTTAGTCGTACATGGAAATGTAAATAGACATGATAAATAAAATGTGATAAATAAAGTGCGAGTAAATAAAGGCGAGAAATAAATAGTGCGAGAAATAAAGTGCGAGAAATAAATAGTGTGATAAATAAAGTGCGAGTAAATAGATATGGAAAATAAATAGAAAGTAAATAGAAACCTGCTCCAAACGGAAGGTTTTAAATCTGGTACAAAAAGACTGGAAATAAAATGGTGGCAGGATTAACTTCTACCAAAGTGCTCCAAAACCGATTACAGAGTCAATCAAAAAGTGCGATAAATCCTCGATGTGAGAAGTTTATTGCTTTACAACAAATGACAGTATATGGCTTGAGTTATGTAATTAAGTTTGGATGCTTAGGAATGAGGTAGAACTTGTCTATTTATAGGCCAGGAAAGTACAAGGAAATACTAGAATGCCCCCAACTTCTTTTGGGAGGAAAAACGAAATGCAAGGGTGGCGCCCGCCATGTGAACTAGAGGAGGAAGAAGTGGGAGTCGTGGCAGTTGTCAGCAGTTGGTCTTTTATCCAAGTTATGGCATCCCCTATGGCGCCCGCCATAGTGAGTGTCATGTGCACAATTCCTAAAAGGCTGGTCTTTTTTGCTCGTTTTTCTTCATTTCTTCTAGAGGAGCTCTGGAAATACAAAATCCTAAAAATGAAACAAAACATAAGCATAACATAAGAAAACAGTAATAAAATCCTAAGGAACACGTGCAATTCGAGTCAAATACATAGTATAATTTAGGTCTATCAAATTCTCCCACACTTTTGTTTGTCCTCAAGCAAAACATTATGACAGAAAAAGGTGATATCCATAAATGATTTGGGTAAAAAGGGCTTCTAAGTTTGAGCTGGGATGAAGCGATAGGTATTAACTCAGTGAACCAAGGATATCGAAATGACACTTCTCCGTAAACATGGACATAAGCTTCGTTTTTATATAAACCAATCCATACCATTCCATCGTATCTAGGCCTACTTTTAAATCTCCTTTTGGATATTTTTCATTCAGGTGCAGTCACATTAAGCCCGTTATCCCTACATACTCGTAGTGAAGTGACCGGTTAGTGATTCTGATATCAAGCATGGGGCTCTGGTACACAAACTGGTGTAACCCCTTTTATTGATCCAATTGTAGTTGTCAGGGATCGAATCGTAACCCGCCCTACCGAGCTCAGCACCAGCACATCAACAGTTACTCATTTCAGGCTGTAAGTCTTCTTCGGTTAAGTTTGTATCGATATGTACTAATCTTACACACTAAGGATATCGTAGGAACACTAATCCACAATTGTGCAAATATAAGCCTCCTGAATACACAAATCAACTCAAATCATGCTATCATGTTAAAGCCTAACTTACTCTTCCTCCTTTTTGCTCTTTTTCATTCAGGCGCAATCACATTAAGCCTGTTATCTCCACACACTCATAGCAAGGCGACCGATTAGTGACTATGATCCTTTTTGTTTGGGGTTCTAGTACTTACGTGGCATAACCCTTTGCTTACTTAGTTGTAGTTGCGGGGGATCGAACCGTAATCCGCCCTACCAAGTTCAGCACCAGAAACCACTGAACCAACTAACAACGAGTAATTTTTTTTCAACTTTTTTTTAAGGCTCTACATCCGTTAAGGTGTATTCCATTTCTTTTCTTCTTCTTTTTTTTTTCAAGCTAAAAATTTGACCACTCACTTATATTCATCGGCTTCCCTGCGTAGAGTGTGTATGAGATGGTGCTGAGTGCTGAAATAAACTACTCAAGAGCTGTCAGAGAATGAAAATTAGGCTAAAACATAAAGAATATTCAAATCAATTTTCACATGCAGGAGACTTACGGTGTTAAGATGATACCGATCTTGTGAATTTTTCCCAAGTCTCCGTAAACTAATCTCAAATTAGTCTTTAGCCTAGAACTTTCAAAAAGATGCATTTTTTTTAATTTTTATTATTATAACTGAGAACAAAACAAAACAAAATAGTAAAACAAGCAAATAAAACAAAGGTTTCCCTCCCCCAGACTTAAAATAAGCATTGTCCTCAATGAAAGGACATAAAAATAAAATAAGAGTGAGAGAAAGGAAAGAACACACCCGAGGAGTCAAGGTGGATAAGTGATCACGTATGCATCATTTCCCAAAGAGAGATTTACTGCGGTCTCCTCTTCCAAAGTGGGGAGTAACTTTGGATAGCATCCATCGCTCTTGAAATTTGTATTAGTTCCTTCGCCTTTTATTCCAGGATCAAATAAGAATCTCACTGATTTTCTTTCATCTTCAATCAAGGTCCATCCAATTCTCTTCTTATGTTTCTTCAAAACCTGAAAAAGCTTATTTTATTTATAAAAATCAAGGTTACAAGAAATTATAACTTGAAGCTTTTTATCCGTATCTAAATAAGCATAATTCAGATTGTTATGAAGTGGTTTAAGCTCTAAGGGGGGAGGTTGTTCAATGGATGGTGAGGTTGGGGCAGCCATGATGTTAAGAGTTTTAGCTACATAAACAACTTCATCTGCATGAAAAACATCACCCTGTACGACAGCATTAATCTCAGCACAAACAGAGAAAATATTAGTGTCGGTACATGAATCACAAGAGTAAGTATCATCAAAATATGCTAATGATGGAAAATCAAAACACAATTCAGAATAAGTATCATCAACTAAAGTAAAAGGAAACTCTTTTGGATTCATTACTGTTTGGGCAGGTGGTTGGTTTGATTCTTTAGCTTGCTGCATGACATTCACTATAGTGGCAAGCTGTTCAATCTGTGTCTGCAAAGCCTGAAGACTTGAATCTGTTTGTTGCTGAAACTGAAGATCATTTATATCCATTTGCTCGACAAGGTTCTCTAGTGAAGGTTCGGAAGGTTTAACACACATAATTTGGAATTCCTTCATATGCTTATTCGGATCCTCACCTGCAAGACCATTAAATATTGGCAACAAGTTTATTAAACCAGATTCCAATTTGAAAGGTACATTAGCAGCAGGATATTCCATACATAAAGTATTATAATTCATATCAGGAGCAGCTAATTTCCTTAAGGTTCTATTATCAGCCATTTCAAAATCAAGTTCAGTGTACGAAGCAAACAAGTTATGCAGATAGTTAGACTCAGATAGTCAAAAACAAACACAAAGAAGGGAATCGAAGAAAAAAAATTCAAAAAAATAAACTGACACCGAAATTAATCTAATGACTTAAAAATATAATTTTGAGAATTTTTTTTGATTTTTTTCGACTCTATGAAAACAGTAAAAAATTCATTAAAAAGAGAAAAATGATGAATTTAGAGATTCGAGGGGCCAACACCTTTAACTCTTTTAGAGTTAAGGACTTTTGATCGCACGATTTTTCTACTTCAAGTTCACAAAACTGATCTAAAAAAGAAGACGATTTGCCTAAAACCTGGTTTTTTTACTAGGTCTGACGAGAAATGGGCGAAACGGAACAGTTGGACGCAAAAACGCAAGAAAATACACAAAAATACAGAAAATTAAAACAAACAAAACTTAAAACTAGACTATTGGCTAAATCAACAAGAATCCTCGACAACGGCGCCAATTTGATCCGCTGTCGCGTGCGGATCAGAACGAGTGTTTTTTTGTGAAAACGTAGTGCAGCGACAGTAACTCGGAATATCGTATCGCAAGGATTCTTATAGTGATTAACCAATTACAGTAATGAAATAAGGGGGGGGGGGTTAGGCTTCTGATTAAGAAAGAGTAATTAAAAAAAGTGATTAAAGAAATAAGCTATTTTTAAATAAGTGATTATAGTAATAAGCTGAAACGACTAATCCTACTGATTCGGGTTTCGACTTATCATCGGCTATTATAACATCAATCCCTAAGCGGTACCAATCCTATTCGATTATGATATTAATCAGACAAGCCCTTATCAATATCAAATGAATTATGTTCCTGTTTACCGAATTAAGCAAATGGTTAAGAATATGACGAATTAACGAATTAAGCAAACGATAACACGCAATTAAATTTAGGAACATGCATACAATCGAACTTAACCAATTCTATCCTATGAACAACAATTGAATTAAACAAACAATTGCAGTCAAGTTAAGCAAATGACTTCATAGAAAAGGATTGAAAGGAATCAGATTTAAATTGATATTATAATAACCTCAAAGTAGGGCTGGAAATGAGTCGAGTCGAGTCGAACTCACCTCAGCTCGGCTCGACTCGTTAAGAATTGTTCGAGTTCGAGTTTGACACGAACTTTTTTTTAAGCTCAAACTCGACTCGTTATAAGTTCACGAACAGTTCGGTTCAACTTGTTAGGTTCATCTCATTAGGTTCAACTCACATGATTCACGGACTTAAAAACTATTTTTTTAAATATATATTTTTTAGTATATTTGACATTTTAAATAAATATATTTTTTTAAAATAAAATATTAAAATAAAATAAAAGTTATCATATTGAAATTTAACTTCATCTTCGAAATCTACTAATTCAAAACCTACACAACTTTCAAGAGATACGTTTGAGAGTCTAATTTAAAAACTACTAAATTGAAGATTAAATTTATCTAAGATTTGGAGTAAATATTTAAACCTAATCTTAAATACAGTATAATTCTTCTCATATCTAATCGAGTTTACTCATGAACCTAACGAGTCGAACTATGTATAGTTCAAGTTCAGCTCATTTAGTTAACGAACTTAATTTTTCGCTCATACTCAACTCATTTGGTTCATGAACCTAGTTCAACGATTTAATTGTCAAATCGAATTCCGAACTATTTTTGAGTTGGTCGGTTCATTGTCAGCCCCACCTCAAAGTGTTGAAACCGTACACAGCAGGATTTGCCCGGAGGTATTAGTTTTCCATGAGTTCTTCTCAAACCTTTCTTTCAATTTTTTTTCGTGAATAGTATATAATTAACAGTAAAACAAGGTTTCCCCTAAAAATAAAAACAATGGATCCGGTTCAAAACCAACTGGGTCGAAAATATAACCCAGGCCAAAAACATGACCCAAAACTAAAACAAATTCCTAATGCTGTAACTTCAACGAATATTTTGGGAAAATATGCTCCAAATATGACTTTGACTCCAACACGAAAGTCGTAGCTCTCTCTCTTAGCTTTCCGGCGATTTTCAGAACGCCTCAAACGGATTCCCGGAACTCCAGTTATGATCGTTTCCGGAGCTGACTGCTAGGATAAACTACTAAGGACTTACTACAAACGTTATTATTAAGGTCATGGTACATGGGGTATCAGGGTCGATTTCTACATTCGTGAAGCCTAAGGTGTTAAAATGATACCGATGTTTCAAAAAAGGGGTTTTCCAAGTCATCCGCATCCTAACTTGAACTTGCCTCAAAGCCTAAAAATTTTCAGGATAATACACTTTTTGTCAATAAAATTTTTGGTGAGGCTAAGGAATGAGGGAATAAGGGTATACTACAAATGACTCATCAAGCACATGCGTATTCTAAAAACGAAAAAAATTAAGAGAAATAAACTAAAAATAAACTAGAAAGCGATAAAAGAAAAGAAAATGCGAGAAAAACAAATAAAGTCTCCTCCCACACTTAAACCGAACATTGTCCCCAATGTTTCAAAATAAGATAGGACGAGTTACCTGAAGGTCCTAAGATATGCTACTGGTGTTGTCGCCAGCGTGCGGTTAGTACCTATGGTGACGAGATCTACTGCGACGACGATCGCTTTGAGAAGCAGCGAACTCGTCGAATTGGGTGGTCAAAGTAGCCTGCGATTGCATTATACTTTGCATGGATTGGCTCATCTGTTGCTGAGACTCTTGCATAAATCTCATGTTGTCAGTTAACTGATGTTATATGGTAGTGAGCAAGTTATTCTGTCTTTCCTCTCTAGCTAACTGATCGCGCCACATCTGCTCGGAAATATAGAAACCGGGAGCGGTACCTGCAGAATGGTGAGAAGAAGACGGTGCAGTTTGTGCGGGTGATACATGGTGGGGCGAGATAGGATGATCGGGAAGCCGCTCTCTCCGGTCATACTCGTCATCAGAGGCATCATTGTCACCAATTGGAACATTTGGAGGTAATGGACCCGTAACAGGTGGAACATCTAAATCTTAGGTCCAGTTCCTCATGATACGCACACCAGTACGTCTAGTGCAAGGCAAAATAATAGATGGGATAACTTTCCCATGGATCATGAGCTCAAAGCCCCCTTTCTTCCTTACCTTCCACAATTTCATGTCTTTTAAGAATTTTAAATTAATTGTGCGAGGCGGAAGAAGTGCTAAGGTGGCTATCTCAGCTTTGAGGTTCAGAGCCTTTGCAATAGACGTAATTAGTCCTCTGAAGGCAATGGTTCATGTGCCCTTAATTGCAGCAGTCATATGGGCAATCATAAAATGAACCACATTAAATTTTCTGTTTGTGAGGCACCCTTGCAAAAATAGAAGTTCTTTTGCATTCACCTTATTTGGATTCTCCCGGCCAAAAATAGTACAGACCAACATGTAACAAAAAACACGGATGGCCGGGTTATGGATCCGGGAGGCAAGAATTCCTTCTAAAGATGTAATCGTAAAATTTGACAACCTGTGCCAAAAGGAAAATTCCTCCACTGACCAATCAGAATCTAATGGTGCTTCACAAACAGCATCATGACTAAATGGCAATCCCAACCTCTCTTCTAGTTCATCGGTACTGAATGTGTATTCCATATAGAACATTCTAAATTGTATCGTATCGACGACACTAACCGTGTTAGGCCTAATTATATAAATCAGGAAACTCAAGAATTCTCGGGTCAACCTTTCGAAAGTAGGATCGTGCCTAGCAAAAATGTCATGCAATCCTAAAATGTCTAACATATAAAAAACACTATGGTAAATTCCAAGAGTATACAGAGAGTCTTCGTCCACGTACTGGGTCGAAGCAATTTCTCGGGTCTGCAATTTGTCGAGAATTTTCTTCTGCCTTTCTCCGGGCTTTCCTTGACGAAGAATGTAGCTGTCGTACTCCATTTATGTACCTTTGAGGTAGACAATGAGAGAAATGGATATTTTTTGGGAAATTGGTGAAAATGGATTTTCGATGGATTTTGATGTAGAGAAATGGAAATGAGATTTGGTATGATTAAAGAGATGGTGAGTGGATGGTAAAGTTTGGAACGTTTTGAGGTTTGAAGGGAACTTTGGAACGAGTAAAAATGGAGGTATGGAGGTTTTGCCCCGCATATAGTCCAGACCCCATGGCGGGCGCGTTCCTCACAGAATGTTTGTGGGCCAGATTTTTCTTTTCATGCTTGGGTTTTTGTGCTCCTCCTTGTTTTTGGGTGTGTAGGTAGCAAGAATCACCTGTACTAGTACACTTATATTCCTCCTATATATATATTTTTTTTCTTATTTTGACATCAAAATTGTATAGAACAAAAAATAAGTAAATAAAGTAAATAAAATAACATAATGTAAATAAGGAAATAATGAGCATCGCATATATATATATATATATATATATATATATATATATATATATATATATATATATATATATATATATATATATATATATATATATATATATATATATATATATATATATATATATATATATATATATATATATATATATATATATATATATATATATATATATATATATATATATATATATATATATATATATATATATATATATATATATATATATATATATATATACACACACACACACACATACCAAAAGTTTGTATTTAGCGGAAGCATATCGGATAGTTTGTATAAAATGGAAGTATAGAAAGTGAATGGTAGAGACAATATTACAAGAAACTTCAAACTTGTTATTCAAAGGTGTGTTTACAAAGGAAACTGAAATCCCTTTATATAGGGAAGAAAAAGCTTACTATTTAAGCCGGTAACCACTACTTACAATAGCCGGTAAACTTGTATAATTATTATCGGGTACTCTTTGGGCCCCATCGACACAACAATTAACAAGAAACCAAAAAGCTTTAACAAAAGAAAGAAAATGCATGCCTAGAAATTCTTAAGACAAGATAAGATTCTTATTCCCTTGTCTTTTATAAAAGAAAGAAAATGCATGCAATTATGCCTAGAAATTTTAAAGACAAGATACGATTCTCTTGTCTTTTGCTTTTGTAAAGATTCTTCTTCTATTATTTCTTGTCCTCTAGCCTTTGTCCATTGATTCTTATTCCATTGTTTCTAGACAAGATAATAATTTAATTCTTTACTTTTTCTTTTACTTTCATACATTAAATCATTGCATACCAGAAATCTTCTGCAGTAGCTTCATCTGCTTGACCTTCTCCTGCCAAACCATCAAAGTTATGGGAATCCATTGATCCCATGGAAGAGCCTGTCTTCATAGATGAATCCTCATCTTTTGATGCTTTTGTTGGAAAAGTAAAGAAGAATTGGTTCTTCATATGATCCAAAATTCTAACCATGATTTCATCTTCTGATTCATTGGGATATTTCCTCTGGAAGAAGTTCTTCAAGTTTTCCATAGACATTTGTTGGGAGCTTTTCTCCTTGAACTTATTATTTTGGTCTTCCTCTATAGCTTCTTGAATTAATTTCATTTTATTCTGGACATCCTCTGAACTCATCTTGTTCCACCATTTATAGAAGAAATTTCTTTCTAAAATAGGAATGTTGAATTTGTTTTTTGATATGGTGATTGACCATTTCCATATCCATGGAATCTGAAATTTAGTAAAGAATAAGAATGGATATTGTCCAGTGATCAAATTATCAGATAAATTTTTTACAATAAGTGGACTATTATCACACCATGGATTGTATAAGTTAAGAATTTCTTTAGGAAGAATCTCCAAAGATGGACCAAATTTAGCCCACCATTCATAAAACCAATTTGATATGGGTTTATTAACCATCTCTTGATTAATAGAGAAAAATCAAGAATGCTTGTTCTTGGGATTTTGGTAATAAAAAGCTTGAGTGAAAGCTTGGACATAGTCCCAATAATTAAAGTAAATATACTTTCCTTCTGCAATTCTTATTGCCTTTTCAGCATTTGGGTTGAGAACCCATTCTCTTGGTAACAAAATTTTATTAATGTGACATTTACTGAAGTTTATAAAACTTACAGGATTATTGTTTTGGTAATGGTGAGTAATTGTTACCGAATCGGTAACGGTCAGGAGAATTTCTAGGTTGGGCCTAGATTTTCCATGAAGACCTGGATATCCTCTTGATTCGAGGTATCTAGTTTTGATAGACCAACCATCATTGGGATTTATCTTCATATCTTCATCATCAATATACATGATTTTTTCAGTTACTGGATTTTCAAAATAATCCATTTGTTCTTGAGGTGGGTTATTAACCGCAACTTCCTTGTAGGATGTAGTTTTATTAGAGGAAGAGGAAGCAATATCTTCCTTTTTTGCTGAAGATGCAGGTAATTGCTGCATTTTTCTACCTTTATAGACAGTAGTCAAATCCCCTATTAGAGGAATGTTTGATTCTGGCTGGGGTAACATATTGTTACTCCCTCTCCCACCACGACCATAACCGCGGCCTCTACCCCTATATGGGGTCATCATTTTTTCCCTGCAAAAATTCACGAGTTAAATAATCAGCAAGTGAATTATTTTCACCTTTAATGTGTTGAATATCAAATTCAAACATAGATAATTGTGATTGCCAACTAGCAAAAAATTGCTTAGCAACAAGATTTTTAACATCTTTTTCAATAATTGATTTAGTTGAGCCACAATCAATTTTTAATAAAAAAATTTTATTAAGAAGATCATCTTGAAATTTTGAAATGCATTTTATAATAGAAAGCATCTCTTTATTGATAGTTGAATATTTTGCTTGTGTTGGATTCCATTTTCCAGAAGTAAATCTAACCAAAACTTCTTTTGATGTTTCAGGTATTATTTGTTTAAGGATTCCTCCATAGCCTAAGTCTGAAGCATCAGTTTCAACAATTTTGGAATACTTAGGATTAGCAAGAGATAAACAAGGCAAACATTTCACCTTATTTTTAATTCTTTGGACTGCCTGAGAATGGTTTTCAGTCCAAGGGCCATGATTCTTTTTAAACCTAACATGTAATATTGTCGTATCTTTAGCAAGATTTTCATAATAATCTACTATGTAATTGAGGCTACCAAGAAACCTTTGTAATTGTTTCTTATCTGTAATAATACCAGGGAATTTAGAAGCAAATTCAATACTTATTTGTATAGAAATTATACTTCCTTGGTCAATTTCATGTCCTAAAAATCTAACCCTTGTTTGAAAGAGTTTCATCTTAGGACCAGATATTACTAATCCATTATGCTTAATTAATCCTTTGAATATTTTCAAATGTTTAATATGTTGATTTATAGTTTTTGAAAAAACTAAAACATCATCAATATAAACAATTATAAATTCCGTATAAGGATTAAAAATATCATTCATAATATTTTGAAATTCAGAAGGGGCATTTTTAAGACAAAAAGGAAGGACATCCATTCATAATGTCCAAAAGGTACGGTAAAGGCTGTTTTATACTTATCAGATTCATTAATCTGAATTTGCCAATAACCAGACTTCATATCAAATTTAGAAAAGATTAAAGCATTGTTTAATCTATCTAAAAGATCTTTTTTATTAGGAATAGGATATGTAATCCATTTTAACACTTTATTAAGTGGTTTGTAATTAATAATGAGTCTAGGAACTCCACGTTCCTTTTCTGCAGCATTATTGACATAAAAGGTTGTGCAACTCCAAGGGGATTTGGATTTTCTTATTAATTTTTTCTCTAAAAGAGATTCTATCTCTTTTTTGCATAAATCCAAATACTCGTGGTTCATTTGAGCAGACATAACTTTAGTGGGAATATAACTTTCATTAAAGTCATCAAGATAAGGTAAGAAAATAACATGTTTCATTCTATCCCAAAAGGCATTAGGTAAATCATTGCAGATTTCATCTCTAAACCGTTGATCAATTAATTTAATTTGAATTTGAATTTCGGGTTTGTTAAGCTGAGAAGTGATGTTTGTTAGAACACATATTGTTTCTTAATATATCTCAATATTTTGATAATAATATTAATGAAATTTTCTATAAAGAAAATATATACTCTAATTTTGTTCAAGTGTTTTTGTTTCAGATATCAAATAAATATTCATCTGAAGACAAAAAGAATTCCTCTGAACATCATTTAACGCTAAGCTCTGAGCGTAGAAAGCGCAGCTGCAGAAGACTCTAAAGCGCAACACAGAAGACTTTGAAGAGCAGCACAGAAGACTCTGAAGCGCATCACAGAAAACTCTGAAGCGCTACCTACAAAAGACTCTAAAGCGCTCCTACAGAATACTCTGAGCGCAAAGTATAAAGATTCAGTATTCATAAGACTCTGAGAGAACTAAACGCTGCAAGTACAGAGGCTCTGAGAATCAAGTCAACTCTGATCAAACATTCACGCTAAGCACTTTGCTGCAAAACTCTGGATAAAGTGACTCTGATAAAGAAGAACAAGGAACATCATCAGAGGATCTGATGCAAGATTATTTTTTCATGTATGTTCATTTGAAAAGACATTGTTCAAGAAAGATATGTTGCTAACCACTACCAATGGTACTATTTCTCATTCGTGTATGACACAGGAATTCAGGCAAAATAGGAATGTCAAATCAAGACGAAAAGTATTTGTCCTTTCTGTCTACATCCTACAGTACTTTCTTCTACACACTATTTGAGAAAGTGAAGTATATAAATAAGTCTTCATCAGCACTTCAAGTACAAGGTTTTTAACAAGAATTTTCCTACAATAATTCCAAAGAAATTCAAAAGAAGAATTCCACAAAGCAATCAAAGAAAATATTCAAACAACTTTCTTCACAAACATAAGTTTTATTTTGATCCGCTGTCGCGCGCGGATCAAAACGAGTGTTTTTATAAAAATGCAGTATAGCGACAATGACTCAAATCGTATCGTAAGGGTTCTTGTAGGAATAACCAAATACAACAACGAAATATGGGGACGGGGGGTCGGTTTTGATTAAGAGAAAAAAAAGTGATTATTAAAATAAGCTGTTATGAAAAAGTGATTATGAAATAAGTCAATCTACCGATTCGGTTCCTACTATCATCGATTGTTATAATTTTAATATTCTAAGTGTCATTTCTATCTGGATACAAACTCAATGGCAAGCGCAAAAAGGTTTGCAAGATTTATGATCCTAATGTCCGAATTAAGCAAACGGTATAAAACTTCATGAATTAAGCAAACATGATTATTCAGACACAAAAACGAATTAAGCAAACGTAAAAGTGTCTATGTTAGGATCATACAATCAACCAAATTAAATTAATATATTTCATACAATTGAATTAAGCATACAAGAGTATAAAATCATTGAACGAAATTAAACAAATAATAATATTATAACACTCTCAAGTGTTGGAACCTGAATTACGGTAGACCGACTCAGATTGATTAGTTCTCCATAGGATTCGTAAAAAGCTCCACAATATTTTTCGTGAATAGTGACTAATGTGAACAGTAACACGAGTTCTCCTTAAAAAGGCAAACAATGGATCCGGTTCAAAACCCAACTGGGTCGAAAATATAACTCAGGCCCAAAACATGACCCAAAACTAAAACAATATCCTAATGCTGCAATTTCAATGAATATTATGGAAAAATGTGTTACGAATCTGACTTTGACTCCAACACGAAAGTTGTAGCTCTATCTCTTAGCTTTCCGGCAATTTTTAGAACGCCTCAAACGGATTCCCAGAACTCCAGTTATGATCGTTTCCGTGCAGACTGCTAAAGCTGAAAAATAAAGTGCGAAAATCAAATTAAACCAAGAATAAAATAAAATGTAAAAACATAATAAAACATAAAAATAAATAAAACAAATCAAATAAATGCTTGAGTACAAACATGGAAGAACGTGCATCAAAATGCACTGATCAAATTCCCCCACACTTGAACTTTTGCACTCCGAACAAAATGAAAAACAAAACAAATCAAAACAAAGAAACTTCAAAACAAAAAATGAAACAAAGCATGCAAACTCCAAAGTTATCAGGATACAAGATGCAAACACACTTCTAAGTCTAAGCTTCAAGACATGGCATTAGTGAGAAATTCAACTGTGACATTCAAAGTAAGTATGAAAAACAGATCACCAAAAAGTACATCAAAAGTATCAAGATCCTGACAAGATAAACTGTTTCCACTCAACTCTCAAGTGTTTAGGTTATTGTTTACACTCAAAGCACAACATGAAAGTAGTACTACCATAAGCTTGAAAAGACTCTAACATTCACCATTGAAATACATTGCACACAAAGATCAAAAGGACTTTTATTATGGTTGTAATTTGGCCAAGGTCAGGGTGAGATATATCCTAAGGGGTACTAAGCTAAAATTCAAAGAGTTAAAAGAAGATTAAAGGAATTGCAGGAGTTGAACTACAAAACATCTCAAAGGGAAATTCTATTGAACAACAAACTCACAACTTATTTCTCTTCTCTTTTTCCTTTTTTTCTTTTTTTTTTCTTTTTTTTTTCCAGAAGGACTAATATTGACAACCTTCTCTATTTTTTCATTTTTCATTCTTTTTTTTTTCTTTTTCTATTTTTTTCTACCAACATCATAATAACAATATAAACAAAATGTTCAACCCCAAACAACTCCATACAAGACTCTTCCAACCCCTTGAATAGGGTGATAATATTGTTTTTCACTTTTCGGCTTGTAATGAGTTTTAAACACAAAAAAAGGATAATAGGCTCAAAGGGGTTTACAAACAAATGGAAAATATTGTTAAGGTTGGCTTTTTGGATAACTGGTTAAAAAAACAAAATAAACAAAATTGCCTTTATCATGTCAGTGTGCACAAGTAAACAAACAGCTTCAACAAGAGTCAATTCAAGTTATAGAGACGAACAAACATGAGTGAAATCACACAAGAAAGAAAAATATGCATTTTTTGTGTGTTATCCATTATTAGGCTCAAAGTCTCACAAGGGTTAGTGATCTATCATTAATGATGTACAATTTAGATTTTAGTCAGACGTATATACTAAAAATGCACAAAAAAATAAATCACATCATACCACAAGTCTTTCGATCAAGATAGAGAGAATATTCAGAGATGTAGTAGAATAACCAACAAGAAAACATGCAATTTAATTTTTTTTTAATTCAATGAAAACAAATAAACAAAAGCAAAAGGTTCCCTCCCCCACACTTAAGACATACATTGCCCTCAATTATAAAGTAAGAGTGAAAGAAAGGAAAAAGGTGCTCCCTGGTCAAGTTGCAGTGTAGTTGGGCGCTTTCAAAGCTCCTCTATGCTAACATCTTCAGGCACCGAACTCTCATGGAATAACTTCAGACGCTGCCCGTTAACCTTGAAGACTTTGTCAGTACCTACACTTTTTATTTCTACTGCACCATGAGGGAAAACATTAGTAACAACAAAGAGGCCAATCCATTTGGATCGAAGTTTCTCAGCCATAAGCTTAAGGCAGGAGTTAAACAATAAAACCTGTTGACCCACAGAAAATTCCTTCCTAGAAATCATCTTATCATGGAAGTGCTTAGTTTTCTCTTTATAAATCTTAGAGCTTTCATACGCCTCTAATCTAAGCTCTTCCAATTGTTGCAATTGGAGTTTTCTTTCAATACCTGCTTGTTGCATCTCCAAATTACAACTTTTCACCGCCCAATAAGCATGGTGTTCTATCTCAACAGGAAGATGACATGACTTACCAAAAATAATTCAATAAAGAGACATCCCAATGAGTGTCTTGAAAGTTGTTCTTTGAGCCCAAAGTGCGTCTTCTAGACGACGGCTCCAGTCCTTCCTGTTTGGCTGCACCATTTTCTCTAAAACCTATTTGATCTCCCTGTTTGAGATCTCAGCTTTCCCATTAGTTTGTGGGTGATATGCAGTGGAGACTCTGTGCACAACTCCATACTTTCGGAGCAAAGCTTCCATGGTGCGGTTACAGAAATGAATGCCTTGGTCACTGATGATAGCTCGCGGTATTCCGAACCTGTAAAAGATATTAGACCTGACAAATTCTGCAACAACTCTAGAATCATTAGTCCGAGTGGGGATAGCTTCTACCCACTTTGAAACATAATCAACAACAAGCAAAATATAAAGGAAACCAAAAGACACAGGAAAGGGACCCATGAAGTCGATTCCCCATACATCAAATACCTCACAGAAAAGCATAGGTTGCTGAGGCATTTCACTCTTGCGAGTGATATTTGTACCTGCTATCTGGCACTCTTTACAAGTGCGGTAAGTCTCATAAGCATCTTTAAAAATAGTTGGCCAATAGAAATCTGAGTCAAGCACTTTTCTTGCAGTTCTTTGAGGGCCAAAATGTCCTCCGACTTGAGACGCATGAGAGAAGTTTAAAATGGATCCAATCTCATAGTCGGAAACACATCTTCTAATCACCTGATCACTACCAAACTTCCAAAGATATGGATCATCCCAAACATAATATTTGGCATCACTTTTTAGTTTATGAATTTGTGATCTAGACGCACCTATAGGAAAAACACCAGCAAGAAGATAATTAACAATATCAGCAAACCAATGTGTAATACCATGCAAAACTAAAAGTTGCTCATCAGGAAAGTTATCCTGAATAGGAAAGGGATCTTCATGTCTATGTATCCTGCTCAAATGGTCAGCCACTAAGTTCTCAGCTCCATTTTTGTCTTTAATCTCTACATTAAACTCTTGGATCAACAACATCCACCGAATCAATCTCGGTTTTGCATCCGACTTCTTCAACAGGTACTTTAAAGTTGCATGGTCAGTGAAAACAACAACCTTGGAACCTAGCAAATAAGATTTGAATTTATCAAGAGAAAAAACAATAGCTAGAAGTTCTTTTTCAGTGGTAGTGTAATTTGACTGTGCGGAATCTAGAGTTCTGGAAGCATAGTAAATAACATGGGCAGCCTTGTCAACTCTTTGTGCAAGGACAACCCCAACAGCATAATTCGAAGCGTCACACATAAGCTCAAAAGGGAGGGTCCAGTCGGGGGGCTGGATTAAGGGAGCGGAGGTCAATGCTTTCTTCAAGAAGTCAAACGCTTGTTTGCATTTATCATCGAAGTGGAAAGTAACGTCATTCTTCAACAAGTTTGACAGCGGAAGAGCTATCTTGCTGAAATCCTTGATGAAACGCCTGTAAAAACCTGCATGACCAAGAAAAGAACGAATCTCGCGAATGTAAGATGGGTAAGGTAGTGTAGAAATCACATCAATCTTAGCAGGGTCAACAGAAATTCCTTTTTCAGAAATTATATGACCAAGAACAATTCTCTGCTCAACCATAAAATGACATTTTTCATAATTTAAAACAAGGTTAGTTTCGATGCATCTTTCTAAAATCATGCTTAAATTGCTCAGGCAGGTATCAAAAGGAGAACCATAAATAGTGAAATCATCCATAAAAACTTCCATGCAATTTTCAATAAAATCCGAAAAAATGCTAATCATGCATCGCTGGAAAGTGCCAGGAGCATTGCAAAGACCAAAAGGCATCCTCCTATAAGCAAAAGTACCAAAGGGACAAGTAAAATTGGTCTTCTCTTGATCTTCCGGTGCAATATGGATCTGAAAGTAACTTGAAAAGCCATCAAGAAAACAATAATGTGATTTACCAACTAGCTGTTCAAGCATTTGGTCGATGAACAGTAAAGGAAAGTGATCCTTTCTAGTAGCCTGGTTTAGTTTCCTGTAATCGACACAAACTCTCCAGCTATTCTGCACTCTAGTGGGAACACGTTCATTCTTTCCATTTTTGACAACTGTAAGTCCGGATTTCTTAGGTACAACATGCACTGGGCTTACCCATTTACTGTCAGAGATAGGATAAATGATACCTGCTTGCAAGAGTTTGGTTACCTCTTTCTTCACAACATCGAGAATCAAAGGATTAAGCCTCCTTTGGGGCTACCTTACCGTTTTCGCACCATCCTCAAGTAGATTTCTATGCATACACATGGAAGGACTAATTCCTGGAAGGTCGGCTAATGTCCACCCGATTGCCTTCTTGTGCTTCTTCAAAATCTGCAAAAGCTTGTTTTCTTGATCGAAATCAAGGTTGGAAGAAATAATAACAAGGAGTTTTTCGTTACTCTGTAAGTAAGCATATTTCAGGTTCTCAGGGAGCTCTTTTAGCTCTAAGGACGGGGGATGATCGGGGAAGCAGGAACATCAAGAGCATCAGCTGTAAAAATAGCTTCGTCGGTTACAACTTCATTTGTAGGAAATATATCAGCCTGCAGGGCAGCATCAATCTCGGCGCACACAACACAAAGGTTAGTGTCAGTACAATCAGAACATGAATAAACATCATCAAAACCTGAGAGGGATGGAAAATCAAGTGAAAATAATTCAGAACAAGTGTCCTCAACCAGCTCAGATATCAATCCAATATGAAAAATGGAATGTTCCTCCAATGGATGTTTCATGGCATAAAAAATGTTGAATTTTGCGACAATGTCACCAAACTCCATGGACATGCTTCCATCATCAACATCAATTTTCGTTTTTGCCGTTTTCATGAACGGTCTTCCTAAAATGATGGGAGCTTTGCTGGACTTTGTTTCTCCTTCCATGTCAAGTATGTAAAAATCTGCAGGAAAAATCAAATCGTTAACTTGAACAAGGACATCTTCGATTATGCCGGCAGGGCGAGTGTTGCTCTTGTTCGCCAACTGAATGATTAAACCTATAGGCTGCAAAGGACCAAAACAAAGATTATTATAAACAGAAGTAGGCATAACATTAATGCTCGCTCCTAAATTTACTATTCCCGATGATACAAGGAATATCAAAAGTTCCCGGGTCCTTGCACTTTGGTGGCAAGACCGGAGTAGTGAGGGCTGAAACATTTTCTTCGCCGGTAAACTTTTCAGATGAAGGCTTGGGCTGAATGAAGGAGGAAATATTTCCTCCCAAATTGACTCTCTCACTTCCCTTCATCCTCCTCTTGTTTGTACAGAAATCTTTCAGAAACTTCGCATACTTAAGAACCTACTTAATCACATCAAGAAGCAGAATATTCACCGCCACTTTTTTGAACACTTCCAAAATCTCTCTCTCTTTGTCTTCATCCTCAATTTTTTTATTTTTCAGAACTCTATGTGGGAAGGGGACTGGTGGTACATATTATTTTTCTTTATTTTTTTCAGTCTCGACCACAACAGAAGAAGGAGAAGAAAGTACAGCTGGGTGAGGTTCAGAAGGAGAAAGTTCAGAAGTTACCTCAATGATTTTTTTATTTTTTTTAGGGGCTGGTTCTGTAACTTTTCCGGATCTTAAAGCGATGGCACTCACATTAGCATTAGGACCCTTTGGGTTGACAATTGTTTGGGCTGGAAGTTGGTTCAACCCTTGGGCTTGCATGTTATTTATTTGAGTAGCAAGTTGTCCCATCTGTGTGTTCAAGGTCTGGATGCTAGCATCGGTTCTTTGTTGGAACTGAAGGTTGTTAACGGCCATTTGTTTAACAAGTTCCTCTAAAGAAGGCCCGAAAGGTGCAGGAGCAGCAACCGCTTGAGGTGGGTTAGGTTGTTGGCTGGTTTGTGGGTTTCCATATTGGAGGTTGGGATGGTTCCTCCAATTCGGGTGGTACTTATTAGTGGACAGGTTGGGAATGTTGTACCGGTTCTGGTTGTTACTTTGATTGTAAAGGGCTGCAGCGTAAGCTGGAGGTAATTCAATAGGCTTATCATCTTGCAGAATAGGACATGTATCAGTAGGATGATCAGAAGAAGTACAAATACCACATAGTCTTGGTGGTTGGGTTTGATGGGCTGCTTGTGTCTTACCTACGACTATCAGCTGTTGCACTAAGTCCTTCAGCTAACTCATTCTGTTTTCAAAGGCTTTGTCGGAATGCGCAACATGAGAAGATACGTGAATTTTGTTCACACCCTTTATTTGGACATAATTATTTCTTGTTGTGAACTGTTGGGAATTTAGTGACATGTTCTCAATTAGAGCCTTGGCAGCAGCTGGAGTCTTATCAACAAGAGCTCCACCGCTAGCAGCATCAAGAATGTTCCTATCCATCGGTAACAAACCTTCGTAAAAGTACTGGATGAGTAGTTTCTCAGTGATCTGGTGCTGAGGGCAGCTGGATACCAAATGTTTGAATCTCTCCCAATACTCGGTCAATGACTCATTTCCCTGTCTAATACCACAAATCTCTTTTCTTATCGAGGCAGCTCTAGATGCAGGAAAGTATCTCTCAAGGAACACTTTTTTCAGAGCATTCCAGTTTGCAATTGAATTTGGCTCGAGGGAATATATCCAATCCTTTGCTGCACCCTGCAATGAAAAAGGAAAAGCTCAAAGTTTGATATGATCTTCAGTGATCCCTTCAGGCTTCAAAGGCGTAGAACACACCACTTGAAATTCTTTTAGATGTTTGTGAGGATCTTCACCTGCAAGACCACTAAACTTGGGCAACAAGTGTATTAATCTTGATTTTAACTCAAAAGGAACATCATCAGCAGCATACTCAATACATAAACCGTTATAATTCACATCAGGAGCAGCTAATTGCCTTAATGTTCTATTGTCAGCCATTTCAAAATCAATGGTGGGTGATGGTGGTGAACTAGTAGTAACCTGAACTACTCTACGTCGTGTGTGCAAAGTTCTCTCTACTTCAGGATCAAAAACAACAAGTTCAGAACAAGATGACCTAGTTGTCAGGACTAATGCACAACAATGCAGCAACAATGTTCAAAATGCCAACAATGTCCCTAAAATTCAAAAACAAGCACAAAGAAAGAAATCGATCAAAAAAACTTCAGAAAAATAAAATGACACCGAAATTAATCTAATGACTTAAAAATAGAATTTTGAGAATTTTTTTGATTTTTCCGACTCTATGAAAACAGTAAATAAATCATTAAAAATAGAAAAAATGGTTTTCTAGCGATTCGAAAGCATACCTCCCATATCTACTTCGTAGTAGGGGACAAACGTTTCTAGAATTTTTCTGCTTAAAGTGCCCATAACAAAATTCAATTCGAAAGCAATTTTCAAAAAAACCGATTTTTTTTTACGATTTGGACTCTAAAATGCGAATTCGACGAAACCGCGAGGAAACTAAGGTCTAGACTCGAAGACACTAACCCTATGACTCTAAAACTGATTAATAACGACAAGAATCCCCGACAATAGCGCCATTTTGATCCGCTGTTGCGCGCGGATCAAAACGAGTGTTTTTATAAAAATGCAGTATAGCGACAATGACTCGAATCGTATCGTAAGGATTCTTGTAGGAATAACCAAATACAACAATGAAATATGGGGGGGGGGGGGTCGGTTTTGATTAAGAGAAAAAAAAGTGATTATTAAAATAAGCTGTTGTGAAAAAGTGATTATGAAATAAGTCAATCTACCGATTCGGTTCCTACTATCATCGATTGTTATGATTTTAATATTCTAAGTGTCATTCCTATCTGGATACAAACTCAATGGCAAGCACAAAAAGGTTTGCAAGATTTATGATCCTAATGTCCGAATTAAGCAAACGGTATAAAACTTCATGAATTAAGAAAACATGATTATTCAGACACAAAAACGAATTAAGCAAGCGTAAAAGTGTCTATGTTAGGATCATACAATCAACCAAATTAAATCAATATATTTCATACAATTGAATTAAGCATACAAGATTATAAAATCATTGAACGAAATTAAACAAATAATAATATTATAACACTCTCAAGTGTTGGAACCTGAATTACGGTTGACCGACTCAGATTGATTAGTTCTCCATAGGATTCGTAAAAAGCTCCACAATATTTTTTCGTGAATAGTGACTAATGTGAACAGTAACACGAGTTCTCCTTAAAAAGGCAAACAATGGATCCGGTTCAAAACCCAACTGGGTCGAAAATATAACCCAGGCCCAAAACATGACCCAAAACTAAAACAATATCCTAATGCTGCAACTTCAACGAATATTCTGGAAAAATGTGTTCCGAATCTGACTTTGACTCCAACACGAAAGTTGTAGCTCTATCTCTTAGTTTTCCGAAGATTTTTAGAACGCCTCAATCGGATTCCCGGAACTCCAGTTATGATCTTTTCCGTGCAGACTGCTAAAGCTGAAAAATAAAGTGCGAAAATCAAATTAAACCAAAAATAAAATAAAATGTAAAAACATAATAAAACATAAAAATAAATAAAACAAATCAAAGAAATGCTTGAGTACTGTTGCGGTGAAAATTGGATATCAAGCTATTAAATTAACTTGAATCTTAATTCTTTTTTACAACCGAACTTTATTTTATCCAAAGGAAAGGTCTAAAGAAAGAAAAACCGTTTTCGCGATGTAACAACAACGCTTAAGAGATTCGGGGATCGGGGGTTGGTTATACCTAGGGAAGGTGTTAGCACCCTAAGCATCTGTAGTACTCTACAGGAACCTTTTGTTTGATTGCTTGCTAAGTGTGAAATATGTACTTAGGATTTAGGATTGGGAGTTGAGTGTAAAGATAAGTAAAAACCTAATTGGTTTTCTAAGTTTTCTCGCAAAGACGTCGCATCTTATGCCTACGTATCCTAACTAGGATAGAATCAGAGCAATCGTAGTTCACCTTACAAGGGCAGAAGAACACTTGATTGTGATCAAGGTTCAGGGGGGAACAAACATGACAATGTTTGTGTGGAGTTTGACAAAACTCCCTATTCTAAGTTGTAATATTCAAAAGGGGAAGTAAGAAATCATGACAATGATTCTTACACAGAGTTGACAAACTCTTTCCTAGGGTTCTAGTTGAAGAACACTCCTAGTACAGGTGAGTTTCTTAGACTTGAAGCAAAGTCTAATGGCTTCTAATCTAGGGTTAAAGTGACTTAACAAAGTCAAGAGAGGGATAAGAGATGTATCCATGACATGAGGGTTAAATGGACAGACTTTTCCTTTGGGAGTAGACAGGGGAGGCAACAGGATGAGAGCTAACAAGCTTCATCACTCGGGGAAAGAAGACAACTTAACAATTAAAATAACAACATGATAAAGGCATATTCATGGTGACAACCATTAAATAAACATATGGAATGATAAAGATGAAAGTGCATTGATGACAATCAAAGCAGATGAATTAGCGAGAACTGTGACGACAGATCGAGTTTAATTAAATTTAACAGAGGGGACAAAATAAACATGGTAACAACCAAAAATAAAATCCTAGCATGTTAACTAATATGTAAGGATATGAATACAAGCAAGTATCACAAACAGATTCAAGTGTAACCAAAGAAAAATTCATCTGCACATGCGTAAACGAACGTAAAATGCACTTAACTTGCATGGAGTCAAAAGAGATGAAAATTTAGGCAAACATGAAAATAAAAAATATATCATGAAAGTATACATCAAGATGAACATAATGAAAAAAGAACGGGTGAAAAACAATTAAAATTGAGAGAGATACGAATTTTTGAAAATGGAGTGAAAAATGACAAAAAAATAATAAAAGAGTTGCCCTCCTCAGTGGTCGAACTCGATTAAAATTGAGAGAGATACGAATTTTTGAAAATGGAGTGAAAAATGACAAAAAAATAATAAAAGAGTTGCCCTTCTCAGGGGTCGAACTCAGGCTTGCAAGGTCAAAGGCGTGTTTTGACATATGGTCTTACCACTGGGGTGGCTATACATCCATTGATTGATGCCACCCCTTAAATATATAAGGGATGTTCACTTAGAATTTATGGGCAAGAATAACACTCAAAATACGTTTTACGTTTTCACTCGTAACTTTCTCGATTCTTAACCAAACGCGATGAAATTTATATCAATCTTGACCAGAAAAACATGAGGAACACGATGGTGATGTTGGTTTTCTCAGTATATGCTCATATTTAAAAACTCGAAGACACATGCATTTTGAACAGTTGGTATGCATTTTGATCCTCATGACATGAACCAACTGTTGTAAGAATCAAATGAGGGTTTGAACATTTTAAGAATGATGTACTTGATGTATTCCAATAGTTGATTTGGATCGAAACACAACAGAATGAATAATGGCATGATCATGTAAGTGTAATGTTTTAAAAATGCATTTTGGTATCTCAAGATTAAGACAGCTGTAGCCAAAGGTATGTAAAGGCCTGAGCAATTTCTAAATGTGCTAAGGAAGCAACTCTAACCAAGAAATGGATTCTAACAGTCACAAAGTAAGAGTTAGCATGTGAGTTGCAAGTAGCATGTTTGAAAATGCACATTTGAGTCCAATGATCAAAACAAATGACTTTGACAGTGAGTGATTGTTTGTGCAAGTTTGAAATGTGGTTTAGATGATATTTCAACAAAAGATGTTATTAAAAAACCAAGTGAGCAAAATAGTGTATGTGAATGGCAATGAAAAATATGAATTGGCTATGACCAAATACAAAAACAATTTCCTCCTCTTCCTACTAAACTCAAACAAATGTCAGTGCAACTTGCAAACACATTCTTCATGAATGATATTAAAGCAAGGAAACAAATTCTGCCATGTAATCATCCAGTTGTCAATGAAATGAGATGGTTTACAAAAGTGTAGTGATCTACAATGCCAAAACAGTGGCAGCAAACCTTCTCAACCACAATGCCACCAACCTAAGATTTGTACACACACCAAATACATAGACCTTTGAAAGTGCTAAAGTGTTTAACAGCCTCAAGGCAAATAGTCATGCCCAGGTATTTTAAACAACCTTCACTAATGGATTTCCATCATGCCTTCAACAGTAAGTGACAAAACTAGAATCCAAACATACAAACCCTATTAACATTCACAAAAGCACACAAAGCCTACTTGTATAAAGTCGCGGTGAAAATCGGATACCAAAATATTGATTAGTTTGAATCTTTAATTCATTTTGCAACCGAACTTTGATTTGTCCAAAGGAAGGGATAAAGATCGAAATTCCCACAATGCAATGCAAATGCAGGCTAGAGAGTTATAGGTTCGGGGGTTGTTTAACTTAGGGAAGGTACTAGCATCCTAAGTTTCTGTAGTACTCTACATGAACCTCTTGTTTTATGTTTGTTTATTGCTAAGGGTTTATCTGCTTAAGAGTTTAAAAGACCTAGGGGTTTATTTCTAAGTATACTCGATAAGATGTCGCATCTTATGCCTACATATCCTTACGGGAGTGGAATCAGAGTATCTGTAGTTTCCCTAAAGGGCTTGAGGAGTTCTTTGACTGTGGTCAAAGTTCCTACGGGTTTAAGGTAGTTGTTTTGATTGAGTTTAGGAGAAGAGACGTGTCTTCATTTTAAGAGAGATGTAACCGCCACAAGTGTAAGAGGTTGTAGGAAAATAGTCTTTGCATCGTCTTAAGAAAAGGGCTTAAGTACTCGGATTGTTTGATGAGTATGCCTTTATCGTTCTTAAGGCAAAGTCCCTACATGTTTGATTGTACTGTTGTGGGGGTGGAGATTATATCTCACTTAAGATGATTTGGCATCTTTCTCTAATGTGTTTGAAAAGTTTGTATTGAGTTATTGAATGTTTGAATTGTGTTGTGGTATTGAGTGAGTTGGTATTGTTTTGTTTGTTCTAAGTTGTATGATAAAGGTCCTTCCTATGGGGTAGGATCTGAACTTAGGAAGATCGACTTGAATGAGATCAAGGATCATAGGGGAGTATGATGCAAATGATGTGCAACTACACACAACGTTGAATTATGTGTAGGTTTTCCCTTTGGACGGAATGCAATGCAATAATATAAATGCGGTAAAGATAAATTGCTGTAAAATAAATTGCGGAAAGTAAACCATACACAAACACATGAAAGCGCTAAGGTGTAAGTGAATGTGTCGTGGGGTGCATGATTAGATTACATTTTGCGCTGTTGATTGATTTTTTGTTGTAAAAAATTGATTTTAGTTTGAATTATGTTTTAGTGAGGTTATTCGATCTTATATGCGAAACTAAAGAAAAGGGTTGTATTTTATTATTATTATTTTTAGTGAGATTAATGCTGATGATATTGATAAAAGAGTTGGATTTATTTTTTGATGAAAGATTTGGTTTTTTTTTTTTATGGAAAAGTTGTTATTGGTTTTAAAAAAGAGTTTAGATTAAGCAATGAAGTTGGTTGGAAAAAACAATTTTAATAAGGAAGTTTGATCAAGATTGATTTTAAATAAATAGGAATTAAGGAAAAGATTTTTTTAATATTAAGCTAAAAGAAAGGTGTTTGATATTTATTTATTAAAAGAGGTTATTAAATTTATGTAAAATGTTTTTTTTTGAGGAAGAATAAATAACTATCCTATTATTCTTTTTCTTTGAAAAAAGGATCTTGCTATTTTACTAAACAAAAGGATAATAATAAAAAGATTTAATTGATAGTTAAACAGTTAATTGGTTTAATTTTATAAAAAAAAACAGGTTGATTAAAGTTAGATTAGTAGTTAACGTGAGTGGTTAGGGTGAGGGATTAGTGTGTAGTGTGTGTTTTACATGTGGTGTTAGTGTTTGCAGTAACATAATTAACGAATTACAACATAAAACAAAAAAAAATAAACGAAAGAACCCTAGGTCCCCTTTTCCCCAAAATCGCGACGGCTTCTCACTCTCTTCGATCTCCTCGATCGCGTTTCTCTCTCATGGCTTCGATCTTTCCCGTCGCTTTCATCCTCTACATCACCTGAAACATAATAAACAAATCAACACGTTCTGTAACTCTAATAGAAAAGGGATTTTTACCGAAGGTGATTGATAACGGCGCTGGGGACGAGGTTTCGTCGGCTTTGTACTTGCGGCGGCCGAAGGTGACTTCGTCAGCAAAAGAGATGAGTTCCTTTTTCCTTAATCTCTTAGGTTTACGGATTTAGGTTTCTTGTGATTTTTTTCGGTTGATTGCGAATTTCTTCGATCCCTTTTTCGTTCTCAGATTCCTCCTTTATATTGGCCTTAGAATTGAAAACAATTTGAACGATACCTGGATGCTGATTTGATTGTAGGTTGGGATTTCCTATTTGGGGTTTATCCGATTTGAAACTTTCCTATTCTGTGTAGACAATTTTTGAAAACCTTCTCCTTTCAAATATTCTCGTTAAATGCTTATTGATGGAATCTCAATCTCTGATTCGGGCATATCAATTTCGTTAATTGTTCAAAATTTTGGGATTTGGATAATCTTTGAGTCTTTGTGGGATATTCTCTGATTAATTTTGCTAACTCGAGTTCTGGCTTTTGGAAGGTGCGGATAGTGAGGGTTTGGGCCAAGAGATGGATTAGAAGCCCAAAGTGACTATGGTAGTAGAGCTGGTGGGTCTAAAGCTTCAACGTGGGTGACGATCGTGAGTTTGCAAATTCTTCTCGTGAAGTAGCTTGCTACTCTGTTGTTAGCTGTAGCTAGCTTGCAAGTGGCATTCGTTGTCGTCTATGTTGTTGATTTGTTTCGTCGAAATACTTGTTGCTGCAGACGTTGTTGTTGTGGCGTTAATATTTGCCCTTGAAGTTGTTTGCAGATGCTAACTAGCTTGTCTTACTTGCAATCGATGTCTACAGATATTGGAATGATGTTGCTTGCTATGTTGCAGTTGGTGTCATTTGCAATTGGTATCTGTTGTTGAATATTTACTCACAGTTGGCATTGTTGCCTCGCTAACTTTTCTATTCTTTCTTCAGGTTGCTTGACGATTGGTTCAGTGCTCGTTTGGTCTTAGCTCTGGTGTCGGGAAACGTATAACGGTGATGATGGCTTGATGGTCTGACCCTATGGCTGTGCCGTTGGTGCTTTTGGAATCTCTCGAACTCATATTGAGCTGTTTTGAGAAAAGGTTGCCTTATTTGTCTGTGATTGATCCCTTCGGTGTTCGGTAAAGATTTGACGATGACCTTGATTACTGTCCTCTTGGCCGCCCGACTTTAGCCCGATGATGGATTTAATGCTGAGGGCTGCACTTGTCTTGATTTTCCGCTTTCAGACCCTGTATCATATCTACAATGGTTATCCTTGTACTTTCTGTTCGCTGGGTGCTGGTACTGATATCGTTTATATTGTATTGCTAATACTTGTTTGCTTGATGACGTTGAGAGTGTCTGCAACTGTTATGCGTATGTCTGTTGCAAGTATCATTGTGGATGTATGCTTGTTTTTGTCTTGCGTGACATGACCTTTTCCAAAAGCCCGCTGTCTTTCCTGCTGTTTGCTATTTGTTTACAGATGAAGTGTGGATGCCTGTGCTTGATAAGCTCGGATATTTGCTACTGCCGGGGGGAATTCTGAAACGGTGATGATGATTCGTGAATCTGAGCCGTCGTTGGCGATCATTGTTGCACTGTTGGTATTTGCGAGTGATACTTGTTGCCGGAGCTGTGATGCTTATAGCTGATGCTACCTTGTTGTTTGCTGGTTGAAACTCATGTTGCCTCTCTTTACTTGTTGTGACCGGTATTGGTTCTGCAGTTGTTGCCTGTTATAGCTGATGTTTCTTATGGCTGGTTTGTGCCTGTTGTGGGTACTGCCTGTTTGGGGTTGATTGCAGCCTTGAACTCGTTACTTTGTGGCAGCTTGAAGTTGTTTGGGGCTGCTGCCGCTGTTACTGATTTCTTTGTGGCAAGATATTGGGATGTTTGATTATATTTTAACAAACTTTCCTTCTATCAGAGATACCATTAACTGTTGATTTCAGATACTGTCTTGTCTTACGTCGTTGCCGAGGAGCTGTTTGGTGTTCAGTAGGGAGTTGGCGACAACTTCGGTTGTTGCCCTTTCGGCTGCTCAAACTTCACGCAAAATGATGAATTAAATCTGAGGGTTGATCATCTCTTAATCAATTTCGGCCCGTTTACGTAACGCTTGCTTAGCTTGATAATTGTCGCATGTAGATTTGGTGGCAGCCGCGAATACGATATCAAAGTTGACTCATGCGGAGATACTAATTATTCTTTGTTTTACTGTAACAGGTGGTGCTTTCAGGTGCGATATGTGGCGGGTGCAGATGATATTGTCCCGAGAGAGGGAACCTTCGACTTTGTAGGAAAGTGTCTCAAGGAGTTTCAATACTTAGGATTGTGTTTAGTTAGGAACGTGTTCTCGTGAATTACGTTATGTAATGACAATTGTAAAGAGGCCTTCAATTATGATATGTAGGAATTACTCACTTGATGTAATTTGATAATAGCAATCTTACGTCCTTGATAATTTAGAGGTCTTCTGTTATGATTTAAGGATTTGTAACACGTGAACTCACTGGGATATAATGTCATGAATTTGAACTTGTTCTTGTAACCTGAATGGATTTCTTAATTCCACGATGTGTGTATTTGAATCTCTATGAGTATGAATTTCATACAGTCCATAGTGTAGCAGCATCTTGATCTTTGAAAAAGCTTGACCTTTTGTAAAATAGAATACTTGGATGTGGGTCCTTGGAATTGAACTTGACCTCCTCGTGACGTATATTGTTTGTAAATAAATTCAGTGTGTCGGGATCTTGCATTTTAAAACCAAGCGAATGGACCTGAGGATAATTTATGCGAAGTCCTTGAATTTGTTATATGAGGAGGGGTGTTAGGACCCTATGCGTTACTGCATCTGCACCGGTTGGTTAGTCGCAAAAAGAACATAGATATTAAAATAAAGTTAAATAACAATAGGAAAATGCAAAAAGGCGTGGGATCTCGTGGTCAAAAATTAGAGTGCAAGAGATGCCCCTATTTAAGTTACTCCTACTCGGAGATATGGAGATTGAAATCTCCGTCCCAACGAGATATGAGGGACTTAAATACAAACATTGCGCGAATTTTTGGCCCTAAGAGGCCACCGGATGCAAATGATATGCAATGATATGAGAATGTAAGACATCGAGTCCCGTGGTGAAATGGCGCCACATGGAGAAACGACACACGGGAAAAAACAGGCTCGACAAAAGGAGACCCCACGGGGACAGGAAGTAACCAACACTAGGGAATCTCCAGAAGTATAACAATACCTCACACACCGGGGATATGGTAATGGGAAAGAAGCTTCTAGTCGAGAGATATGCTTATTATCATAATGTTGTGGTTGGTAATAATCCGAATGAATTGAGTCGATGGTTCAGTTTTATTCGTATTCTTTCTTTTTTTGTTTTTGTATATCTTTCTTTTGGAACTCAACTTGAAATAGTAAAATGTATAACTTCCCCGAGCGTCATGATAAGGGTACCATGAGCTGGTCTCAGTCTCTGCCTGAAATGTCAAAAATTTGTAGATGGTAGAATCACTGTAGTTTGTAGACGTAGATGTAAATGTCATTGTAGATGTTGTAGTTGTAGAACTTCCCCGAGCATCATGGTATGGGAACCATGAGCTGGTCTCAGTTTCTGACGTAGAACTTCCCCGAGCGTCATAGTCTGGATGCTATGAGCTGGTCACAGTCTCTGATGTAGAACTTCCCCGAGCGTCATAGTCTGGATGCCATGAGCTAGTCTCAGTCTCTTCCCGAAATGATGAAAACTCGTGAGAGCATCTTCACAGGGGGTTGTAAATTTTGTAGATTGTAGACGTCATTGTAGACTATAAATGTAGTTCGTTGTAGAACCCTGTAGATGTATTTCGTTGTAGAACCCTGTAGATGTAGTTCGTTGTAGAACCCTGTAGGTGTAGTTCGTTATAGAACCCTATAGGTGTAGTTCGTTGTAGAACCCTGTAGGTGTAGTTCGTTGTAGAACCCTGTAGTTGTAAATTTGTAAATGTGATTGTAAATGTAGATGTAGCTTCACCGGGGATCTTCGGAAGAGATGTGAGCCGGTTGAATTGTAACGTATGTCTTCTCAAGTACGAATACTATTGTGGTAAACTTATTTGACTTCTCTGGGGAGATGCCACTTGACGGAAGTAAACTTGTGTGATGAACTCACTGGGGAAGTTATTCCTGAGAGAAACGTCTGTAACTGTCTAATGTTGAAGGATCCACTGATGGTAAATGATCTGCCTTGTGAAAATTGTCATTTTGTCGTTTTGAGTAAGATCCTAATCAAAACGAGTTGCTCAAATAAAGAGATTGACGTTCGATAAAATCTTGTGATGCTATTGTTGAAAAGATGCCTGTCTTTAGGAATATTCTTCTTGGGGGAAAAGGGTGCAAAATAAATGCACACTTAATCCACTCTTAAAGGTTGGAGATGTCCATGATGTGATTGCCAAAGACCGAAGTTCAATTCGGGAAGTAGCCGAAAAGAAACTGTCAAGCAAGACTCGACCAATGAGGTATAAACTCAAATGGAATTGTACTAAAATAACCGTCTTCCATGAGGGTTGAACTTCATGGGGAAAATGAACATCATGCTCTTTCTGCCTAGGGTTGACGAATCTATGTGGAGGGATAAGACGCACCCCAACACCTAGGGATAACTATAGCCGAAGTGATAGAATAAAACAAAAACAAAGAATGCGAGAAATGCGCATGCCATGCCATCTACTTATATGCTATGCGTATGTTGACGGACTGAAGAGGCGAGAATAAACGCCTCAAGCGGAGAGGTACTCCAGCAAAATCTCCACAGATCTCTTATCACTTGCAAGGAAAAAACCTCGAGCGGAGATAGCCTTCATGTATGGAAAAATAAATATCCTCTTGCCTTGGAGAGCTCACAAGATTGTCGTTCTTCCATAGATGAAATAAACGTCCATGGCCATCCTTTTGTTATCCATATATCAAGTAAAACACAAAGCTTTTTTTTTTTGAAAAAGTTTAAATCCATCTGGATTTTGCTATCAAGAATAGACACTTTTGATAAACGAAGAACTTTTATTGAATGGTGGTCAACAGAAAAGCATGACCCCGATGTTACAGTGTTGGAAAATAATAGCGATTACATAAAGGGAATAATGTCCTGCTTCTCCTAAACAAAGTATTTCTTGACATCGTCTGTATTCACGGGGCGAGTGATCTCTTCTCCGTCCATTGTTGCTAACATCAAAGCGCCTCCTGTTAAAACCTTCCTTACTACATAGGGTCCATCATAATTCGGGGCCCATTTTCCTCTGACGTCGGTGAGGAAAGACTGAATCTTCTTAAGCACGAGGTCACCTTCTTTGAATGCATGGGGCTGAACTTTCTTGTCAAATGCCTTCTTCATCCTCTGCTGATATAACTGCCCATGGCATAGCGCGGCCATTCTCTTTTCTTCAATTAAGTTCAACTGATCATACCTATTCTGACACCACTCTGCTTCTGATAATTTTGCCTCTACCAAAATTCTCATAGAAGGAATCTCAACTTCTATTGGGAGTACTGCTTCCATACCGTAGATAAGTGAAAATGGAGTTGCCCCAGTCGATGTGCGTACCATCGTACGATATCCAAGTAAGGCAAATGGGAGCATTTCGTGCCAATCTTTGTAAGTAACGACCATCTTTTGAATGATCTTCTTGATGTTTTTGTTGGCGGCTTCGACAACCCCGTTCATCTTTGGTCTGTAAGGGGAAGAGTTATGATGCTAAATCTTGAATTCTTCGCACAACTCTTTCATCATCTTGTTATTCAGATTGGAACCATTGTCTGTAATAATTCTGCTTGGCACACCATATTGGCAAATGAGCTGATTCTTGATAAATTTGACAACCACATGTCGGGTTACATTAGCATAGGAAGCCGCCTCGACCCACTTGGTAAAATAATCAATGGCCACCAAGATGAATCGGTGTCCATTAGATGCTTTCGGCTCTATCATTCCAATCATATCAATTCCCCACATAGAGAACGGCCACGGGGATGAGATAACATTCAACAAAGTCGGAGGCACGTGAATTTTATCTGCGTAAATCTGGCACTTGTGACATTTTCTAGCAAACTTGTAACAATCTGATTCCATAGTGATCCAATAATATCCAGCCCTTAAAAGCTTCTTAGCCATGGCATATCCGTTGGCATGAGTGCCAAAAGATCCTTCGTGAATTTCCGACATTAACATATCCGCTTCTTGTTTGTCAACACATCTCAGCAAGACCATGTCAAAACTCCGTTTGTACAACACATTGTTACTCAGAAGAAAATTTCCAGCCAACCTTCTCAAAGTTTTCTTGTCTTTGTTGGAAGCTCCCAAAGGATATTCTTGAGTTCTAAGAAACACCTCGATGTCATAGTACCAGGGCTTGCCATCTTCAACTTCTTCGACAGCAAATATGTAGGTCAGTCTATCAAGACGTTTTACTTCAATCCGAGGACACTCGTTCCAAAAGTTTACCACAATCATTGAGGCCAAAGTTACCAGCGCGTCTGCCATTCGGTTTTCATCACGAGGGATATGATGAAATTCAACCATATCAAAGAACGGTAACAGTCTTCTAGCATAATCCATGTATGGGACCAAATTATCATGTCGAGTTATCCATTCTCCAGTGATTTGGTTGATTACTACTGCAGAATCACCAAACACATATAAATTTTTAATTGTCAAATCGATTGCTTCCTCGAGACCCATAATACATGCCTCGTACTCAGCTTCATTATTAGTACACTGGAATGTTAATCTGGAGGTAAATGGGAAATGGGTCCCTTGAGGAGTCACAATAACAGCACCTATCCCTTTTCCATGAGCGTTGACAGCTCCATCAAAAACTAAACCCCATTGAGAACCTGGTTCTGGCCCTTCACCATGTATGGGTTCTTCACAATCTTTCATCTTTAAGAACATAACATCTTCGTTGGGAAAGTCGTCGTTTGAGGGTTGATGATCCAAGATGGGCTGGTGAGCCAGATGATCAGCCAAAACACTTCCTCTAACAGCTTTCTGAGTATGGTACTCGATATCATGTTCAGACAACAACATCTGCCATCTAGCAATTCTCCCAGTCAAAGCGGGTTTCTCAAAAATATACTTGATAGGATCCATCTTTGAAAATAACCAAGTAGTATGGTTTAACATATATTGGCGCAAACGCTTGGCGGCCCACGCTAGAGCGCAACAAGTCTTCTCTAACATAGTGTACCTTGTTTCACAATCAGTAAATTTCTTGCTTAGGTAATAAGTGACATGATCTTGCTTTCCTGTTTCATCTTACTGACCGAGTACACAACCCATTGAATCTTCTAAAACGGGCAAATACATAATCAAAGGTCGTCTTTCAACTGGCGGTATCAGGATAGGCGGTTCGAGCAAATACTCTTTGATACTATCAAAAGCCTTTTGACAATCTTCAGTCCAAACGTACCCTTGTTCTTTCCTCAGGAGCTTGAAAATAGGTTTACATGTAGCAGTCATGTTGGATATAAACCTGGAGATGTAGTTCAAACGTCCTAAGAATCCTCTGACTTGTTTCTCAGTGGCGGGAGCTGGCATTTCCCGGATGGCTTTCACTTTGTCAGGGTCCACTTCAATCCCTTTTTGGCTGACAATAAAACCCAATAGTTTCCCAGATCGTACTCCAAATGTGCACTTGTTGGGGTTCAAGCGAAGCTTGTACTCCCTCAAACGACCAAACAGCTTAGCCAAGTGTTTAACATTATCATCTTCGGTTTTCGACTTAGCTATCATATCATCCACATACACCTCGATCTCTTTGTGCATCATGTCATGGAACAAAGTAGTCATAGCTCTCTGATATGTTGCCCCTACATTCTTTAATCCAAATGGCATAACTTTGTAACAAAAGGTCCCCCAGGGTGTTATGAATGACGTCTTCTCTCTGTCCTCGGGAGCCATTCTAATCTGGTTATAACCTGAAAAACCATCCATGAAGGAGAAAACCTCATATCTTGCAGTACTGTCCACCAAGATGTTAATATGAGGTAATGAGAAATCATTTTTCGGGCTGGCTTTATTTAAATCCCTGTAGTCTACACACATGTGAACCTTTCCATCCTTCTTCGGGACGGGTACAATGTTAGCCAACCATAGTGGGTACTCGGCAGTGACAAGGAAACCTGCATCAATTTGCTTCTGTACCTCTTCCTTAATCTTTAGAGCCATGTCAGGTCGAGTCCTTCTGAGTTTTTGTTTTACTGGCGGGCATTCTGGCTTCAAAGGCAGACGGTGTTCAACTATAGCTGTGTCCAATCCAGGCATATCCTGATATGACCAAGCAAACACATCAACAAACTCTCTGAGCAGATCAATTAACTGTTTCTTCACATCGGGTTTGAGCAAAGCTCCAATTTTCACTTCTCTACGGATTTCTTCTGATCCCAAGTTGATTGTTTCCACCGGCTCTTGATGAGGTTGGATAGCTTTCTCCTCTTTCTCAAGCAGTCTGGAAATTTCTTCTGGGATATCATCCTCTTCCTCTTCAGCTTCGTACACAGGAAACTCAATTCGGAGAAGGTAGTGGATCATTATTCCCAGTTTGTAATTTACATGACAATCTGCGCAAGTGATGTGATTTTAGTAAGTTTTTGTTTTGCAAGTGGAAAGTGTGTGTACGCGAGATGCTACTTATTATTTTCCAACATCGTGAATATAAAACACACATGTAAATGAAAGTAGTTTATTGATGATACCAAAAACCGAAAAGACACGTCCAACAAAGTCACCTTTGCCTTGGGCAGAGTAAAAGGGATTATTGAAAATAAACCCTAACAAATGCAATCTCGCCTTGGGCAGAGCGAAAACTTTTAAAACAAATGCTTTACTTAGATATATGAATGGCAGTAGGGGCTTCAACCGCACTCCAATTCTTGACTATAACGCCTGGGGTCACAAAGTTTGGGACGTCCTCATTTGGATGTTCCTCGGTGACGGCATAAACTCCAAAGGTATAGTCAAATCCATCCGACACATAACCTGGATCTTCCATATAGGGCTCAAAGTCTTCGTAGGGAATAGAGGACCTTGTAGAACCGTCTGATATGTAGCCCTCAAGTTCGTCCTCTGACACAACATTAATTTGAGAATGATGGACGACCCCTCCACTACGGAACACTTCACTGATCAGCAGAAACCCTTGATTCTTGGTGCCTTGTTGAGCAGAACTGCTGGTGAAACCGAGACCCTCCTTGTTTTTGCTCTTTGGTAAAGACAACACCCTTCCCCACATTGTTTGGTGACCACTGTTCACTACTCGCTGCGCGTCTTTAAATGATGACATGGATGTCTGAGATCTCTGAGCACCCTCGCCCACAATGGACAAGGCTTGGAATTGCGTGCCAACTTCTTCCTTAGCCTCGACATATGAGAATGATGACAAGTGACTCACCACCAAAGCTCTTTCTCCATAAATCGTAACTATTTTCCCCTCGAAAACATATTTCAGCTTCTGATGCAGGGTAGAAGTAACTGCTCCAGCTTCATGTATCCATGGCCTCCCTAGCAAATAGCTATAGGTGGCACGAATGTCCATGACCTGAAACGGGATCATGAAAGTCTGTAATCCGATAGTCATGGGCAAATCCACCTCACCAATTACCGTTTTCCTTGACCCATCGAAAGCTTTGACAATAACGCGACTTGGCCTCATCAGCGGTCCTTGATACGACAGTTTAGACAAAGTAGTTCTAGGCACTACATTTAGAGATGATCCAGTATCAACCAGCACACTGGACAGAGAGTCGTTTCCGCAGTTCACAGAAATGTGTAGAGCCATGTTATGCTTCCTTCCTTCTTCTGGGAGATCGTCCTCATTGAAACCCAGGTTATCACTTGAAGTAATACTGCCAATGATGTTATCAAACTGTTCCATGGTCACATCCTGCTCGACATAGGCTTGTTCCAAAATCTTTTGAAGCGCTTCCCTATGAGCCTCAGAACTCATCAGCAATTGGAGCACAAAAATCTTCGATGGGGTTTGCAGAAGCTGATCTGCAACCTTATACTCGCTTCTTTTGATTACTTTCAAACATTCATCGGAGTTGGATAAGTTAGACCCACCAGATTGCCCCACAATTGGGTCTTTTGAGCCTGATGGTTCGAACAAAACCTCTTTCTCTTTCGGTGGCACAGTCGGGTAGAATCGACCGCTTCTTGTCACTCTACTGACATCTGCAATATTAACTATTGAGGGTACAGTGGGCAAAGGCACTTCTTTCCCATCCTCCAACATAGTAGCGTTGTATCTGTAAGGGATGGCCTTACTAGAGGTATAAGGGACAGGTCCAGGCACATTGATCACTAAAGGAGTAACGGTTGGCTTCCTGCTATTGTAAACAATCTCTATACGTTCCACTTCCTTAAAGTGGGGCACGATGACACAAACCTCTTCGGCCTCTTTATTGGAAATTTCTTGACCATCACTTTCCAAACAATCTTCAATCATATTGACGGAGGGCGAACCATGTGGTGGTAATGGATTCTTCTGTACATTAGGGTCGGAATCCCTAAAAGACAAGATTCCATTTTTTATGAGCCTCTGGACATCCATCTTCAAACCGAAACAACTCTCAATATCATGCCCTGGAGCACCTTGATGGTAAGTGTTGCACCCTAAAATTTGCCCAACCTTATTCACTTGGTTTATGTTTCAATGTCATTAGCATTTGCATATAGAGTCATGTACATAGGTTACTCACCGGCATAACATAAGCATAGCAAGTCATACAACAGGGGGACCAATCATTATTCTCATCTCTAGAGGCCTATCAAGAGGTTATTATCCTGATTCAATCTCATTCAAGTCATCAGAAAAGAATTTGAAAGTTATCAAGTCAATGGGTCAAGCAGTTAATCTATCCCCTGGCTGAGGGTATCTGGGGATCATCAAGGAAAGTATGAGCTGTGAATTGAAGGCACGGGGAGTATCTAGACATCTTGGAGGACTTAGAAAGTCATTTGGAGAAGGAGACAAGTCATTGGTGTGATCACAAGTATTGCAGTTGAAGACAGTCAACTAGGGTTTTATCTGGGTCAACCCTGGGTCAACTCTAGGTCAATTGACTGATTGAAAGGCATTAAGGGCTATTGGAGAGATGTGGGGTTCATAATTTGACATGGAGAATAAAGATATGTTGTTATGCTAAGAATAAATCAAGAGAAATCAAGGAGAAGAGGAGGTTCTAAATTAGGGTTTCTAGGTAAAATTCCCTAGTTTAGGTCAAACTTCCAAGCAAAATAAGTCAAAATGCAAGCTTCAAATGGATCCTTGGCCAACATGAAACTTGTAGAGGATCTCAAGACCTTTAATTTGAGTGGTGGAATACATCAAGGAGATTTCTAGAACTCAAGTTATGGCTCTTGCAAGTTAGGGGTCACCAGATGATACTGAAGTTTGTCTGTGAAAGTTGACTGTCTTCTGACAAACTTTTGGCCCTCAAGGATAATTCAAATGGACTTTGAACAAGCAAGAGAGGTGTTCCTCATTGTCTCCCCTTTCCAAAAAGGTATGGTATGCCTTCATATGATTTAGGGAACTCTACTTATGGCTTGTGCAAGACAGGGGTATTTTGGTAATTTGGTGATTACAGGTCATTCATAGCATATGCTTAAAACTCATACAAGGAAGCTTCAAATGGAAAACTTCCCAACATCAAAGTTGCTCAAAATGGTATTTTAAGGCTAGATAAGATGTTGTGAGAGTTTGAAAATGCATGGAGCATGGATATTTTAAAATGGTCAAAATGGCTTGTAAATGGCTTATAAGTTGAAAAAGTTGGAATTGAATTTTGGTTTGAGAGATCTACAAATCCAAAATGGGGCATATGATAGATGATTTTGATTGGAAACATCATTTTGAGAACAATGGTTTAGCCACATTTTTGAGTTTAGGCTTAAAAATTGGAGTTTCTTTGTAAATTTGTTATTTGCACTTTAAGGCATCAAAAGGAAAGATGAGAAAATGCTACATAAAGGTTTGTAAGACCTTATTTTCATGTCATAATACCATATGAGGAGAATTTAAGTAAGATTGCATGGTTTATCATGAGATGGCATGAGATTCACTCAAGATGACAAATTCAAAATCTCATTACGTGATACATTCTAGAAACTTCATGGAAGGTTCTACAAACTTCCACACATTTCTATTCTCATCTATATAAGCCCTAGAGTGACTCCATGCATTGGTTGGTGATTCTAAAAGCTTGCATGCTACACTTTGATTCCTTCACTCCAAAATTGCATTTTCATTCCAAACTCCATTAAAACACCATCAATCACTACAATTCTGATCATCATCATCATCTATAATCAACATTGAGCATTTGGCAAAGGAAAGGCTCAAGAATTCGTGGCTGGATTATGAGATCTCCAACTTCACTCCAACTTGCATGAAGAGTTGAATAGGTTGATTCAAGAAGATAGAACAAGAACTACTGCAACCAGAGGCTTCAACATTCATCAAAGACCATACAAAGCAATTGGCAAGGTCTGAATTGGAGGAGAACCATCATCACCATCATCACTTGCAAGGTATGCATTTTCTCATGAAACTCTCTATTTATCCATAGTTCAAGCATGTTGTTAGGAGAAATCTAATAGAGACCAATTAGGGATGTTGTATGATGAGTTTAAGGGCTGTTTGTGAGGTTTGCTTCCATGGTGTCAATTCTTTAATGATCAAGAACTCACGATTTAGTGTACTATAATCTTAGGTATTAGGCTTAGGATAATCCCCATAAGATGTAGTACATGATAGGTTAATATGAGACCATTTGATTACCATGCAAACTAAGGTGCGAAAATGGTGACCACCCCTTGTAGCCTTCGTATTTCTTTCTTGAGGGAGAGTTAGAGAATTCTAGTACCATGGCTGTGTAGAGGGAGAAGAGTAGATGAGTTTTCATCTTTGGATCGTGAAAAATGGTGGAGAAATGAGAGAGTTAGAGAGGGTGGAAGTTGCTTGCATGAGTTCTTTTTTTTTAGAAACCCTAAGTGTCCAAGGTAGAAGAGATAATCTCTACCATTGATTCATGTTGGGATATTTGACTTTGTCCCTCAATCCAGCGGCCTAGATTTTATTAAACTTCAAAAATTCATAACTAAATGGAAAATGCATATTTTTAACTCATTCTTTTTTTAATATTTTCCTTAACATGTCTAGAAAATTAAAAAAATATAAAAATTGCATTTTATATTTTTTTCGCATTTTCCACATATTTTACAAATAAATGCATATTTTGAAGGTTTTATTTCATACATGATCTTGTAGATTTTTGTTCTTACACTTAGAAATAGATTTTTTGCCCATTCTTTTTTGTGGTGATTAATATTGAATTGTAGTATTCCCAGAATTTATTACTAGAATTTTTAGAATAAAATTTGATTAGTTTAGATAATTGAACTTAGGATAGTTTAATTAGGGTTTTTAAGTAGTATACTTGAACTTCAACATTTCATTTTTGAAAATTCATAACAAATTAGAAATTGCATATTTTTAATTCATTCTTTTGAATCATTTTCTTTAAAAGAGTCTAGAAAATTATAAAAAATAAAAATTGCATTTTATTTTTTATTTGATATTTTCCCCATATTTTCTAAATAAATAGCATTTTAAATAGTTTCATTTCATGCATGATTTTGTTAATTTTTGTTCTATTAGATGCTTTAATATTTTTTGTCCATTCTTTTTAGGTTGTTTAGTTTAGACATTAAAATTGTAGATTCAATTTAGTTCCCATTTTTAGAAATTAATTTTAGGTGTTTAGTTTAGGTGTGAACAACATGAACAAACTAGGGTTTTAGGTGATTACTTAGGAGAATCAATTCATTTCCCTTAGGACTTAGGGTTTGAATAGTTTAGCTATGGGACTATAGGGGCTATGGGTAGTTATTAGATCCCCTTAGAAAAGTCAGGATTCCCCTACTGCTATTACTGTACTGTATATATCTGATTGACTGGTGTGGTGTGCCCTCTGGGGTTTATTGCTTGTTTGTGTGGGTATTGGGATTGTCTGGGGACTTGGGAGAGCTGAAGACTTGAGGAGATGAAGACCATTGGAGAGCCAGAGATTGAAGATCAACTGCCAGAGTTGGAAAGGAGGTTCTTGCTAGCAGCTGCTGAGGAGACTAGGGTTTAGGAGCTAGGCAGAGCTCTAGATTAGAAAGCTTGTTTCTCAAACATGGAATGCCTTGTCTGCATCCATCCTTTCTCTATGATTCAAAGTCTATTTCAAATATCCACCTCCTTCCTTTGGAAGGATCAGTGAATGTATTTGGAAGATAGAACTTTTGAGAGAAACCTGTCTGTATAATGTTAACAGTTAATGAGCCACCCTTGGTAGGCAATTTACTGTTTAACATTCCTCTCCTCTTGTTGACTGATGTTCATCCCTGAAGATTGGAGACTTGAAGAAAAGCCATTGCTTATAGAAGACTGATGATCAAAGCCCTTGCCTGAAGGCCATGAAGATGGAGATTGATGCTTGTTGAAGCCTGTAGCTGATTGGAGATTACTTGAAGCTAGATGTTGATTCAGAGCTGCTGATGCTGTTTCTTTTGCTGTTGTATTTCATTGCTGATGTATTGTTTGGTTTTCTGGACTGTATTGTTTGCTGTTTACCTTGTTGGGTTGAAAGTGAATCCTGTTCACTTTCGCCTATTGTTTTCTAGGTTCGAGGTTGAGTGGGACTCCCTTGCCTCGCTTGTACTGTTGCATCCATGCATTTTACCGCTTTATTATATCTGTTATTGTTTCTGTTTCTGCCTATTCCGTAGGATCTCTGTTTCTCTCTGTGCAAGAGAGGAACATGATAGACACTAGGTCTTAACCCATGCATGATAACATTAGGTTAGTTTGATTCCCTTCGCAACCGTAGGGTAGAGTTCTGGCTCTTCTTTCTAAAAACAAACAGAAAAATACATAAAGATTTCAAACACAATAAAAGACACTTCTTCCGTAAAAGAATGTGAATTCATCAAGACGTCATTTTTGTCCGCCGGGACTGCTAATCAAGAAACCCTTTTTTAGAAGGAATAAAATCAATCAAGGACAGACTTATGTCGTGCGTGGCCCGAACTACGTTTGCTCTGATCTTCCATGCAGTGTGGAAGTACGTAGGCATAGGATGCGATATCCTAGCGAGCAACCTTCCCCTCCTTTCCCGTAGGTAGGCGAACTACGTTGACTCTGATTTCTCGTTCCAGACGGGAATACGTAGGCATGAAGTGCGATACTTTGCCGAGTCATTTTGTTTTCATTTTCTTTCCTTTTAACCCCAGACCTTTAGCGTAGATAGAATAACAATCCATACCCGAAAACAAGCGTGGATCCCGTCGAGTACGACGGACGTGAGGGGTGCTAATACCTTCCCCTTGCGTAACCGACTCCCGAACCCAGGTTTTGGTTGCGACGACCATACTTTTCCCATGTTGTGCGAGGTTTACTCTGAGCGTTTCCTTTCCCTCCCGTGGGATAAATAACGCACGGTGGCGACTCTTCTGTTCAGCCGGCGCCGATTTTCGCAGTAGCGACAGCTGGCGACTCTGCTGGGGATCCAACGTCCCCTGGCTGCTAAGAACTGCGATGGTTCTTATGCATTTGGGATCCAACGTCCCTTTGAGCGAGTCAATCCTAGCGCTTGTTTTCCCGTCGAGGATTTTGTATGGAGTTATTGTATATTTCTAACCTTGTATTTTCAGCTTTGTATATTGATTATTATTGCTGTATTTGGGGTGTGACGGGTGTTCTGATATTGAGAGATAAGCCGGACCTGGGCTTGAGTGCACCTAGAATTAGCGTAGAAAGTAGTGGGCGCGTGCCGGCTTTGCTTGCATTAGTGTCTCATGAAATCTACACTCGGACGAGGTTCTTCTGGTTGGCTTCTTTTTCTACCCTTTGGGTCGAAGGGGTTGTTGGTCAGCTGAATTGTCGACTCCGGGGACCGATCACTTGGAAGTTGGCTAAGTGAGGCCTCTTCAGGAATTGATGATGCCACTCCTTCTGGGAATCGTATCATCAACCCTGAAAGTCTGTGACGCCGACGACCGCATAGGATGCCGTACCTTGTGCCAGTTATAGGGCCACCCACCTGTGAGGGGATTTGGGGTTATGCAGGTAACCAGACCTTCAGATACCGGTTTGTTCTCGATCAGAGATCCTGGGTATTTATGGAGAGTTATGAGGTCTGTCAGAGACCATTTGGAGATGTGTTCTGAGGTCTGTCAGAGACCAATTGGAGATGTGATTTGAGGTCTACCAGAGACCAGTGGGAGTTATGGTTTGAGGTCCATCAGAGACCAGTAATGGAGCTTTGTTTTAGGTCTATCTGAGACCAGGGTTTGAGGACTTCTGGATGGTCTATCTGAGACCTTTCTTGATTGGGTTCAGGCTATTCAGCTACAGCTTTGGTCCCTGTTGCATGTTACTTGCATTGCATTGCCTGCATATCCATTACCATTTGCATTTCACTAACGTGTGTCTGTGCTGCAGGTGCATTTGCATTTCCCTAGTTCTAGTGCCCGGACTTCTGAGTATTGATTATGGCTGGTTTGAGGAAAACAGTTGCGTATAAGCTGCCTGCACCTGACATTACCCCTTTACTCGGTCTGATATCTCTTGCTGATGAAGAGGTTAGAAGAAGCTTCCGAATGAGTCATGGAAGATTACTGAGATTAGTTTGCAAGCCCACTGCTGATGAGATGAACGGGCTGTACACCTTGATGCAGTTCTATGACCCCGCATTGAGATGCTTTACGTTTGCTGACTTTATTCTAGGGCCTACCATTGAGGAGTATGTGGAGTTTACTGAGCTTCCCGTGCAGAACAAGGTTCCGTTTATTCACTCTGCTGCTGAGCCCAAGTTGGAGGACTTAGCCAAAGCCTTGCACATGAACGCTGCTGAGTTGTTAGTGACTTCTTGGCTTGGGGTTTCAGGTTTCTCTTTGGATTTTCTGGTTGGCCAGGCTCAAGAGTACGCCAAGAACGGTTGTTGGGTGGTTTTCAATGCTATTCTGGCTCTATGCATTTATGGAATCGTGTTGTTTCCTAACTTGCCCAACTTTGTGGATTTGGATGCTTTCTATCTGTTTGCTGCAGGCAACCCAGTGCCAACTTTGATTGGAGACTTCTATCATTCATTGCACTATAAGAATGAGAACCGAAGAGGAAAGACTGTGTACTGCTGTGCTCCTCTGTTGAATATGTGGTTCAAGAGTCACCTTCCCATGAAGGGACCATTTGTGGACAGTGCAACCTCAGCCAGTTGGTCAGAACGCCTGATGAGGCTATCTTCCGAAGACGTTGTATGGTTTGATCGAGATTTGTTGGGATCCGAGCTCATCTTCAGCTGTTCTGGGTACCCTAATGTGCCGCTGATAGGAAGAAAAGGGTGTATCAATTACAACCCTTCTCTATTCATTCGCCAGTTTGGATATGCACTGAAGAATCCACCTCAGGAGGAAGAAGTACAGGAATCTCTGTACTTCACCGGTGACGTGAAGGGGGAGTTATTAGCCAAGTTGCAACATGCCTGGACACGTATTAACCGCAAAGGGAAGCCACTGTTAGGTAAGAACGATTGCCAGGCTTATGAACCTTACAGGGTTTGGATCCAGGAACGAGCAAGTCAGTTATTAATGCCATTTCCAGCTGCACCCGTCATTGTTCCCGTCCCGACAGAAGAGCCAACTACTGTTTCTAGGGAGGCCTACGAGCAAGTTGTGAAGGAAAAAGAAGCCTTGATGAAGGTCAACGAAGGGTTAGAGCAAGAGCTAGCTCAAGTACGCAGTGAGAAAAACAAGGCTGTATATGCTTTCCAACAACAGATCGAGCTGTTAAACAGGTTAGGGGCCGAGTTGACTGAGGAAAAGAAAAAGCGCGAACGTCTGGGGCAAGAGTTCAGAAGCTCCCATGACATGCTGGAATCCAAAAAGAAGGCGCTTGACGCGGCACACCGAGAGATCTCCTCTTGCAACAAGACTTGGAATGCTACTCTCACCAACAATAAGATGAGGGAAGATAAGCTGAAACAGCAAATCTCCGACCTCGAAGAGAAGTTGAAGTCTAGCATCAAGGAGTGTGAGGAGGAAGTGATGACCCGGTATAGTGTCCAGAATGCACTGAACAAGGCAATCAAATGCAGAGATGAAATGGTGTCCCAAAAGCGAAAACTAGAAGATTGCTTCGGAGAAGCGACATGGGAAGAAACTGCTGGATACGTGTGTCGTGTTCTTAAGAGAAGAAACCAGCTGGTTGAAGGACTGCTCACCCGACCAGGTCACCCAGAGACCAAGAAGTTGATAAAAGAATACCGGGCTTTTGAGAGCATTTGATCATTTCACATATTCGCTTGTATGCTTTATTTGCATAGTGCTGACCATCACCAGGATTGTTGGATGAGGTCATGCCTTCTTGTTGTACTCAGTGATATTGTACTCTTGGCTTATTGGTTTTCTCTGCAATATATGAGGCTTTCTATGATTCAGCTCCGATATTCCTATTGTCAGCACTGTCACTGCACTGGCACCTTCACACTAGAACTGGGGGAATAAATTTCTCTAATGCACAGGCACACACATTGCATTGCATTCATATTCATATTGCATTACAGGTAATTATTAAATTGTATCTCATCTCCTGTGTCTCTCAGGTCCTCCAAGATTAGCGACCGGAGAATTCCCTGGCGTTCAACCAGAAGCAGCAGCAAGGAAGTCATGAGTCAGGATCCGACTGAGATGCAAGAGGTGCACGACAACATAATGAGGCTTATACGGGTAATGGAGGCCATGGCCGAGAGTCAGAAGCAGTTGCAGGATACGGTGCAGCCTCTGATGGCACGGGCTAATGATAGAGCTGCCGACTTTGCTCAGCTAGAGAATCATGGTTTTCTCCCAGGCCGCATACGCCAACTTGTGGGGGTAGCCATCAAACAGGTTCAAGCAGAATTAACGGATGTTCGAGGCCAGCTGGGGCAGTTCACGAAAGATGTGCACGAGTTGCGCTCGAATCAAGAGACGCTAGAAGAAGAGAACTGCCGACTGAAGGCACAGATAGGGTTGATGGCTGAAGTATTAAGGAACGTACTCAGGAGAGAAGGAGGGCAAATGTCGGAAGACGCGGCTGGATTATCTGTTCCTCAGGGGTCTGAAGAACCATTACCCACGCAGGATAGGCTTAAGAGACCCTCCCCAGGATTCGAAGCTCAGAATTCTCCTCGTCAGCAGTCGCAATTGATTTTGCAGGATAACTCAAGAAGGTGTGGTAAGAGGATGAGGTCTTCTAACAGAGTATTTGATGAGATCCCTGTGGATTATGATCAGCTGGTGCAACTCTTGTTCCAACTCCAACTGTTTGAGCCCCGCATTTTGGTTCCACTGACAGGGCAGCCGCCACCAGACTATGACTTGAACGCCCATTGCGCCTTCCACTCCGGAGCACCGGGGCATAACATTGCAAACTGCAAAGCTTTTAAGCATAAGATTCAAGATTTGCTGGATGAGAAAATAATTGAGTTTGTACCGGGGGGCATAAAAGTTGCAGGGACTGATATTCCCATTTCTCCGCCAGAGGTTGCAGATGAATCGAGGTATATCCCAGAGCCACTGGAAGCTAAGTCTCCATGTCCACAACAGTTGCCGATGCCAGGGTTGAACTTAAGGATGATAACGCGTGAGCCCAAGGAATCGCCCGAGCAAAGCCAGCAGCATACAAGATGCCAGTATACGACTCAGCAAAGAATTCGGGGAAAGAAGCCGAGGAGGGTGTTTGAGAAGCCTCCCTCAACGTACGCAGATTTGTTACAGACACTACTAAGATTGAACTTGGTGGAGAAAAGAACTCTGGCGCCAATAACCGGCACTCTGCCGGATGGCTATGATGCGAGCAGGCACTGTGAATTCCACTCCGGGGCTCCCGGACATGATATTGAAGGTTGCCACGCATTCAAGCATAATGTCCAAGATTTAATCGACAGCAGGGTCATTAATTTCTCTGACATGGTTCCCAAGGCGGTGCAAGGCCATCGACAAGTGAAAACCGGGGTGATGAAAAAGTTTCCCAGATTTGATCGGGCCGGTGAAAGAAGATCGAGACAGCAGTAGACTACCCCTGATGATAGCTTCTGAGGATGGTTGACTCGCCAATAAGTCAGAGTGCGGGAAGTCCAGTTCCGAGACGCCGACATTTTTCATGTTATCTTGTTCATGTCCTCACATTTGTAGTTTCTTTTCTGTGTAATTGCAAATTTCGCTCTTAAAACTTGTTGTTTTTCAATTGATATTAATAAACGAAATGAATATGCATGTTTTGAATTAATCCAGTCGTGTTCACTCTTTGTTTTTCTTTAATGCTTAATGCTTGTTTTAGCAGGAATCTGGGGAGGATGACGAAAACAGATGACGAATAATATTCCGATCATATGCTTTTGGATAAAGAACCTGTTGATGAGATACAAGCATTGTTTCAATCCATAAACACCGGAGATATAAGGAAGATAATCCCTTGATAACCCCTTTGAGCCAGTAGTAGAAGTTTCTTTTGAAAATGAAAAAAAAACCTAAATCTCAACCCGGGGCAGGGTAGGCGTCAGTTAGTTCGGCCAAGCGTTCGAATCGTGAAAGGAGTGTCCGGTTGAGGATAAATCACACTTGTATAAGTCGTGCCTAAAGAACCGCAATGGTTAAACCGTACCGACAAAGAGTGAAACAGTCACATTACCCCACAAGAAGTCAGACAAACCAGTGTCACACGACTTGTTCAAAAAAAAGAGAGAACGAAAAGCAAAAAGAATCAAAAGCCCGCTAAGTCAAAACTTGAAAACAAGCGACTTAAGCAAAAATTAGGGCATCCCGCTGGACTGGAAAATCAAAAGAATCTCAAAAGATACTCAGTCCAGGCAAAATTTAGGGAATGAAAAAGAAAAAGAAAACAAAACAAAAGACGGAAAGGATTGTCAAAGAAAAAGAAAAATCCTCGAAAGGGACAAAAGTCGTGTGATTCTGGGTACCCAAAGACGAAAAGCAAATGACTGTCACTCAAAAACAAAAAATGTGTGGTATCCTGAACCATCACTCCTATCATGCCACCTCTAATAGGTGAACGCTGAGGTCGGATTAGCTGAACATAGGATTGGAGAACATCACGAAGAATGGGTGGGTCGAAATAAATTTTGAGCCTATATCTTTCCTTGTTAACCGTGAACCTGACCACGTTACAACCCGCAAAAGTCCTAATTGAAACAGGTTTTGTCCGAGGGCATACGTCAGTAAAGATCTCGTTGATTCTGACTCCTAAAAGGGTTCCTCTTACCAGCTTTCATATTGACATTTTGATAATTGATTCATTACATGTCACAAAATTTTTTAGTGAACAGACTTGGATTTTGAAACTGTCATATGCATTGCGTTTAGTATATCTTTTATGCAGAACAACTTGTGTTACTTGCGAGTAAGCGCATGCCGACAGGAAAGATTCCTACAGTGGAAGGTATGACCGGGATAAAATGCAGAAATGCCCAAATGTTTCATGAACTGGGGCAAGCTATACTGATTAATTCAGGTAGAGTCAGTCATCCTAGAATCAGTAAATCTGGGACAGTCAGGTCAAGATGTGGCAAATCTCTCATAGCTATGGGCAGTACTCCACGACTCAGTCGATCAGAGACAAAAGGTTGTTGCAAGACCGGGGCAGGTCACCCTAGAAGCACGAAAGTTATGTTCTTGAAACACCCCTTCGAGGTCCGAAATGTAGAAGCCGTCCATGTCTGGTTGTCAAGATACAAGGACTGTAGGGTCCATTCCAAAATGGTTGCAGATTCAGGGGCAAGCTATACAAAATACAGACTAGGGGCACGTTAGTATCCCCGAAGCGGAGTTCTCTCTTGTCAGCAAGTGTTCTTTCCTCCCAGTGGAACTCGAAGATCAAGACTCTCCCCAGCAGAGTTGGTGGTGGGTCCTGTCATTTATTTTGTCAGGGATACTGTGTAATATCAGTTCACTCTCCAGCAGAAAGTCCGATCATACTGTGCACATATGCTATTCCCCAGCAAAGTTATATTCCCCAGCAGGGGGTTACCTCAACAGGGTGTTTGGTTTGAGTTCCCAATTTCCCAGCAGGGTTGACTTCACCCTTCCAGCATTTATTTTGCTGGAATAATTCTGTAGCATCTGGCTATCCCCGGCGGAGTCGGCATTATCTTCAGCATTTGTTTTGCTGAAGCAGTTTCTGTACTCTAGCAGCAGGTGGGGAAAGCACTTGCTCAAATGAACTACCAAACACTCAAGATCTCGGCATGAGATATTCAATGATAATGTCAGTTTCGGCAGTATTCCCCACAGAGTTACTAGGATAAGTCTCTCTTTATTCCCAAGCAGAGTTATTTGTCATCAAAAGGTTTCATGAACCAGAATTTCAGAAGTGGCCTCCGGGCATCAGAACAGGCATCCGGTAGTTTGGTTTCCAGATATCCCTAGTAGAGTCCGCCTCAAAGTCGCTGTCACGTCAGTGCTAAGAAGTTTGTGGGTCAGGACCAATGAAGAAGTGAGTCCTGACGTGGACAAGTTGTATTTCCCCAGCGGGTCGAAGATGCCTGAGTCCTGACGTGGACAAATCAAGGCGAAACATGGGTCCTGACATGGACGAATTTATTCCTTACGTGGAAAGAAGTTTAGTCCTGACGTGGACAGATCAGAGATTGGAGTCCTTACGTGGACACATCAAAAGGTATTCCTTACGTGGAAAAAAGATTGTACTTCCTTACGTGGAAAAGTTTAGTCCTGACGCGGACAGATGGAAAAAAGATTGTACTTCCTTACATGGAAAAGTTTAGTCCTGACGCGGACAGATGGAAAAAAGGTTGATTCCTGACGTGGAAAGAGAAGTTGTTTCCTTACGTGGAAAAGTTTAGTCCTGACGTGGACAGATCAAGGTTTGATTCCTAACGTGGAAAGATCAGAGTCCTTACGTGGACATATCAAGAGCATTCCTTACGTGGAAGAAAAATGGTGATTCCTTACGTGGAAAAGAGATTGATTCCTTACGTGGAAAGTTTAGTCCTGACGCGGACAGATGGAAAAGAAAGTTGATTCCTGACATGGAAAGAGAAGGTGTTTCCTTACGTGGAAAGATTTGAGTCCTCACGCGGACATATCAAGATCATTCCTTACGTGGAAAGATTGGAGTCCTTACGCGGACATATCAAGAGGAGATTCCTAACGTGGAAAGAAGGTAGATTCCTTACGTGGAAAGTTTAGTCCTGACGTGGACAGATTCAGATCAAGATCATTCCTTACATGGAAAGATTGGAGTCCTTACGTGGACAGATTAAGATGGTGTTCCTGACGTGGAAAGGTGGGTCCTAACGTGGACGACGTTCTCCTTACGTGGAAAGACAATGTTTCCTTACGTGGAAAGAAGATGGTTTCCTTACGTGGAAAGACGAATTTATTCCTTACGGGGAAAGAAGTTGGTATTCCTTACGTGGAAAGATTGAGTCCTTACACGGACATATTGAGATAGATTCCTTACGGGGAGATAAGTGCATTCCTAACGTGGAAAAGTTTAGTCCTGACGCGGACAGATGGAAAAGAAGTTAATTCCTGACGTGGAAAGAGAAGGTTATTCCTTACGTGGAAAGATTAAGTCCTCACGCGGACATATCAAGATTGATTCCTGACGTGGAAAGAAAGAGATTATTCCTGACGTGGAAGAGTTTAGTCCTGACGCGGACAGATCAAAGAAGTTATTCCTAACGTGGAAGAAGAAGATAGATTCCTTACGTGGAAAGTTTAGTCCTGACGTGGACGGAAAGAAGAAACGGTATTCCTAACGTGGAAAGAAGAAGCATTCCTAACGTGGAAAGAAAGATCGATATAGTATTCCTCACGTGGAAAGATTGGGGTTCCTTACGTGGAAAATTTGTGATTCCTAACGTGGAAAAAGAAAGAGTCCTTACGTGGACAAAGCAAAAGAAGACGTATTCCTTACGTGGAAGAGTTTGACAAAGCAGAGAAAAGTCACCCCTGACGGGGAAAAGCGATGTATTCCTTACGTGGAAAGGTGAGTCCTAACCTGGACGGTGGTATTCCTAATGTGGAAGAGTTTATTCCTAACGTGGACGATTTATCTCTGACGAGAAGGCAGACGAGCCGTCCCCAGCAAAGTTGTTGAAGTTTTTTCCGAGTTGACAGCAGATAGAGTCCTGACGTGGACAAGCAAAGGACGAAGTTTCCGATGATTCAATCTTTTTCAGGATGATGAGAAGAATCCCCAGCACGGTCGCACGAGATCAGTGGGTTGCCGTAACAGTTAAATTCAGCTGATGAATGTCGTTCCCCAAGCAGTGGCGCAATTTATTTCTGCGGTTGGCAAATTTCTGGGTTCCTAGTATTCAACCGTCTCGTACCGCGAATGTCTGAAGGCTCCGGGCTCTTCACCCAATCGGGTCCAAGCCGCTTGAATAGGGGCAACTGTTGCACCCTAAAATTTGCCCAACCTTATTCACTTGGTTTATGTTTCAATGTCATTAGCATTTGCATATAGAGTCATGTACATAGGTTACTCACCGGCATAGCATAAGCATAGCAAGTCATACAACAGGGGGACCAATCATTATTCTCATCTCTAGAGGCCTATCAAGAGGTTATTATCCTGATTCAATCTCATTCAAGTCATCAGAAAAGAATTTGAAAGTTATCAAGTCAATGGGTCAAGCAGTTAATCTATCCCCTGGCTGAGGGTATCTGGGGATCATCAAGGAAAGTATGAGCTGTGAATTGAAGGCACGGGGAGTATCTAGACATCTTGGAGGACTTAGAAAGTCATTTGGAGAAGGAGACAAGTCATTGGTGTGATCACAAGTATTGCAGTTGAAGACAGTCAACTAGGGTTTTATCTGGGTCAACCCTGGGTCAACTCTAGGTCAATTGACTGATTGAAAGGCATTAAGGGCTATTGGAGAGATGTGGGGTTCATAATTTGACATGGAGAATAAAGATATGTTGTTATGCTAAGAATAAATCAAGAGAAATCAAGGAGAAGAGGAGGTTCTAAATTAGGGTTTCTAGGTAAAATTCCCTAGTTTAGGTCAAACTTCCAAGCAAAATAAGTCAAAATGCAAGCTTCAAATGGATCCTTGGCCAACATGAAACTTGTAGAGGATATCAAGACCTTTAATTTGAGTGGTGGAATACATCAAGGAGATTTCTAGAACTCAAGTTATGGCTCTTGCAAGTTAGGGGTCACCAGATGATACTGAAGTTTGTCTGTGAAAGTTGACTGTCTTCTGACAAACTTTTGGCCCTCAAGGATAATTCAAATGGACTTTGAACAAGCAAGAGAGGTGTTCCTCATTGTCTCCCCTTTCCAAAAAGGTATGGTATGCCTTCATATGATTTAGGAAACTCTACTTATGGCTTGTGCAAGACAGGGGTATTTTGGTAATTTGGTGATTACAGGTCATTCATAGCATATGCTTAAAACTCATACAAGGAAGCTTCAAATGGAAAACTTCCCAACATCAAAGTTGCTCAAAATGGTATTTTAAGGCTAGATAAGATGTTGTGAGAGTTTGAAAATGCATGGAGCATGGATATTTTAAAATGGTCAAAATGACTTGTAAATGGCTTATAAGTTGAAAAAGTTGGAATTGAATTTTGGTTTGAGAGATCTACAAATCCAAAATGGGGCATATGATAGATGATTTTGATTGGAAACATCATTTTGAGAACAATGGTTTAGCCACATTTTTGAGTTTAGGCTTAAAAATTGGAGTTTCTTTGTAAATTTGTTATTTGCACTTTAAGGCATCAAAAGGAAAGATGAGAAAATGCTACATAAAGGTTTGTAAGACCTTATTTTCATGTCATAATACCATATGAGGAGAATTTAAGTAAGATTGCATGGTTTATCATGAGATGGCATGAGATTCACTCAAGATGACAAATTCAAAATCTCATTACGTGATACATTCTAGAAACTTCATGGAAGGTTCTACAAACTTCCACACATTTCTATTCTCATCTATATAAGCCCTAGAGTGACTCCATGCATTGGTTGGTGATTCTAAAAGCTTGCATGCTACACTTTGATTCCTTCACTCCAAAATTGCATTTTCATTCCAAACTCCATTAAAACACCATCAATCACTACAATTCTGATCATCATCATCATCTATAATCAACATTGAGCATTTGGCAAAGGAAAGGCTCAAGAATTCGTGGCTGGATTATGAGATCTCCAACTTCACTCCAACTTGCATGAAGAGTTGAATAGGTTGATTCAAGAAGATAGAACAAGAACTACTGCAACCAGAGGCTTCAACATTCATCAAAGACCATACAAAGCAATTGGCAAGGTCTGAATTGGAGGAGAACCATCATCACCATCATCACTTGCAAGGTATGCATTTTCTCATGAAACTCTCTATTTATCCATAGTTCAAGCATGTTGTTAGGAGAAATCTAATAGAGACCAATTAGGGATGTTGTATGATGAGTTTAAGGGCTGTTTGTGAGGTTTGCTTCCATGGTGTCAATTCTTTAATGATCAAGAACTCACGATTTAGTGTACTATAATCTTAGGTATTAGGCTTAGGATAATCCCCATAAGATGTAGTACATGATAGGTTAATATGAGACCATTTGATTACCATGCAAACTAAGGTGCGAAAATGGTGACCACCCCTTGTAGCCTTCGTATTTCTTTCTTGAGGGAGAGTTAGAGAATTCTAGTACCATGGCTGTGTAGAGGGAGAAGAGTAGATGAGTTTTCATCTTTGGATCGTGAAAAATGGTGGAGAAATGAGAGAGTTAGAGAGGGTGGAAGTTGCTTGCATGAGTTCTTTTTTTTTAGAAACCCTAAGTGTCCAAGGTAGAAGAGATAATCTCTACCATTGATTCATGTTGGGATATTTGACTTTGTCCCTCAATCCAGCGGCCTAGATTTTATTAAACTTCAAAAATTCATAACTAAATGGAAAATGCATATTTTTAACTCATTCTTTTTTTAATATTTTCCTTAACATGTCTAGAAAATTAAAAAAATATAAAAATTGCATTTTATATTTTTTTCGCATTTTCCACATATTTTACAAATAAATGCATATTTTGAAGGTTTTATTTCATACATGATCTTGTAGATTTTTGTTCTTACACTTAGAAATAGATTTTTTGCCCATTCTTTTTTGTGGTGATTAATATTGAATTGTAGTATTCCCAGAATTTATTACTAGAATTTTTAGAATAAAATTTGATTAGTTTAGATAATTGAACTTAGGATAGTTTAATTAGGGTTTTTAAGTAGTATACTTGAACTTCAACATTTCATTTTTGAAAATTCATAACAAATTAGAAATTGCATATTTTTAATTCATTCTTTTGAATCATTTTCTTTAAAAGAGTCTAGAAAATTATAAAAAATAAAAATTGCATTTTATTTTTTATTTGATATTTTCCCCATATTTTCTAAATAAATAGCATTTTAAATAGTTTCATTTCATGCATGATTTTGTTAATTTTTGTTCTATTAGATGCTTTAATATTTTTTGTCCATTCTTTTTAGGTTGTTTAGTTTAGACATTAAAATTGTAGATTCAATTTAGTTCCCATTTTTAGAAATTAATTTTAGGTGTTTAGTTTAGGTGTGAACAACATGAACAAACTAGGGTTTTAGGTGATTACTTAGGAGAATCAATTCATTTCCCTTAGGACTTAGGGTTTGAATAGTTTAGCTATGGGACTATAGGGGCTATGGGTAGTTATTAGATCCCCTTAGAAAAGTCAGGATTCCCCTACTGCTATTACTGTACTGTATATATCTGATTGACTGGTGTGGTGTGCCCTCTGGGGTTTATTGCTTGTTTGTGTGGGTATTGGGATTGTCTGGGGACTTGGGAGAGCTGAAGACTTGAGGAGATGAAGACCATTGGAGAGCCAGAGATTGAAGATCAACTGCCAGAGTTGGAAAGGAGGTTCTTGCTAGCAGCTGCTGAGGAGACTAGGGTTTAGGAGCTAGGCAGAGCTCTAGATTAGAAAGCTTGTTTCTCAAACATGGAATGCCTTGTCTGCATCCATCCTTTCTCTATGATTCAAAGTCTATTTCAAATATCCACCTCCTTCCTTTGGAAGGATCAGTGAATGTATTTGGAAGATAGAACTTTTGAGAGAAACCTGTCTGTATAATGTTAACAGTTAATGAGCCACCCTTGGTAGGCAATTTACTGTTTAACATTCCTCTCCTCTTGTTGACTGATGTTCATCCCTGAAGATTGGAGACTTGAAGAAAAGCCATTGCTTATAGAAGACTGATGATCAAAGCCCTTGCCTGAAGGCCATGAAGATGGAGATTGATGCTTGTTGAAGCCTGTAGCTGATTGGAGATTACTTGAAGCTAGATGTTGATTCAGAGCTGCTGATGCTGTTTCTTTTGCTGTTGTATTTCATTGCTGATGTATTGTTTGGTTTTCTGGACTGTATTGTTTGCTGTTTACCTTGTTGGGTTGAAAGTGAATCCTGTTCACTTTCGCCTATTGTTTTCTAGGTTCGAGGTTGAGTGGGACTCCCTTGCCTCGCTTGTACTGTTGCATCCATGCATTTTACCGCTTTATTATATCTGTTATTGTTTCTGTTTCTGCCTATTCCGTAGGATCTCTGTTTCTCTCTGTGCAAGAGAGGAACATGATAGACACTAGGTCTTAACCCATGCATGATAACATTAGGTTAGTTTGATTCCCTTCGCAACCGTAGGGTAGAGTTCTGGCTCTTCTTTCTAAAAACAAACAGAAAAATACATAAAGATTTCAAACACAATAAAAGACACTTCTTCCGTAAAAGAATGTGAACTCATCAAGACGTCATTTTTGTCCGCCGGGACTGCTAATCAAGAAACCCTTTTTTAGAAGGAATAAAATCAATCAAGGACAGACTTATGTCGTGCGTGGCCCGAACTACGTTTGCTCTGATCTTCCATGCAGTGTGGAAGTACGTAGGCATAGGATGCGATATCCTAGCGAGCAACCTTCCCCTCCTTTCCCGTAGGTAGGCGAACTACGTTGACTCTGATTTCTCGTTCCAGACGGGAATACGTAGGCATGAAGTGCGATACTTTGCCGAGTCATTTTGTTTTCATTTTCTTTCCTTTTAACCCCAGACCTTTAGCGTAGATAGAATAACAATCCATACCCGAAAACAAGCGTGGATCCCGTCGAGTACGACGGACGTGAGGGGTGCTAATACCTTCCCCTTGCGTAACCGACTCCCGAACCCAGGTTTTGGTTGCGACGACCATACCTTTCCCGTCTTTGCGAGGTTTACTCTGAGCGTTCCCTTTCCCTCCCGTGGGATAAATAACGCACGGTGGCGACTCTTCTGTTCAGCCGGCGCCGATTTTCGCAGTAGCGACAGTAAGGACAAAACTTGTCAGCTCTATAAGAAGGGGGAGGATTTGCGGGAGTCGGAGGTGGAGCTCTCGTCTGAATATGACCCTTTTTAATCAAAGCGGGGAATAAATCAGCATATGTCATTGGGATCGGATCAAAATTTATTTTTCTATATACACGACCTTGATTGCTGGATGGCCGATTCTGCTGAGGGTACTGTGGACTTTGCTGAAGTTGGGGTTGTTGAGCAACGGGGGACTGAGGTTGCTGATGGGGTTGTGGAGACTGTAGCTGATAGGCCGGAGCATTAAACATTGGCGATACCGCCGCAACTTGGTGTGGTGGCATATACCTCTTTCTGAATTGTCCCTTCTGAATGGCATTCACACCTTGTTTCTTTTTTTTTCACAAAACTGCTCCCATACCTCTTAGGAGCGCTCTCTTCTTTGGTTAATCTTACCTCGCGAACACCTTCTTCTAAACGCATTCCCATATTGACCATTTCAGTAAAGTCACTGGGCGCGCTGGCTACCATCTTCTTATAAAAGAAAGGACCCAGAGTCTTCAGAAAAATCTTGGTCATCTCTTTTTCTTCTAATGGTGGTGTGACTTGTGCGGCCAACTCGCGCCAACGCTGAGCATATTCTTTGAAATTCTCCTTATCTTTTTGTGCCATTGCTCTCAACTGATCTCGGTCGGGCGCCATGTCCACATTATACTTGTACTGCTTGACAAAGGCTCCTCCCAGATCATTGAAAGTTCGAATCTTCGTACTATCCAACCCCATATACCACTTGAGTGCGGCGCCTGTCAAACTGTCTTGAAAGTAGTGAAGGAGTAATTGATCATTATCTGTTTGGGCGGACATCTTCCTGGCATACATAATGAGATGACTCTGAGGGCAAGTATTCCCCTTGTACTTTTCAAAGTCAGGGACCTTAAACTTCGGTGGGACCTTAACATTTGGAACCAAGCACAGCTAAGAAGCACTCTTACCGAACAGATCTTTCCCACGAAGATCTCTAAACTCCTTTTGTATTTCAGAAAACTGGTCTTGAAATCCGTCTATCTTCTCTTCTAAACCCACAGTTTCGGTTGGCGATCCATGTAAAATCGGTTCATCCAGAATATATGGGACAACGTTCACATGCGGGGATGCGGTAGTCATCACAGCAGAAACTACAGGAGCAGCTTGAACAGTGGTCATAACAGGGGTTTCAGACACAGGCGGACGGTAACCAGCCGGAGTAAAATAAGGAGGCATCCCCCACAGGAAACCTTGAGGCATACTGTAAGATACTTCAGCAACAGAAGACACCACTGGGATCGGTGTTGGTGTCACTTCGGATATGACAGTCCTTGGAACTTCTTGATTATTGATCGAGATTTGACTGGACAAAGCTTCCACTAGGCCATTCAACTTCTCCAAACTTTCTTTCATACTTGCAACTTCATCACAGAGCACTCTGTTCTCTTGCTCTAGTTAATCCATCTTCTGGCGTTGACTAGCTCGAGTGTAGTACCGGTGATTCAGTTTGTTCTGCGGAGATGAAGCAAGAATGAGACCCTGGAATGCGAACAATGCTATGCTTATGCAAAATGCAAATGAGTATGAAACTTTCAAGAGAACTCAAATTATTTTGGTATTGTAACCTTGGAGGAAAACCGATTTTATTTTGATGATCGAAGCATTACAAAAACGGAGTACTCCTTCAAGAGTTTATTACATTGAACCGAAAGCAAAAAGAGAAACTCAGAGATCTACTCCTTATGTTCCTTCTGTGTACGAAGTTCTTTTTCTAATTGACTGATGCGTTCTTACAACACGACCTTCTCTCCGATGAGTCGGTCGACACATTCCTTCCAAGCCATAGTATCTGGGGGAAGATCATCACTGGTGACAGCACTTGAAGAGGTGTGAGAGGAAAATAAATCCCCTTGCGCCTTTCTTTTCCTTGCGAGTTCAACTTCTGGCAGCCTCTGGAACTTCTCTTTCTCTACCTTGAGTATAAAAAACTTGTTCTTCCAGGCGGCTTTCAGTTTTCGAGCTTCACTCAAAGAAGCCTTCAACTGATCTACTTTGCTCACGTCAAACCAATCTGGATCATGGAAAGCCAATACTATAGGTTCATGGAAAGGGAACGGAATCTTGAGGTCGAGGGCTCTTGCTCGCACCCAATATAGGTATTCTTCAGAGATAGTGCAATTGGGGTATCCTAAAGCAGCCTTTCCTTCTTTATTGATGTATTCCCATGAGTAAATTATGACGGTCTTCAGGTCTGGGTCTTCTCCTTCTTTGAGAAAGATTCATTCTAACAGAGTCTGGTCAGGTACTTCAATCATGGGATGCCCAAATTGGAGACGGGCCAGAGCGGGGTTGTAACTTATGCATCCTTCTCTCACAATGAGCGGTAGGTTAGTAAATCCTCCGATGCTATGGATCATACATATACCTCCATAAGTAGGGTCGTACCACACAATGTCAGAGTGAGTAAGGGCCATGACTATCTCAGACCAACGGGGCGATTCTTCCTCTTCCCAAATAGTGGGGTGCCGAGTTAAGCGAGCAATGAACCAAGAATACAACAGAGCGGTACAACAAACGATGTGTCCTTCTCCCTCAGCATTCTTCGAGTGGATTGAAAAGTATGTGTCAGCGAGCAAAGTGGGAACGGGATTCTTGAGTATGAACAGTTTAATTGCATCCATGTCAACAAAATCATCGATCTTTGGGAACCAGAAAATCCCATAAACCAACAGGGCAAAGGTGGCTTCCATGATAAGGACTTCCTTTCTTTCAGCATGGTAGCAAACTTTTTCAATCAAAAAGTCAGCAGGGAATCCAAGGACTCCTTCCTTGGTGGTTAGGTGCGCTTGCACATCTGCCAAACTGAGATGAGTGGCATTGGCAATTTCTTGATGACTGGGTGTGTCTTCCTGGCCGGTGAATATGGGACGGGCCGTTACAGGCATCCTTAGGAAATCAGAATACTCTTCCAATGTCGGCATCAACTGGTAATCTGGAAAAGTGAAGCAGTGGTGCAACGGATCGTAAAATTGAACGAGGGTCTCCAACAACCCTTCCTTCATCTCGAGTTCGAGGAAACGAAAGACTTCTCCGTATTCTGCTGCGAAGGCGTAACGATTCTTGATGAGGTATGCTAGTTCTCTCAAGCTTTCAATGTTAGGACTCTGGAAAGTGTACTCCAATACTTCTCTTTTAAAATCCATGGTTACAATACATGAGAAATAAATTTGAATTTCTTGAGTAAAGAGAGGAATGTAATGCAATATGAGTAGGACTTCATGGGATCCTAGCTATTTATAAACATTGTAGCAAAAGAAAATGTTTTTTTTATTATTAACTTCGAAACGAAATACAAATAATTGCTTTTAAAAGTCCCAAATAAAAGCTAATAAAGACACTAAAGAAGTTTCGAGTTTTGCTGCTTGAGCTGCTCCTCTAGTTGCGTCTTCTCACGGATAAGGTTGTCCACAATCAATTTCAAAATAGTGCATTGTGGGTCGGAGAAAAATAAATCCTCCATGACCTTCCTCTTCTTGCAGGGGAGTAACTCCTCATCTTTTAATTGTAGCTGCTTCTGGAGTTCCTCTTTCTCTTTTTGGAGTTTGTCGATCTCCGCAACAGACACTTGATACTTGTTCTTCCATGACTCTAACTCTTGTCGTAACTTCTTCATTGCAACCTCTGACTTCTCAGTTTCAGATATAAAGACATAGGTGGGCTCCCTTCTTGGAGGCATAGGGTCTTGACGAGAATAAGGCATCCTTAGCTTGATTGCCCTGTCTCTTACCCATTAGAGATACGGTTCTAGCGACACACAATTAGGCCTTCCTAGACTTTTCTTCCCCTTCTTGTACACATTACGCCATGCATCCAGAACCTTTCCTCGAAGCTCTACATCATTGTTGAAGAAAATACTCTCTACATGGGCACTCTTAGGAGGTTCCTTCAACGGGTATCCCAACTGTCGACGGGCTAAAACGGGATTGTAGCTGATTCCTCCATCGAAACTGAGCAATGGTACATTAGCAAAGTTACCACAACTATCAATGATTAATACCCCATTATACACCTGGTTGTACCAATCAATGTCGGAATGAGTCAATGCCATAACCCTCGGAGACCAAAGCTCTTTGCCAATGTTTGTAAAAGAGCTAGTCTTTGGCAAGTGTGAAATAAACCACTTGTAAAGTAAGGGTACACAACAAGTAATCATCCCTCCACCACGAAGGTTTCGGAGATGTATTGAGTGATATGTATTACCTAACAGAGTTGGCACTGGGTTTTTCTTCATAAAGATCTTGAATGCTTTGAGATCGATGAAACCTTCAAAACTCGGGAATAAAAACAACCCATAAACAAGCAAATCAAAAATTGCCTCAAACAGAGCCTTATTAGAATAATCAGCATAGAATGAAGCCTTCTCGACTAGGAAACCTGTCTTTAAACCAAGAACTCCATCCTTAGTAACTAGGTTGGCTTTGACGTCAGATACCTTCAAACGGAGGGCTTTAGCAATTTCTTTCTCATCAGGGTCCTTTTCTAAGAAGGGAAAAGGAGATTCTTCTAGGACAGGTAGACCAACCAAAAAAGAATACTCTTCCAACGTTGGTAACAACTGAAAATCTGGAATGGTGAAACAATGGTAGAGAGGATCATAGAACTGTAGTAGAGTGGCAAGAAGTCCTTCATTCACTGAGCAACCCAACAAAGATATCAGCTTCCTATATTTTTTCTTGAATTCCCCCTGATCCTTGATAAAGCCCCACAACTTCTTTAGGTCGTCCAATTTGGGACTTTTAAAAGTATATTTCATAGTACGTCTTTCATTCATAGTGACCTACAATGTTCATAAACGAAAGTGAATCCCATGAAGTCCAATGCAGAATAATGTTATATGAATGCAGCAAACACAAGTATTCACATAAGGATACAAAGATAAACAGACAAAGGGGCACCCTAGGTTTGCAACGAGCATGGAGCATAGGGTATACCCATCCCCAAAGGACGTGGACTAAAGGTTTGATTTGTACCTGTAGGACAAGGTTCTAAAGGGACTCAAAATCATCAGCCCATCTTTCGGATATTATCAATTTCCCAATTACTCGAGGATTAATAATATTCTCAAGAGAACTTCTTTTGAGTGTAGCTTCGCGTAGCACTATTTCGGAATTACTCCCTCATAGTCTCGCACTACATCCTAATAAAGGCCAAAGTTGGGTTTAAGGTAACTACGATCCTCAATATCATAGGCTCCAAGGTCGAAAATAGTGAGTGTCTTCACGATTACTTGTTCAATAGTACTACCTCGAGAGGGCCTCAATTGAGCGGGATTCTCGATTCAACTTAGTCGGGATTCAACTCCCTATAAGCCTCCTCGACTATATCACCATCCTATCTTAATTTCTCTCAAGTTCGGGTGTAGAACTTTATCTCACCACTCAAGAACAATAATCCCAAAGGAAATACAAGAGAAAGCATGTAAACAATTAATCAAGTAGGCAGATATATAAAGCAGTAAACAAATAAAATAAGATAGGGAAACCCACTAGAGAGGTCCCCAGTGAAGTCGCCATTTCTGTCGCGGTGAAAATCGGATACCAAACTATTGATTAGTTTGAATCTTTAATTCATTTTGCAACCGAACTTTGATTTGTCCAAAGGAAGGGATAAAGATCGAAATTCCCACAATGCAATGCAAATGCAGGCTAGAGAGTTATAGGTTCGGGGGTTGGTTAAACTTAGGGAAGGTACTAGCATCCTAAGTTTCTGTAGTACTCTACAGGAACCTCTTGTTTTATGTTTGTTTATTGCTAAGGGTTTATCTGCTTAAGAGTTTAAAAGACCTAGGGGTTTATTTCTAAGTATACTCGATAAGATGTCGCATCTTATGCCTACATATCCTTATGAGAGTGGAATCAGAGTATCTGTAGTTCCCCTAAAGGGTTTGAGGAGTTCTTTGACTGTGGTCAAAGTTCCTACGGGTTTTAAGGTAGTTGTTTTGATTGAGTTTAGGAGAAGAGATGTGTCTTCATTTTAAGAGAGATGTAACCGCCACAAGTGTAAGAGGTTGTAGGAAAATAGTCTTTGCATCATCTTAAGAAAAGGGCTTAAGTACTCGGATTGTTTGACGAGTATGCCTTTATCGTTCTTAAGGCAAAGTCCCTACATGTTTGATTGTACTGTTGTAGGGGTGGAGATTATATCTCACTTAAGATGATTTGGCATCTTTCTCTAATGTGTTTGAAAAGTTTGTATTGAGTTATTGAATATTTGAATTGTGTTGTGGTATTGAGTGAGTTGGTATTGTTTTGTTTGTTCTAAGTTGTATGATAAAGGTCCTTCCTATGGGGTAGGATCTGAACTTAGGAAGATCGACTTGAATGAGATCAAGGATCATAGGGGAGTATGATGCAAATGATGTGCAACTACACACAACGTTGAATTATGTGTAGGTTTTCCCTTTGGACGGAATGCAATGCAATAATATAAATGCGGTAAAAATAAATTGCTGTGAAATAAATTGCGGAAAGTAAACCATACACAAACGCATGAAAGCGCTAAGGTGTAAGTGAATGTGTCGTGGGGTGCATGATTAGATTACATTTTGCGCTGTTGATTGATTTTTTGTTGTAAAAAATTGATTTTAGTTTGAATTATGTTTTAGTGAGGTTATTCGATCTTATATGCGAAACTAAAGGAAAGGGTTGTATTTTATTATTATTATTTTTAGTGAGATTAATGCTGATGATATTGATAAAAGAGTTGGATTTATTTTTTGATGAAAGATTTGGTTTTTTTTTTATGGAAAAGTTGTTATTGGTTTTAAAAAAGAGTTTAGATTAAGCAATGAAGTTGGTTGGAAAAAACAATTTTAATAAGGAAGTTTGATCAAGATTGATTTTAAATAAATAGGAATTAAGGAAAAGATTTTTTTAATATTAAGCTAAAAGAAAGGTGTTTGATATTTATTTATTAAAAGAGGTTATTAAATTTATGTAAAAGGTTTTTTTTTGAGGAAGAATAAATAACTATCCTATTATTCTTTTTCTTTGAAAAAAGGATCTTGCTATTTTACTAAACAAAAGGATAATAATAAAAAGATTTAATTGATAGTTAAACAGTTAATTGGTTTAATTTTATAAAAAAAACAGGTTGATTAAAGTTAGATTAGTAGTTAACGTGAGTGGTTAGGGTGAGGGATTAGTGTGTAGTGTGTGTTTTACGTGTGGTGTTAGTGTTTGCAGTAACATAATTAACGAATTACAACATAAAACAAAAAAAAGAAACGAAAGAACCCTAGGTCCTCTTTTCCCCCAAATCGCGACGGCTTCTCACTCTCTTCGATCTCCTCGATCGCGTTTCTCTCTCATGGCTTCGATCTTTCCCGTCGCTTTCATCCTCTACATCACCTGAAACATAATAAACAAATCAACACGTTCTGTAACTCTAATAGAAAAGGGATTTTTACCAAAGGTGATTGATAACGGCGCTGGGGATGAGGTTTCGTTGGCTTTATACTTGCGGCGGCCGAAGGTGACTTCGTCAGCAAAAGAGATGAGTTCCTTTTTCCTTAATCTCTTAGGTTTACGGATTTAGGTTTCTTGTGATTTTTTTCAGTCGATTGCGAATTTCTTCGATCCCTTTTTCGTTCTCAGATTCCTCCTTTATATAGGCCTCAGAATTGAAAACAATTTGAACGATACCTGGATGCTGATTTGATTGTAGGTTGGGATTTCCTATTTGGGGTTTATCCGATTTGAAACTTTCCTATTCTGTGTAGACAATTTTTGAAAACCTTCTCCTTTCAAATATTCTCGTTAAATGCTTATTGATGGAATCTCAATCTCTGATTTAGGCATATCAATTTCGTTAATTGTTCAAAGTTTTGGGATTTGGATATTCTTTGAGTCTTTGTGGGATATTCTCTGATTAATTTTGCTAACTCGAGTTCTGGCTTTTGGAAGGTGCGGATAGTGAGGGTTTGGGCCAAGAGATGGATTAGAAGCCCAAAGTGACTATGGCAGTAGAGCTGGTGGGTCTAAAGCTTCAACATGGGTGACTATCGTGAGTTTGCAAATTCTTCTCATGAAGTAGCTTGTTACTCTGTTGTTAGCTGTAGCTAGCTTGCAAGTGGCATTCGTTGTCGTCTATGTTGTTGATTTGTTTCGTCGAAATACTTGTTGCTGCAGACGTTGTTGTTGTGGCGTTAATATTTGCCCTTGAAGTTGTTTACAGATGCTAACTGGCTTGTCTTACTTGCAATCGATGTCTGCAGATATTGGAATGATGTTGCTTGCTATGTTGCAGTTGGTGTCATTTGCAATTGGTATCTGTTGTTGAATATTTGCTCGCAGTTGACATTGTTGCCTCGCTAACTTTTCTATTCTTTCTTCAGGTTGCTTGACGATTGGTTCAGTGCTCGTTTGGTCTTAGCTCTGGTGCTGGGAAACGTATAACGGTGATGATGGCTTGATGGTCTGACCCTATGGCTGTGCCGTTGGTGCTTTTGGAATCTCTCGAACTCATATTGAGCTGTTCTGAGAAAAGGTTGCCTTATTTGTCTGTGATTGATCCCTTCGGTGTTCGGTAAAGATTTGACGATGACCTTGATTATTGTCCTCTTGGCCGCCCGACTTTAGCCCGATGATGGATTTAATGCTGAGAGCTGCACTTGTCTTGGTTTTCCGCTTTCAGACCCTGTATCATATCTACAATGGTTATCCTTGTACTTTCTGTTCGCTGGGTGCTGGTACTGATATCGTTTATATTGTATTGCTAATACTTGTTTGCTTGATGACGTTGAGAGTGTTTGCAGCTGTTATGCGTATGTCTGTTGCAAGTATCATTGTGGACGTATGCTTGTTTTTGTCTTGCGTGACATGACCTTTTCCAAAAGCCCGCTGTCTTTCCTGCTGTTTGCTATTTGTTTACAGATAAAGTGTGGATGCCTGTGCTTGATAAGCTCGGATATTTGCTACTGCCGGGGGGAATTCTGAAACGGTGATGATGATTCGTGAATCTGAGCCGTCGTTGGCGATCATTGTTGCACTGTTGGTATTTGCGAGTGATACTTGTTTCCAGAGCTGTGATGCTTATAGCTGATGCTACCTTGTTGTTTGCTGGTTGAAACTCATGTTGCCTCTCTTTACTTGTTGTGACCGGTATTGGTTCTGCAGTTGTTGCCTGTTATAGCTGATGTTTCTTATGGCTGGTTTGTGCCTGTTGTGGGTACTGCCTGTTTGGGGTTGATTGCAGCCTTGAACTCGTTACTTTGTGGCAGCTTGAAGTTGTTTGGGGCTGCTGCCACTGTTACTGATTTCTTTGTGGCAAGATATTGGGATGTTTGATTATATTTTAACGAACTTTCCTTCTATCAGAGATACCATTAACTGTTGATTTCAGATACTGTCTTGTCTTACGTCGTTGCCGAGGAGCTGTTTGGTGTTCAGTAGGGAGTTGGCGACAACTTCGGTTGTTGCCCTTTCGGCTGCTCAAACTTCACGCAAAATGATGAATTAAATCTGAGGGTTGATCATCTCTTAATAAATTTCGGTCCGTTTACGTAACGCTTGCTTAGCTTGATAATTGTCGCATGTAGATTTGGTGGCAGCCGCGAATACGATATCAAAGTTGACTCATGCGGAGATGCTAATTATTCTTTGTTTTACTGTAACAGGTGGTGCTTTCAGGTGCGATATGTGGCGGGTGCAGATGATATTGTCCCGAGAGAGGGAACCTTCGACTCTGTAGGAAAGTGTCTCAAGGAGTTTCAATACTTAGGATTATGTTTAGTTAGGAACGTGTTCTCGTGAATTCCGTTATGTAATGACAATTGTAAAGAGGCCTTCAGTTATGATATGTAGGAATTACTCACTTGATGTAATTTAATAATAGCAATCTTACGTCCTTGATAATTTAGAGGTCTTCTGTTATGATTTAAGGATTTGTAACACGTGAACTCACTGGGATATAATGTCATGAATTTGAACTTGTTCTTGTAACCTGAATGGATTTCTTAATTCCACGATGTGTGTATTTGAATCTCTATGAGTATGAATTTCATACAGTCCATAGTGTAGCAACATCTTGATCTTTGAAAAAGCTTGACCTTTTGTAAAACAGAATACTTGGATGTGGGTCCTTGGAATTGAACTTGACCTCCTCGTGACGTATATTGTTTGTAAATAAATTCAATGTGTCGGGATCTTGCATTTTAAAACCAAGCGAATGGACCTGAGGATAATTTATGCGAAGTCCTTGAATTTGTTATATGAGGAGGGGTGTTAGGACCCTAGGCGTTACTGCATCTGCACCGGTTGGTTAGTCGCAAAAAGAACATAGATATTAAAATAAAGTTAAATAACAATAGGAAAATGCAAAAAGGGGTGGGATCTCGTGGTCAAAAATTAGAGTGCAACATATAACAGTTACTAATCCAAACTTTAAACAAATCGCCCTAACCTCCAACAGAATGCTAAAGGTTAACAGCCACCTGAGCTAGTCATATGTGGATTCTAAGACAACAACTGAGGTTCTGATAGGAATAGAGGTTGACATCCACATGAGATAGGTCTGGTCAATTTTGACACATAGAATTCAAACACTCCTAAAACAAGCCAATCTGAACTGATATCAAAAGGAGGGTAAGTCTTATGATTGGTGAATTCTAGGTTTATGGTAAACAACCACATCAGTGTAGTAGCTTGCTCATGAATTGATCCTATAACCAATTCTGACACAAAACCAAACCAAACAGCTTGTAAACTCCTCATGGAAATAATGCGCCTCTAACAACAGCAAGTTTGACATCAACAACTAAACCAAACAATGCACATGATTTCAGTAAGGAGGCAACAATTTTATTGGTGATTCTAAACAGAAATAGCAGCTCTAGTGCATGATTTTGAAGACAGTCCCATACACACCTTGTTGAAACCTAGAATGTGAAAATGCAACAAACCAAAAACAAGCCAGATACACCCAAGCCTAAATAGAACCACTGAGGTTGGTATCACAAAGTCAAGTCCAAAGGGCAGTCAAACCAAAAATGGGAGTCAACCACTATATCATGCAGGTCTTACAACAACATCACACTATATCCACCAATATTGATACTCTAACAGTTATATGCAATTCTTATTAAATACACCAAACTGAACAACAATTAAACATGATCAACACAATGCCTAGAAATGTTTGGCATAATCAACCTTAAAACAGCAGGGCGAACATCAGGACCTCATGAAACTTTAGCATGAAACAACAAGAGTGTTCAATTTCTAACAACAAATGTCCTAACCTACCTCTCATGACAGTATTCATTTCACTGCATAATGAAATATCTTGCCCAACACAACCATCTAAAACCAAGATCTTGACATTATAAACTAAATCTAAAGGAAATGTCAAGATAGTTCAAGGGGGCAACAACCCTATCAATAGAGGTGACATAACCAAACCTGAATGTCTCCTCTGGTCACAGTCCTCACCTAAACCACACATGTATTCACAAGCAAACTGGATCACTGCCATATTCTAAACTCATGAAGAACATCCTGGCAGCAACAAGGTTCAGTCTATGACAGTTCTAGGCAGTGAAACTTAGTGACCAGTTCATGAACTTTACAACAATACTAAACAACTCTGAGGTATTTAAGTTTGAAATCACAACAAGGAAACAACATGAGAACATTAAGCTTATGCCTGAAGTAAACTTTGAAACACAGCCCAATCACATGATTGTATTTAAAACCAACAATGTACACACCAAACTACAATCATACATGGTATGATATAGCAGAACCAAACATGAAAATATATATTAATGGAAAGATTCATCAAGACATACCTCTTGTAGGCTTTGTTGAACAAGCTAGAATAATCAAGAAACCCAAAGAACTTCAATCTACCTTTTTGCCTTGAGTCCTTTCTTCTCTTTGAAGCAATATGCAAATATGATGACAAATGGAGAAATGCAATCCACCAATGATTTCCAGCACTTTGGACAGTTGAGAAATACTATATGAGAGGTGTTAGGATGATTGGAACACCAAGGAAATGTAGGGAACAAGATATGGCTGATTTTGTAGCTTTGGTCAAAGTAACTTGGTGATGAAGTTGACTTTTTGATTGGTGAAGTTTTTGGATGGTTGAATGGTTTAGACACCTTCTATATCATATTTAGGGATTGTGTGGATGATTGTTGGGGTATTTGAATGGGGAGAAATGAATTTGGCAGCAAAACTACCAAGATAGATTTTTTGTGTTTTAGTGAAAAAGTGACTTTTATGATTTTTGAAGCAAAGAGTGGAAATAGTGAAAGACTTCAATTTCTATGGTTTTTAGAATTGATGTTGTGTAGAGAATGAAGTGGTGAGGGCTCTATTTATAGGCAAGGAAGTGGCTTGGGGCAGATTTGGAGGTTTCTTCATTTTGAAGAAAGGTTTTGGATTTTTGATTAAACCTCCACAAGAGGGTTTCCTTGGTTGCAAGGCAGGCCTTAATAGTCAAGAAAAATGATGGTTTAGTGTGGCTAATTGCAGGCTAGAGATGTAGTATCATGGCTGGTTCAGAATTGCTTTACACCTCATGCTTACTTTTTCACTTTAAGTGCAAGTTGCCTTGCAACTTGCAAGCCACTTGCAAAGCTTGGCTAAATTGCTTTCCTCTGCATAATTTCTATATTTTCATGCTACAAACTCCTCACATATCATATACAACATGGTTCACCAGCTGAATTTGCTCAATTTTGATGAAAGAATGAATTTTTGAATTTTGACAATGTGGGATTAAAGTGAAAAACCACCAACTTGCCATGACCATAACTTTCAGCTCACAAATCCTTTTGAGATGTGCTAGTACTTTTTAGAAATCCCTCAAATAGCTCTAAAACATTCATGCTTTAATGAGTTTCAATTTCCCAAAGGAACTTGGCCAAAAATCCTTCCAAAGTTGCTAAAAAATGAACTTAAAAGTGAAATTTCTCTAAGTCTTTTTCCCCTCTATAAATGAATTTGATCATAACTCCAAATCTATGCATTTTCTGATCATGGAACACTTAGGGACTTTTGTAGGACTTGTCAAGAGATTCCGAATGAGCTTTGAACCAACTCAATTGGATGTGTGGTTAAGGAGTTATGGTTTAGCCCCTTTCAAAACCCTAATTTCCCGATTTTTCGATTACTCCTTCATCCTTGATCCAATGGTCATGAAAATTGATATGAAAGTCCAATATTACATAAGGAACAATTTTGTTTCATAACTTGAAGTCCAATTCCTAAAATTTGGAGAGTTGACTTTTCGGTCAATCGTACGACCGATCGGTGATTACCGAGTCGCCTGTTGACATTCTGGGCCTCCTGGGACTTTGAAACTTCTTGGATGAACTTTATTAATCTATATGAACTTCATGAATCATAATCCCACCATTTAAATATCTTCCAACATCAAAGTCAAACTACAGTTGACTTTTACTAGTCAAAAAACCCTAATCGGGTGCTCGGAAATGCACTGCTTTGGATTCTGGGGTAACAACCTCAAATTGGATTCTCAATTGTCTTTATATGATACCCTTGACCTTGTTTCATAATTGAATGAGCCTAAAACATTGACTAATCACACCCTTGAAGTTTTGATTTTGACTGCACGAAACCCTAATTCATCTATAATTTGACAAAGACAAACTTGCACTAGGTTAGGGTTAGATAATTCATGAGTATGCTCCTAAAATGATAATGAGAATCTAAGGGGGTCAAAATTTGGGGTGAAACAAGTACAAACATAGAAGAATGTACATCAAAATGCACTGATCATATTTGTTCTTCATTTTGTGTAAAAATCACAGTTGTGATAATAGCTTTTTAAAAGCAGCTAAACACATTGTATTTTATCTTTGTAAAAGTTCCTTGAGAGACCAAATTGTGGTCAGGATTCTTGAGAAGACTAAGACAGTTGTCTTAGTGATATTACTGTAATTAGGTTTTGATTTAGTGGATTAAGTCCTCTTTTGAGAGAGGCGAAATCACCTTGGCCGGGTGGACTGGAGTAGTTTGAGTTCAAACAAACCAGGATAAAAATAACTTGCTATTTTCTATTATCATAATTGTTTTTGAAAACCCCTTATTCAACCCCCCCCTCTAAGTGTTTTCCTACCTTCAGTTGGTATCAGAGCTCCGACTCTGAAGTGTTATCACTTAACAGTGACAGAGAAAGATCCAGTTGGGAAAACTCTTGATTCATTATCCTTGATATATTATGGCTGAAACCTCAACTTCATACAACAAATATGATGATAAATATAGAATCAACATAAAGCCTTCAATGTTTGATGGAGAAAATTTTGATTATTGGAAGGATAGAATAGAAAGTTTCTTTCTAGGCTATGATGTTGATCTATGGGATTTGGTCATTGATGGATACATTCACCCCACTGATGGTGAGGGAAAAAAGATTGACAGAAAGTCAATGACTGATCAACAGAAGAGAGATTTTAGAAATCATCACAAAGCTATAACCATTTTGTTAAACGCTATATCTCATACTGAGTATGAGAAAATCACAAATAGAGAAACAACGTTTGACATGTTTGAGTCATTAAAAATGACACATGAAGGAAACTCTCAGGTGAAGGAGACAAAGGCTCTTGCACTTATTCAAAAATATGAAGCCTTCCAGATGGAGGAAGAAGAATCTGTGGAAACCATGTTTTCAAGATTCCAGATTCTGACAGCTGGTTTGAAGGTCCTTAACAAAGGATACTCCACTTCTGATCATGTGAAGAAGATCATCAGAAGTCTACCAAAGAAGTGGATACCTATGGTCACAGCGCTGAAGCTATTAAAGGATCTTAACAAGATCACTCTGGAGGAACTCATCAGTTCCTTAAGGAGTCATGAGATAGAGCTGGAAGAAGACGAACCTCAGAAGAAAGGTAAGTCTATTGCTTTGAAGTCTAATAAAAAATCTGACACGAAAGCTTTTTAGGTACTTGAGGAAAGCTCTGGAGAATCTTCCTCAGATGAAGATGAATTGTCTTTGCTTTCTAGAAGGATAAATCAACTCTGGAAGTATAAGCAAAAGAAGTTCAGAAACTTCAAAACACCAGAACAATGTGGGGAATCTTCTGGACACAAAAGATCTAGCAAAAGAGAAGTTGTGTGCTTTGAGTGCAAGGAGACAGGACACTACAAAATTGAATGTCCCAAACTTCAGAAGGAGAAACCTAGAAAGAAGTTTGAGAAAAATAAGAAAGTCCTGATGGCCACATGGGATGACTCAGATGCTTCTGAAGCATCATCAGATTTTGAGGACGAATGTGCAAATGTTGCACTGATGGCTGACACAGAAGACCATGAAAAATCATCTGAATCTGGTTCAGAATTAGATTCAGAAGAGATGTCCTTAGCAGCAATTAAGACACCAGTCATGGTACCTGGACTATGGCTGCTCACGACATATGACAGGAGGAAGGTCTATGTTCCAAAGCCTGAAACTTAGATCTGAAGGAGACGTGAAGTTTGGGGGAAACCAAAAGGGCAAAATCATTGGCTCTGGAACAACTGGTAATGGTAACCTCCCTTCTATCTCTAATGTTCTGCTTGTTGAAGGATTAACACATAATCTATTGTCCATAAGTCAATTAAGTGACAATGGTTATGATATAATCTTTAATCAAAAATGTTATAAAGCTGTTAGTCAGAAAGATGGTTCAATCCTCTTTAATGGGAAAAGGAAGAACAATATTTATAAGATAAATCTTTCAGAACTGAAAAATCAAAATGTTAAATGCCTTATGTCTGTTAATGATGAGCAATGGGTCTGGCATAGAAGATTGAGTCATGTTAGCATGAGACGTATGTCTTAGATTAACTAGCTCAATCTGGTCAGAGGACTTCCTAAGTTGAAGTTCAACTCAGATGCTCTTTGTGAAACATGTCAGAAAGGAAAATTTTCAAAATCTTTTTTCAAATCTAAAAATGTTGTTTCTACCTCTAGACCATTAGAGCTACTTCATATTGATCTGTTTTGACCAGTGAAAATTGCATCCATCAGAGGCAAGAAGTATGGATTAGTCATTGTTGATGACTACAGCAAATGGACATGGGTAAAATTCCTAAAACACAAGGATGAGTCACATTCTGTATTCTTTGACTTCTGCAATTAAATTCAAACTGAAAAGAATTTTAATATTGTCAAAGTCAGAAGTGATCATGGTGGTGAATTTGAAAATAAATATTTTAAAAAATATTTTAAAGAAAATGGCATTGCACATGATTTCTCTTGTCCTAGAACTCCTCAACAGAATGGAGTTGTAGAACGAAATAATAGAACATTGCAAGAAATGGCCAGAACCATGATTAATGAGACTAATATGGCAAAACATTTTTGGGCAGAAGTAATAAATACAACATGTTATATTCAGAACAGAGTGTCTGTAAGACCTCTTCTGGAGAAGACTCCTTATGAATTACGGAGGAATAGAAAGCCCAACATTTCTTATTTCCATCCTTTTGGATGTATTTGTTTTATTTTGAATACTAAGGATAATCTGAACAAGTTTGACTCTAAAGCACATAAGTGTTTTATGATTGGATATTCTGAACGCTCTAAAAGCTACAGAGTATACAATACTGAGACCCAGATTATGCAGGAATCAATTCATGTCATATTTGATGACAAGCTTGGCAATCAAAAGCCAAATCAGTTTGAAATTTCTGCAGATAGAGAAGTTCTTCTCACAGACTCTGAAGAATCAGAGGCAGATAGAATTAAAGCAAAAGGACCAGAAGCTACTTCAGATGTTACTCCCTTAGCTGCTCAGCTGGACAATTTAACCATTTCTGAAGAAACCCCTCTAAAAGGATCCTTCAGAATCAAAGCTTCTCACCTAGAGGAAATGATTATTGGAAAGAAGGATGATCCCATTAGAACAAGATCATTTCTCAAATCATCTGGAACATCATTGTTTGGTTTAGTATCACTTATTGAACCTACCTCTGTGGATGAATCTCTGCAAGACAATGATTGGATACTTGCTATGAAAGAGGAGCTAAATCAATTCACAAGGAATGATGTTTGGGATCTGGTTCCAAGACCAAAAGGATTTAATATTATTGGAACAAAATGGGTTTACAGAAACAAGCTAAATGAGCAAGGAGAAGTCACCAGAAACAAAGCTAGACTGGTTGCTCAAGGCTACAGTCAGCAAGAAGGTATTGATTACACAAAGACATATGCTTCTGTGGCAAGGTTAGAATCTATTCGTTTGCTTATTTCTTTTGCTGCATAGAAAAACATCACTCTGTATCAGATGGATGTTAAAAGTGCTTTCTTAAATGGCTTAATTGAAGAAGAAATTTATGTTCATCAACCTCCTGGATTTGAAAATGAAAAATTTCCAGAACATGTTTTTAAATTAAATAAACCACTCTATAGCTTAAAACAAGCTCCCAGAGCTTGGTATGAGAGGCTGAGTAATTTTCTTCTGGAAAATAATTTTATCAGAGGAAAGGTTGATACAACTCTCTTTCATAAATCAATTAAGAAAAACATTTTAATCTGTCAGATTTATGTAGATGATATTATTTTTGGAACAACAAATATTACGCTTGGAAAGGAGTTTGCTGAGTTTATGCAGGCAGAATTTAAAATGAGTATGATGGGAGAACTCAGATTCTTTCTGGGAATTCAAGTCAATCAAACTCCATAAGGCACTTACATACATCAGACAAAGTATGTGAAGGAGCTTTTGAAGAAGTTCAACATGACAGAGAGCAAGTTAGCTAAAACTCCAATGCATCCAACTAGTACTCTAGGAAAAGAAGAGGTAAGTAAAAAGGTAGATCAGAAGCTTTACAGAGGTATGATTGGTTCTCTTTTGTATTTGACTACTTCTAGACCTGATATTCTTTTTAGTGTTTGTCTGTATGCTAGATTCCAATCAGATTCTAGAGAATCTCACTTAACAGCTGTTAAGAGAATTCTGAGGTATCTGAAAGGTACTACTAACGTGGGTTTGTGTTACAAAAGATCTGATGATTTTAAATTAGTTGGCTTTTGTGATGCTGATTATACTGAAGACAGAGTTGAACGTAAAAGTACTTTTGGAAGCTGTCAGTTTCTGGGAGGCAATCTGATCTCATGGTACAGCAAGAAGCAACCCACAATAGCACTCTCAACTACAGAAGCATAATATATTGCTGCTGGTGGTTGTAGTACACAAATGCTTTGGATGAAAAGTCAGCTAGAAGACTATCAGATATATGAGAGTAACATTTCTATCTTCTGTGATATCACTTCTGTTATTTGCCTATCTAAAAATCCTATTTTACATTCTAAGGCAAAGCATATAGAAATTAAACATCATTTCATCAGAGACTATATTCAGAAGGGAATTTTAAGTTTAAATTTTGTTGATACAGACCATCAATGGGCTGATATTTTTACAAAACCCCTTGCTGAAGATAGATTTAAATTTATTCTGAAGAATATTAGTATGGACTTTTGTCCAGAATAAAATTATTATTCAGAAGCAAATTTATTCAGATGAAAAATGATTAATGTCTATATTCTGAAGTGTTGCATCTGGCATTTTCATTTGTTATCTTATTTATTTTGTGAAACTCTGAACTAACAAGCTTCAGAGGATCTGAGCGCTGTTTAACGGTTCATATTCTAAAGAGCTTCAGAGGCAAAACAATATCAAACACGTGTTACATGAAATCTGAAAAGGTGGAGTGTACAAAGTGAGACGCCGTTTGAGGTACTGTTTGAATTATTGCAATTTTTCGTTTTCCCCCCACTTTTGTCAAATCTTATTAAATGCATGAAATCATTTTTTTTGTTTTAATTAAATGTGATTAATTGCTAAGTGTTGATTGTGTTTTTTTATGCCCTAATTTTTCTCTATATATTCCACGATCTCACACGATTTCACACTTTCACTCTCTTTCACACCTTTTATGCATTTTGGCCTTCTCCATTGTTTTCTCTTCTCTGCTAAATCTAAAAGAAGATCAGTTAATCTCAAAATTTCGTCAATGGCAACTTCATCATCTTCGTCTCAGAAGTTAGCATCAACAATGGCTGGGGTATCATCGTCAGAAAAGGGTAATGAAACCTACAAAGCACCATAATGAACTCTTTTAACACCAGTGGATGATCTAGAAGTTATTTGTGAGTTCATGGTGAACTTTGAATGCATGGTGAAGAACGACTTTGATCTTCGTCCAACGGTATCGTCTCAAGGTTGGGTGAAGTATTTTGATAGATTGTTTGGTCTATTTTTTCCTCATTTGGTTAAGGAATTCTGGATTCACGCAAAGGTTTTCCCCAAGTTCATAATTTCATATGTTTTAGGAAAAGAAATCATAACCACTGAGGATTTGATTCGTAAGCTGATAGGGTATGAAGAAGTAGATGGTGTTACTCATCTTTCTGCAGGATGGGTAGACATGGATGAAGTCTACAGATAAGTTTTCACTTTTGAGCTGCCTTCAAGCAAGATCAAGGATCTGAAGGTGCACTACAAGATTTGGGCAAAGATCTTTCATAGGTGTATTCACCACATAAAATAATCTAACTCTCCAGACTACATCAACGCAGAATAGTTGTATTTTCTGTATTGTTTCACAATATCAAGTTGGATCTGCCACACTTGCTATTTGCTCATCTGTGGAACCACGTCAAAATGTCCAGAGAAGAAATCAGAACAAAACATCAAAAGATCATAAATTGGATCCCAATGGGAAGATTTATTTCTGATGTACTAACACAAAATGGATTGGTTGCACATCTGACAGAGGCATGTCAGATAGCAGAATTGGAAACAATTATGGGAAAACCTCTGGATGGGAAAAGTTTGCAAAGGATGAAGATGGTGGAGGAACTTTCTTTTGATCCAGTTAAGGTTAACTCATATGAAGTTTGCAAAAGAAAAGTCCCAGTGGAAGACTTTCCACTGTTTACTGTAGAGGAGCCCAAGGAAGCTCTGCTCTTCTATATTGAATCATGTCTAGCAGATGGCACTCCCATACCAGCAGATTTGATAAAAAGAGCATCTGAACCTGCTCCATAAATAATTAAGAAGAAGAGAAGAAAGAAGAGAAAGGTTTTAGAAGAAGGTTCTGCACGCACTAAAAGGAAAGCCTCTGAAGAAGTCTCTTTTGTGAAGGCTAAGCGTTTCAAACTTTCAGGTAACACTTATAATGTTCCTGTTTTAGAAACTATAACTGAAATTCCAACATCTGAACCTTCTCCTCCTCCCTATGACCCTATTTCTACTCCTTCTCTTCCTCACACCACCTCTGAACACATTTCTTCTGGAAATGTTCCTGACTTTGTTCCCTCTCTTACACCACAACCACAAATATCACAACCCTCTGAACCTCAACAATCTGAACCACAACCATCTGAACCACAAACATCTAAACCTCAACCCTCTGAACCTCAACCCTCTGAACTAAACCCCTCTAAACCAAACCATTCAGATCCTAACCCCTCTGACCTTGATCATGAAATCCTTGATATCCAACCTCTCATGACTATACACCCTATCTCATTTGGATCATCTGACTCGTCAGATTCCTCTAATTCATCTGACTCTGACCTATCAGATGTTACCTCACCAACACATAACTCCCCAAACCATCCTAATTCTATTCCTACTCCCACTCCCACTCCTACTCTAATTCCCTCTCCTATTTCCCTTACCATTCTTACTCCCCTTCCTTCTCTTTCTCAGAACAACCCTCATCTTCTGAAAAACCTACATCTTCTGTTAACCCTAAGGAATCCTTCTTAGAGGCCCTCCTTAAACCCACACCTAGATCAGATGTTGGGACTTTGTTATATGGTTTCGAGACAAAAATGTAGATGTGGTTGTCTGTTGCTAGGGAAAGGTGCCTGAATAGAGTGAATCCTCATGATTCTGAAGTATTTTGGACTACTTTCAGAAGAAGGTTCAACTCTGTGACTGAGAACCTTCAAGCTGCTTACTTTGCAAATGCTCAAGAGAATTTTTCTGAAGCTGTCAAATTTGCTCTTCTGGGTATACGCAGAACTTCTACTCAGTTTCTGGAAAACACACCTGCAAAGGTTGTGAGTTCAACATCTGAAGAAACTGTTGCACTTCAGATTAGTGTAATTCCTCAGCCTGAAGAAATTTTCATAGAGGCTGCTACCTCTGAAGATACTCCTGCTTCTAATAAGCCTTCTGATATGGATTTAGAGACAACATCTGGTTCAATGGTCATTCCAGAATCAACAGATGAGAAAGCTTCTGAAGAAGGAAAAGTTTCTGAAGATGTGAAGGAAAAGCTTGCTCAGCAAGAGGCTGCAACAAGTGAAATTAAAACCTGGATGGTTAAGCAAGAGAAGACAACAGAAGAAATCAAGACTTGGATGACTAAGCAATATGAATCTACTTCTGAGATTAAGACTTGAATGGTAAAGCAGGAAGCAAAAACTTCTGAGATAACTGAGCTTCTGAAGATTATAGCCTCTCGTTCTGCTTAGTTGTTTTGTCTGTGCACATCTATGTTTTTGCTTGTTTTTGTTATCTTCTGTGTTCTTTAAATGAATACATCTGACTATTTCTCTTCTGCTTATCTGTTATAATTGTTTTCTTGCTTTGATATTTTTTTGTGTTATATGATTTTTTTTCCTGAAATCACGTTTTGATATGACAAAAAGGGGGAGAAAATGGAAATTTTGATTATTCATATAAACAGATACAAAATGGTAACTCATACATGATAAAATATAACTAATGTTGAATTAAGTGTTTCAGAGCTAAAAACTTCTCATCTGATAATATCCTTAAAATTAACTCTGAACAAGGTGAACAAGGTTTGAGAAAGTCTACAAAGCTAACTCTGACTCTGGAAAGAATACTAGTGCTGAAAGGGAAGTATTTATTTTTTCTAGTAGTATTCATTTCAGGAGGAGATTCATAATATCAGGGGGAGATGTTTTTTTTTCTTGTTTTGAACAAAATTTCGTATAGTTTTTGTCATCATCAAAAAGGGGGAGATTGTTAGAACACAGATTGGTTCTTAATATATCTCAATGTTTTGATGATAACATTAATGAAATTTTGTATAAAGAAAATATATACTTTAATTTTGTTCAAGTGTTTTTGTTTCAGATATCAAATAAATATTCATCTAAAGACAAAAAGAATTCCTCTGAACATCATTTAACGCTAAGCTCTGAGCGTAGAAAGCGCAGCTGCAGAAGACTCTGAAGCGCTACCTACATAAAACTCTGAAGCGCTCCTACAGAAGACTCTGAGCGCAGAGTATAAAGATTCAGTATTCAGAAGACTCTGAGAGAAATAAACGCTGCAAGTACAGAGGCTCTGAGAATCAAGTCAACTTTGACCAAACATTCACGCTAAGCACTTTGCTTCAAAACTATGGATAAAGTGACTCTGATAAAGAAGAACAAGGAACATCATCAGAGGATCTGATGCAAGATTATTTTTTCATATATGTTCATTTAAAAAGACATTGTTCAAGAAATATACGTTGCTAACCACTACCAACGTCAAATCAAGAAAGACATTTTTTCATATTTCTCATTCGTGTATGACACAGGAATTCAGGCAAAAAGGGAATGTCAAATCAAGACGAAAAGTATTTGTCCTTTCTGTCTACATCCTCCAATACTTTCTTCTACACACTATTTGAGAAATTGGAGTATATAAAGAAGTCTTCATCAGCACTTCAAGTACAATATTTTTAACAAGAATTTTCCTACAACAATTCCAAAGAAATTCAAAAGAAGAATTCCACAAAGCAATCAAAGAAAATATTCAAACAACTTTCTTCACAAACATAAGTTTTATTTGTTCTTCATTTTGTGTAAAAATCATAGTTGTGATAATAGCTTTTTAGAATCAACCAAACACATTGTATTTTATCTTTGTAAAAGTTCCTTGAGAGACCAAGTTGTGGTCAGGATTCTTGAGAAGACTAAGACAATTGTCTTAGTGATATCACTGTAATCAGGTTTTGATTTAGTGGATTAAGTCCTCGTTTGAGAGAGGTGAAATCACCTTGGCCAGGTGGACTGGAGTAGTTTGAGTTCAAACAAACCAAGATAAAAATAACTTGTTATTTTCTATTGTCATAATTGTTTTTGGAAACCCTTTATTCAACCCCCCATTCTAAGTGTTTTCCTACCTTCAGTTGGTATCAGAGCTCCGGCTTTGAAGTGTTATCACTTAACAGTGACAGAGAAAGATCCAGTTTGAAAAACTCTTGATTCATTATCCTTGATATATTATGGCTGAAACTTCAACTTCATACAACAAATATGATGATAAAGATAGAATCAGCATAAAGCCTTCAATGTTTGATGGAGAAAATTTTGATTATTGGAAGGATAGAATAGGAAGTTTCTTTCTAGGCTATGATGTTGATCTATGGGATTTGGTCATTGATGGATACATTCACCCCACTGATGGTGAGGGAAAAAAGATTGACAGAAAGTCAATGACTGATCAACAGAAGAGAGATTTTAGAAATCATCACAAAGCTAGAACCATTTTGTTAAACGCTATATCTCATACTGAGTATGAGAAAATCACAAATAGAGAAACAACGTTTGACATGTTTGAGTCATTAAAAATGACACATGAAGGAAACTCTCAGGTGAAGGAGACAAAGGCTCTTGCACTTATTCAAAAATATGAAGCCTTCCAGATGGAGGAAGAAGAATCTGTGGAAACCATGTTTTCAAGATTCCAGATTCTGACAGCTGGTTTGAAGGTCCTTAACAAAGGATACTCCACTTCTGATCATGTGAAGAAGATCATCAGAAGTCTACCAAAGAAGTGGATACCTATGGTCACAATGCTGAAGCTATTAAAGGATCTTAACAAGATCACTCTGGAGGAACTCATCAGTTCCTTAAGGAGTCATGAGATAGAGCTGGAAGAAGACGAACCTCAGAAGAAAGGTAAGTCTATTGCTTTGAAGTCTAATAAAAAATCTGACACGAAAGCTTCTTAGGTACTTGAGGAAAGCTCTGGAGAATCTTCCTCAGATGAAGATGAATTGTCTTTGCTTTCCAGAAGGATTAATCAACTCTGGAAGCATAAGCAAAAAAAGTTCAGAAACTTCAAAAGACCAGAACAACGTGGGGAATCTTTTGGACACAAAAGATCTGGCAAAAGAGAAGTTGTGTGCTTTGAGTGCAAGGAGCCAGGACACTACAAAAGTGAATGTCCCAAACTTCAGAGGCATCCTGGTATGGGGATCAATAATAAATTCAAAAGTAATTCTTTTATTATTAATAATGGAGGTAATTCCCTTTTGATCAACATTAATTAGAGGCATAATTTTATGTAGAAAGGGAGTTCCTAATATAATTCTATGAGTTAAATATTTTACAAGAATAAAGTGAGTGGGTAAACAAATATCTTTGTTACAAACATAAGCATTAGACAGTTTATAATTAACTGTGAGTTTATCTCCTTCAGCTTGAGTAAGAGATTGAGTAGTTTTATCAAAATATTAAGTGGGAATTATTCCTTCTTGAAGGCAGTTTAAATCCGCTCCATTATCAATAAGGGCAACTTCATTTTCTAATATGAAATTTCTATTAATAACTAATGTTATTCTAACAAACCATTTTTGAGAAGTTACTCTACCAATGAGAGAAAGGAATTTATCACTAGGTGAAGGATTACTAGTGGAAGCTATTTCTTCAACTTTTGAATTATTGGACTCTAAGAAAGTGAGCTTTTGAGATAAACCATAGTTTTCTTTTTTAATTTGAGCTATCTCATTTTTTAAGAGATTTATTTCTCTATTTAAATCCATAATAGAAATAGGAGTTTCACGAATGTTAGACTGTCTAAATCTAGACAAAACCTCACTTAATTGGTAAGGTGCTTCTGTAACAACAAGAGATTCTCTTTTAGAGTTTTCTTGGATTAGAACCTCAAGCATTTTTCTTTTAAGATTTTTATCAGAAATGGACTCTATAGCCTTTATAGCTTCATTTTGTTATGAGGTTAAAACATTTAACCCATTCATATCCACTATTGATATCCAGTAATCTAATTGATTACATTGACAATTATTATTGTTATAAGATTTAGACGAGTAATCAGAAGAAGATTCATAAATCATATTAATATCTTCTTCAGAATCGGATTTGAGAAGTAAAACTTTCTCTAATTGAGAACGTAACTGTTTATTTTCTATTTCGTTAAGAGCCTTTTTAGTCCAACGTTGGTTGGCATAATGGCCATGTTTACCATATTTGTGACATGTTATGTCAAGCTTTTTGGCTTTTTTTTTCCTCTTAGAGTCAAAAGATTTTTCTTTAGGTCTACCCTTATTGTAGTGACCCTTTTTCTTATTTTTATAAGAATTTTTATAAGAATTTTTTGTCTTATCCCTATAAGGTTTATTGCGGAATTTTTTTTTCCTTTTTTCTTTTTATTATCTGGAGATTTTCCAAGATCAAAAGCAAATTGTTCGCAAAATTCACCAAGTTGGTGTTTCTCAGAAAGCTTTTGCTTTTTAAGTTAATTTCTAAGCTTTATGTCATTACATAAAGTTAAACCTTCATTAACACAAGTACTAATTATTTGGCCATAAGTAAGGTCAGAATAATTTATATTTATTCCATCATTTTTTTTTCTTAAAGATTGTCTAACCTTTTCAGAAAAGAAATGGGGTAATCCATCAATAAATTTTGCTTTTCAGTGCAAAGAATTAGGATTGTTTAATTGATAAACTCTTGAAAGAAAAGTATCCTTATACCATCTAAAGTGGGTAAGAGAAGGACACCTAAGGTTTTGGAGAAGTGTCTAGATTTTTTCTCCAATGGGGACATTGGTTCCTACAAAATGTTGTAAGATGGAAAGACACAGTGTATACACTGCATCTTCTTCTCCTGTGGTGGTCGTAGCCACAACAGTGCTCGTACTAGTTCTTGGTTCGCTCTTAACGATTTTTTTGTGATTAAGAATCTCTAATTTTTTAGATTCAGTGAGATAATGATCCCACCAGCCTCTAAGTTGGCCAACAAATCCTATTGTTATAAAGGACACTATTGAACTATCAAAATTTCCATGTTGCTTGCAAATAGTAGAGTACATGATCATCCTATGGATTGTATCTATAATTTGTTTGTCATTAAGACCATCAACATTCCATTCATAAATGGCTTTTCTTAAATAAGAATTCTGGAAAGGTTCTGATTCCTCAAAAAGTAAATGTTGCGGTGAGGGACGCTTGTAATAATACTTTTATATAGGTCTTGGGGAATAAACAAGGTTTATACTATCAGTATTATTAATACTATTAGTATTATTAATATCAAGGTTACTAATGTCTAAATTAGCAAACATATCAAAAAGCTGGTCAATATGGTCATCATTATTATCCTCAGAATAATCTTCATGGGACATGACAGTGATATTAAGTCCTTTTAATTTTTGTTCTAAAATACGAACAAATTCGTCTCCATTGGTTTCCATTTTAAATCCTTCTATGGAAACATGAGGTTGCACTATAGGAACATCCGAAATAGTGGATGTGGATATTTGGTCTTTAGGTTTATTTATGTGGTCAATAATGATATCTTGACGCTCTATTTGTTTTTCTAAAAGATATTTTATGGATAAGAGATCTTTTTCCATGGAGATAAATTGTTCTCCTAAGCAAACAAGGTAAGCATTGGTATAATTTTGAGACCTGATGACTGAGTTTAATTCCTTAAGAGTAACTTGACTTTGTTCAACCTTTTGTAACTGAAGACTAAGGTAAGGGGTAGCTTCAATATTTTGACTCAAACTTATTGTTTGTTCAGGGGAAAAAAGGAGATTCCATTACTTCTCCTCTGATGTTTTCCCAAGGTCTTTGTAACACAAGAATTTCTTCTTGCTTCTTATTTATGAAATAATTATCAAACCATTTAACAAAATGAACGAAATCCTGCTCAAGGTTCATTTGAGTGTAATACTCATCTTTAAATTGGGCTAATTCAGGTTTTGAAATTAAAAAAAAAAACCAAGTTCTAAATTGAGAGTATCTCTCATGTTGAAACTCATCATTGATGAGTTGTCTCATCTTACTACCAGGGGAGTAATCTATCATTATAAGTGGAAATCCATATCTGACTGAGTAGGTGATTCTACTCTTGGAGTATGAGGTTTTTGATAAATTCCATGGGGAACTCTATTTTCGCTTAGTCTTATATTCTCAACGGCCTCTATTTCTTCTCTTATTTGAGAAGTAGAAGGTTTAGGTAATTGGCTAGGAGCTGTGTAAAATTCACTAACTGAGTGCCTAGCAGATAGAGACCTGGGTATTCTAGTTATTCTTTTTGAAGTGAAGTTTATTTCCAAATCTCCTTCAGTAGTCTTAATAATTTGGTCTATATCCCTATTAAGGATAGGTTCAGGATCTATTTCATGGGGGAAACACTATGTCTCTGGGAAGTTTATTTCATCCCACTTTATTAACCTATTGGTTGCAACATTGGATGTTGATAAATTTGTTTGAACCAAAGTAGTTGTTCCAGGAAATGATAAATGCTTTGCTTTAGGATTAAGCGTAGTAAGAACCTTATAGTAGATTCTATAGCATATTGCTCTAATTTCACTTCCAGGTTTAAAATTGTAACCATTAGTATGAACTATTAATTGCATAGCATCTAATAAACTTTTATCAGATAAAGATAGATTTAAATTAGGTGAGACATCAAAGTAAACTGGTCCATGACACAGACTTGTCTCAACCGGAGCAGCTAAAGATTGTTTGAAATCTTTACATCTACCATCTCTAACATAAGCCATTATGCTAGAATTTAAACCTAATAGTGTTAAAGGTTTTAAAGCAATTTGAACCAATCCAATATGGATAAAATTATAATTTTTAAAAGGTTTCAAATCTTTTTTAGTTAACAGTTTTATTGTCTGAGTTTCTTTAGAAATTTGAATCGTTTGCTCTAAAGTTTTAACAACAAAACGAGAAAAAACATTTATCTTACCAAATCTATAAATTTGATTAGAAGGAACTGAGGGTATAACCCATATGTTGAGCTTATCCATATTTTTTTGGATATTCAACTAATTCTTCATTTTTTATTAAATTATTTTGATGATTATCATCATCAGAATCCATAAAGCAACAGGCTAAGAATGTTGTGATTGGTTGATACGCAAAGTTACCTCTAAATAGATAACTTGGACTCATAACATAATGTTAACTGAAACAACAACTAATTAAAAGTCATCCGCAAACAACAAATTGTTTAACTATCAACCCGAAGGGATAGAAGGATTTCTCGCAAATCAAAGATGTCAAAATGTTTTTAGCAAAAATTTTCTCTTTTTGAAATCATCAACAACTCCCTTCCCTTGGAAAAAAAGATGAATGTGAGAGAAAACACTAAAAACACTTTTTAGTTTAAAAACACTATGAAAAGGTTGATTGCTTGTTAATAAAATGTTATGAGAAAAAGTTAACTACTTAGTTTTGTCTAAGCATAATCAACCTCTCACAACATAAATTTAGCCACTAATTTTCATAATAAACTATGCAAAGAAGAAATATACCTTAGATTTGGTAAGCCCAGGAGATGATACCAAAAGTTTGTATTTAGCAGAAGCAGGATCAGATAGTTTGTATAAAAGGAATGTATAGAAAATGAATGGTAGAGACAATATTACAAGAAACTTCAAACTTGTTATTCAAAGGTGTGTTTACAAAGGGAACTGAAATCCCTTTATATAGGGAAGAAAGTGCTTACTATTTAAGCCGGTAACCACTACTTACAGTAGCCGGTAAACTTGTATAATTATTGTGAGGTACTCTTTGGGCCCCATCGACACAACAATTAACAAGAAACCAAAAAGCTTTAACAAAAGAAACAAAATGCATGCCTAGAAATTCTAAAGACAAGATAAGATTCTTATTCCCTTGTCTTTTACAAAAGAAAGAAAATGCATGCAATTATGCCTAGAAATTTTAAAGACAAGATAAGATTCTCTTGTCTTTTGCTTTTGTAAAGATTCTTCTTCTATTATTTCTTGTCCTCTAGCCTTTCTCCATTGATTCTTATTCCGTTGTTTCTAGAAAAGATAATAATTTAATTCTTTGCTTTTCCTTTTACTTTCATACATTGAATCATTGCATACCAGAAATCTTCTGCAGTAGCTTCATCTGCTTGACCTTCTCCTGCCAAACCATCAAAGTTATGGGAATCCATTTATCCCATGGAAAAGCCTGTCTTCATAGATGAATCCTCATCTTTTGATGCTTTTGTTGGAAAAGTAGAGAAGAATTGGTTCTTCATATGATCTAAAATTCTAACCATGATTTCATCTTCTGATTCATTGGGATATTTCCTCTGGAAGAAGTTCTTCAAGTTTTCCATAGACATTTGTTGGGAGCTTTGCTCCTTGACCTTATTATTTTGGTCTTCCTCTATAGCTTCTTGAATTAATTTCATTTTATTCTGGACATCCTCTGAACTCATCTTGTTCCACCATTTATAGAAGAAATTTCTTTCTAAAATGGGAATGCTGAATTTTTTTTTTATATGGTGATTGACCATCTCCATATCCATGGAATCTGAAATTTAGTAAAGAACAAGAATTGATATTGTCCAGTCATCAAATTATCAGATAAATTTTTTACAATAAGTGGACTATTATCACACCATGGATTGTATAAGTTAAGAATTTCTTTAGGAAGAATCTCCAAAGATGGACCAAATTTAGCCCACCATTCATAAAACCAATTTGGTATGGGTTTATTAACCATCTCTTGATTAATAGAGAAAAACCAAGAATGCTTGTTCTTGGGATTTTGGTAATAAAAAGCTTGAGTGAAAGCTTGGACATGGTCCCAATAATTAAAGTAAATATACTTTCCTTCTGCAATTCTTATTGCCTTTTCAGCATTTGGGTTGAGACCCCATTCTCTTGGTAACAAAATTGTATTAATGTGACATTTACTGAAGTTTATAAAACTTACAGGATTATTGTTTTGGTAATGGTGAGTAATTGTTACCGAATCGGTAACGGTCAGGAGAATTTCTAGGTTGGGCCTAGATTTTCCATGAAGACCTGGATATCCTCTTGATTTGAGGTATCTTGTTTTGATAGACCAACCATCATTGGGATTTATCTTCATATCTTCATCATCAATATACATGATTTTTTCAGTTACTGGATTTTCAAAATAATCCATTTGTTCTTGAGGTGGGTTATTAACCGCAACTTCCTTGTAGGATGTAGTTTTATTAGAGGAAGAGGAAGCAATATCTTGCTTTTTTGCTGAAGATGCAGGTAATTGCTGCATTTTTCTACCTTTGTAGACAGTAGTCCATGTAGAAGCAAGCTTCATCTCAAAGTTTTAATGACGTCAGCATCAAGATCAAGAATAATTCATCTGTGCAAAAAGGCAAACGCTTTCAAAAGACCAAGATCAAGTGGAATGGAAGTGATCAACATTCAAAGCTTCATGAACATTGGACTGATCAACTTTCAAAGTTTTGGACACAAGCTATGGTATATCAAAATCCATTAATTTAATTGATATACAAGTGTTCAACATCTTTATCATTTGATCACATTGCATTAGCATACTTTTTAAACTATTAGAATTGGTATAACACTATTTTTATAAGCATTTTCTGAAAAATAGCAGTGTTAACCGATTAACCATATAGGTTAACCGGTTAACCATTTCAAATTTTGAATATTTTGGTATAACGTTCAAATGTTAACCGATTAACCATATAGGTTAACCGATTAATGTAACACCCCAATTTTTAGTAATTATTTATTAATTAAATTAATTGATTAATTATGTGATTTTAGGCCTAATTGAATTAACTAATTTATGTGATTGAATTGGTATATTTGAATTAGTTGGTTTATCGAATTTATATAAATTATTTGATTTATTTGAGTTGTTTGGATTAATGGAATTATTGGACATATTCGAAATAATTGATTTAATTTTTTTATTTAACTTGTATGATATATTCTAATTTGTAGAATAATATAGAAATTGTTAGATTAATTGATTGGGCCTATTTGGGGGTGTGAATAGACATGAGTTATTAAGCCCATTGGAATTATTAGGTTAATGATATTGTGAGAATTTTATAAAATTGGGAGAAAAGAGAATAGAAAGAAAGAAAAGATAGAAAGGAGAAAAGAGGCAAAGAGAGGAGTGGAGAAGAAGAGGAGGAAACTCAAGAGAAAGAGCTAGAAGTTCAAGAATTCAAGGTAAGGGTGGGTTTTTATATGATTATTGGGATTATTTGATAGTGTAGAATGGGTAGAAACATGTTTAGAATAAAACTCCCAAAATTTTCATGAATTTGAAATTGTTAGGTTTTAGAGTTAATCTTTGACATGTGATTATTAATGGTGTTTGGAATTGATATAAATTGGTGATGTTTGAGAACTAATAGGATACTCTCTTAAGGTAGCATTTCATTGAAAAATGGTAGTATATCTTGTTATAATAGCTACTGTAGCGATGTAATTATTATGAGGTAAATTGGAATATAATGAATTTCTTTGCTTCTGGAACTGTAGCACACTACCCACATATGAAAAGTGAAAATTGTTTGTTATAAGAAATTGGAACTATACATACACTACAAGACAGACAAATGTGGTACCTTTAGTTTTATATCCTGTAGCGCAAAATCAATTATATAATGTAATATATGTTAGCATTTTCTCTGTAGCGCATGCCGTATGTCACGAAAATGAAAACGATATAGTAGTGGCTGGTATAGTAAAAACATACTACTTGGATTAAAATAAAATAAAATAAAGAAAAGTGATAATTTTTCTCTTTATTAAATTATATTAATGCTTAAGTTAATGATTCTTCTACTTAGTTTAATTATGTATTTTGTTTAATTAGTATAATTAATAATAATAATAATCTTTATTTAATTATTTTTATTTTATTGAAATTATTTATTGAGTATTGATGTTTATTAACTATTGGAAATTTTATTAAATATTGGAAATTTATTTAATATTGATTATTTATTTAAATATTAGTTACTTATTGAATATTGACTAATTATGAATATTGAATTTAATTATTGATGATGGATTGATTTTGTATGTTGAATCGATATCAAGTGTTTCGTGAGTTGAGGTTGAAATATGTTGATAATTGTGTATTACTTGCTAAGTGTGATGATGATGCTTGGAGTAATGAATATCATGATTTGAAAATGTGTGTATGTGCAAATGTGTGGTAATTCAAGTGTGGTGAATTATTGAAGATATGCATGAATATTAAGATTAGGGAATGGTCTTAATTGCATATGATTGTTGAATTTGCATACGCATCATTTGTGTCAAGAGGCAATGCTTGCTAGTTCCGTAGGAGCTAATGACTTGTCCCAAACCTAGAGTGGGGTTTGAAAGCTTAGGGAATGAGCTTTTGTGTGTTATTGGTCTAGGGAACGGACCCGGTTTAAATGTAAAAACCGAAAAATAATAACAAGTGCTGGTACCACATGGCATGAGTTGCATTGAGTCTTGCATTGAGTTTTGCATTGAGTCTCATTATGTATATTTGTGTGCTATGAGATTGCGTGTGATATGTGGAACTGATAAATTGGTGAATTATGGAGTTGTGTGTATATACTTATGAATAGTATGGTTACTTGAATAATATTGTGTTGATAAAACTTTTGAAGTGTGAGAATAATAGTGATTATGTTTGTATGCCTTAAATTATATATTATCTTATAATTTCAATAATTATGTGAATTCTCACCCTTCTGTTGGAATAATGTTTTATACGACATCGCTCAGGTACTGAGGAGTAGAGTTGCTTCTAGCACGAGGTAGCCGTTGGAGTAGCTTGAGTTGTGTCTTTATTTATTTTGGGTCGAGTCATGCTCTGATTATGTAACACTGGGGAATATTTCGATTTCATGTTTTGAGAGATACTCTATGTACTCTACTTCATTCTGTTATTGTTATTTTGAATTATATGAAGTATTGGCTTTTAAGCCTAAGTATTAAAAATGAGATGAGCATAAGACTTTTATTATGTCTATGATGATTAAAGCAAATCCGCTGCTACATGCTAATGTGAAAGTGTATAAAAAGCAGGAAGTTATTTTAATATTATTGAGCATGACAGGTGTTGTGTGATGTTTTGAAAATTTATGTGACACCCTTTTTGTGAAATGCATGATAATTACTCTGATCTATTTATAATTATTCTGCGGGGTTTAAAAGGGTGTTACATTAGTGGTATCAGAGCAGGTCGGTCCGTCCGGCCAAGTTGTTTAATGTTGTGTATTCCTTGGTATGCGACATGTGTGTGAAAACACTGTCGGTACATGTTTCGTTGTAGAACCTTTGTCTGCAGTAGTGAGAATGATTTAAGTGGGGGAGAAGCTTGTGCTTCTCCAGGATGCCGCAAGTGTGGAGTTGTAGCTCGGTGTGCAGTTGATCGCTCTTATAGTTTGGTAAAGATGGTTTGTACCCCATCATGATCTTCAGCTGTCTATTGACAAATTGAGGAACTGATCACCCTTAATCGCTTGTTGATAGTAGTTGAGATTGTGTTGGACGGGATATATGTGTCTTGCAAGCTTAGATGGCGTGAGCAGAGAATTGTTTGAGTTAAGCCAAGTGTCTACGATTGGTTTTGATGAGTCGGTGCAGGATAGTGCTGAGGTGCTTAATGTTGATGGAAATTTTTGAATTATAATGAAAGTGGAAAATTGGTGGTTTGCCAATTAATTGTGATTGTACGGAAGTTTTCTGAAGAGATAAGTGATGAACATCCAGAACATGAAGTGGAGTTGTCACTGACTTGGATACGAAAACTAGTTCGAGAGTGGGAGCTCCGTATTTTATGTCTGTTTGGATGGTCAAGGAATTAAACTGATTAAGTAGTGTTGAGACTTGTGCCTGTTATGTGTGCTGAGGCAACAGAGTGTGAGGTTGAGTATATAAAAGGTGGATAGTGACTTCTGATGATTATTAAAGGAAGTAAGACGTGGAATGCGATATTGGTATAATTAGACCTGGAGATATTCCAAGAGTTGAAGATGTGTTGAATAACTTTCTAAGTGTGAAATTGTTGTCGTACGTCGAATTCTGAGATCGCAGTTTTTACAGAATCGATGTTTTTATGGACGAAAGTCAGAATAGATTACGCGGTGGTGTTGGGTAATGTTAAGCCGTGATCGAGTATGCTTGTTTTATCGAATTTGATTGATTTTGTAAGTGTTTGCATTTTGAAGAGTTGAGGATTTAAGATTCGGATTGAAATCGGAAGTCGTAGATTTCACGTTCGATGGTTCTAAATCACTAATATATGTTTAGTATGAGTGAGTATGTGTTTGTTTCGAAGGAAATAATTGAATCGGTCGAATTTTCGTGCGAAAATGTTCAAACCCGTAGCAGTCTTTATGCATAAAAATTTTATTTTGGAGAAACTTCAAAAATTCATAACTCTTGAACCGTATGTCGGTTTTGACCCCCGTTTGAAGCGTTGGAAAGCTAACGAGATGCTCTTTCTAGGAAAAGTTGTTTTGAGGCCTGTACCTGGTTCAATTATAGCATAAAATTAAAAATGTATCGTGTGTTGATTTTTGCCGAACCCGACAGGACCATTTGTTGCGTTTTGTGATACCTTGTTGATATGATTGAGAGATATGTTAAGTGAAACTTCAGCGAGTTTTGGTTATGCTTTAAGACAACTTTAAGTGCATAAGAGGAATCACCTGACAAGTGAATTGGAGTTAGTTGCTGTTGTGGTTGTGCAGGAGTTGGAAGCTTCAATTAGTTAGTTTGAGATTTGATATGTTTGGTGACCTCAAGAGCTTAAGGTATTTATTTGTTTTAGAAGAGTTGAATATGAGGCAGAGAAAATAATTGGGACTCCGGGAGGATTATGGTTTTGGATTGTATTACCATTCGAGGAAAGCAAAACGTGGTAGTTTGTGCATTGATTTGGGGATCTTTGCATATACCAACGATGGTGGTGAAAAGAGTTAGGACTGATTGAGCAATTTTGTGATATGAGTTTGGTTGTGAAGAGACTCCTTATGGAGTTAAGCTTAGTATGTTGGACCTTACTAGTAGTATTCTTGATAAGATTCAATAAGGTCATAACTCTGGTTGAGTCGGTAGATTGGTTGAATCTAAGAAATTAAAGTCGAAGGGATGATTTTCAGATTAATGGAAATGGTATCATGAGAAGTCGTGATAGAGTTTGTGTTCTAGATATTATTGAGTGGAATAAGATTATCGAGGTAGATGGAGTATCCATCCCGGTGCTATGAAGATGTAACCGGATTTGGGGAAATTGTTTTGAAGGCTATAGATGTAGAGAGAAGTGGTTGAGTTTGTATATGCTGATTAGACTTGTCGGAAGTCGAAGAATAAATGTCAGAGACCGTTGGATCTGATGGGAATCTGAGTTGTTCATCGAGACTTTGGGAGAGTTTGTAGACGCTTTGAGTATCATATTGAAGTTGAACTCTGTCTATCATCCGTGGACGGAAGGACGGACAAAGAGAACTACCCAGTCTTTAGAGGATTTGTGGAGAGCTTGTGTGTTGGATCAAGGTGGATCGTGGGATAGTTAATTATCGTTGATTGAGATACCTACAATAACAACTAGCATTCTAGTATCGGAATGACGTTGTATGAGGCTTTGTGTGATAGGAGGTATAGGACTCTCTTGTGTTGGAATGAGTCGAGCGAGAGTGTTGTGCTCAGACCGAAAATTATGCTTGAGATGGCTGAGAAGATCAAGGGGATCCAAGGAAAGATGTGCTTTGAGAGTCACGTCGGTGACTGGTGTTGGCCGAGCTTCGAAGTCTCAGAAGTTTGCACCATGTTTCGTAGTTGTATCAGAGTGGCGCAGCGGAAGCATGGGAAGAGTAACATGTTAGACCGTTTTGCCACTGTCGCTGTGAATTGGCATGATGTGTTTCATGTGTCTTCGTTGAGGAAGTACATTGAATCAGGCGGATGATGTACAAGTGAAAAATAATTTGACTGTTGAGGCATTGCTAGTTCATTTTGATAAACGAAAAACAACTCCGAGGGGAGGAGATATCTTTGGTGAAAGTGGTTTGGGGAGGTGCTGCAGGAGGCAGTGTGACCTGGGAATTGGAATGAAGGATGTGGGAAGCGTATCCGAAATTGTTTCCATCAGACAATTTTCGAGGACGAAAATACTTAAAGTGGGGGAGAGTTGTAACACCCCAATTTTTAGTAATTATTTATTAATTAAATTAATTGATTAATTATGTGATTTTAGGCCTAATTGAATTAACTAATTTATGTGATTGAATTGGTATATTTGAATTAGTTGGTTTATTGAATTTATATAAATTATTTGATTTATTTGAGTTGTTTGGATTAATGGAATTATTGGACATATTCGAAATAATTGATTTAATTTTTTTATTTAACTTGTATGATATATTCTAATTTGTAGAATAATATAGAAATTGTTAGATTAATTGATTGGGCCTATTTGGGGGTGTGAATAGACATGAGTTATTAAGCCCATTGGAATTATTAGGTTAATGATATTGTGAGAATTTTATAAAATTGGGAGAAAAGAGAATAGAAAGAAAGAAAAGATAGAAAGGAGAAAAGAGGCAAAGAGAGGAGTGGAGAAGAAGAGGAGGAAACTCAAGAGAAAGAGCTAGAAGTTCAAGAATTCAAGGTAAGGGTGGGTTTTTATATGATTATTGGGATTATTTGATAGTGTAGAATGGGTAGAAACATGTTTAGAATAAAACTCCCAAAATTTTCATGAATTTGAAATTGTTAGGTTTTAGAGTTAATCTTTGACATGTGATTATTAATGGTGTTTGGAATTGATATAAATTGGTGATGTTTGAGAACTAATAGGATACTCTCTTAAGGTAGCATTTCATTGAAAAATGGTAGTATATCTTGTTATAATAGCTACTGTAGCGATGTAATTATTATGAGGTAAATTGGAATATAATGAATTTCTTTGCTTCTGGAACTGTAGCACACTACCCACATATGAAAAGTGAAAATTGTTTGTTATAAGAAATTGGAACTATACATACACTACAAGACAGACAAATGTGGTACCTTTAGTTTTATATCCTGTAGCGCAAAATCAATTATATAATGTAATATATGTTAGCATTTTCTCTGTAGCGCATGCCGTATGTCACGAAAATGAAAACGATATAGTAGTGGCTGGTATAGTAAAAGCATACTACTTGGATTAAAATAAAATAAAATAAAGAAAAGTGATAATTTTTCTCTTTATTAAATTATATTAATGCTTAAGTTAATGATTCTTCTACTTAGTTTAATTACGTATTTTGTTTAATTAGTATAATTAATAATAATAATAATCTTTATTTAATTATTTTTATTTTATTGAAATTATTTATTGAGTATTGATGTTTATTAACTATTGGAAATTTTATTAAATATTGGAAATTTATTTAATATTGATTATTTATTTAAATATTAGTTACTTATTGAATATTGACTAATTATGAATATTGAATTTAATTATTGATGATGGATTGATTTTGTATGTTGAATCGATATCAAGTGTTTCGTGAGTTGAGGTTGAAATATGTTGATAATTGTGTATTACTTGCTAAGTGTGATGATGATGCTTGGAGTAATGAATATCATGATTTGAAAATGTGTGTATGTGCAAATGTGTGGTAATTCAAGTGTGGTGAATTATTGAAGATATGCATGAATATTAAGATTAGGGAATGGTCTTAATTGCATATGATTGTTGAATTTGCATACGCATCATTTGTGTCAAGATGCAATGCTTGCTAGTTCCGTAGGAGCTAATGACTTGTCCCAAACCTAGAGTGGGGTTTGAAAGCTTAGGGAATGAGCTTTTGTGTGTTATTGGTCTAGGGAACGGACCCGGTTTAAATGTAAAAACCGAAAAATAATAACAAGTGTTGGTACCACATGGCATGAGTTGCATTGAGTCTTGCATTGAGTTTTGCATTGAGTCTCATTATGTATATTTGTGTGCTATGAGATTGCGTGTGATATGTGGAACTGATAAATTGGTGAATTATGGAGTTGTGTGTATATACTTATGAATAGTATGGTTACTTGAATAATATTGTGTTGATAAAACTTTTGAAGTGTGAGAATAATAGTGATTATGTTTGTATGCCTTAAATTATATATTATCTTATAATTTCAATAATTATGTGAATTCTCACCCTTCTGTTGGAATAATGTTTTATACGACATCGCTCAGGTACTGAGGAGTAGAGTTGCTTCTAGCACGAGGTAGCCGTTGGAGTAGCTTGAGTTGTGTCTTTATTTATTTTGGGTCGAGTCATGCTCTGATTATGTAACACTGGGGAATATTTCGATTTCATGTTTTGAGAGATACTCTATGTACTCTACTTCATTCTGTTATTGTTATTTTGAATTATATGAAGTATTGGCTTTTAAGCCTAAGTATTAAAAATGAGATGAGCATAAGACTTTTATTATGTCTATGATGATTAAAGCAAATCCGCTGCTACATGCTAATGTGAAAGTGTATAAAAAGCAGGAAGTTATTTTAATATTATTGAGCATGACAGGTGTTGTGTGATGTTTTGAAAATTTATGTGACACCCTTTTTGTGAAATGCATGATAATTACTCTGATCTATTTATAATTATTCTGCGGGGTTTAGAAGGGTGTTACATTAGTGGTATCAGAGCAGGTCGGTCCGTCCGGCCAAGTTGTTTAATGTTGTGTATTCCCTGGTATGCGACATGTGTGTGAAAACACTGTCGGTACATGTTTCGTTGTAGAACCTTTGTCTGCAGTAGTGAGAATGATTCAAGTGGGGGAGAAGCTTGTGCTTCTCCAGGATGCCGCAAGTGTGGAGTTGTAGCTCGGTGTGCAGTTGATCGCTCTTATAGTTTGGTAAAGATGGTTTGTACCCCATCATGATCTTCAGCTGTCTATTGACAAATTGAGGAACTGATCACCCTTAATCGCTTGTTGATAGTAGTTGAGATTGTGTTGGACGGGATATATGTGTCTTGCAAGCTTAGATGGCGTGAGCAGAGAATTGTTTGAGTTAAGCCAAGTGTCTACGATTGGTTTTGATGAGTCGGTGCAGGATAGTGCTGAGGTGCTTAATGTTGATGGAAATTTTTGAATTATAATGAAAGTGGAAAATTGGTGGTTTGCCAATTAATTGTGATTGTACGGAAGTTTTCTGAAGAGATAAGTGATGAACATCCAGAACATGAAGTGGAGTTGTCACTGACTTGGATACGAAAACTAGTTCGAGAGTGGGAGCTCCGTATTTTATGTCTGTTTGGATGGTCAAGGAATTAAACTGATTAAGTAGTGTTGAGACTTGTGCCTGTTATGTGTGCTGAGGCAACAGAGTGTGAGGTTGAGTATATAAAAGGTGGATAGTGACTTCTGATGATTATTAAAGGAAGTAAGACGTGGAATGCGATATTGGTATAATTAGACCTGGAGATATTCCAAGAGTTGAAGATGTGTTGAATAACCTTCTAAGTGTGAAATTGTTGTCGTACGTCGAATTCTGAGATCGCAGTTTTTACAGAATCGATGTTTTTATGGACGAAAGTCGGAATAGATTACGCGGTGGTGTTGGGTAATGTTAAGCCGTGATCGAGTATGCTTGTTTTATCGAATTTGATTGATTTTGTAAGTGTTTGCATTTTGAAGAGTTGAGGATTTAAGATTCGGATTGAAATCGGAAGTCGTAGATTTCACGTTCGATGGTTCTAAATCACTAATATATGTTTAGTATGAGTGAGTATGTGTTTGTTTCGAAGGAAATAATTGAATCGGTCGAATTTTCGTGCGAAAATGTTCAAACCCGTAGCAGTCTTTATGCATAAAAATTTTATTTTGGAAAAACTTCAAAAATTCATAACTCTTGAACCGTATGTCGGTTTTGACCCCCGTTTGAAGCGTTGGAAAGCTAACGAGATGCTCTTTCTAGGAAAAGTTGTTTTGAGGCCTGTACCTGGTTCAATTATAGCATAAAATTAAAAATGTATCGTGTGTTGATTTTTGCCGAACCCGACAGGACCATTTGTTGCGTTTTGTGATACCTTGTTGATATGATTGAGAGATATGTTAAGTGAAACTTCAGCGAGTTTTGGTTATGCTTTAAGACAACTTTAAGTACATAAGAGGAATCACCTGACAAGTGAATTAGAGTTAGTTGCTGTTGTGGTTGTGCAGGAGTTGGAAGCTTCAATTAGTTAGTTTGAGATTTGATATGTTTGGTGACCTCAAGAGCTTAAGGTATTTATTTGTTTTAGAAGAGTTGAATATGAGGCAGAGAAAATAATTGGGACTCCGGGAGGATTATGGTTTTGGATTGTATTACCATTCGAGGAAAGCAAAACGTGGTAGTTTGTGCATTGATTTGGGGATCTTTGCATATACCAACGATGGTGGTGAAAAGAGTTAGGACTGATTGAGCAATTTTGTGATATGAGTTTGGTTGTGAAGAGACTCCTTATGGAGTTAAGCTTAGTATGTTGGACCTTACTAGTAGTATTCTTGATAAGATTCAATAAGGTCATAACTCTGGTTGAGTCGGTAGATTGGTTGAATCTAAGAAATTAAAGTCGAAGGGATGATTTTCAGATTAATGGAAATGGTATCATGAGAAGTCGTGATAGAGTTTGTGTTCTAGATATTATTGAGTGGAATAAGATTATCGAGGTAGATGGAGTATCCATCCCGGTGCTATGAAGATGTAACCGGATTTGGGGAAATTGTTTTGAAGGCTATAGATGTAGAGAGAAGTGGTTGAGTTTGTATATGCTGATTAGACTTGTCGGAAGTCGAAGAATAAATGTCAGAGACCGTTGGATCTGATGGGAATCTGAGTTGTTCATCGAGACTTTGGGAGAGTTTGTAGACGCTTTGAGTATCATATTGAAGTTGAACTCTGTCTATCATCCGTGGACGGAAGGACGGACAAAGAGAACTACCCAGTCTTTAGAGGATTTGTGGAGAGCTTGTGTGTTGGATCAAGGTGGATCGTGGGATAGTTAATTATCGTTGATTGAGATACCTACAATAACAGCTAGCATTCTAGTATCGGAATGACGTTGTATGAGGCTTTGTGTGATAGGAGGTATAGGACTCTCTTGTGTTGGAATGAGTCGAGCGAGAGTGTTGTGCTCAGACCGAAAATTATGCTTGAGATGGCTGAGAAGATCAAGGGGATCCAAGGAAAGATGTGCTTTGAGAGTCACGTCGGTGACTGGTGTTGGCCGAGCTTCGAAGTCTCAGAAGTTTGCACCATGTTTCGTAGTTGTATCAGAGTGGCGCAGCGGAAGCATGGGAAGAGTAACATGTTAGACCGTTTTGCCACTGTCGCTGTGAATTGGCATGATGTGTTTCATGTGTCTTCGTTGAGGAAGTATATTGAATCAGGCGGATGATGTACAAGTGAAAAATAATTTGACTGTTGAGGCATTGCTAGTTCATTTTGATAAACGAAAAACAACTTCGAGGGGAGGAGATATCTTTGGTGAAAGTGGTTTGGGGAGGTGCTGCAGGAGGCAGTGTGACCTGGGAATTGGAATGAAGGATGTGGGAAGCGTATCCGAAATTGTTTCCATCAGGCAATTTTCGAGGACGAAAATACTTAAAGTGGGGGAGAGTTGTAACACCCCAATTTTTAGTAATTATTTATTAATTAAATTAATTGATTAATTATGTGATTTTAGGCCTAATTGAATTAACTAATTTATGTGATTGAATTGGTATATTTGAATTAGTTGGTTTATTGAATTTATATAAATTATTTGATTTATTTGAGTTGTTTGGATTAATGGAATTATTGGACATATTCGAAATAATTGATTTAATTTTTTTATTTAACTTGTATGATATATTCTAATTTGTAGAATAATATAGAAATTGTTAGATTAATTGATTGGGCCTATTTGGGGGTGTGAATAGACATGAGTTATTAAGCCCATTGGAATTATTAGGTTAATGATATTGTGAGAATTTTATAAAATTGGGAGAAAAGAGAATAGAAAGAAAGAAAAGATAGGAAGGAGAAAAGAGGCAAAGAGAGGAGTGGAGAAGAAGAGGAGGAAACTCAAGAGAAAGAGCTAGAAGTTCAAGAATTCAAGGTAAGGGTGGGTTTTTATATGATTATTGGGATTATTTGATAGTGTAGAATGGGTAGAAACATGTTTAGAATAAAACTCCCAAAATTTTCATGAATTTGAAATTGTTAGGTTTTAGAGTTAATCTTTGACATGTGATTATTAATGGTGTTTGGAATTGATATAAATTGGTGATGTTTGAGAACTAATAGGATACTCTCTTAAGGTAGCATTTCATTGAAAAATGGTAGTATATCTTGTTATAATAGCTACTGTAGCGATGTAATTATTATGAGGTAAATTGGAATATAATGAATTTCTTTGCTTCTGGAACTGTAGCACACTACCCACATATGAAAAGTGAAAATTGTTTGTTATAAGAAATTGGAACTATACATACACTACAAGACAGACAAATGTGGTACCTTTAGTTTTATATCCTGTAGCGCAAAATCAATTATATAATGTAATATATGTTAGCATTTTCTCTGTAGCGCATGCCGTATGTCACGAAAATGAAAACGATATAGTAGTGGCTGGTATAGTAAAAGCATACTACTTGGATTAAAATAAAATAAAATAAAGAAAAGTGATAATTTTTCTCTTTATTAAATTATATTAATGCTTAAGTTAATGATTCTTCTACTTAGTTTAATTATGTATTTTGTCTAATTAGTATAATTAATAATAATAATAATCTTTATTTAATTATTTTTATTTTATTGAAATTATTTATTGAGTATTGATGTTTATTAACTATTGGAAATTTTATTAAATATTGGAAATTTATTTAATATTGATTATTTATTTAAATATTAGTTACTTATTGAATATTGACTAATTATGAATATTGAATTTAATTATTGATGATGGATTGATTTTGTATGTTGAATCGATATCAAGTGTTTCGTGAGTTGAGGTTGAAATATGTTGATAATTGTGTATTACTTGCTAAGTGTGATGATGATGCTTGGAGTAATGAATATCATGATTTGAAAATGTGTGTATGTGCAAATGTGTGGTAATTCAAGTGTGGTGAATTATTGAAGATATGCATGAATATTAAGATTAGGGAATGGTCTTAATTGCATATGATTGTTGAATTTGCATACGCATCATTTGTGTCAAGAGGCAATGCTTGCTAGTTCCGTAGGAGCTAATGACTTGTCCCAAACCTAGAGTGGGGTTTGAAAGCTTAGGGAATGAGCTTTTGTGTGTTATTGGTCTAGGGAACGGACCCGGTTTAAATGTAAAAACCGAAAAATAATAACAAGTGTTGGTACCACATGGCATGAGTTGCATTGAGTCTTGCATTGAGTTTTGCATTGAGTCTCATTATGTATATTTGTGTGCTATGAGATTGCGTGTGATATGTGGAACTGATAAATTGGTGAATTATGGAGTTGTGTGTATATACTTATGAATAGTATGGTTACTTGAATAATATTGTGTTGATAAAACTTTTGAAGTGTGAGAATAATAGTGATTATGTTTGTATGCCTTAAATTATATATTATCTTATAATTTCAATAATTATGTGAATTCTCACCCTTCTGTTGGAATAATGTTTTATACGACATCGCTCAGGTACTGAGGAGTAGAGTTGCTTCTAGCACGAGGTAGCCGTTGGAGTAGCTTGAGTTGTGTCTTTATTTATTTTGGGTCGAGTCATGCTCTGATTATGTAACACTGGAGAATATTTCGATTTCATGTTTTGAGAGATACTCTATGTACTCTACTTCATTCTGTTATTGTTATTTTGAATTATATGAAGTATTGGCTTTTAAGCCTAAGTATTAAAAATGAGATGAGCATAAGACTTTTATTATGTCTATGATGATTAAAGCAAATCCGCTGCTACATGCTAATGTGAAAGTGTATAAAAAGCAGGAAGTTATTTTAATATTATTGAGCATGACAGGTGTTGTGTGATGTTTTGAAAATTTATGTGACACCCTTTTTGTGAAATGCATGATAATTACTCTGATCTATTTATAATTATTCTGCGGGGTTTAGAAGGGTGTTACAATTAACACTGAACGTATTTTGAAAAATGGCTTTGTTTCAAGCTCAAAAATGGTTTGAAAATTATACCAGTTCATATTTTGAATTATACTCAAATATACCTGTTGGAAAAGGTGTGTTTACACATATAAATTCTGATTTTTTCAAATTGAAAAAAAAAATCCTCCAATAATCAATTTCAAAACAATTCTTTGAATCAAATTCACCACTTTCAAATACTTTTCAAATCTTTTCAAAAGTGTTCATATTGATCATATCTTTCATATGCATAGCATTGAACACTTGTGTTGAAATTAAATGAGTGAATTTTGATCAGAAGGAGAAGATCAATCTCAACATTGATATTACCATTATTACTCTCAAATCAAAGTATTCAGATTACTTGTATTTTGACTTGTGATCCAGGTTTGTTGGACACAAGGGTAAGTGTTTACAAGAGGATTGTTCTTGTACACTTGTTGATTTTTATTGTTTGATAGTAGGCATCACCGGTTGATGGTGTGATAGGTTGTACTTTATTAAACAATAGTGAAAACTCTCTTTCGTGTTGAAAGGGGAGTGGAGTACTCTCGGATTGTGAGGGGAACCACTATAAATCTTGGTGTCCACTTTGTTTTTCTTTCTACTGCATTCATCACCAAGAACCTAACCAGTAAAATTTCAAGAATACTGAAAAACCGGAAAAATTCCCTAAAAGCCTAATTCACCCCCCCCCTCTTAGGCATACTCTGTACTTACAATTGACATCAGAGCAGGTTAAGGTAACCTGTTCCTATCGATCCTAATGGCTTCCGCTAGTACTAACCCGGTTTTCAAAGATGGTGGAAGCAGTAACAAGCCACCACTCTTTTCTGGAGAATACTTCGACTTTTGGAAAATCCATATGAAGGCACATCTTGAGGCTCAAGGATACGGTATATGGGAAACCGTAGAAACTGGTCTGCATGTTCCTATGAGCGTCATAAATAACGTAGGCACTCCAAAGATAAAATCCTCATATGATGAAGATGACAAAAAGAGAATTTTGAATGAGAAGAAAGCAATCAACATACTTCAAAGCGCTCTCAGTATGGACGAATTCTTCCGTATATCACAGTGTAAATCAGCAAAGGAAATTTGGGATACCCTGGTAGAAACGCATGAAGGGACGGCCAAAGTAAAAAGATCAAGACTTAATACTTTAAGTCAATAATATGAAATGTTCCGTATGCAGCCTGGTGAATCCATTGTTGCCTTACAAAAAAGATTAGTTCATCTAACTAATCATCTGATTGCCCTCGGGAAGACCTTCACCAATGATGATCTCAACTTGAAAGTCCTAAGATCCTTAACAAGAGAATGGCAACCAAAGGTGACCGCTATTTCGGAAAAGAAGAGTCTTTCAACAATGACATCCGCTTCCTTATTTGGCAAACTTCAAGAGCATGAACTAGAACTTGGAAGGCTTGAGAAGCATGAAAGTCAAGACAAGAAGTCCAAAGGAATTGCCTTGAAGATTGACACAAGGGATGACAAAAATGACGAATCTTCCGAAGACGAAAATTTCATGCTTCTAGTAAAGAAGCTTGGTAAGTTTTTTAATAATAATAAAATTTCCTCTTTTTCTAAAAAAAATAGACATTTCAGGAAAAAGGAGACACCCACATCAAATCAAGAAATTACATGTTACAAATGTGGGAAACAAGGTCACATAAAGCCAGATTTCCCGAAACTCGCAAATAAAGGAAAATTCAAAGGCAAGAAGGATTTCAGAACAAAGAAGGCTTATGTCGCATGGGACGACAACAAAGTAAGTTCATCATCAGAATCGGAAAACGATGAATGTGCAAATATGGCGTTGATGGCCTCTCACCACTTCGATGAAGAAAATGAGGTTAGTAGTAATTTTTCTGTTTATGATAATGATGCACAAGAAATTATAGATGAACTTCTAAAAGAGTGCAAGACTTTGTATAAAAACATCTCATCACAAAAGAAAAGAATCTCATCTTTAGAAGAACAAAACTCTGTTTTTATGAAAAATATTGAAGATGAAAAACAGAAACTGATGGATGAAAAACAAAGTCTTGTATGTAAGAAGTGTGAGTCTTTATCTTTCCAAATTGTTCAACTCAAAAGAGTTTTAGAAAGATACGAAAAAGGTCAAATTGGCTTGGAAGAAATTCTAAAACATCAAAGATATCCTAATGATAAAAGTGGATTAGGATATTCTAAATTTTCAAAACCAAGCACCGATAAGACCGTTTTCGTAAGAGCAAGTGAACAAATTGTTAAAGAAAAGGCAAGCACTTCTAAAGTTCAGCATCAAAATCATAACAAGAAAAGCATTGCAAAGAAAAAGAATTATGTTCCTAGATATAGAAGTCACTTTCAACCTACATGTTCTTATTATGGAATTAAAGGCCATACACCTAATGCTTGCTATGTGCACAATATTGGTGTTGCTAAAGGGCATTATGTGTGGGTTGAAAAAGGTACTAACTATCAAGGACCCAAAGCAATTTGGGTACCTAACACTACTTAATTTTGTGTTGTAGGTATGCTTGAAGACAACCACTAATCAATGGTATCTTGATAGCGGTTGCTCGAAGCATATGACGGGAGACATAAACAAATTTTCAAGTCTATCATTAAAGGCCAAAGGATACGTCACTTACGGTGATGATAATAAGGGAAGAATTCTTGGAGTTGGAACCATTGGTGCACCTCCATGTACAATCATCGAAGACGTTCTTTATGTGGAAGGCCTTAAACACAACCTACTTAGCATAAGTCAATTGTGTGACAAAGGGTTCCGAATCAACTTCACAAAGGAGGAATGCTTGATAGAACATGAAGTCACTCATGACATTTTGCTAAAAGGTAAAAGATATAACAACATTTTTATGATTTCTTTTGATGACTCTTCCTTGAAGGTAAAATGTCTTATGGCGAACAACAACGAGGCATGGCTTTGGCATAAAAGATTTGCTCACATTCACATGGAGCATTTAAACAAGTTGAGAAAGTATGATCTAGTTGTTGGTCTTCCGAAGATAAAATTCATCAAGGATAAGTTATGTGATGCATGTCAAAAGGGAAAACAAACCAAGACAACTTTCAAATCCAAGCAAGTGGTTTCTACATCAAGGCCACTTCAATTGTTGCATATGGATCTTTTTGGTCCATCAAGAACAAAAAGCTTCGGAGGTAATTTTTATGCTTTAGTTATTGTTGATGATTTCTCTCAATACACTTGGACATTGTTTTTAGTGCAGAAAAGTGATGCTTTTAAAGCATTCAAGAAATATGCAAAGAAAATTCAGAATGAGAAATCACTCACCATAGCCTCTATAAGAAGCGATCACGGTGGAGAATTCCAAAATTCAGACTTTGAAGAATTTTGCGAAGAGTATGGAATTTCTCATAATTTTTCAGCACCAAGGACGCCTCAACAAAACGGTGTCGTAGAACGGAAGAATAGATCACTGGTAGAGCTTGCAAGGACAATGCTCAGCGACGTAAATCTTCCTAAATATTTTTGGGCAGATGCAGTTAGTACAACATGCTTCGTAAGCAACCGTGTCAATATTCGACCACTCCTCAAAAAGACTCCGTATGAGTTGTTCAAGGGTAGAAAACCAAATATAGCATTCTTCCACATATTCGGATGCAAATGCTTTGTTCTCAACAACAACAAAGATAATCTCGGTAAGTTTGATGAGAAATCCGACGAAGGTATATTTCTTGGTTACTCTCTCTATAGTAAAGCATTTAGAATTTTTAATAAGAGAACACTTACTATTGAAGAATCCATTCATGTTTCGTTTGATGAGACTAACCCCTCGAAAGAGGATAATATTATTATGAATGATGATGATGATATAGTAGGTTCTCCACAACAACAAGAAGAGATTTCAAAGAATCAAGAAATACCACAAGAAGATGTCACTCAAATCATTGAAGAACATCAAGATCTTCCGAAGGAATGGAGAACGTATAGAGATCACCCGATAGATAATGTTATTGGTGATATTAGCCAAGGCGTTGCAACTCGACTTAATCTAAAGGATGCTTGTCTCAACATGGATTTTGTATCTCAAATTGAACCAACCAAGATTGATGAAGCTTTAGGCGACGACCAATGGATTGTAGCAATGCAAGAAGAACTCAATAAATTCGAAAGGAATCAAGTTTGGAGTCTTGTACCAAGACCAGACCATAAGCACATCATAGGAACAAGATGGGTGTTCAAGAACAAACTTGACGAGAATGGGATCATAGTTCGTAACAAAGCAAGATTGGTCGCACAAGGCTACAACCAGGAGGAAGGAATTGATTTTGATGAAACGTTCGCTCCAGTAGCAAGGTTAGAAGCAATTAGATTACTACTTGTTTACGCTTGTTCTATGAATTTTCAGTTGTTCCAGATGGATGTCAAAAGCGCTTTCCTGAATGGGTACATTAATGAGGAAGTCTACGTCAAACAACCTCCGGGTTTTGAAGACTTCAAGAATCCCTCACATGTCTACAAACTGAAAAAGGCACTCTACGGACTAAAACAAGCACCAAGAGCATGGTATGACCGCCTTAGCAATTTCTTATGTGAGAAGGGATTTACAAAAGGAAAGGTTGACAAGACATTGTTCATAAAGAAGATCAAAGGAAACACTTTATTGGTTCAAGTCTATGTCGACGACATCATCTTCGGATCAACAAACAAAGAGCTTTGCGAAGAATTCTCACTTATGATGCAAGGAGAGTTCGAGATGTCCATGATGGGAAAATTGAATTATTTTTTTGGACTACAAATCAAGCAAACTAAGGATGGCATCTTCCTCAACCAATCCAATTATTGCAAGGAATTGTTGAAGAAATTCGATATGGACAGTTGCAAGGTGATGTCCACTCCTATGGGATCTGGAACGTACGTTGATCAAGATGAATTCGGTACTCTAGTTGATATAACAAAATATCGAGGTATGATCGGTTCATTACTATATTTGACGGCAAGCCGTCCTGACATTATGTTTAGTGTTTGTTTGTGTGCACGCTTTCAAGCAAGTCCGAAGGAATCGCATCTCACAGCCGTAAAGAGAATCATAAAGTATCTCAAAGGGACAATAAACGTAGGATTATGGTATCCTAAAGGTAGTATTTGTTCTTTAGTTGGTTACTCTGACGCTGACTATGCAGGATGTAAGACCGATAGAAAAAGCACAAGCGGTACATGTCACATTCTCGGGAATGTATTAGTGTCATGGGCCTGCAAGAAGCAAGCGTGTGTGGCACTCAGTACAGCCGAAGCGGAATATATTGTAGCAGGAAGTTGCTGTGCACAAATTCTGTGGCTCAAGTAACAACTCCTCGATTACGGTATAGATCTCGGCTGCATTCCTCTTAGATGTGATAATACAAGTGCCATAAATATTACAAAGAACCCGGTCATGCATTCAAGAACAAAACATATAGATATCCGACATCACTTCCTTCGAGATCACGTATTGAATGGAGATGTAGATGTTACTTTCGTCGACACGCACAATCAACTCGCCGACATCTTCACCAAACCTTTGGCGAAAGAACCATTCTACAAAATTCGGCGAGAACTTGGGATTCTTGATGAAGGTGACATCTGACCTTTTCTCTAATATGTGTATGCATTATTTGTGTTGTGTTTTCATGTGTATGCATTCTGTTTTTAAGTATTTTTCAAAAATTCGAGTGTGTTAATCGATTAACCGTATGGGTTAACCGATTAACACTGTTAAATTCTCAATTCTGACTCAATTTTTTAATGTGTTAACCGATTAACCTATATGGTTAACCGATTAACACTGTTAAATTTTCTAAAAATCAGAAACGAAAATTAATTAAAATTTTGAAAATATTATATATGATAAATGCATTTTTTATGTGGTCCATATTCTCTTAAGAGTCCAAATCCATATCCAAAATCCTATCCCCTCTTAAAGAGTTTTGTGGAACTTCCCTCTTCAAACCCTAACTTCTCTCTCCCACTCTCTAAAGTTGGATAACTCCTCATAACCATCCCCATAACTTCTCAAACCCTAACTTCCTCAGAACCCACAACTTCAGTTCTCTCAAACTTTCATCCATGGCATCCTCACGCAAAGGAAAGGGAAAGCTTCCTGAGTATGCATCAGAATCTGATAACGACAACATTCCAATGGAAACCACCAAAAAGAGGCGCATGGATTTCAAAGTTCGTGTTTGTCAACTTCTGCCAGTAAAGTACGTAAATCTTTGAGCTTTTCCTGCAATTTCTTTTGACTTTCCTACACTATTGGAATATCAGCGCATCGACAAGTTCGTCACCGACTTTGGTATTATTTATCCTGATCTTGTTAAAGCTTTTATGAGTAAGATGGCTGTATATCTGGACATGGATGAGAACCACATGATCCGTTCCACCATTAGAGACCATGAGTTTGTTGAGAAATTATCCACCCTTGCTAGACACCTTAAGATTCCATCAAAAGGCTGCTTCCTGAGGAAAGGTGTAAACCATGTAGATGGACCTTGGGCAAATTATGATAAAATGGAGTATTACTATCAGATTTGCAGGTTCCCAAAAGAAACAGTTATTGCAAACTCTCGCACCGCTCGTATGCTGTGCTATGCCAAGAATCTGACGGTATCTGATCGAATGCTTCATTACATTATCTGCTATGTCCTCATCCCAAAAGATTCCAACCACTCTCAGATTAATGACTTAGAGATGCAGCTTTTGTACGCAATCAAGAATCGCATAAGGGTCAATTGGATTCTGACCATCATGTATCATCTACAGCAGCAACTTCAGCGCATCACACGGTTACCGTATGCTCGGTTGATTTCGAGAATCCTGGAATTAACTGAACTAGACCTCAACAGGGAACCGTCCTCCAAGATGAAACCTACAACTAATGATATCAATGAGATTAACATTGTCAAAAATACTGGAATCATCAAAGCGACTGACGGTACCTACAGGTATACCGATGACGGTCCTGTCCATCACGCGTATCCGATGCCTGAAGGGGGTCTTACAAGTGAGTTTCTCTATACAACCATGATGAACCAGCATTGAGAGTCAATGAATATGCATAGAGAGACCTCCCGAGCCATTGCCTCCCTCAGAAACCTTATTCTTAACCCTCCACATTCCAACACCCGAGTTGTGGACGAAGAGATTGAAGAAGAGGATGATAGTGAAGAAGAGGAAGAAGATGATGTGGATATGCCTGATGAGGATCTTTAGAGAATATGTTGCTATTGATGTCTTTTATTGCATTGTTTTCTAGTTTTTGATGTTTTATGCGTTCATTTATGTTTGAACTCTATTTTTATTTGGCATTGTAACTCGTACAATATTCGCAGTATTGCTGCCGTTTAATTTCATTATGCTTTGCTTCCATATTCTTGTGATTGCTTGCATTACTGGTCTATCTAGTTTTCTTTCTTGAAAGCTCCTTCCTTTTTGCTTATGATAAAGGGGGAGAAGAGCTTTGGCTTTCTTATGTCTATGTGTGCAGAAATTTTGCCTATGTATTCGATAGGGGGAGTTCATGGACATAGGGGGAGAAAACAAGATTACTGCTAATCATCGTCAAAAATTGCACAAGATCATTTTGGTTGTCATCATCAAAAAGGGGGAGATTGTAGAAGAAAGTTTCATCTCAAAGTTTTGATGACGTCAACATCAAGATCAAGAATAATTCATCTGTGCAAAAAGGCAAACGCTTTCAAAAGACCAAGATCAAGTGGAATGGAAGTGATCAACATTCAAAGCTTCATGAACATTGGACTGATCAACTTTCAAAGTTTTGGACACAAGCTATGGTATATAAAAATCCATTAATTTAATTGATATACAAGTGTTCAACATCTTTATCATTTGATCACATTGCATTAGCATACTTTTTAAACTATTAGAATTGGTATAACACTATTTTTATAAGCATTTTTCTGAAAAATAGCAGTGTTAACCGATTAACCATATAGGTTAACCGGTTAACCATTTCAAATTTTGAATATTTTGGTATAACGTTCAAGTGTTAACCGATTAACCATATAGGTTAACCGATTAACACTGAACGTATTTTGAAAAATGGCTTTGTTTCAAGTTCAAAAATGGTTTGAAAATTATACCAGTTCATATTTTGAATTATACTCAAATATACCTGTTGGAAAAGGTGTGTTTACACATATAAATTCTGAGTTTTTCAAATTGAAAAAAAAATCCTCCAATAATCAATTTCAAAACAATTCTTTGAATCAAATTCACCACTTTCAAATACTTTTCAAATATTTTCAAAAGTGTTCATATTGATCATATCTTTCATATGCATAGCATTGAACACTTGTGTTGAAATTAAATGAGTGAATTTTGATCAGAAGGAGAAGATCAATCTCAGCATTGATATTACCATTATTACTCTCAAATCAAAGTATTCAGATTACTTGTATTTTGACTTGTGATCCAGGTTTGTTGGACACAAGGGTGAGTGTTTACAAGAGGATTATTCTTGTACACTTGTTGATTTTTATTGTTTGATAGTAGGCCTCACCGGTTGATGGTGTGATAGGTTGTACTTTATTAAACAATAGTGAAAACTCTCTTTCGTGTTGAAAGGGGAGTGGAGTACTCTCGGATTGTGAGGGGAACCACTATAAATCTTGGTGTCCACTTTGTTTTTCTTTCTACTGCATTCATCACCAAGAACCTAACCAGTAAAATTTCAAGAATACCGAAAAACCGGAAAAAGTCCCTAAAGGCCTAATTCACCCCCCTCTTAGGCATACTCTGTACTTACAGTCCAATCCTCTATTAGAGGAATGTTTGATTCTGGCTGAGTTTCTTTAGAAATTTGAATCGTTTGCTCTAAAGTTTTAACAGCAAAACGAGAAAAAACATATATCATACCAAATCTATAAATTTGATTAGAAGGAATGGAGGGTATAACCCATCTGTTGAGTTTATCCATATTTTTTGGATATTCAACTAATTCTTCATTTTTTATTAAATTATTTTGATGATTATCATCATCAGAATTCATAAAAGCAACAGGCTAAGAATGTTGTGATTAGTTGATACGCAAAGTTAACTCTAAATAGATAACTTGAACTCATGACATAATGTTAACTGAAACAACAGCCAATTAAAAGTCATCTAAGCAAACAACAAATTGTTTAACTATCAACCCGAAGGGATATAAGGATTTCTCCCAAATCAAAGATGTCAAAATATTTTTAGCAAAAATTTTCTTTTTTTGAAATCATCAACAACTCCCTTCCCTGGAAAAAAAAGATGAATGTGAGAGAAAACACTAAAAACACTTTTTAGTTTTAAAAACACTTTGAAAAAGGTTGTTTGCTTGTTAATAAAATGTTATGAGAAAAAGTTACCTACTTAGTTTTGTCTAAGCATAATCAACCTCTTCCAACATAAATTTAGCCACTAATTTTCATAATAACTTATGCAAAGAAGAAATATACCTTAGGTTTGGTAAGGTATATATATATACACACACATATATATAATATACTTTTATACTTATATATATATATATATATATATATATATATATATATATATATATATATATATATATATATATATATATATATATATATATATATATATATATATATATATATATGTATGTATAAATATGTGTAAGTTTGTGTGTGTGTGTGTGTGTGTGTGTGTGTGTGTGTGTGTGTGTGTGTGTGTGTGTGTGTGTGTGTGTGTGTATATATATATATATATATATATATATATATATATATATATATATATATATATATATATATAATTAAAATAATTATATATAGGCTATGATCATCATTATGTGGATGTCAAGATAATCCATATCGAAATAATGAGAATTCTAAATGATCATCATTCTATATATATAGGCTATGATCTCAAATATATCATGCTGTAAGAAGATTATCCCTTTTTATCCCCATTTGAAGAGTTTCCAAGACATTACGAGTACCGGTTGAGCAAAATCCACAAGCCAACCAGTATCAAACACTTGTCTCTACACTTTTGTATTTTAGAATTATCGTCAAGGTATTCCTATAATCATTAATATTAAAATGTATTCCTATAATCATTAATATTAAAATGTCATAGATCCTAAGGTTGGTGTCCATGGGGAGACGCATATGCGCTCCCAGCTTGATGAGCTAGGCCTTCCACGATGGAGATATGGATTGGGCCTACCCCGTGTGATGAACGGGACAGAGCAATATATATATATATATATATATATATATATATATATATATATATATATATATATATATATATATATATATATATATATATATATATATATATATATATATATATAATTTTATTTTTGGTTTAATTTAATTTTCGCACTTATTTTTCAGCTTTAGCAGTCTGCACGGAAACTATCATAACTAGAGCTCCGGGAATCCGTTTAAAGCGTTCTAAAAATCGCCGGAAAGCTAAGAGAGAGAGCTACGACTTTCGTGTTGGAGTCGAAGTCAGATTCGGAGCTCAAAATTTCAGAATTTCGTTTCAAGTTACAACATTAGAATTTTATTTTAGTGTTGGGTCATGTTGTGGGCCTGAGTTATATTTTCGACCCAGTTGGGTTTTGAATCGGATCCATTTTTTTTTATCTTTTTAAGGAGAACGTGTGTACTGTTCACGCGACTATAATTCACGCAAAAAAATATTGTAGAGTTTTTACGAATCCTATGGTGAACTAATCGCTCTGAGTCGGTCTACCGTTATTCAGGTTCCATCACTTGAGATTATTATAATATTATTACTATTTGTTAATTCCGTTTAATAATTTTATGCTCTTGTAAGCTTAATTCGATTTCATGATATTATTGAGTTAATTTGGTTGATTGGATGATCCTAACATGAATACTTTCACGTTTGCTTAATTCGTTTTTGTGTCTGAATAATCATGTTTGCTTAATTCATGAAATTTTATACCGTTTGCTTAATTCAGACATTAGGATTATAAATCTTGCAACCTTAGTGCGCTTGCCATTGAGTACGTATCCAGATAGGAGTGACATTTAGAATATTAAAATTATAATAATCGATGATAGTAGGAATCGAATCGGTAGATTGACTTATTTCATAATCACTTATTTTAATCGCTTAATTACATTTTCTTTATTTAATCGATCAGAAACCAAACCAACTCACCCCCCATTTCGAATTCGGTAGATTAATCACATACAAGAATCCTTGAGACGATATCCGAGTTGAATTGTCCCTGTATAACGTTTTCATTAAAAACACTCGTTTTGATCCGCGCGCGATATCGGATCAGCTATGATCTCAAATATATCATACTATAAGAAGATTATCGCTTTTTATCCCCATTCGAAGAGTTTTCAAGACATTACGAGTACCGGTTGAGATAAATCCACAAGCCAACCAGTGTCAAACACTTGTCTATACACTTTTGTATTTTAGAATTTTCGTTGTCATTGTCTAAAAATCTTTCTCATTATATTCGTCAAGGTATTCCTATATTCATTAATATCAAAATGTCATAGATCCTAAGGTTGATGTCCATGGGGAGATGCTTAAGGGCTCCCAGCGTGATGAGTTAGGCCCTCCACGACGGAGAGATGGATTGGGCCGACCCCGTGTGATGAGCGGGACAGAGCAATATATATATATATATATATATATATATATATATATATATATATATATATATATATATATATATATATATATATATATATATATATATATATATATATATATATATATATATATATATATATATATATATATATAAGAGTCTTAATCAGTTGAGTAAGTAAATAAAATAATTAATTTTATTTAATAATTAATTACTTAAATGAATATGTGCTTAATTATAAGTGGATGTCAAGATAATCCATTTTGAAATAATGAGAATTCTAAATGATCATCATTCTATATATAGGCTATGATCTCAAATATATCATGCTGTAAGAAGATTATATCTTTTTATCCCCATTCGAAGAGTTTTCAAGACATTACGAATGCCGGTTGAGAAAAATCCACAAACCAACCAATGTTAAACACTTGTCTCTACACTTTTGTATTTTAGAACTATAGTTGTCATTGTCTAAAAATCTTTCTCATTATATTCGTCAAGGTATTCCTATAACCATTAATATCAAAATGTCATAGAACCTAAGGTAGGTGTCCATGGGGAGACGCTTAAGGGCTCCCAACGTGATGTGCTAGGCCCTCCACGACGGAGAGATGGATTGAGCCGACCCCGTGTGATGAGCGGGAAATAGCAATATATATATATATATATATATATATATATATATATATATATATATATATATATATATATATATATATATATATATATATATATATATATATATATATATATATATATATATATATATATATATATATATATATATATATATATATATATATATATATATATATATATATATATATATATATATATATATATATATATATATATATATATATATATATATATATATATATATATATATATATATATATATATATATATATATATATATATATATATATATATATATATATATATATATATATATATAAGAGTCTTAATCGGTTGAGTACGTAAATAAAATAATTAATTATATTTAATAATTAATTATTTAAATGAATATGTGCTTAAATATAAGTGGATGTCAAGATAATCCATTTCGAAATAATGAGAATTCTAAATGATCATCATTCTATATATAGGCTATGATCTCAAATATATCATGTTGTAAAAAGATTATCTCTTTTTATCCTCATTCGAAGAGTTTTCAAGACATTACGAGTACCTGTTGAGCAAAATCCACAAGCCAACCAGTGTCAAACACTTGTCTCTACACTTTTGTATTTTAGAATTATCGTTGTTATTGTGTAAAAATCTTTCTCATTATATTCGTCAAGGTTTTCCTATAATCATTAATATCAAAATGTCATAGATCTTAAGGTTGGTGTCCATGGGGAGACGCTTAAGGGCTCCCAGCGTGATGAGCTAGGCCCTCCATGACGGCGAGATGGATTGGGCCGAACCCGTGTGATGCGCGGGACAGAGCAATATATATATATATATATATATATATATATATATATATATATATATATATATATATATATATATATATATATATATATATATATATATATATATAGTCTTAATCGGTGGAGTAAGTAAATAAAATAATTAATTATATTTAATAATTAATTATTTAAATGAATATGTGCTTAAATATAAGTGGATGTCAAGATAATCCATTTCGAAATAATGAGAATTCTAAATGATCATCATTCTATATATAGGCTATGATCTCAAATATATCATGCTGTAAGAAGATTATTTCTTTTTATCCCTATTCGAAGAGTTTTCAAGGCATTACGAGTACCGGTTGAGCAAAATCCAGAAGCCAACCAGTATCAAACACTTATCTCTACACTTTTGTATTTTAGAGTTATCGTTGTTATTGTCTAAAAATCTTTTTCATTATATTCGTCAAGGTATTCATTTAATCATTAATATCAAAATGTCATAGATCATAAGGTTGGTGTCCATGGGGAGAGCCTTAAGGGCTCCCAGCGTGATGAGCTAGGCCCTCCACGACGGAGAGATGGATTGGACAGATCCCGTGTGATGCGCGGGGCAGAGCATATATATATATATATATATATATATATATATATATATATATATATATATATATATATATATATATATATATATATATATATATATATATATATATATATATATATATATATATATATATATATATATATATATATATATATATATATATATATATATATATATATATATATATATATATATATATATATATATATATATATATATATATATAAAAGAGTCTTAATCGGTTGAGTAAGTAAATAAATAAAATAATTAATTATATTTAATAATTAATTATTTAAATGAATATGTGCTTAAATATAAGTGGATGTCAAGATAATCCATTTCGAAATAATGAGAATTCTAAATGATCATCATTCTATATATAGGCTATGATATCAAATATATCATGCTGTAAGAAGATTATATCTTTTTATCCCCATTCGAAGAGTTTTCAAGGCATTACGAGTACCGGTTGAGAAAAATCCAGAAGCCAACCAGTATCAAACCCTTGTCTCTACACTTTTGTATTTTAGAGTTATCGTTGTCATTGTCTAAAAATCTTTCTCATTATATTCGTCAAGGTATTCCTATAATCATTAATATCAAAATGTCATAGATCCTAAGGTTAGTGTCCATTGGGAGAGCCTTAAGGGCTCCCAGCGTGATGAGCTAGGCCCTCCACGACGGAGAGATGGATTGGGCCGACCCCGTGTGATGCGCGGGGCAGAGCATATATATATATATATATATATATATATATATATATATATATATATATATATATATATATATATATATATATATATATATATATATATATATATATATATATATATATATATATATATATATATATATATATATATATATATATATATATATATATATATATATATATATATATATATATATATATATATATAAAAGAGTCTTAATCGGTTGAGTAAGTAAATAAAATAATTAATTATATTTAATAATTAATTATTTCAATGAACATATGCTTAAATATAAGTGGATGTCAAGATAATCCATTTCCAAATAATGAGAATTCTAATTGATCATCATTCTATATATAGGCTATGATCTCAAATATATCATGTTGTAAGAAGATTATCTCTTTTTATCCCCATTCGAAGAGTTTTCAAGACATTACGAGTACCGGTAGAGAAAAATCCACAAGCCAACCAGTGTCAAACACTTGTCTATACACTTTTGTATTTTAGAATTATCGTTGTCATTGTCTAAAAATCTTTCTCATTATATTCATCAAGGTATTCTTATATTCATTAATATCAAAATGTCATAGATCCTAAGGTTAGTGTCCATGGGGAGACGCTTAAGGGCTCCCAGCGTGATGAGCTAGGCCCTCCACGACGGAGAGATGGATTTGGCCGACCCCATGTGATGAGCGGGACATAGCAATATATATATATATATATATATGTATGTATGTATGTATGTATGTATGTATGTATGTATGTATGTATGTATGTATGTATGTATGTATGTATGTATGTATGTATGTATATATATATATATATATATATATATATATATATATATATATATATATATATATATATATATATATATATATATATATATATATATATATATATATATATATATATATATATATATATATATATATATATATATATATATATATATATATATATATATATATATATATATATATATATATATATATATATATATATATATATATATATATATATATATATATATATATATATATATATAAAAGAGTCTTAATCGGTTGAGTAAGTAAATAAAATAATTAATTATATTTAATAATTAATTATTTAAACGAATATGTGCTTAAATATAAGTGGATGTCAAGATAATCCATTTCGAAATAATGAGAATTCCAAATGATCATCCTACTATATATAGGCTATGATCTCAAATACATCATGATGTAAGAAGATTAACTCTTTTTGTTCCCATTCGAAGAGTTTTGAAGACATTACGAGTACCGGTTGAGAAAAATCCACATGCCAACCAGTGTCAAACACTTGTCTATACACTTTTGTATTTTAGAATTATCGTTGTCATTGTCTAAAAATATTTCTCATTATATTCGTCAAGGTATCACTATAATCATTAATATCAAAATGTCATAGATCCTAAGGTTGATGTCCATGGGGAAACGATTAAGGGCTCCCAGCATGATGAGCTAGGCCCTCTGTCGCTACTGCGAAAATCGGCGCCGGCTGAACAGAAGAGTCGCCACCGTGCGTTATTTATCCCAACGGAGGGAAAGGAAACGCTTAGAGAAAACCTCACGAAAAGAGGGAAAAGGAATGGTCATCGCAACCAAATCCTGGATTCGGGAGTCGGTTACGCAAGGGGAAGGTATTAGCACCCCTCACGTCCGTCGTACTCGACGGGATCCACGCTTGTTTTCTGGTACGGATTGGTTATTCTATCTACTCTACAGGTCAAGGGTTAAAAGAAAAGAAAATGACTCGGCAAAGTATCGCACTTTATGCCTACGTATTCCCGTCTGGAACGAGAAATCAGAGTCAACGTAGTTCGCCTACCTACTGGAAAGGAGGGGAAGGTTGCTCGCTAGGATATCGCATCCTATGCCTACGTACTTTCATACAGCATGAAAGATCAGAGCAAATGTAGTTCGGGCTACGGAAGACACAAGCTTGTCTGAGTGTTTTTTATCTCCTTATGAAAGGGTTTTTCCTGATTAAGAGTCCAAGCGGACAAAAATGACACTTTGATGTTTGTTATCAGTCTTTTACGCAAGAACTGTTTTTTTTAGTATGTTTGCAATCTCTGACGCACTAGAGACTATGATTTGAGAGTGACTACGTCGTATGTCACCCTAAGGGTAACACACTAAGCAATCAGATTACTGAAGAGTGACCCTCCAGCAACCTTTTCTCAAATAGCTTAAGGCTCGTAACGTACGACATCAATTAACCTTATTACTGTGTTTTTGAATTATTCTGAGATGAGAAAAGAAAGAAGCTCTAAAAAGCCAATGGTTGAAAAAGGGAATCAAAATCTACCCTAATGTTGTCATGCATGGATGAAAGCCTAATGTCTGTCATATTTCTCTCTTGCACAGAGAGAAACAAAGATCCTAGGGGATAAACGGAAAAGCAACAACATATATACAGTAAAGCAGTAAAATGCATGAGATGCAGCAGTACAAGTGAGGTAAGGGAGTCCCATTCAACCTCGAATCTAGAAAACAACAGGCAAAAGTTAACAAGATTCACTTTAAACCTAACAAGGTAATTATCAAACAAAACAGTCAAGAAACTCAAACAGTACATCAACAGCTCTAAACAGCACCCACAGCTCTAAGCAGCAAAATCTGATATAAACAGCAACAAGTCACCAACACTTTCAAGCAAGGTCTTCATCCATCTACAAGCTTCAAACAAGCATCCATCTTCAAGAAAAACAGCAACAAGAAACTCTAACAGTTGACAGTATCAAATAGCTAAGTAGCAGTAAGTCCTACTTCAAACAGTTGCACAACTCTGACAGCACCAGCTCCTTCTTCCAACAGTCTTCAAGGCCATGAACTTCATCCTCAATCTCCAAGGGATCCTTCAAAGAAATCTCTTCAACAGAGAAATGACGTTATCAGAAGAAATTGCATGTCAAACCGTTCATTGACGACCCAAGGAAGCCTATGAACAGTTGACATTATAGGAGACTGTTTCCCTCAAAGTTCTACCTCTAAGGTATGGCCACTGATCCCTCCTAAGGATAGAGGTGAATACCATAGAGGGACTTTATGTCATAGAGAGGAATGGAAGCACAAGAAAGCTATCCATGTTTATGAAAGAATTTGGTCTATTCTAAGGCTCTGCCTATTTTCTCCTATTTCTCCTAAGTCTTTAATCAGCATCTAGCTCAAGCAATCCTCATGCATCAACCTTGATCTTTGACAGCTCCATCATCATGCTCTTCAAACCAAGCCCACACCCCAAGCAAATGCCCAAAAAGCCCACACAAACAATACAAACCCCAAAAAAGGCACACCACACAATCAAACAAATTACAAAAATATACTAAAAATATCAATATAGTAGGGAAAAATCTAATATTATTTCTAGGGGATCTACTACACCTACCCTTAATACCCTATATGCCCCAAGTCCTAATTCAATCTAAAAAACCCAAAAGAAATTGTTTTAATGCACCTAAGTTGTGTATAAACCCTAATCAGATCACCTAAAGTTCACTAATCAAAAGTACTTAAAAAAAATCCTAAAAATTATGGAATAAAATTCAAGGGTACCTAATATGTATCTCTAATTGTCCTAAAAAAATTGGCCTAAAAAAGTGATGGGAACTACCTAAACAAAAATATACAAAATCATGCATCAACATAAAAGAAATAAAATGCACTAAAAGTAGAAAATATACAAAAAATACTAAAATGCATGAAATGAAAAATGTTTTTATTTTAACTTTTTCTTGACAAAAATATGAAATAATAGAAAAAACTCCCATTAAAAAATCATTATTTTTTAAATTGTTATGATTTTTTAAAGATCAAAAATAAAATGAAGAAAATAAAATGGAAATATGAAGGGAGGGGTGCAACAAGTAACATATGCAGTTTAATTCACGCGTGGGCCCAGACTAGGGGGTTCAGATAACAAAGCGCCCTGGCCCAATATCCACTCAGAAAAACAATTAAAAATAACCAAGAAAAAGAAAAGTAAGCGGTGCGAAAAGCAAAGAATTTCAGTTCATTATTGAAGTGGGCCTCAATTGGGGGTGCGTGTAGTCATTATCACTTAAGCCCAAGAACCAAACTTAAATGGAACGCTGCGTTTCAGCATCAACAAATATCCTTCACAAACTGAGGTGAAATGATGGCCACACGATTGGCATTTTGGTCCTAGTCAAACCCTAATCTAACAGCCAATAACTCGTCTTCTCCATTTGAAATATTTTGGAGCCAAACTCCATTGTTGAACCTCCAAGAAAGATCCAAACTCAGCAACATCGAACCTCATCAAGTCTTGATCAAAAATCATGAAACAAAACCCTAACCTGCTCTATTTTCTTCCCTGAGTTCATCTATGGTCTTGGAATCCATTGCTATCATCTCTAACATCAAACCCGATCCTATCCCCAAAATTGATCAGAAATTCAACCATCACCAATCATCAAATTAAGTGTCTCAATGTCTTCCTTACTCATCACTGATCAAATACAACTAAAAACCTAAGGTTCTACTTGCATATTCATGGAGTTCTTGATCTCAACAGAATTTGTGTGCACATATGAATCATCATCAATCCTTCTCAAACTCTCCAGAAAGTTTCATCTAACCACCTACATCACTTCTAACCTAGAGATTCTTGCTAATTCTATCTAATTCAAGCCATGGTGAGAAAGTTACTAACCTGTAAAGATGAGTGAAACAGATGAACCAAAGCTCCAAATCAATGCTTGATAACTTCCAGATTCGATCAGTGTGATGATTGCTTGCTTCTGTATGCAATAGATCTTCCTCAAAGGGCCTGAATCAGTGTAACAGAATTTCAGTTGCAGGTGAAGAAGTGAAACTTCAAGAACTCGATTCAGGCTTGGATTCTCTCAGATTTTGATTGGAACATTCTCAGTGATGATTATTGAATTGATTTGGATCAAAAAAATGAAGAAATGATGGAGAATTGGGTGAATTCGAAATTGAATTGCAAGTGAGCAAGATGGATCTCAATCTCTCTTCTCTGAACCAAATGAAGTTCAACCTTTGTTTAAATCAACTCAAATTCATATATAGGTGATGTTAGAAAGATCTAGAATGCTCTGGATGGCTCCAATGAGATTTTGGATATCTCATGGCATGAGATTTTGAAAATGGCCAATGCAAAAACCAGTTCAGGATTGCCTTGTTGCAGCAGCTCAAAGTAGCTTGAATTTCTCTCCATATGATAATTAGAATATGTTTGAATGATCCCTTGCATTGCAATTTACCCCTAGCTTGGTTTGGCAAGTGTAGCTTAAATGACAAGCAATTGAACACGACTTCATAATTCTGGCCTTAACTCAAAAAAGTAATAATACCATTGATCTCAAAATGCAATTTCCATTCAGTTTGATAGGTCACATGATGTATTTAGGCTTTGGATCAAAAAATCCTAAATTTGGTCACTTGAAAATGAACCTTTACCTCCCATATTTGGTCCATTTTAGCATTTTGAGTTCCATGTATTTCCAAGCCATCATGACCTCTTTTCTAGACTCAAAAAATCATTTTGAGCAAGTTTGATGTTGAACATTTTTTCATTTGAAGCTTGCAAGTATGAGTTTTAGGCATATGCTTGAAATGACCTATAATCTTACTTTCCCAAAATACCCCTGGCTTGCCAAGATCATAAGTAGAGCTCCACAAATCAGATTGAGGCATACCATACCTTTCTAGAAATCTAAGATCATGAGGAACAACTTTCATATTGGCCAAAAATCCATTTGAAAATTCCTTATGGGGTAAACGTTGCTTGGAAGTCAAGTAACTTTCACAGATAAATTTCAGATACCTCTGAGGACCCCTAACTTGCAAGAACCATAACTTGAGTTCTATAAATCTCCTTGATGCCTTCCACCACTCAAATTAAAGGTCTTGAGATACTATACAAGTTTAATGTTGGCCAAGGATCCATTTAAGACTTGCATTTTGAATTACTTTGCTTGGAAGTTTGACCTAAATCAGGGAATTTTACACAGAAATCCTAATTTAGAAACATCTCTTCTTCTTGATTTATTTTGATTTCTCCTTGGCACAACACCACATACATATCCACATATCAAATTATGAACCCCAAATCCTTCAAATAGGCCTTTATACCCTTCAATCAAGCATTTGACCTAGGGTTGACCTAGGGTTGACCCAGGTGAGACCCTAGTTGACTGTCTTCAACTGTAGTTCTTGTCACCACACCAATGACTTGTCTCATCTTCAAAATGACCCTCTAGGTCTTCCATGATGTCTCTACACATTCCATGCCCCAGTTCATAGCTCACAACCTCTATGATGATCTTCAAATACTCCCCAGACAGGCTATAAATCCACTGCTTGATCTATTAACTTCTCAGAGCTTCACCTTCTTTCTTGGTGACTTGAATAGGCTTGTATCTTGATAAGAACCTTTTGAATACACTCCTTGAGATGAAAAATAGCACTTGATCCCTTGTTGGATGGCTTGCCCATGCTATGCTATGCAAATGAATGAACTATGTATATGATCTACTATGCAAATGATAAAGCTATGAAAACACAAATCAGGTAAAACCAGTTGGTTAAATTTTAGGGTGCAACAGCTGCCCCTATTCAAACGACTTGGACCCGACTGGGTGAAACGCCCGGAGCCTTCAGACAATCGAGGTACGAGACGGTTGAATACCAATAAACCCGGAAATTTGCCAACTGCCCGAAATAAATTGCGAAATAACTGCACCACTACTGGGGGAACACTATCTACAAATCTGATTTCAACATTATCTTGTCAATACTAGAATAAACTTATTGACTTCACTGGGAGAAGCAATTCTGTCTTGTCATACAGGAACATCTTCTTCTGCCCATCCATAACTCCGCCCTTGCTACGGGAAAATAACTCCGCTCTTGCTACGGGACGCACACTGTCCATCCATACAGGAAAATAACACCGCCTTTGCTACGGGACGTACCCTGTCCATCACCCAGGAAAATAACTCCGCCTTTGCTACGGGCCGTACCCTGTCCATCACACAGGAAAATAACACCGCCTTTGCTACGGGACGTACCCTGTCCATCACCCAGGAAAATAACTCCGCCTTTGCTACGGGCCGTACCCTGTCCATCACACAGGAAAATAACTCCGCCTTTGCTACGGGACGTAACTCTGCCAAATACAGGAAAATAACTCCGCCTCTGCTACGGGACGATAACTCTGCCAAATACAGGAAAATAACTCCGCCTTTGCTACGGGACGTAACACTGCCAAATACAGGAAAATAACTCCGCCTTTGCTACGGGACGTAACTCTGCGAAATACAGGAAAATAACTCCGCCTTTGTTACGGGACGATAACTCTGCCAAATACAGGAAAATAACTCCGCCTTTGTTACGGGACGATAACTCTGCCAAATACAGGAAAATAACTCCGCCTTTGTTACGGGACGATAACTCTGCCAAATACAGGAAAATAACTCTGAATACAGCTTCTCTGCATATCTTTGCAGTAGCTAACTCCATCAGTCAAATGGGTAACACGTAATGGTCCAATCTTTCAATCTTTAATGCTGACATGGCAATAAATCTGAAAAAAGACTCTACTGGAGATTTTCTGAACTCAAACTGCCAGACACCTACTTCGCCATAGGCGGCAGCTTCCACAAATTGATTCACGAAATCCCTTGATACCGTTATAACAACAATCTTGAAGAAATACTCCGCTGGAGGGGTAAGAGAAACTTAAACAAGCAACTCTATGGGGAATAATGACAAAACAAACATTATCATTACATGTCTCACGCCGAGACCTTGAATGTTTGGTAATTAATTTGAGCAAGAGCTCCCTCCACCTGCAAGGAAAACAACACTTGAAAACAAAAGGTTAACCAACCTGGCTTATGTTTCAAAATGCATATGTTTGACAATGGCGTAATGCTCCACACAACCTGGAAATGCTACGCGTCTTTTTTTATTTATTTGGTGGATGCAAATATGACACTATATGCCGATGCAAATGAAGGCTCGAACTGCTGGGATAACTCCAACAAGCTTGCTTCATCAATCTTGGCCGTCGGGGACAAATATCACTGTGCTGGGGAGTGAACGGGTATCACAAAGTATTCCGGCAAAATAAATGCCGGGACACACAACCAACTCTGTCTGGGAGAGTTTTAACCTTCGATTTCCACTGGGAGGAAAGAAAACACTTGCTGAAAAGAGAGAACTCCGCTGGGGACGAAACGACTCTCTTGGGGAAAATAAATGACCCTACTGGGAAGGGAATCTCTGCCGAAGAGAGTAGACTGTCTGGGTACAGCTCACAAGTTTGGAAATAATAATCTTCTGAGGCTAAACCACTCTGCTCGGGATGGGGGATCCTTTTGGGGGACACCACACTGTCTGAATACAACCTTCGATTTTGGAATCGTCAATTCTGTTGAGGGTAAACGACCCTGCTGGAGAATGTCCTTCGGATAAGCTGCGATTACCTGGGGAATTTGATCCTTCTTCAGTAAGGAACATTGTTATCTCAGCTTCTGGGAATGAAGCACGACCTGCATGGAGATTCCCTTCACATAACGATCAAGTCTTTTCGTTACGAGCGTCTGGTTAGGACTGCAATCTTCCGATCGTCCACTTCTTGTGGTCAAGAACCCTGCAACACCACAAACGAGACAAGACAAGTTTATACAACCAAATCTATTCAGGTTAGCGTTAGTGACATCATTTTCAACCAATTCAAAGTTTTAGCAATTATTGACAAGGGCCAGCAATGTTATGCACTTGCTAGTTTTATTTAACATTGGCGCTTTTCACATACAAAACGGTAAAGAACAAACATCAAATACTGAATAACATGTTTTATTAATTGGGCCCCTGAATGGGCAGAGTTTTGTACACTGGATGTAACTCCTGAAAAGAGGAAGTTACGCATAACAAATATACAAGTATGCACAGGAAGCATAAATATAATGACAAATCAAATTTACACATATGTCGGCAACGTGATGCAGACGAACATCATGAGCTGATCCTCCTATGACTCGCCTGACTCTAGCGCTTTCCCGGTATTCAAACTTCTGAAGAGATTGTATCTGATAATCGACCTCTCAGGTATATTCTCCCGCGCCAATGTGCACCGTAATATCAAATTTGGACCGCAGTCATTTGCTTTTCAAATCCCTAACTTTTGCGTGAACCGCCCTTTACGGGTTTTCAGTTCACCGGGATACCCCTTTTTGCCGAAGCCGCCCAGTGTAGGTTTTCAACTTCGCGGGTGTACATTTTTTCAATTTTATCCCTAATTTTTGCCCGAACCTTTCATTCTGTTTTTGGTTCGCCAGGATGCCCCATTTTTGCCTGGACTCTCCTTTTTTGTCCAGCGGGTCAATTTCAAGCAAAGTATTTTTTAACTGCGTCCGAATTCACAGGCGACGTAAATTCTTCACCGTCCATGGTGGACAACAATAAAGCTCCTCCTGAAAAGATTTTTCTGACAACGTATGGCCCTTCGAGTTGGGGGTCCACTTGTCCCTGTGATCTGCCTGTGGCGGGAGAATCCTTTTCAACACAAGGTCGCCCGTCTGAAAGCTCCGAGGATGTATCTTCTTATCATACGCTTTCTTCATTCGGCTCTGGTACAACCGACCATATGCTAGAGAAGCTAACCTCTTCTCATCCATTAAACTCAGCTGGTTCAACCTGTTTTTCACCCATTCTGCCTCGTCCAGTTGGACATCTCGTAATACCCTCAGGGAAGGAATCTCAACCTCCAGTGGTAACACTGCTTCCATTCCGTATACCAATGAGAACGGGGTTGCCCCGGTTGATGTGCGTACCATCGTACGATAACCGTGCAAAGCGAAAGGTAGCATCTCATGTCAGTCCTTATAGGTTACCACCATCTTCTGAACAATCTTCTTTATGTTCTTATTGGCCGCTTCAACAGCGCCATTCATCTTGGGTCGATAAGGAGAAGAGTTGTGATGCTCGATCTTAAAACTCTGACACAGCTCCTTCATCATCTTGTTATTCAAGTTCGAACCGTTGTCGGTAATAATCCGCTCGGGGATTCCATATCTGCAAATGATATCCCGCCTGATAAACCTGGCTACCACCTGCTTGGTCACATTTGCATAGGATGCCGCTTCAACCCATTTGGTAAAATAATCAATTGCTACCAAAATGAACAGTGTCCGTTAGATGCCGTCGGCTCAATCTTTCCAATCATATCGATTTCCCACATTAAGAATGGCCACGGCGACGACATCACGTTCAGAGGACTCGGAGGCACATGGATTTTATCCGCATAAATCTGGCACTTATGACACCTCTTTGCAAACTTGAAACAATCGGTTTCCAGAGTTAGCCAGTAATAACCTGCCCGCAGCAGCTTCCTCGTCATAGCATGCCCACCAGCATGTGTACCAAATGTACCCTCGTGTATTTCCTCCATGAGCAACTTCACCTCTTTCTCGTCTATACAACGTAGCAGCACCAAGTCGTGATTTCTCTTGTATAGGACACCGTCCAGATTCAGATAGAAATTACTAGCCAATCTCCTGAGAGTCTTTTGATCGTGACTGGATGCCCTAGCCGGATACTCTTTGTTCTTCAGGAAATTATGGATGTCAAAATACCAGGGTTTATCATCAGATACTTCGTCAATGGCAAATACGAAGGCGGGTCGGTCAAGCCGAGAGATAACAATTCTGGGAGCCTCATTCCAGAAGTTGACTTTATACATGGAAGACAATATGGCCAGGGCGTCAGCCATCTGATTTTCTGCTCGCGGCACATGATGCAATTCAACCTTGTCAAATAAAGGCAACAATCTCCTTGAATAATTCATGTACGGTATCAAATTGGGCTGACGTGTCTCCCATTCTCCTTTTATTTGATTCACTACCAGAGCTGAGTCTCCGTATACATCCAGATTTTTGATTCGCAAATCAATGGCCTCTTCAAGCCCCATGATGCAAGCTTCGTATTCGGCTTCATTATTGGTAACCGGAAAGGTCAATCGAGCAGTAAATGGGATGTGCGACCCATGTGGAGTAGTGATGATTGCCCCTATTCCGCTACCGTAGGAGTTTACAGCTCCGTCAAAGATCAACTGCCATTTGGATCCCAATTCTGGTCCTTCGTCCGGCAACGGTTCTTCACAGTCTTTCATCTTTAGGTACATGATATCCTCGTCAGGAAAATCAAACCTCATCGATTGGTAGTCCTCAATAGGCTGCTCTGCCAAGTACTCAGATAATACACTCCCCTTTATAGCCTTCTGTGAGACATACTGGATGTCGTATTCGGTCAAAACCATCTGCCATCGGGAAATTCTCCCCGATAGTGCCCGCTTTTCAAATACGTATTTGATAGGATCCATCTTCGAGATGAGCATGGTTGTATGATTCAGCATGTACTGCCTCAAACGCTTGGCGGCCCAGGCTAGCGCGCAACAAGTTTTTTCGAGCATTGAGTATCGAGATTCACATTTAGTAAACTTCTTACTCAGGTAGTATATCGCATGCTCTTTTCTTCCTGTCTCATCGTGTTGACCGAGAACACAACCCATACTTCCCTCAAGAACCGTCAAATACATAATCAAGGGTCTCCCTGCCACTGGAGGTATCAAAATCGGAGGCTCTTGCAAATACTGTTTTATTTTATCGAACGCCTTTTGACAATTTGCATTCCATGTTACAGCCTGCTCTTTTTTCAACAGCTTGAATAGTGGCTCACACGTAGCTGTTAGATGAGATATGAACCGAGCGATGTAGTTCAACCTCCCTAAAAACCCGCGCACCTCTTTTTCTGTTTTAGGCGTCGGCATCTCTTGTATTGCTTTTATTTTTGCAGGATCAACCTCTATTCCTTTTTCGCTCACGATAAACCCCAACAGTTTACCCGACCTCACCCCGAAGGTGCACTTGTTAGGGTTCAGTCTCAGCCTGAACTTCCTAAGCCTTTTGAATAACTTCAGCAGATTCACCAAATGCTCTTCCTCCGTCTGGGATTTGGCAATCATATCATCAACATAAACCTCGATCTCTTTATGCATCATGTCATGAAAGAGAGTCGTCATTGCACACTGATACGTTGCCCCAACATTCTTTAATCCAAAGGGCATCACTTTGTAACAAAATGTTCCCCAAGGCGTAATGAAGGTAGTCTTCTCCATGTCTTCTGGCGCCATTTTAATCTGGTTGTAGCCCGAGAAGCCATCCATGAAGGAGAATACGGAGAATTGAGCGGTGTTATCGACCAGTACATCGATGTGACGAAGTGGAAAGTCATCTTTCGGGCTCGCTTTGTTCAAATCATGGTAATCTACGCACATTCTCACTTTACCTTCTTTCTTTGGCACTGGTACAATATTAGCGACCCATGAGGGATATTTTGTAACAGCTAGGAAACCAGCATCCCACTGCTTTTGAACCTCCTCCTTAATTTTCACTGCCATATCAGGTCTAGTTCTGCGAAGCTTCTGCTTAACCGGCGGGCATTCTTCTTTTAGCGGCAAACGGTGCACAACCATATCTGTATCCAGCCCAGGCATGTCCTCATACGACCAAGCGAATACATCACTATACTCTCTGAGCATTTCAACCAGTCTTCGCTTGACGTCGCTCTGCAGCGCGGCTCCTATACGGATGTTCCTTTCAACCCCTTCCGACCCCAGATTAATGATCTCAATGACCTCCTCATGAGGCAGAATGATTCGTTCTTCTTGCTTTACCAACCAAGACAACTCTTCTGGAACGTCGCCATCTTCAACAATCTCTTCTTCGGCCTGAAATACCGGGTGCTCAAAGTCGAAGTGAGTCATAGGCGGTTCAATGATGTCATATGAAAATGTTATCCTGCAAAAGGAATGGCTAAATGCTTCAAAATGTGTATAAAGCGAATAACCACGTTGCCATTTTATTGTAAAACACAAAACAGGAAAAACAGAGATCACAATATTTGTACATGAAAAACTCCTTTTATTTAATGATTAAACAATGCAATGTACATAACATCACGACCCTAAGCAAAATCACGATGCCCCGGGTAAGACACCGGATTGTTCAACAATTAAGAAAACAAAGTATTACTGTTTGGTAGTCACAAGAACAGTCTTCTGAATAGACCAATTGCATAATCCTTGTCCTGGCACGCTCGGCTGAATCCAGGCGTCCATGTCACAGTCGCTGTCTCCTTCTTCGAAATCTGAAACAGCGTTGATGGCCTCGTGATACACTCCACTAGCTGTGATTGTTATCGGTCCTTTGAAACGGGGTGCCCCTGCAGCAGGCGTTGATGACGACGGTTGATATCCCAGCCCAAATCTGTCCATCTTCACGGGAATATCCAGAACCTTGCCCCAGCCTTTTGTCTCACCAGTCTTCACTAGAGCCTGAGCCTCCTTGTATGATGATACTGCCACCTCTGATGCTTTACTCGGCCCTGTAACTTTGTCTTTGATGCGCAACCCTTCAAATGCTTGACAAGGTGTTTCATGAATCTCGCCGTCGACTTCTACGTACTTGAATGATGACAGATGGCTGACCAATATATCTTCTTCTCCACATACTGTGACCACACTGTCCCCTACCATGTATTTCAACTTTTGGTGCAAGGTAGATGTGACTGCCCCAGCACCATGGATCCATGGTCGTCCGAGAAGACAGCTGTATGCCGGCTGGATGTCCATAATGTAAAATTCAGTTTCGAAAATCTCAGGCCCCACCTGCAGAGGTAATGTTATAGATCCAAAGACTGACCTTCGTGTACCATCAAATGCCCTGACCACCAAGTCACTAGGCGTACAAATGATCCCCCTGATGTCCAATTTCATCATTGCTTTCTTTGGCAGCACGTTCAAGGAAGACCCGGTATCTACCAGCACGTGGGACATGACTGAGCCCCTACATTCAACTGAGACGTGCAACGCCATGTTATGCTCTCTCCCCCTCGGGGTCAAATCAAAATCCGTAAATCCCAAGCTATGGCCTGCGTTCACGTGCGCCATCACCCCCTCCAACTGATTCACAGAAACATCTTGGGGTACAAACGACGTGTCCAGAATTTTCAATAGTGCATTCCTATGAGCTTCGAAACACAATAACAGTGACAATATGGATATCTTCGACGACGTCTGTTGAAGGTGCTCAACAATCTTATAGTCACTCTTACGAATAAGGCGCATAAACTCTTCTACATCTTTCAGTGACATTTCTTTTTCATTCCTCTGCATAGGGACATCCTCATTCATTTTTCCTTTTCCTTTTGCCAATCGCTCAGCCTCTACTTCAGGCGATATAAAAATTCTCCCACTTCTTGTCATCCCTCCGGTCCCGACGACATTGTCTACAACCTCAGCTGGCTGTCTACTGATATCGATTTTCACCCCATCACAGTATGCTTCCAACCCATAAGTCCAGGGTACCGCCTTAGTGCTCTCATAAGGGGTTGGCTCTGCCTTGGTGATAGTGATCGGCGGTCGCCTGGAGGGCGCTGTTATAGTTATCGTTTTTCGGGGGATTGTCACTGTAGCTACATGACTTTGCTCATCCGCTAATACCTCTGCAGGTTTCTCAACTGCCGCTCTATCGAATTGCAACGTGCCTTCATCTATTAAGGTCTGAATACCCTTCTTCAATTCAGCACAACCCCCAGCTTGGGTCCAACACTCTAAGCAAAACTCATCGCAGCCCGGATACACGCCTCCTTTCAATAACCTGCTCTTTATCTCACACAACGGCGTTTTTAGTTCATCAACATTCATGATCAAGTTCAAACCCTCCTCTGTCAAAATAGCATTTGCCCCATGGTTGGGCATGGGCTGTTGTACTATGTTTGGACCTGCTTGTCCAAAATTTATGGCTTTGCTATCCAACAGATCTTGCACCACATGCTTGAACGCGTGGCAAGTTTCTATGTCATGACCCGGGGCCCCGGAGTAGAACTCACAGTGTTTGTTCGTATCAAAACCGAACGGAGGAGTACCCGTCATTGGCGCCATAGTCCTCTTTTCCACCAAGTTCAAACCCAGTAATGTCTGTAGCAACTCTGCATACGTTGAAGGAGGCGTTTCAAACACCCTCCTTGGTTTACCCCCCTGAATTCTGCGTTGGGCAGGATGTAACCTTTGTTGTGGCTGCTGTTGCTGTGGTGGTACCTGCTGTAATGGTATTGGTTGTTGATGAAATGGAATTGTGACACTTGCCACCTGTTGCAGATGATTGTACTGATTCCGTTCCCTGCCTCGGCCTCGGCCTCGGCCCCCAAATACTGCACTTGTATCACCTTGACGACGACCACCAAAAGCTCTTCTGTTACTGCCAGCTGAAGTAGATTCCTCAACATGGAATCTCCCTATTTTAATATTGCTTTCAATTTTCTCACCCATCAAGATTAGGTCCGAGAAACTGCCCAAGGAAGTATGAAACAGCTTATCATAAAACATACCAGTAAATGTTCCTATGAACATATCATTCATTTCTTTGTCATCCAAAGGAGGATGAACTCGTGCGGCCATATCGCGCCATCTCTGCGCGTATTCTTTGAAGCTCTTGTCTTTCTTCTGGGACAACCCCTGTAATTGGACCCGGTTCGGTGCCAGGTCACTATTGTACTTATAATGAGCCACAAACGCTTCAGCCAGCTGCTTCCAAGTCTTTACCTGAGTAGGCTCCAATCCCATGTACCATTCAAGGGAAGGACCAGACAAGCTGTCTTGAAAGAAATGCATCAGCATCCTCTCATCGTTCGAATACGCCGACATCCTTCTATAGTATGACCGCACATGCACCTTTGGACAGGTATCTCCCTTATATTTTTCAAATGTGGGAGCTTTAAACTTTAGCGGTACCCTCAGGCCAGGCACCAGACCCATTGTGGTCATATCTAAACCAACAACACTTTGATTCACAACACCTTTCATCTGCTCCTCGAGCATCTTGATTCGCTGAGCGTTATCTACAGGACCTTCAAAACCCCCACCAGAGAAAGCATCTTCTTGCTGATCTTCTATCCAATTACCGTTCCCATTTCCGTATCCATCATACGCATTGTTACGACCAAATCTAGCCTGATTCATCACAGGGCCCCGCCCCCTGTTACCATAACCGTGAGCGACCCCGACAGGTCCAAAAGACATCACTCCAGCACCATTTCCATTACCAAATCCTCCATAACCCTGATTGGTATTACCAAATCCGTCCTGTCCGAAGCCCTGAGCGTTGAAGCCGTACTTCCCATCTTGATTAGCATAATCAAACCCCTGGTCGTTATAGCCAAATCCGTTATTACCGAAGCCATTACCTCCAATATTATCACCACCCAGATTGGCATCTCCGAACCCAACGTTGTTGACGACAGTCTCGTTACCGATTCCTGCGTTACCGTTCCCGGCGCCAGCGCCGTTGTTCACATTCACAGCAGGTATGTTCGCCACAGGTGGAGCTACCGGTGTAGGAGTACCATCCCCGTGAATGGTGTCAACACGTACAGAATTGTGGTCTTCGTTTCCATGCCCAGCAGTCCTCGCTAGCAGGGGCTGCACCAGAGCTTGCAAATTTTTCTGGCCTTTCACGATTGTCTCCATCGTCTGCATGAACAATGCCAGCTTCTCACGCATGTCCTGCATTTCGCTCTGCATCTGATCCATAACTCTCTTGCAGTTGGTACGAGTAGAGTATCAGTGCGGGCGTTGACTTTCAATCCTGAAAAGACCTGAGAAATTGCAGGGGGTGAGATACAATTCAATAATTACCTGTAATGCAGTATGAATGCGAATGTGATTATGTAAATATGCTATAGGTTATATTCCCCCGATTCTAGTTCCAGAGAGAAAGCCATTATGGAAATGGAGTCCTTATTCAGCAAGCAATAAACCAGAAACTCCTCATATATAACAAGTGCCAAGAGGCTGAGTACTGAATACAACCGAAAAGACCTCGTCCAACAAGTCTGGCGATGGTCCAAATATGAGTACAGTAAGGCAAAGATACGTTAGGCCAAATGGCGCGCTCGGACGTCCTCCAATATCCTCATCGTCTCTGAGTGTCCTAGTCGGGAGATCAACTCCTGCACCAGTAAAGCATGCCGCTCAGTAGTGGATCTCAGCTTTGCGGCGTCGTCCCGGGGAGCTCCTCTGCTCGAACTCTCGTCAGATCTGTACCTCTTGGACCCGACCTTCTCCTCGCAACCTCTCGACTTCTCGTCGCCGTCACTTACTCTGAGATTAGCATTATTCCTCAGGGATGTTACCTCAGCAATCTTTGCTTCCTGGGCTTTAACCTGTGCTTCCAACGTAGCAATCTGCATTTTCAGTTTGTCTTCACGCTCTTTCCGCTTGGTGAGTGTGGCCTCCCACAAATCCTCCCACTTGCTGATACGAGCATAAGCCTTGCTTAGAAGTTCCTTCTTGGACGTAAGTACCTTGCTAACCCCGTTCAAAGCTATCCCTACTTTTTCTTTCTTGTTGGTTGCTTCTGTCAGCTCTGATCCCAACCTGTTAATCAATTCGGTCTGTTCCTTCATTGTGAGGGTGGCTTCCTTCTTCTCTCGTCGTAACTGGAAGATCTCCCTCTCTAACTCCTCGTTAGCTTTCTTCAATTCCTCATTTGCAGCCAACAACTTGTTATACTTCTCGCTCTTTTCTGCAGGAGGTACCTCAATCAATGGAAGATACAGTGGTTCCCTAGCGGGATAAGGCATCAAAGACATACGAGCTTTCTCACGGACCCAGGCCAAATAAGGATCATAAGCTCTGCTGTTGCTCTTACCGAGCAAAGCCTTCCCCCTCTTGTGGATGCTAGCCCACACATGCCTCAACCTGATCAAAGTAGTCTCGTCTAAGGAGCCCGTGAGATACAAAGATTCCTGTATCTCAACCTCAATAGGAGCATCTCTCAAGGCGTAACCAAACTGTCGTACCAATAGTGAAGGGTTATAGTTGATGCAGCCTTTCCGTCCAATCAGAGGAACATTCGGAAAGCCCCCGCAACTATATATAATGTCAGTACCAAGCATGCCCCGATCAAACCAAATGATGTTCTCAGCAGATAGCCCCATCAACCGGGACGGTCAATCCAAAGTATCAACGGTATCAACAAACGGCCCAGTCTTCGGAAGGTGCCTCTGGAACCACCTGTACAGGAGAGGAAGACAGCAGGATATGTTCTTGCCACGACGTTTCTCATTCTTGTAGTGAATAGAATGATAAACATCGCCCAAGAGAGTAGGAATGGGATTCTTCGAAGCGAGGATCAGGAAAGCATCCGAATCAACAAAGTCTGGCACATTAGGAAACAAGACAATCCCGTAAATGCAGACAACCAGAATAGCACTAAAGGCAATCCAACACCCATTCTTCGCGCACTGTGCGGCCTTCTCAACTAGGACAGATAGGTGAAAACCATAAGCACCATTCAACTTGACTAAGCCTCTTGGAAACTCAGAAGCGTCTAGACTGACAATCTCTGTGAGCGTAGCTAATTCGGGCTCAGTGTCAATGGGTACAACGAACATCTGGTCTAGCACAGCAATATCCAACATGACATGATACTCTTCCAAAGTGGGTGTCAGAATGTAGTCTGGAAACAAGAAACATCTCAGCTGCGGCTCATAAAACTGCATCAAAGTATACACTCCAGTAATCTCGAGAGCCGAAGGTGTATACAACAAACTAAGCAGCCTCCCATAGGATACTCTGAACCCAGCCCTCACACTCTCATCTGCCAAAGCAACTAAACCCAGTAATGAACTGATGTCTGGTGACTGCAACCTGTAAGCAACCGTCTTCTTCAGGGACTCCATGCCTGGCTAGAAGATGTCCTAGAATCAGAGGGGAGTAATCACCTGCAACATAAATACATGTTAATGAAATGCAAACATGAAAATGCACATGCACATGCAAACGTGGGATCAAGTGCCATGCTGATAGACCGGGTTGCTCTGTACTGAAACCTTGAGAACCAATCATTCTTTATTTCAAACCAAACTAACCACTCAAAAAGAGACCTGTAACCCCATTTCACTGATAGAGGTAAACCAGGTGTTCTGAGGTCAAAGGTTCCCTGCAAATAGACCCTCCTACCCCTCACAGGTGTGTTCTTAACTCGCAGACGAAGTACGACATCCTATGCGGGTTCAACGTCACAGACTTTCAAGAGTGATGATACGATACCCAGAAGGTGTGGCATCATCATCCCTTGAAGCGACCTCACTTAGTTGAATCCCAATTGATAGGTTCCCAGAGTCGACAATTCTCGGGTCAGACAACTTGTCGAGCCCTAAGGGCCAGGCAAGAAGCGTCAAAGAGAATCTCGTCCGAGTGAGATTTCGTGGCTAGCTGGTGCGAGCTAAGCAAGCAGGCTAACCACTACTCTCTCTCTAAGTCTATAGGTGTACTCAAGCCTGGGTTTGGCTTATCTCTCAACAGATTACCCCCTCATACCCACAACAATAATCACAATAAAATAATGCTGAAAGTAAAAAACAAAAACGTAAATCCATACAAAATCCTCGACGGGAAAACAAGCGCTAGGATTGACTCACGCAGGGAACCGTTGGAATCCCCAGCAGAGTCGCCAGCTGTCGCTACTGCGAAAATCGGCGCCGACTGAACAGAAGAGTCGCCACCGTGCGTTATTTATCCCAACGGAGGGAAAGGAAACGCTCAGAGAAAACCTCACGAAAAAGAGGGAAAAGGAATGGTCATCGCAACCAAATCCTGGATTCGGGAGTCGGTTACGCAAGGGAAAGGTATTAGCACCCCTCACGTCCGTCGTACTCGACGGGATCCACGCTTGTTTTCTGGTACGGATTGGTTATTCTATCTACTCTACAGGTCAAGGGTTAAAAGAAAAGAAAATGACTCGGCAAAGTATCGCACTTTATGCCTACGTATTCCCGTCTGGAACGAGAAATCAGAGTCAACGTAGTTCGCCTACCTACTGGAAAGGAGGGGAAGGTTGCTCGCTAGGATATCGCATCCTATGCCTACGTACTTTCATACAGCATGAAAGATCAGAGCAAACGTAGTTCGGGCTACGGAAGACACAAGCTTGTCTGAGTGTTTTTTATCTCCTTATGAAAGGGTTTTTCCTGATTAAGAGTCCAAGCGGACAAAAATGACACTTTGATGTTTGTTATCAGTCTTTTACGCAATAACTGTTTTTTTTAGTATGTTTGCAATCTCTGACGCACTAGAGACTATGATTTGAGAGTGACTACGTCGTATGTCACCCTAAGGGTAACACACTAAGCAATCAGATTACTGAAGAGTGACCCTCCAGCAACCTTTTCTCAAATAGCTTAAGGCTCGTAACGTACGACATCGATTAACCTTATTACTGTGTTTTTGAATTATTCTGAGATGAGAAAAGAAAGAAGCTCTAAAAAGCCTATGGTTGAAAAAGGGAATCAAAATCTACCCTAATGTTGTCATGCATGGATGAAAGCCTAATGTCTGTCATATTTCTCTCTTGCACAGAGAGAAACAGAGATCCTAGGGGATAAACGGAAAAGCAACAACATATATACAGTAAAGCAGTAAAATGCATGAGATGCAGCAGTACAAGCGAGGTAAGGGAGTCCCACTCAACCTCGAATCTAGAAAACAACAGGCAAAAGTGAACAAGATTCACTTTAAACCTAACAAGGTAATTATCAAACAAAACAGTCAAGAAACTCAAACAGTACATCAACAGCTCTAAACAGCACCCACAACTCTAAGCAGCAAAATATGATAGAAACAACAACAAGTCACCAACACTTTCAAGCAAGGTCTTCATCCATCTACAAGCTTCAAACAAGCATCCATCTTCAAGAAAAACAGCAACAAGAAACTCTAACAGTTGACAGTATCAAATAGCTAAGTAGCAGTAAGTCCTACTTCAAACAGTTGCACAACTCTGACAGCACCAGCTCCTTCTTCCAACAGTCTTCAAGGCCATGAACTTCATCCTCAATCTCCAAGGGATCCTTCAAAGCAAGCTCTTCAACAGAGAAATGACGTTATCAGAAGAAATTGCATGTCAAACCGTTCATTGACGACCCAAGGAAGCCTATGAACAATTGACATTATAGGAGACTGTTTCCCTCAAAGTTCTACCTCTAAGGTATGGCCACTGATCCCTCCTAAGGAGAGAGGTGAATACCATATAGGGACTTTATGTCATAGAGAGGAATGGAAGCACAAGAAAGCTATCCATGTTTATGAAAGAATTTGGTCTATTCTAAGGCTCTGCCTATTTTCTCCTATTTCTCCTAAGTCTTCAATCAGCATCTAGCTCAAGCAATCCTCATTCATCAACCTTGATCTTTGACAGCTCCATCATCATGCTCTTCAAACCAAGCCCACACCCCAAGCAAATGCCCAAAAAGCCCACACAAACAATACAAACCCCAAAAAAGGCACACCACACAATCAAACAAATTACAAAAATATACTAAAATTATCAATATAGTAGGGAAAAATCTAATATTATTTCTAGGGGATCTACTACACATACCCTTAATACCCTATATTCCCCAAGTCCTAATTCAATATAAAAAACCCAAAAGAAATTGTTTTAATGCACCTAAGTTGTGTATAAACCCTAATCAGATCACCTAAAGTTCACTAATCAAAAGTACTTAAAAAAAATCCTAAAAATTATGGAATAAAATTCAGGGGTACCTAATATGTATCTCTAATTGTCCTAAAAAAATTGGCCTAAAAAAATGATGGGAACTACCTAAACAAAAATATACAAAATCATGCATCAACATAAAAGAAATAAAATGCACTAAAAGTAGAAAATATACAAAAAATACTAAAATGCATGAAATGAAAAATGTTTTTATTTTACATTTTTCTTGACAAAAATATGAAATAAGAGAAAAAACTCCCATTAAAAAATCATTATTTTTTAAATTGTTATGATTTTTTAAAGATCAAAAATAAAATGAAGAAAATAAAATGGAAATATGAAGGGAGGGGTGCAGCAAGTAACATATGCAGTTTAATTCACGCGTGGGCCCAGACTAGGGGGTTCAGATAACAAAGCGCCCTGGCCTAATATCCACTCAGAAAAACAATTAAAAATAACCAAGAAAAAGAAAAGTAAGCGGTGCGAAAAGCAAAGAATTTCAGTTCATTATTGAAGTGGGCCTCAATTGGGGGTGCGTGTAGTCATTATCACTTAAGCCCAAGAACCAAACTTAAATGGAACGCTGCGTTTCAGCATCAGCAAATATCCTTCACAAACTGAGGTGAAATGATGGCCACACGATTGGCATTTTGGTCCTAGTCAAACCCTAATCTAACAGCCAATAACTCGTCTTCTCCATTTGAAATATTTTGGAGCTAAACTCCATTGTTGAACCTCCAAGAAAGCTCCAAACTCAGCAACATCGAACCTCATCAAATCTTGATCAAAAATCATGAAACAAAACCCTAACCTGCTCCATTTTCTTCCCTCAGTTCATCTATGGTCTTGGAATCCATTAATATCATCTCTAACATCAAACCCAATCCCATCCCCAAAATTGATCAGAAATTCAACCATCACCAATCATCAAATTAAGTGTCTCAATGTCTTCCTTACTTATCACTGATCAAATACAACTAAAAACCTAAGGTTCTACTTGCATATTCATGGAGTTCTTGATCTCAACAGAATTTGTGTGCACATATGAATCATCATCAATCCTTCTCAAACTCTCCAGAAAGTTTCATCTAACCACCTACATCACTTCTAACCTAGAGATTCTTGCTAATTCTATCTAATTCAAGCCATGGTGAGAAAGTTACTAACCTGTAAAGATAAGTGAAACAAATGAACCAAAGCTCCAAATCAATGCTTGATAACTTCCAGATTCGATCAGTGTGATGCTTGCTTGCTTCTGTATGCAATAGATCTTCCTCAAAGGGCCTGAATCAGTGTAACAGAATTTCAGTTGCAGGTGAAGAAGTGAAACTTCAAGAACTCGATTCAGGCTTGGATTCTCTCAGATTTTGATTGGAACATTCTCAGTTATGATTATTGAATTGATTTGGATCAAAAAAATGAAGAAATGATGGAGAATTGGGTGAATTCAAAATTGAATTGCAAGTGAGCAAGATGGATCTCAATCTCTCTTCTCTGCACCAAATGAAGTTCAACCTTTGTTTAGATCAACTCAAATTCATATATAGGTGATGTTAGAAAGATCTAGAATGCTCTAGATGGCTCCAATGAGATTTTGGATATCTCATGGCATGAGATTTTAAAAATGGCCAATGCAAAAACCAGTTCAGGATTGCCTTGTTTCAGCAGCTCAAAGTAGCTTGAATTTCTCTCCATATGATAATTAGAATATGTTTGAATGATCCCTTGCATTGCAATTTACCCCTAGCTTGGTTTGGCAAGTGTAGCTTAAATGACAAGCAATTGAACATGACTTCATAATTCTGGCCTTAACTCAAAAAAGTAATAATACCATTGATCTCAAAATGAAATTTCCATTCAGTTTGATAGGTCACATGATGTATTTAGGCTTTGGATCAAAAAATCCCAAATTTGGTCACTTGAAAATGAACCTTTACCTCCCATATTTGGTCCATTTTAGCATTTTGAGTTCCATGCATTTCCAAGCCATCATGACCTCTTTTCTAGACTCAAAACCTCACTTTGAGCAAGTTTGATGTTGAACATTTTTTCATTTGAAGCTTGCAAGTATGAGTTTTAGGCATATGCTTGAAATGACCTATAATCTTACTTTCCCAAAATACCCCTGGCTTGCCAAGATCATAAGTAGAGCTCCACAAATAAGATTGAGGCATACCATACCTTTGTAGAAAGCTAAGATCATTAGGAACAACTTTCATGTTGGTCAAAAATCCATTTGAAAACTCCTTATGGGGTAAAAGTTGCTTGGAATTCAAGTAACTTTCACAGATAAATTTCAGATGCCTCTGAGGACCCCTAACTTGCAAGAACCATAACTTGAGTTCTATAAATTTCCTTGATGCCTTCCACCACTAAAATTAAAGGTATTGAGATACTCTACAAGTTTCATGTTGGCCAAGGATCCATTTGAGACTTGAATTTTGAATTACTTTGCTTGGAAGTTTGACCTAAATCAGGGAATTTTACACAGAAACCCTAATTTAGAAACTTCTCTTCTTCTTGATTTCTTTTGATTTCTACTTGGCACAACACCACATCCATATCCACATATCAAATGATGAACCCCACATCCTTCAAATAGGCCTTGATGCCCTTCAATCAAGCATTTGACCTAGGGTTGACCCAGGTGAGACCCTAGTTGACTGTCTTCAACTGTAGTTCTTGTCACCACACCAATGACTTGTCTCATCTTCAAAATGACCCTCTAGGTCTTCCATGATGTCTCTACACATTCCATGCCCCAGTTCATAGCTCACAACCTCTATGATGATCTTCAAATACTCCCCAGACAGGCTATAAATCCACTGCTTGATCTATTAACTTCTCAGAGCTTCACCTTCTTTCTTGGTGACTTGAATAGGCTTGAATCTTGA